>CM028342.1:33994378-35194378 GCA_016618105.1 Dendrobium huoshanense | reverse complement strand
GATTCTAAAATAATTCAGAAGTGCCCTAGTCTATCCTATGTGTTGGACTTGAATTTGATTGAAATAGATGTTTATTTTGAATGATAAATTTTATTAAAAAGTTTGGATTAAATTCCCAGAGGTTGAGGTCTTATAACCTGAGCCTGCCTCAAACATAAGTCTAAAGTGGATACTGAAAACTAGAGACCCGAACCTAGCTAATGCAGTGCAAATCTGAACTTACCCCGTCCTAAATTGGAGAGCCAGCTAAACCACATAGGAGCTTCAAAACCATGTATCTTGTCAATTAATGTGGAGTGGTAGGGACGTTGTTTAAGAAAAGTTTTAGAGAATATGGCCGACATCTAGATCATATCCTAATTGGCCCTTTAACTTATGTTGGATATTTGATGTCTAAATAAATGCAATTACGGTTTATACTCTTTTAAATTTGTATCTAATACAATACATGCATATTGACTCGATTAAATGCTTAAAATTTGTAATGAAGTAATTTTAAAAAGGCTTGAAATAGGTTTTATCCTAAAGATACATATATCTTGTTGACTGAAATACACCCTCATAGGCCAGGTGGTCTGCCAAAACCCGCAGGTGGGGAGGTGTCTAACAAATGGAAAGAAAAAAGAATAAATATGCATGTGAACTCCCAACAAACCCGAGCTTACTTCTTAAAATGTTAGAATTTCTATGTTGACTTAAAAATTTTAATTTTGATTAAAGTAGAATTTTTTTTGAACGAGTCCTTATGAGTCTACGATCGTATTCCAGGCTAAAACAAACACGACATGCAAGTAAAAAGACTAAAAAAGTAACTAGTTCTACTACACAATCAATTAAATAAATCAATTAAATTAAATGCTTAAATTGAATGTCCATGTGGCAAATGTTACTTAATATTACATCCTAGAACTACAAAAAAGTAAAGTGTTCGGGCACCACTAACAACAACCTGGATTTCTAATCCTAAGACTAAAGTGACTTTGAGAATGGGTCTTCCTGTTCTTCATTTCTTTTTCCTCCCACGAGCTTCTTGATTCGTCTGGTCCGGATGTTCAAATGGAAAGAAATTCTCCCTTAAAAGGGGTATTATCTTCCCTCTTTTAACATTTGAGAGCCATCCTAATTTGGGTCTCCAAATGGATAGAAACTCTTTTCCTAAAGGATGTTCCTTCCTCTTTGGATCCCAAATTGGATGCTTAACATCCCAATCTCAAGACTTTTAATACATTACAACTCAAAGGATCAACAGCCCATATTTTGCGTATTTCAAGCCTGCATAAAATGAGCCATAAGATAGGTTTTTTGGCTCATTTAGGCGATCCGATTATTGAAACTTAACAGAAAAACCTTGTTTGCCTAGGTGAACATAAATCATTGAGACTATTTGATTTTGCTTAAAATTTGATTAGCAAAATGCTAATTAAACCTAACTACTATGACCTAGGTCTAGCATTTTTAAGAATTTTACCTCAAGATTTTGGAGGAAAATTTTTTCTCAGAAACTGTAGTTTGTCCTAGTATTAGTTCCCAGTTGAATCCTCGACCAAAAAAGCTACTATTCTAACAGATGGAAGCTTGGATGGACTTGAGCTTGAGTTTGCCGGATTCAACTTTCCGCGGGTTTTGAAGGTCGGATATTGGTTGGAATGTGAAGGAGAAATGCTTAAGGGATTGAATGTGTAGAGAGCTATGCTGGAGGGGCTTGAAATGGTAAGAAAGGGCTAGGGTTGTCAATGAGACTCATTTTGAGTCTTTACCCTAATTAAAATGACCCCGGATTGAATGGAGGGTCTTGATCAACTTGAAGACTAGCCAGGATGTTTTCACCTGCCCTGGGAGTAGTTGGGAGCAGAAGTATCAAAGCACAAAGGTACAAGCCACGTGGAAAGGTCTTGGTCCCCTCCATGGGCGTGTAGGTGTGATGGGAACCACTAGATATGGATATAAAGGTTAGGGGGAGCTCTGAGAATGTTCTAGAGATTGACCCAATAGCTAGAATGATTTGGATTAGGGTAGATTAAGTTTAAGAGGGGGTTTAACCAAGTTTGACCCCTCTAAACCCTTGATTTGACAATTTGACCAGTCCGAAGCCACTTGGACTATTGAGGTGGCATATGGGAGAGTATTTGAGTGTTTGTTGGATGACTTAAAGGGGTTTAAATACTTAAGGGCTAGAGTTTGAGTGCATTTAAGGGGACTTGAATAAGTTTGACCAAGTCAAAATGGAATGACTTGGTCAAAATGACCATGGTATGATTTGTTATGGGTCAGAAGGTGTTCAAAGCTCTGAATGGAATAGAATTGAGAATATTTAAATGAATGGGTTTGAAAATCAAGTGGGAGAGCATATGTAGTGTGAAGGTTTAACCATGTTTTAGAGTTTGACTAAGTCAAACTCATGGTGATGGGACTCCAAATGATTTGTATATGTTTAATTCAACCATTAAAGTGAGCTTGAAAATTTAAAGGGCTTGATGGTTAAATGGGTTGGAATAACACATTTAGATCCTTATGGAAACATTGGGTCAAGCTAGGTTGACTTGGTCAACCAAGTTCACTCATGACTTGAGTTTGAGCTCAATGGGTTCGATTGGATATCTGGAGTCTTGTGGAGGTGATTTTAGGGATCAGAATGGTCTTCTAAGTAAAAATCTCCTAATTGGGCTCTTATTGGGCCATTGGGTCAACCCTGGTTGAGTCGATCAACCAGGTTTATTTAGGGGTTGGTTCTGGTCTGCTCAGGTTTAAAATGGCATTTGGAGTCCAGTGGAGGTGATCCTCAGGTCTGGGGAGGTCAATTCAGTAAAAATGATTGTTTGAACCATTAAGGGCCTATTTGGTCAACCTAGGTTGACTTGGTCAACTAGGTTGACCCAGGGTTTGGGTCCAACAGGTTTGGTTTAATATTTAAAAATTATTGTAAGTGGTTACAAGCAATTCGAAGGTCATTTAGTTTGAAATAGATATTCAAACCCCAAGGGGTAATTTGGTCACAAGAGGTCGAATTAGTCAACTTAAGCTTGACCAGGGTATGGGTCTGGGTCCATTATGCTCCTAATGATGATTAGGATGAATTGGAAAGAGTTCTAGAGTTTGATTTGAAAAGGGCATATTAAAGTCTTGATAGAACTTCAAAATTTCCCTTTATAGGGCATTTTGGTCATTTTGACCCCTGGCCAACTAAGGATCAAAGTGAGTTCACAAAATTGCAGTTTAATGCTCAAAAGGTTAGGATTAAGGTTTTGTATGTGATTAGAGACTTTGAAAAAAACTCTAAGATCAAAATCCACTAGGTGCTAGATCCAGTGGCATAGACCGTAAATATTTAAAGGTTTTACAGCCTTTGGATTTCAATTCAATTTCTTAGGTTAGAGAACTCAGAATAAGCTCAAAATTGGTGGGTTGTCTCTAGAGATATGTTATATCAATATTCAATTGAAATACTCTGAATCAGAGGTCATTTAACTAGGTTATAAAGTGTTTAAAAATTCAATAGAAAAGGCTTTCAAGACTTAGCCTTTTACACTTGAATTTTGGTTTGAAATTCTGGGTTTGATCTAGAATTTTGATTTGATTGCTTGAATTTGAATTAATATTATCACTCATAACCATATGGGTGATTATGAATGATTGGATAGGATTAAAGCTGGATCAGAGGTAGGATCAAGGTTTGAACTAGAGTTGGATTTTAAACTGGACTAGGTTAAAGTTTGCATGGGTTTAAAGCTTGAACTGATTTGAATTTGAATTGATTGAAGTATGGATTGGTTTAAGATTTGAATTGATCAGGGGTATTGATTGATTTGAATCTAGATTAGTCTTAGAATCTAGAGGGACTCTAAGATTTAGAATCTAAAAGAGTTTTAGGGCTTGGATAGATCCTAAAGTCTAGAATCTAAAAGGATCTTAGAGTCCAAGAAAAACCTAGGGTATGGGGTCTAGAAGAGTCCTAGGGTCTAGAGTAGATCCTGAGGTCTAGAGTCTAGAAGGATCTTAGGACCTAGAATATATCATAAGGTCTAGAGTTTAGAAGGATCCTAGGATCTAGAATAGATCCTAAGGTCTGGATTTTAGGAGGATCCTAGAGTCTAGATTGGTTTGGATATTAAATTAATCTGGTGTCAGGATTAATCTAGAGTCTAGGTTGGTCCATAGTGACCTCATATAAAAATGAGATCAACAAATGGACCCCTAATATATGTAATAGAATGAAGTTTAATTGCACATATTGGCGTTAACCGAATTCAAAGGTCAAGTCTGGAGTTTTGATCCTAAGGGAAGGAAATGTTTATCCCTTGGGAATCGAGGTTTGAATTGATACTAGGGTAGTACCACTGAGCGCGTACTCTACCACTAGTGGGTCGAATCCTAAGGGAAGGAAAAGTCTATCCCTAAAGGAAAGAAAGTTTGGGTGATCATATAGGAAGGAAGAATTCCTAACTATAGATGATTAAGTCTAGTTTTGGTTTTAAGGAAAAGAAACGTCTTCCTTAGAGGATTGAGTTTGGATTTGATTCTAAGGGAATGAAAGTCCTAACCCTAGATGATTGAATTTTGAATTTGATACTAGAGTAGTGCCGCAAGTGACGTACTCTACCAATAGTAGATTTAATCTTAAGGAAGGGAAGGACCTAACCTCAAGGAAAAGAAGACTTGAATGATCATATAGGAAGGAAGAATGCCTAACTATAGATGATTGAATTTGAATTTGATACTAGGGTAGTGCCACGAGAGGCGTACTCTACCACTAGTAGATCTAATCCTAAGGAAGGGAAGAACCTAACCTCAAGGAGAAGAAGGGTTGAATGATCATATAGGAAGGAAGAACTCCTAACTATAAAGGATTGAATTTTAATTTGATACTAAGGTAGTTCCATGAGGGGCGTACTCTACCACTAGTAGATATAATCCTAAGGGAAGAAGAAAACCTAACCTTAAGGAAGATAAGGCTTGATTCAGGAACTTAAAGTTGAAAATGAAACTGGGGAGTCTAATTCTAGGGGAAAGAGAACACCTAACCCTCGGGAGAAGAAAGCTGAATGATCTTATTGGGAAGAAGTATTTGCTTCCTATCAAAGATTGAGCCTAGAGTTTGAATCAAGGGTGCAATGGAGAGCGTGCTCCATCACTAGTGGATCATCTAATCCTATGGTAAGAAAGCACGATGACTCACATCTAACCTTAATGAAAAGAGAAAACTGGATGATCTTGTGGGAAGGAAGCATTGCTTCCCATGAAAGATTCGATCTGGAGTTTAAGACTAGGATGGTTCCATAGAGGGCGTGCTCCATCACTTGTTGATCTAAACCTAAGGAGAGAAAGCATGATGAATCTCATCTATCCTTAAGGAAGAGAAAATTGGATGATCTTATGGGAAGGAGGCATTACTTCCCATAAAAGATCAGATCTAAGGTTTAAAACTAGGATTGGCCATAGAGGGCGTGCTTTATCACTAAAAGATCTAATCCTAAGGAAAAGAAGTATTGGGACTCACACCTAACCTTAAGAAAAATAAGATGATCATTTGGGAAGGAAGCATTGCTTTCCATATAGGATCGAATTTGAAAATTGAAACCAGGATGGTTCCATAGATGGCGTGCTCCATCACTAGTGATTCTAATCCTAAGGAAAGGAAGCTCTGGGACTCACACCTAATCTTCAGGAAAAGAAAACTGAAAGATCTTATGGGATGAAAGCACGAGGACTCACACCTAACCATAGAGGATTGAATTTGAATTTAAAACTAAGATGATGTCACTGAGGGCTTGCTCCATCACTAGTGGATCTAATCTTAAGAAAAAGAAGCACAGAGACTCACACCTAACCTTACAGAAAAGAAACTGGATGATTATGTTGGAAGGAAGCACTAGGTCTCACACCTAACCATAGAGGATCGAATTTGAATTTGAAACTAGGATGGTGCCACAATGGGCATGTTCTATTAGTAGTGATTCTAATCTTAAGGAAAGGAAGCTTTGGGACTCACACTTAACCTTAAGGAAAAGAAGAAAGAAAGATCTTGTGTGAAGGAAGTATTGCTCCCCATGAAATATCATATCAAGATTTTGAAAATTTAGGATGGTGACATAGAGGGCGTGCTCCATCACTAAAGGATGATCTTGTGGAGAGGAAAATTGCTCTACATAAAAGATCAAATATGAAATTTGAAATTAGGATGGTTCCACAGAGGACGTACTCCACCACTAGTGGATCTGATCCTAAGGAAAGAAAGTACGATGATTCACATCTAACCTTAAGGAGGAGAAAACTTAAAGATCTTATGAGAAGGAAGCATTGCTTCTCATGGAATATCAGGTCTGGAATGATAGTATGTGGAGGAAACTTGCTCAATACAGAGGATCAAATTTGGAATGATCGTATGTGGAGGAAACTTTCTCCACATAGAGGATCAGGTCTGGATAATCATATGTGGAGGAAACTTGCTCCACACAGAGGATCTTCTAGATGATTATGTGGTGGGGTCAAGGTAGGCCACCATAGAGGATCAGAGCTGGAATGATCATATGTGGAGAAAACTTGCTCCACATAGAGGATCGAGTCTGGATTTTGAAATTTGAAATTTGAATGATTTTTGAATTTGAATTGATTTGATTTTAAATTTGAAAGTGTTTGAATTTTTAATTTAATTTGATAAATTTTATTTGAAGGATTTTGAATTTGAGTTTTGATTTGATTTTGAATTTTGAAATTTTAATTGATTTTTAAATGTTAATTTTAAAATTTTTTTATATTTGATTTTGAATTGAGAAAGTT
The DNA here is from genome assembly GCA_016618105.1 of Dendrobium huoshanense. NCBI lineage: Eukaryota > Viridiplantae > Streptophyta > Magnoliopsida > Asparagales > Orchidaceae > Dendrobium > Dendrobium huoshanense. Next base: position 35,187,604 of record CM028342.1, on the reverse strand, counting down.
CCTTAATCCAAAAAATTTGAAGAATTTTTATTGACTTTGAATTTGATACTCATCTGGCATGGTACTTCCTAAAGAGTTGTTCCGATGTTTGAAGTTATCCGGTGGCATCCTTCAGGATTGATCAGTTAATGTTTGAAATTTTCTCAAAGATCATCTTTATAATTTAGAAGACAATTTTGTATTGGTTTAAACTCTCCCACTGATCTCATGGTAGGCTAATATAGGCATTTGAAGAACCAAGACCAAGTCTCTTACTTGGAAGGTTTTAATTCACACCATCTTTTCATGAGCTTGAATCAGTCAGAATTTGTGTAATTTTGAGTTTTATTAAGCCTTAAAGACGAAGCTCTGCAAGGCATCGAGCTCCTCAAATTGGAGTCAGGCACTCTGCTCAGTCATGATTTAATTTTGAATGACACTTCCTAACATTACAAAATACTCCTCTATTGGGGTTGATCTTGGACCTAGTATAGGGTGTAATTTTGTTAAGAAGGCCTTGAAGGAAATGATGCCTCTATGTAAGGACTCACACACTTCTCAAGGAGAGGATTTGAATTTTTTTAGGAGTAAAAGATTCAATCTTTCTATTAAGAAAATTCCTCTGGCCATTTTGACCCTATCAGAATAACTTGTGGGAACGAATTCAATTTTAGAGTGAGAAGTAGAGTCGACTCTAACTAATCTGGAAGGATTTCAATTTTGTTGACCTAAACCAAGTTTCGTTGAAACTAAAATGGGGTCTCCCTAAAAAAAATGAATTAAAATCATTTCAAAAAGGATTTGAGTCAGAAGTAGAAATTTGATCTTCTCAATTCACGTACATGACGTTCTTCTATCTGATAGATAATTCAAGCATGGTGAACAATCAGGATTCAAGATTTTTATAGTCAATTATTTAAAGGTGATCAATTTTTTTAAGATTTAAGGATTTATAATAAAGGGAGCCTCTTTCTAGTCTTCTCTTTTCTGGTAGCACATTTAGCACATCTTTTGATTAACTTTTTTTTGATTGATTTTGAAAAGAGGCTTAAATTTCTTCAAAGTCCTTAAAATGATTATTCATCTTTTGATTGCTGGGATTATATCTCAAGTATTAGAGGAGAAAAATCATTCTCTTATACAAGGAAGAATAATCCTCAAAGTAAACAAAATCTTTTGATAAGAATATCAACTTCACCAGGAAAATATTTGAATAGGTTCAAAGCATGCAAGAGATGCCAATTGAGATAGAAAATTGCAAAAAGATTGAGAAAATCTTCATTTCTTAAGTCAACTTAAATTTGATGTAAATCTTAATTTAAAGGTTGAATCAACCCCTAGTAGTAGTGGGAGGGAGGGGTGTTCAAACATTTGATGGAGTCAACAACAAATTATCCTGCTTAAGATTTAAGGTAGAGGTTAATTTTCATCATAAAGGTGAATCAAATAGCCTTGAAAATCTGGATATAATACACTTGCAAAATTGATAAGTTTTCTTAAAGGTTACAAGTCTAGGTGGCAAGACCCTAGTCAACATGGAATAAAATTCCTACAATCTCTTTGAAGGGAGAGACTATTATAGGGTCTGCACTAACCCTATTTGATATGGAATCATTTTAATCAAAAGATTTATCACGATAGGATTCCTTTGAAAGTTAAATTTTGATTGTATCACTATCTGATACAATCTTAGATTATTTACCCTCTATCATTACTACTGGGCTAGTAGTTAAGAGAGTGGCACCCTGAGTGGTTTCTAAACCTCCTCCTCTATAGGTGATGTAGTGGAACACGTGTAGTAATGCTCCCTAACATCCTTTAGTAGAGTGGATGGGTCATAATCCTCAACTAGGGGCCTATGTTCTCTTGCTGGTGAATGCTCGATTCTGGCTTGCTTGAGTCTTTCTGTGTAGTAGTCAAGAAGGTGTATTATAGATCGTGCTCTAATTTTCACAACCTCCTTCCTTTACACAACAGGAAAAGGGTGGGGGTGATTTCCAACAAGGAGGATATACGTGTAAGTAGCAATGAACTCTTAATTTGTCTCAAATTTGACTTGCTTTAAAACTTCAGACTCAATAATTTTCTAGCCTTAAAATTCCTCTTATTCGTGTCAACGACATAGGTGCTCAAACTTGACCCAATCTCAGATTGAGATGGTTGCTCATCTGTCATTATTGACTTCTAGTTATTATCCTCCTGAGTAGAGGATACCAATAATACATGGTCGACAACGACCTTCATCTTAGAGATGGGTGAATCAGCTCCTGACCCTAAAGCAATTTCCACTAAGGGGAAATCCCTTTGAGTGCTAGTGGACATATCAATCTTTTCTTCTCCGTTGATTGATAACTTGAAGTTTTGAAATTGTATTTTAAACTGGATTGAGTTTCCATAGGTGATTTCTTCTACTATCAAGTTTCAATCCAAGGAGAAGGTGAGTTTCCCAACCATTTGAGTGAGCTTGATTTCTTAGAATTAAGAAAGTGTATTAGATTAATTGATCTTGAAATTGAGTTTGAATTTTAAGCTTGATTGATTTTATTCAAAATTTTATAACTCAATCATATTCAGTTTGCATTGAATATGGCGGTTCAGAAAATTGACGTGTGAAACTTAAGAGTTGAACTTGACTCTTTCGCTCCACCAATTGATTTTGGTCGAAATGTCAAAGCACGAATTTGAATTTAAAATTAAGATTAAAGTTGAATTTAAAATGGGAATCAAGTTTAAACTTAAGGTTGAAAGTATGGTTAGACTTAAAGTTGAATTTGAATTTAAGATTAAAGTTAAATTGATCTTCTTCAAATTTTGTAACTCAACATGCAGAGTTTCACTCAATCATGTAGGTTCACAAAATCAATATAAAAAATCTAAAGATCGGGCTTGACTCTTTCATTTCACCAATTGACTTGGGGCGAAATGTCAAAGCCCAAATTTGACTTTAAAATCAAAATTAAATTTGAATTTAAGGTTGAAGTCAAACTTGAGTTTAATGTTGAAATTGAATTTGGACTTAAGATTGAATTTTAATTTGAGGTTGGAACTAAAATGATCATTTTTAGACTTTGAAACTCAACATATTATGTTTTATTCAATTATATGTAGGTTTACAAAATTAATCTAAAGATGCTAAGAAACTAGGCTTGACAATTTCACCACACCAAGTGATTTGGGGGTGAAATGTCAAAGCCCATAATCGACTGGAGAGTTTTGGGTTTACGTTGTATGTGTTCAACTCAATAAAATGTTATAGAAGACACATGGCTATCATGATTGAAGTTGATTTGAAAGATTTTAGGTATGTTTTGAAAGTTTGAAAATTCGGCAGAACTTCCCCTTATTTTTGAAACTTAATATATTGGACTTGTGTTCAACATAAAGGTTAACAAAAAAATTATACGAGGGGATTCTAAGAAGTTGACTCGAATCTTTCATCTCAATGAAATGTCAAAGCTTGACTTTACTAGAAAGATTGATCTTTTGAGTTAAATTTGAATGTGTTTATATTCTTTCACTCATATTGAATTATAAGAGCTACAATTCTATATGTAGTGATAGAATACATGGATCACTTAGGATTTGAAAGAGATTGAGTTTTACTAAAGGATTAAAATTTTGATTTTGAAATTGATGATTTTCTGTAGATAGTGAAACTTAGCATGCTCTAGATTAATTTGCATGTAAGTTTGTAACATATACAGGAGGATTTTGGCTTGACTCTCTTGCTCTACCAATCAAGTTGGAGGCAAAATGTCAAAGCCCGACTTAGAGGGAGGTTTCCTACACTCACCTCTCTTTTGATATGTCTTAATTGATGTTGGCTACACCCACCCAAGGAGGAAATGTGAGAGGGACCAATGGAAGGAAGGGTAGTCAAAACTACCAATGAAATAAAATTTGAACTACTATTAAAGATTGAGAATGAGACTTATCCCCAGCGGAGTCGCCATTTTTTTTGTTTGATTTAAAAAGTGTAGTTTTGAAAAATATTAATTTTCTTTGGGAAAGATTTAATTTTTAGAATTTTTAAATTGAACACATCATTATGAATGATATATCACCTTGGAAGGTGAACATAACATTCCCTAATGGGTTCAAATTATAAAATTTTAAGTTTGACCAGATTATCATAGTCAAACTCAAGGGAAGACATTATATGATCTTGACGGATCAAAATGATGTTTAATTATAATAATCTAGATAAAAAATTATTAATTTTATAATCAAAATGTTAATAATATAATGATATATCTTTCCAGAAAAAGAAGATATAACTTATTATTAATCAATCAAGAATGATGATAATGATCGTTGAATTTGATTTTCCCAAAGATAATTAATTGAAGTTTTAAAATTTTGATTTTTTTTAAATTAGATCTGAGTTTCTAAATCTCCCACAAGCGCAAGCCCTCGTAGTTAATTACATCATAAGAATCTGGATTTTCTTATGAATACTCTTGATTAAAATAGTGGTAGAAATTTTATTTAAGATTTCAAAGATTGATGTCAAAGGAGGTAAGGGTTGGAATTTTCGAATAGGATTGGATCAAATTTGAGCACTTATTTTTAGAGTCAAAGGAAGAAGGGTAGAAGGCACTTGGGATTCTTAAATAATTCAGAAGTGCCTCAATCTATCCTAAGTGTTGGGCTTGAATTTATTTGAAAGAGATGTTTAGTTTGAATGAACAATTTTATTATAAAGCTTGAATTCAATTTCTGAAGGTTAAGGTCTTATAGCCTGAGCCTGCCTTATTAGAACCTAAGTCTAATGTGGGTACTGAAAATAAATGACCCGAACCTAACTAATGCAGTGCAAATCTGGACTTACCGCTACCTGAATTGGGGAGCTAATTAAACCACCTAGGCACTTTAAAACCTTATATCCGATTAATTAGTGTGGAGTGGTAGTGGCATTATTTATGAAAAGTTTTGAGAATAGGGGCGACATCTAGAGTAGATCCTAATTGGCCCTTTAACTTATGTTTGGTGTTTGATGTCTAAATAAATGCAATTACGGTTTATACTCTTTTAAATTTTTATCTAATGCAATACATGCATATTAAGTCAATTAAATGCTTAAAATTTGAAATGAATCATTTTTAAAAAGGCTTAAAAATAGGTTTTATTCTAAAGATGCATAGATCCCCTTAACAGAACTACACCCTCATAGGCTAGGTGGTCTGCCAAAACCCGCAGGATAAGAGGTGCTTAACAAATGGAAAGAAAATGCAACAAATATGCATGTGAACTCCCAACGATCCTAGGCTTACTTCTTAAAATGTTAGAGTTTTTATGTTGACTTATAAAATTTAATTTTGATTAAAGTAGAATTTTTTTTGAATGAGTCTTATGAGCCTACGATCATATTCCAGGCTAAAATAAACACGTTATGCAGTTAAAAAGACTAGACTAGAAAAGCAGATAGTTCTACTACACAATCAATTAAATTAAATTCTCAAATTGAATGTCCATGTGGCAAGTGCCACTTAATATTTCATCCTAGAATTACAAAAAAGTAAAGTGGTCGGGCACCACTGATAACAACCTAGATTTCTAATCTTAAGACTCAAGTAACTTTGAGAATGGGTCTTTTCGTTCTTCATTTCTTTGTCTTCCTATGAGCTTCTTGATTCATTGGGTCTGGATGTTAAAATGGAAAAAAACTCCCCCTTAAAAAGGGTGTTATCTTCCCTCTTTAAACATTTGAGAGCCATCCTAATTTAGGTCTCCAAATGGATAGAAACTCTTCCCTAAAGGATGTTCCTTCCTCTTTGGATCCCAAATGGGATGCTTAATATCCCAATCTCAAGACACTTAATACGTTACAACTCAAATTATATCAAATTACATTTGGAAAAAAAAAATTCTAGACTCGATCCTATAGTGTAATCCTAATAATCAGCAGTTATATATAATCCCAAGCAATTAATATATATAAAATTTAAATTGTTTAAATCACAATCACACTTGGCCATGCTCTTTTAATTTAAATGGGGTCTTAAGCGTAGCAAGCACCTATGCAAAGCATAATAATATATTATTTTTTTAATGCCCCCTTTACTTTAATTGACTTTTATAAGCATGGCCACCTGCACAAGATTGAATTAGTATAAAGTGTTTCTAACCTAAGGGTAGATCTAACGCACAATCAAATACATTATAGAGTGTAAAAAGTAAGTAAACAAACACATCAATTCTAAGCTAGAAAATAATATGCAGTGAAAATAACAAAAAACTCGACACATAACTACAGAAAAGTAAACACCGGCCTAGCCTAAATCTAGAAGTGGTGTCATAGAAAATCATTTAAAGTGTGTGAGTAAGGTTGTGTGGATTGGATATGTCATAAATAGGATCATTAGTTAAAGTTGTTTGAGGTTTTAGTTGGTTGCAAGGTAATGGAATATTTAATTTTAGTTTAAATATTAATGATTTAAAATTAATTTTAAGATTTATTTTAAAGTATTAAATGGATATTAGCTTTGTTTCTCATCGAGCCTGTAAAGTTTATTTAATCTTCTTTGGGGCTAATTTAATAGTCTCGTAGGCCTGGGTTACTAAGTGGTACCCGTTATATTTAAGTGATTTGAGTTATTAAGGTTTAAATATTAATGAATTATAATTAAAGTTGGTTGATTGCTGGTTTTAAGGTTGATTAAAGATTTCTGGAGTTTTAAAGTGATTTTTAGATTATTTTAACCATTTAATTAATGGGTAAAAAATTGACTTTTTAGTTAAAGTTGAATTATGAAAAGTTAGTATTTTTATAAAATATTATACCTTAAGTTGAGTTGTTAGACACTAAGTTTGCTAGATTTGGATTTTTCAATATTTAGTTATGAAGGTTTGAAGATTTGACTTTATTTTGAATAAACTTTGACCAAAAGTTGGCTTTTTTAAATTTGAATGAATTATGGAGATTTGATATTTTTAATAAATATTAGATTTTATTATGAGTTGAATGTCTTTCAGTTTGTTCAATTTCAAAAATTTCAGAATTAGTTATGATTTTTCAAAGTTTGATAATTTATTGAATTATTAAAATTATTTAATCAAAGGCCTTTTTATTGAGTTTGCTCCAAATGAACTACCAACTCCTTAAAATCAACTCCAATAAGAAGAGATTCCCAAGTGTTTGCAAATTTTTTAAAAATTTTAATTATTTTTTAATTAATTAAATTAATTAAATATTGATTTCAATTAAAATTAAATTAAGTTCAAGTTTGCTATGAAGTAAATTTTTTTTATTTTTCTTAAATTAAAGATTTAATTTTGGTCAGTTAGAATTATTATATATATATTTTTATTTACAATTGATTTATTATAATTTTTATAATTTTTAAATGTTTAATTAATGGTTTAATCTTAAGGAAATTAATTAAGGATTAATGATTTCAAAAATTAGTAAAAAATTTCAAATTATTAGAATTTCTCTAAGTTTCTAAACATGTCCTTAATTATTGTCCTTAATGGTGTCACTAGGTTATGTATGTTTGATACCAAGTTTTTAATCTTTGACCAACATATACATGTATAAACACAATCTCAATCAACTCCTAAATCTAGGAGAGCCTAGGCTAAGTGGTTCAACTTCCTTAGTATACAAAGATTAAAATTAATTGAAATAAATAATGATTTGATTAATGAATAATTAAAATATAATTATTCACTAATCACTCCCCTATAAATTCCATTCACACATTCAACCTATGTTTAAGATTTCAAAGGAATCTCCCAAATATATTAAAGATTTAATAAATATAATTTTAAAGTAAATTTCAAAATATAGGTATTTATATATAATTAATATTTAAATATTTAAAATATTTTAATTAAAATATAATTAATATTAAAGTATAATTAATATATATTTAAATATAATTAATATTTAAATATTTAAAATATTAAATATATATTTTAATTAATTTATTTAAAATTAAAGTAAAAAATAGAGTATTTAATTATTTAAAATATTTTAAAATAAATTTTAAATTTTTAGAATGTTTGATTAAGTGTTTAAAATTAAATGATATTAATTATTAATTAAAGTTTAAATTAAAATATTTAAATAAAATATATTAAATTAATATTAATTTCAAAATAAATACTTTAATATTATTTATAGAATTATTAATTTTTTTAAATTTAAAATATAATATTTAAATATCTCAAAATATTTAATTATATTTAAAGAAATATTAATTTTAAAATACTTAATATTAAATATTTTAAATAATTTAAAATTAAAGTAATATTTTAAAATACAATAACTAATTTTATGATAATTTTATTATATAAAATATATTTTTTATTATTTAGAGGGAAATGATTTCTCTGAAACTGTAGTTTGTCCTCATATTAGTTCCCAGCTGAATCCTCGACCAAATAAGCTGCAATTCAAATGGATGGATGCTTGGATGGACTAGAGCTTGAGTTCAAAGGAATTAACTTGCCGACATAGTTTGAAGGCTACATATTAGTTGGAATGTGAAGGAGAAATGCTTAAGGGAATGAATGAGCAGAGAGCTTGGCTGGAGGGGCTTGAAATGGTGAGAGAGGGCTAGGGTTGTCAATGAGAATCATTTTGAGTCTTTACCCTAATTCAAATGACCCTGGATTGAATGGAGGGTCTTGATCAACTTGGAGACTAGCTAGGATGTTGCCACCTACCCTATGAGTAGTTGGGAGTAGGAGCATTAAAGGATTAAGGTATAAGCCACATGGAAAGGTCTTGGTCCCCTCCATGGGTATGTAGGTGTGTTGGGAACCATTAGATATGGATCTAAGGGGGGGGGGGGGGGGGGTCTGAGAATATTCTAGAGACTGATCCAACAACTTGGATGATTTTGATTAGGGTAGATTAGGTTTAAAATGGGGTTTGACAAAGTTTGACCCCTCTAAACCCTTGATTTGACAATTTGACAAGTCCAAAGCGACTTAGACTGTTGAGGTGGCATATGGGAGAGTATTTGAGTGCTGGTTGGATGACTAAAAGGGGTTTAAATACTTAAGGTCTAGAGTTTGAGTGAATTTAAGGGGACTTGAATAAGTTTGACCAAGTCAAAACGGAATAACTTGGTCAAAATTACCATGGTATGATTTATTATTGGTTAGTAGGTGTTCAAAGCTCTGAATGGAATAGAATTGAAAATATTTAAATGGATGGGTTTGAAAATGAAGTGGGAGAGCATATGTAATGTGAAGGTTTAACCATGTTTTAGAGTTTGACTAAGTCAAACCCATGGTCACTTGACTCCAAATGATTTGTATATGTTTAAATCAATATTTGAAGTGAGCTTGAGAATTTAAAGGGCTTGATTTGGTTAAATGGGTTGGAATAACACATGTAGACAGTTAAGGAATCATTGGGTCAACCTAGGTTGACTCATGACTAGGGTTTGAGCTCAATGGGTTTGATTGGATATCTGGAGTCTCGTGGAGGTGATTTCAAGGATCATAATGGTCTTCTGAGTCAAAACCTCCTAATTGGGCTCTTATTGGGCCATTATGTTAACCCTGATTGATTTGGTCAACTAGGTTGATTTTTAGGGGTTGGTTCTGGTCTGGACAGATTTGAAATGGCATTTGGAGATCAATGGAGGTGGTCCTCAGGTATAGGGAGGTCAATTCAGTCAAAATTACTATTTGAACCCTTAAGTGCATGTTTAGTCAACCTAGGTTGACTTGGTCAATCAGATTAACCTAGGGGCTAGGTTTGGTCCAACAGGTTTGGTTTAATAATTTAAATTATTGGAAGTGGTTCCAAGCAATTCGGAGGTCATTTGATTTGAAATTGATATTCAAAGCCCCAAGAGATAATTTGGTCAAAAGAGGTCGACCTGGTCAACTTAGGCTTAACTAGGGTCTGGGTCTAGGTTCATTGTGCTCCTAATGATGATTAGGATGCATTGGAAAGATTTCTATAGTTTGATTTGAAAATGGCATATTGAAGTCTAGATAAAACTTCAAAATTGCCCTTTAGGGGGCATTTTGGTCATTTTGACCCCTGACCAATTGGGGATCAAAGTGAGTTAACCATAATGTAGTCTAATGCTCAAAAGGTTAGGATTAAGGTTTTGGATATGATTAGAGGCTTTGGAGAAAGCTCCAAGGTCAAAATCCACTAGGTGGTAGATCTAGTGGTATAGGCTGTAAATATTTGAAGGTTTTATAACCTTTGGATTTCAATTCAATTTTTAGGGTTAGAGACCTCCGAATGAGCTCAAATTTAGTGGGTTGTCCTTAGAGACATGTCCTATCAATATACAATTGATAAACTTTGAATCAGAGGCCATTTGATTGGGTATTGAAGTGTTTAAAAATTCAATGGAAATGCTTTCTGGACTTAGCCTTTACCCTTGAATTTTGGTTTAAAATTATGGGTTTGATCTGGAATTTTGATTTGATTGCTTGAGTTTGAATTACCCTCATCACTCATAACCATATGGGCGATTATGAATATTTGGATAGGATTAAAGCTGGATCAGAGGTAGGATCAAGGTTTGAATTGGAGTTGGATTTTAAACTGGACTGGGTTAAAGGTTCTGTGAATATGTTTTCAGGGAATATAATTTTGATGGTAGCAAACACTTTTATTTATCTATGACTAATTGCCTACTAACATTTAAGGTCCACAAGATTAAATAGCAATTTGAACTAGCTCAAGATTGGGTAGACTAGGTCTGAGTTAGTTTGCAAACTTTTCCCTTTTTGGAGTCAATTGAAAATGATGGAGTTCCTTATGCTAAGTAACCTTGCACACACATACTTAGGAGAAATTTTTTTGATTTTTTTTAGAGTTCTATATTTTTAGTCATATTATTCGAGATGATCCCAACATCATCCTAGACAATCTATTAAAAATAAAAACCCTAGTTAGGGCATCATAGTTAAGGCAGCCATCATTAAGCACATCATCCTAAATGATATTCATATTGCCCAGGATGATAGGCTTAAATAAAAAAGAATCAGCAGCCAAATCTATTTAAGTTGCTTTTATTTTTGGACATCATCCAGGATATCATCTTGGATTATGTAACATAATTATTGTTCAAACTTATTAATATAAGTTAGGTTGTTAGACCTAAGCTTATGTCCCAACGGCTAACCAAAGGGGGGGGGGTGAATTGGTAATTTAAAAATTCTCCTCTTAATTGAAATTTAATAAGTTTAAAACTAATGAAATCATTTTAGTATTTTTAAAAACTATTTTTCAACCACATATAATAATAAGACCAAAAATAAAAAAAGCTGCAGAATATAAAAGACATAAGATTTATAGCGGTTCGATCAAACACGACCTACATCCACTCCCTGAAGTCTCTCACTTATGGTATTGCACTATTACCACTAGTGTCTCTCCTTTTTCCCCCACAAAAAAGGCGGAGAAGCCTTCACAAAAATTCTCTTCCACCATTACTTGGTGCGGCAGAGTACCGTCATCCTTTTACACCCTCCAAGTACTGTCATTCTTTTACACCCTCCAAGTGTAGGCAAAGAACCTTATGTTATTCGCACTTTTCAAGTGTAGGCAGAGAACCTTCTACTGTTTATACTCTCTAAGTGTAGGCAGAGAACATTCCGTTGTTCACATTCTCCAAGTGTAGATACAGAACCTTCAACTATTCACACTCCTCAAGTGTAGGCAGAGAAACAGATCTTCTTGAAAGATATTCTCATGAGAAATCTAGAAGGACAAGAGAAAAGAGTTAAGTAATCACAAATTACAAATAGAGGTCCTTATCTTTGAGTAACTAAGTGAACCCTTCACGCTCCAGTAGTAAGAAATCTCATTCAAACACTCTATCTCACTCTCTCCAAATTCCCTTTAGTATGCATGAAGACCAAATGACAGTCTTAAGTGGACCTTCTATAGAAAAGACATAAAAAACAATCAAAAAATTGTAATTTTCAATTTTTGATCGTCCACGATCGTCCAGTACGATCAAATTTTGTACGATAAAATTATTTGGACGAAGAGAGTATTTGACAAATCCATAGGAGATTATCCTGGGATGAATGGGTAAAAACATCTGGACCAAAAAAGTATTTGACAAATCCAGAGGGGATCGTCCTGGGACGAATGGGTAAAATCATCCAGAGGAGATCATCCCGGGACAAATGGGTAAAATCATCTGAATGATCTATACTTAGAAAAATTTTTGCCTTTTCTGTTCGTTCCATTGCTCGTTTGGAAGTATAACTGCCCAAATTGTCCCGTACAAACATGATTCGTACTGTATGATCAATTTTAAAAATTTGTGAATTTTAGAGCTCTCCCTTGGTGTGTGTTTGCTAAGTTACTTAATTACAATCAAACTATCTCAGACTCAAATAAAATGAAAAATACAGACTTCAATTTTACAAAAAAATTCTAAGTAGATCTTGATTTGAAGTCTTCAATAATCTGGAGTATGATTTTCCTGAAATATTAGTACACACAAGAGAAAAAAAAACAAATATTATAAAACGTGTTAGGAGAAAATAATAATCAAAATAATAATACTTGAAATCATAAAAAAATATACAAGTTGTAAGAATGTAAAATATGCAAAGCTAAGTAGTAACTCTCTCAACAATCTCCCCCTTTTTGATGATTGCAAAATAATTACTATTTATATAAATTTAGAAGTCCTAAGTTTCTCCTAAACTCCCTCTGAATGAATAAGCATGTGAGAATAAGGGGGGGCATTAGTTATGAATAAATCAAACTTTTTAATTTTAAAACTTTTCAACATATAAAAATAATCACACACAAAGAAAATGACACTAAAATGCCAAAACAAATACCAAAATAAAAAAAAGGAACGAACAAAACATACAGAGACATGAAACAAAACAATCAAATATCTCAAACCATATTTCTCTCCCTTTTTAACAATAACAAAAAGAGAAGAAGAAACAAATAAACACAGAAATGTAAGAAGTCATATGAGAAGTGTTTGATAATTGATCCTGAAAGAGATTGAGTTATATTTGCAATAAAAAAGATAAATGAAAAAAAAAAGGATTCATATGATTTAAGTATATATATAACATAGATGAGAAAAAATATTAAGGTCATGAATCAGTTTAGACAATGAGATAACCAAAATTATTGCAAAGTAGATGAAATGAAAATTTATGTATTTCAAATTTTAATAAAAAATGAAATTGAACAAAAGATTCATTTGATTTTAAAGATTAAAAGATAGAGGAAAGAACATATACTTATGGCACTTTGCACATCTTTTCAATATTTGTGGCACACTTTATGCATCTTTTTATTCGTGGGTTAATTTTGTGCCTCTTTTTCAATTTGTGAAACATTGCGCATTCTTTTGATTTTTGTACATTTATGCATTTCAAGTTTTTAATTGATCTTTCCAAAATCGAAAATCTAAAATCTCAAATTTCTCTAAGTATAAAGATATTTATATTGAAAAGAGAAATAAAAATAAGAAAACATCAAAATTACAATAATAATATTAAAATTATGTTAGTCTAACAAGAGACATTAGTTTGATAGCCTTAACTTGATCGAGTTATAACACAACTTAAATTTTTTAAAAATTATATTTTCTAATGAATTAAATTTTGTATTGCATTTCAAAGTATACCACTTATTAAATTAACTTGTCAGGATAATTATATAGGCTAACAAACATTTCTGAAAAAGATAAAAAATAACTAAAATAAGACATGATAATTTTTATTAATATCAAGATAAAATGATAATACATTAAGCATGATTGATATCAATACACAAACATTCATGAAACATAAAATATTAAGACATAAAAACTAATAACACATCACATCACATCACAACTGGTAGAGAGAATCATAAAAGAAGTATAGTCATCATTCTAAGGGGCCCTGATCTGGAGGAGGTGGTTGGTTGAATAAATTAAAATAGCTATTCATCATAGCTATATTTGTGTTGACTAATTCAAATTGACCTCTTACCCAGTCCATATCCTGCTGATATTGAAAATCCTACTGTTGAAGATGAGTTTCAATTTGATCAAAATGTTGATCAAAGTGGCTCTTAAGACGATCAAAGAGTTGGACCATCTCCTGAAAGTTTGATCTACCAACAGGTGCAGGTGGAGGTCTTCTCCTTTCTTCCTCAGAGTCGTTACTTTCTAAATGTGCATCTTTATTAAAAATTGCTTGGAATGATCCATCATTATAGTAGATAGGCTCTTCTAGATGTTGAACAGGATGAATTAGTTCATACTTCTTTTCAAGAATGTAGGTCACAAAATGTCCTAAGTCTATTTTCTTCTTTCTTTTTTGGGAGACATGGCCAATCTCAGAAAGTCCATACATGTAGTCAATGTTTAGTTGGGCTTCGTCTATTGGTTGGCTAGTCATAATCAGATATGTTACAGTGGAAATAAGAGGAGTAATATTTACTCGATCACTAGCTTTATGAATAATTGAAGTACGAAGAACATGCTGGATAATTCGAGCATTTTAGTTAAGAGTTGACACCTTAGGCATATGACCTACCTCTCTAATCCCTCTAATAACTTGATTTATCGCAGTCCAGTCGTAGTTAGAGGAAGAGGTCAAGGTATGGGCTCTAATCCCTTGAGTCCTTAAATTTAAGAATATCCCCAAATCCTTCTTGGTTATTTTTACCTTCTTTTTTAAAACATAGAATCTAATCACACTCTGGTCAGTATTAAATGTCATGTTTGTAAGAAAATATTGGAATGTTTCCTTGTTATAGGAATGGATTAGGGTCATAATAAAAGCAAACTGGGTAGAAGTAAAAAGGTGCATTACTTGAAAGGTAAGGTGATCCTAGAGAAGAACTCTATAAGTGGTGATTTTAGCGAAAATGAACCTAGGAAAAGACTCTTTGTTTGCTTTGGATAGGAAATTTTCTTTAGGATTTTTAGAGGAAGGTCCCCTAGTTAGTTCCTTAGCCACTTTAGTCCTTTTTCTTGCGCTTGCCATTTGATTGATTTGGAAATATGAGAGGATTTTGAAAGGTTTTTGAAGTTTATGAAAATAGAGTTCTAAATCCTTCTATTTAAAGAAAAATTAAACTTTCGTACGTATGAAACTGATTTCGTCCTGTACAATATAGGGTTCATATGTACGAAATAAAATTTCATATATACGAATGAATGTGTCCAAAAAATGAAATGGCTTTTCATAATCATGCAAGTTACGAGGCATCCTTTCGTACAGACTTTTGACCAAAGGATTGTATAGATGAATAGATATTTGTTCGGGATGACCAGTTATTTAAGATCATTTTTAAGATGGTTTAAAATGTCCTCCACTCAGAATCCCATGTATTCATATGTACAAACTAAAGGTTCGTACGTACGATTAGAAATAAAAAATGATTTTATCTGTATAACCGTCTACATGAGTATGTGTGAATGCATACACATCGTCCGGACAATCTGGGGATCGTACAGACAAATGGTAATAAAAACTAAAAAAACTGCATGCAGACTATTCAACTCAACGATTGATATGCTACAGGATTCATCCAGTATGAAAATATTTCCTACAAACGAATGTCACACTTAGAAACTTTCATATGATTGCTCAAAAACATAAATTTTAATGTGAAAATATTTTTAAAATAATAAAACAAACATACAAAAATTGCAAAAGCAAACACCCACAAAAACAGAAAAATACACAAGTAAACATTAAAAATACAAAAAACACACTTACAAAAATACATATTAATGTTGCAGAAATTTTAATTAAGCATTCAAATCAATCACACCAAGCCTTGTTCTTAATGTACTAAAAGTATCAAAGGCTAGTGGTTTTATAAAAATGTCTGTAAGTTGATTTTCAGTTAAAAAATGATTGAGTTTAATTTCTCCTTTAGATACATGATCCCTTATGAAATGATGTCTGATGTCAATATGTTTGGTTCTTGAATGTTGAATAGGATTTTTAGAAATATAAATGACACTAGTGTTATCATAATAAATAGGAATTGTGCATATTGTTAATCCTAAATCAATCAACTGTTGTTTCAACCAAAGTTCCTGTGCCACACAACTTCCTAAGGCAATGTATTCAGCTTCAGTAGTAGATAGGGCTACAGAATTTTGTTTTCTACTGGATCAAGAGACTAAAGAATTTCTAATAAATTGACATGTTCCAGAAGCACTCTTTCTATCAACCATACAACCTCCAAAGTCCGAATATGAATATCCAATAATTTCAAATAAAGAGCTGAACTTAGGATGCTAAATCCCTAAGTTTTGAGTCCCACTTCGTACGCTGGACATTGTCTGTATGAACCCAAGTTCGTGCAGTACAAGTAGTTCAAAAAATGTAAGTGTTTTTATGGGACAAACTAGTACGCATCCATTTCATACTCTGGATGTTGTCTATACAAAACTCACTTTGTACAATATGATCAGTTCAAAAAATGGTGAATTTGATTGGGATGAACTAGTATGTATTCATTTTATACTCTAGTATCCATTGATTCTTTTTTTAATACCTCATCCAATGCTTTCATGAAGGTTAATTATTTTTTCAATGATAATGGTTGGGATGTTCAGAAGCTTTCTAATGTGTTACCTAATTTTATTACTCAGCAAATTTTGCAAATACCTTTAAACATGAATTCTTCTGAAGTTCAGGTTTGTGTTTAATTAAAGATGGTACCTTTAATTTAAAGGATGCCTGACATTTCTTTAGAGCAAAGCAAGATGTTTCTAAAATTTTCAAAATGATTTGGCATAGAAGTATTCCTTCTACTATCTATGTTTTCATGTGGCATATTTTACATAGTTATATCCCTACGGATAATAACTTGATTAAACGTGGTTTCATTTTTACTTCTAAATGTCAATGTTGATATCATATGGACAATATGCATCATAAAGTTTTTATGGTCCTTGTGTTGTAAAGGCCTGAACTTATTTTGAGGATATTTTGCACTTAAAACTATTTTTTTGCTAATAATTCCATTAAATCCTTACTTAATTGTTGGGTTGTTAATTCTAAAGGTCATATCAGGAATGTTATTCCCTCTCTTATCCTTTAGTTTTTATGGTTGGATAGGAATAATTCTTATTTTAATGGTGTGCCTACGAATCAACATAGGATTATTCAAAATGTTAAAGATAAGATTAGGGACTTATTTTTTTCTAAGTTGCTTTATATTAAGAACTTCAAAAACTATCTCACTACTGTGGTTTATTTTGGGATTAAGCTGGATGAGTATATTTTCCATAATGTCCCTAGAAGTATTTCTTGGTTGAAACCCCCAGGTAATTTTTTTAAGTTAAATGTGGATGATGTTATCATTAAGATGATGGTGGGTTGTGGTGGTGTCATCAGGGACTCTAATGGTAAGTGCATTTTAAGTTTTGTTGGTCATCTTGATAATTATGATGTTAATATTGCTACCACTTTTGCTATTCTCTATGGTTTACGATTGTGTTTATCTCTGGATTGCATCAATATTATCGTGGAGGTCTGTTCTTTGTATTGTTATCAATCATTCATTTTGAGAAATAATAAGAGTTGTTCTCCTGAGATGTTTTACAAGAGAAGGGAAATTAAGATTTGTTGATCATGCTTAACTTTTCTTTTTCTGCTATTGATGTGGTGGGAATGATTGTACTACTGCCTTAGCTAGGTGGGGTTATGGGCTGGATTCCATACCTGATTTCATTAACTCTAATTTACCAATTCAGGTGAGAGGTCTCTTAAATTTGTATTTGAGTAATGTTCCTTATGTCATTCAATAAGGTGTTTGGGTGTGTTAGTGTTTTGTATTTCCTCTACTGCATGCTTTTGAACCTTTTTGGTTGGCTGGGCCTTCGGCATTTCATCTGGGTCGTGGTGATTATTCTTTTTATGTTTTTATTGGAGGTTAAAGTTGTTGGGTTTAAGGTGTTATACTGTTGTGTGGAGGTCCTGTGGTGGTGGCTCTTTCAGAATAGCTGGTGGGTGCCTTATAATTTCTTTGAGGTTTTCTCTCTGGTTTTCAAGGCATGTGCTGTTAGCAGTGAGGTGAATGAGACCTGGTGCATGTTTTTGGTTATTGTGGCATGGCTGGATGGGAGGATTTTCACGGGTTTTTATTTCTTCCATATTTATTGTTGGGTGTTATGTTTGATGCTTAAATTTTGTTGGTATATGATGAGTGAGGGTATCATTTATTATCTTGTTATATTTTGGTTTCATGGTTTTGGTTTTTGAGGTCTTTTACTGGCTACATCATGGCTCCTATAAGTTTCTTAATCTGTGGCTCTCACTCTATTATTGGTGGTTTGATTATGCGGTTAGGGTTGGCTTTCATTAGCAAGGGCTATGTTTTTAATTACCTGGAGATTATGGATGACCATATAGTCTTGGTTTATTGGTTGCAGGTTGATTCTCCTAAAGTGGAGGTGTGCCTTATAGACTGTCTTGAGAATTCTGATATGAATATTATGCCGTATTATCTTCTTTACATCCGGTGGGCTATGGGACATTTGCTTCATAGGTCGGGTTGCCTTAATTTTGGTGGTTGTTGGGAATTGTATTTGTGTTATAACCTTATACAATTTTATCTTTATTATTGTTGGAGCAATAGTGAGCTTGACTTTCTTTTAAGGACAGTGTAATCATTTTCTTTTATTAACACATAGGCCCCTCCGTGGATTTCCCCTACAAAAATTGTACTCTAGAGTTCATTTGTACGAATCTAACTTCATACAGTATGAACAGTTCAAAAGAATTTTCCAAGGCATGATATGATTAACTTAGTTCTGGAGGAACTATCATGTCAAATTGTCCAGTAAGATTTAATAATCTTATAGTACAATTACTTTTAAAAATAAAAATTTTGACTCACTCCCCAGTGTCTATGTGCACGGTTATCCAATTACAATCACACTCTCTCAGACTAAAAAAAAATAGAAAACATTAAGGGTTCAATAACAAGAAACCCTAATATAATATGTCTTGAAGTCTTTGATAGTCTAGAGTATGATTTCTCTGAAATGTTAGTACACATAAACAATAAAAACAAATTTTTTTCAATATATGTTAGGAGAAACAGTAATCAACAAAATAATAGTTAGGTATCATCAAAAACTCATATGATATAGAAATATAGTTTTGAAGACTAAGTTATGATAATCAACCCTTTTTTTATGATGGTAAAATAATTATTATTTGAGTTAACACTTAAGGAAAATTTTCTCCTATGCTCTTCCTAAATAAACGACCAATTTAAAATAAGGAATTCCAATAAAAATCAAAACCACAACAACAAATCCAAAAGACCCAAAAACTTAAACAAACACAACACAAAAAATGAAATAAAAACTTGAACAAAAATAACACAAAAAACACACACGAACAATAATACAATACATACAACACAAAAATGATACAACAAATAATCATAACAAACGTGTGTCAAATAACATCAAAAACAATATCAAACAAATAATACATCAAATAATTGCTAATGACTCCCCCTTTTGACAACAACAAAAAGGGAAGTACATCTTGAAAAGATAAGTTTTTATGGATAAATAAAAATAGTTAATGAAGAAGAAGATTTTAAACTAATTGTAAATATAATATTTTAAATAAAAGTCAACCATCTTTACTGTTTGTTCTAGACAAATCAAATAAAAATAATTATTACAAAAATTATAAAATAAGGATTAATTAGTTTCTAATCAATAGTGAAGATTATTGTCGATTATATGAATTTATATAAGAAATAGAACGATAAAGGAAAGAACAGTATGAAATTTTCAATTGGTGATATTTTGAATATTTTCAATTATTTGTGGCATACTTTGTGCATCTTTTCAGTTTGAGCTAATTTTGTCTCTTTTTTACTTTGGCAAATATTGCGCGTCTTTCTAAACTATTGGTACATTTTATGCATCTTTTCATGTTTTGTACGCTTTGTGCATCCTTTTACATTTTTGGTTTTTCTATTACCAATAAATCCAATAATTAATAAAAATAATAAAAATAAGATATTTATTTTCCAATAATTATAGCTAAATGGAATTTGCCTATAAGAATATGAAATTGATCTTCTAATCTACATCTAGTCATAATTTAATTTAACTTTTTGAGAGATTAAATATTTCAAAAAAATTAATTTGTAGAGCAAAATAATTCAAAATTTTATTATAGAGATCAGCTACAAATGATTTACCTTTATAAACTTAACCAATTTAAGAAGAGTAATTTCAATTTAAGTCAAAACATCATTTCATTTAACATTTGAAACACATACAAATATTACGTCATACTAAAAACTAAAGAACCACAACATGAAGAAACCAACTCATGAAATCAAAAGAAACATCTCAACAATAAGTGCAAAAATCTCAATCGTAAGTACAACACAGAAGTAACAACTAAAATCCTGAGGGGCCTTGGTCTGAACATGGTTGAGGGGTGAACATTATAAAGTAGCTACTTATCATAGCTACTTGTGTGATGACCGAGTCAAATTTCCCTCGTATACACCGCATGTCTTCATTGTACCTCACATCCTACAGGTTTAGGTGATACTCAATTTGATCAAAATATTGATCAAAATGAGATTCCAGACTATCAAAATGCTGGACCATATTTGTAAAGAAATTATAATTGGGTCCAATGTAGGTGTTGGTGTTGGAGCTGCGGCTCTGTCTTCTCCCTCAGATGCTTGATCCCGACCAAAAAGTGCATGAAAAAGCTATCGGTAAAGTAAATGGGAAGTTAAGTGGGAGGATCAGGATGGATCAGGTTGTACTTCTTTTCTAAAATGTAGGCAACTAAGTATCCTAAGGCCACATTTTATTCCTCCTATTATAAAGAAGTCCAATATCAAAAAGTTTATTGGTGTATTCCATGATTAGTTAGGCTTCTTTAATAGGAGTATTGGTCATGATCAAGTATGTGACAATAGACAAAAGAGGAGTCAGATTAATATGATTATTAGCTTTTGGAATAACAGAAGTTCTCAAGATAGTGGATGATCCTAGCATTCTAGTTAAGGGTATACACACAAGAAAGATGATTTACTTGTGCAACCCCTCTAAGAGTTTGGTTTATTTTCGACCAATCAAAATCTATTCTAAAGTTCATGGTGTGTGCTTTAACTCTTTGTGTTCTAAGGTGAAGGAAGTTTCCTAAATCTTCCTTAGTTATTTGTACTCTCTGCTTAAAGACCTAAGAAGACAACATAGTGTGGTTCTCATTCACTTTCATGTTCGCAAAAAAAAATTGGAAGGTTTTTGGATGATAGGAAAAGATCAAGGTAAGGATAAAAGAAAATTGAGTCAAGGAGAAAAGAGGCATAACCGAGAAGCTTATGTCATTTTGAATAAGGAGATGAGAGGGAGTAATCTTAGCTCCAATAAAACATTTGTAGTCTTCCTCATTTTCCTTTGAAATAAAGTTCTCGTCTCTACCAGATCGAGAGGAAGAGAGCACTTAGAATTTTGTTGATGTTTGTTGCTACTGTCCATTTCTATAGAAGGACATAAATTGGTATGGGATCGAATGAGAATGTGAAGAAAAAATCATCCACCACTTTTTAATTTAAAGAAAAATGACCTATCGTACAATATGAAATTTTTATTGTACATAGATTTAAAAATCATATGAGATGAAATATTTTTCATGCATAAGAATGGAAATAACAAAAAATGAAATAACTTTCGTAAAATACCATTTTTGAGACATCATTTCGTACATGATTTTTAACCATATGATCGTACAGATGAACACTTATTCATCCGGGATAATCATACTATTAAAAATCATTTTTTATGGTTATGTTCTTTCGCATGAAAAACTGACAACATAATCGTACAAATGAAATTTGAATTCGTATGTATGATCTGACAAAAAAATAACTTAATGTTTGGCATATTGTCCCCAATCATACAAACAGGAAATGTCTGATCGTATAGACGATGATGACATCGTACAGTATGATATGCTTTGAAAAACTCAGCCTTATATGCTCAACTTAGGAAAAAATACTATATACTTGCTACAAAATGTGTACAGTACAAAAAAATTTCATACAGTACAAAGAAAATAATTAGAACAAGACATGATAAAAAGATACCTTTTTAAAAACCAACCACTCAAGATCCATGACATGCAATAATGAAAAGCAAAACCAACAATACAATACTAACAAAAGAGAAATAAACACAACTAATGAAATAAACAAACACTAACAAACATCCAAACACTAACAAACAAATAAAAGAAAAAAAAAACAAACAAACGCATCATTAAATTATAAATCCAATTTGCATAAATTCAATTTTAAGCATTAAGATCAATCACACCTAATCTAATTCTTAAAATGCTAAACATTTCAAAAGCCAGCGATTTTATGAAAATATTTATAAGTTGATTCTCAGTAGCAAAATGATGTAATTCAATTTCTCCCTTAGCCACATGATCTCTAATAAAGTTATGCCTTTTTTTTATATAATCAGTTCTAGAATATTGAAGTATTCTTTGAAATGCATATGGAACTTGTATTATCACATAAAATTAAAATAGTGCTAATTGAAAATTCTAGGTCAATCAATTGTTGTTTTAAGCAAAGAACCTGTGCCACATAACTACTTAAGTTAATGTATTATGCTTCACAAGTAGAAAGGTTTACTAAATTCTATTTTTTACTATATCAAAAAACTAAAAAGTTTTCTATAAATTGACAGTTCCAAAAGTACTTTTCTGATCAACCCTACATCCTGCAAAATCTGAATCAGAATATTCAATTATTTCAAAAGAAGAGTTGTGCTTAAAATACCAAATCCTTAAATTTTGAGATCCTAAGAGATATCTCAGAATTATCTTAATATTAGTCAGATGTGATTCCTTTAGATCAACTTAAAATCTAGCTCATTAATAAATACTAAACATGATATATAGTCTTCTAGCAATAAAGTAAAGTAATGATTTAATAATTTTTCAAAAAACAAAATTTCATCAATAGATTTTCCCTTAGGATCCTTATTTAACTACACTGAAGAACTTATTGGTGTACTCATTGATTTAACATTATCCATTTCATATTTCTTGATAATGTCCTTAATATACTTTGACTGGCTAAGAAATATTTCATTCCTCATTTTATTTTATACTAAAACCAAGAAAGAAACTCAAGTCTCCCATCAAACCTATTTCAAATTCACTATTCAATATTTTTGAAAAATCACTACAAAGACTTTTTTTTTGTGGATCCAAATGAGATATCAACAATACATATTTGAACAATGAGTATGTCATCTCCTATCCTTTTTAAGAAGAGCGTGGTGTCTACACATCCTTTAATAAATGACATTTCTAATAGGAAAATGCTTAACCTCTCATAATATTCCCTAGGTATCTGTTTTAGTCCATAAAATGCCTTTTTCAAATTTAACACATGATTTGGTAATTTTAAATTTTACAAAAACTCAAGGTTGCTCAACGTAAACATTCTCTTTTATCCCTCCATTGAGAAAGGCACTCTTAGCATCCATTTGAAAGAATTTAAAACCATTAAATAACACAAAGGCTAAAAATACCTTTATCTCTTTAAGTCTGGGGACAGGGCAAAAGTTTCTTCAAAATTAATTCCTTCTATTTGATTATACCCTTTGTCACCAATCTTTTCTTGTTTCTAATAACAACACTTGAATCATTCATTTTATTTTTAAACACTCACTTAGTTCTAACATCACTTTGATCCTTAGGCCTTTCAATCAATTCTGAAATATTATTGCTAACAAATTAAATCAATTCTTCTTACGTGGCAAAAATCTAAAATTCATCTAAAACTGCTTGATTTGTATTAGTGGGTTTAATTATCAATATAATAGCAGAATGATTCACTTCTTTGCTAAGTTCATACCTAATTCTAACACCATCACTAGGTTCACCTAAAATCAAATTTTTATGGTGATTCTTAAAGAAAATTTATTCTCTAGGCAAAGGATTTTTTATTTAACTATTCTCTTCTAAATTCGTCTTTTCAATTTTGTGGCAGATATCTTCAAATGTTCTTCCTCCAACATTGGCTCTTTCGAAATATCAGATTCATAAAAAACTATATGTGTGATTTCTTCAACTACCAAAATTCTCTTGTTAAAAACCCTGCAGAATTTGCCAACAATGGAATATCCTAGAATTTCCCTTCATTAAATTTAGGATCAAATTATCATAAAATGAGTTTTACCATTATTATGAATGAACACCATACATCCAAAATTATGTAAATATCAAAGAATAGGTGTTCTCCCCTTAAGAAGTTCATAGGATATATTGTTCAATTTGAATCTAATGTTCATCTTATTCAGAACATAACAAGCTGTACTAACTACTTCAGCCCAAAATATTTTGGATGTGAATATTCTGCCAATATGGCTCTAGCAGCTTCTATTAATGTTTGTTCTTTCTTTCGACAACCCCATTTTACTCAGGGGTCATATGTGCTAAAAATTTGTGATCAATTCCTTGCTCTTTATAAAAATCTTCAATTTTTTTATTTTCAAACTCTCCTTCATGATCACTTTAAATTGATAAAATTTAGCACTCTAGTTTTCTCTAAATCCTAGTAGAAATGTTTCTAAATTCATCAAATGATTCACTCTTATGAAATAAAAATTTGACCCAAATGAATCTTTAATAATAATCAACTATTACAAACTCTAAATTTTTATCTCCTAAACTTACAGTGGTAACCGGTCCAAAAAGATCAATGTGAATAATTTCTAGTGGTGTACTAGTTCTAAAATCTTTAATTGAATGAAAGGAGGTCTTCACATTTTTCCTAATTAACATACATCACACAGGTGATCCTTAGTGAAGTCTATTTTAGGTATCCCTCTAATTAATTCTTTTTTAGTAATCTTCTAAAGATTTTTCATGCTTGCGTGACAAAGTCTTCTATGTCATAACTATTATTCATCAGTAATTATTTCGAGACAAAAAGCATTAAAACATTTAACAAAATCTAAATCAAGCATGTATATATTATTTACCCGATTTCCATGCAACATATCAATTTCATTTTGGCTTATAATGCACCTTGTGAGAAAAAAATTTAACACTATAACTTTTATCACAAAGTTGACTAATAATCAACAAGTTACATTTTAAACCTTCAACCAATAATATATTTTCAATAAAAAAATTGTTCTTGTTGCCAATCATACATATACCTACCACTTTCCTTATGGTATTGTCTCCCGGTGTCACTTTGCCTTCAATTTTGGCTTCCAATGATATGAATTGTGTTGTATCTCTAGTTATATGCTTCCAACATCCACTGTCCAAGTACCAAATATTCTCATGAGGACTTATATGAGAGCGATTCTATAAATTGATCAAATGTTAAACTTGGGAACCCAAAAAAGTTTGGGTTATTCTCTTGACAATAATAATCTAGATGGATATTTAATATGATGTGATTTATGCATCTTATGTCTCTACACTAGATGTGTTCTACTATGAATCATGCAAGTGTGAGGATATGACTAATCATTCCACATGAAAAATATTTAACTTCAAGAAAAGGATTTACCAATCTATGATAGTTATATTATCTTTTTTAGGTTTTAAAATTTAATGCTTCTGATTAGGATTAAAAAATTATTCAAGTGTTGGGGATATCTTATTTTTCTCAAGAGCATTCAATTTCTCTTTAAGATATAAGTTAGCACTTTCTAAAATAGCATTGTCAACTCTTAACTCATGTTCTCTTTGATTTGTTTCATCTATATACACCTTACATTCATTTTTAAGATCAATATAAGATGTTTTCAATAAATCCTATTTTTTGTTTAAATCATTCAATAATTTCATGTGATTGCTATCAATAGATGCATGATCATTCCTAAGGATTTTATGCTCTTTTTATAAATTTGAATACTCTATGTTTAGTTTGGCATGCAATTTTTTGAGTTTACTATATGTAGTATGGATTTTCTCAAAAACTTCAAATAACTCATTATTGGATAAATCACTTACCTCCTTTTGATCCGACTAATCAAGTTTGTCAGCCATTAAGCTTAAGTTAATGACTATTTTCTTCGGTTTTATTTTTAAGGAATTTGATGCTGACTCCGCCTAGAATGCTCTCTGTAGTCTTTTTTTTCCCTTCCTAACATTGTTTTTCTCGTCAACTTTCTTCTTGTTAGGATTAGCTTTGAGATTCGAGCAATCAGAATTAATATGTCCAGGCTTCATACATTCATAACAATTTACGTCATTTGAAAGTTTTGTATTTCTATTAAATTTACCTTTGTTCCAATACTGACGTCTTCTTTGCTTCCTCCTAAGAAAACTTTTGAATTCTCTTTTCATTAAGGCAATATCTTCTTCAACCTCTGATAAAGATTGATCATTAACTGAATCCTCCACTTTCAATTCTATATTCTTCTCGCTTGTCACCTGCATCAATCTGTCTTTGAGTCACTCCTCACTCGTAAGTAATTAGTAATCCAAGCAAATTGTCAATAGAATAAATATTTAAGACTTTTAACTTAGTTATGATAGTTATCTTTGAATCATAAGAAGTAGATAAACAACAAAGAATTTTATTAACTTTCACAAAATTTGTTAGTTCTATACCTAAAGCATACAATAAGGAGACTATCTATGTGAAATGAGTATGCATGTTAGTGATTGATTCATTCAATTTCATGCAAAAAAAATTCATAGTTGTGTAATAGAATGTCCAATCTACATTGTTTCACCTCATTAGTTCCTTCATACGTTATACAAAGTCTATCCAAAAATATTTTTCTAGTACTACATGTTGAAAATGCATATAATCCTCATATTTCAGGGTAGTGAAAAAATTGTTTAAGCATTTAACATTTAACTGAGCTAATTATTTTTCTCTACTGCCCAATCAATGAATAGTGTTTCAGTCCTAATGCCATCAAGTCTAATGGGTCTAGTGTCACCTTCCTCTACTAAAATCCACATGTGATAATCAAGCAATTATAGAAAAGTAAACATACATGTTTTTCAAAAGTCGAAAGGAATGTTATCAAACAGTGGTTGTCTAGATATCGAATATCCTTCTGGACTTCTGGTTTCCAAGAGTAGCCATGATCATTTTCAAAAAATTACCTAAACCTTAATTTTTGAAAATAGTTTATGATACCACTTGAAAGTTCGAATAAATTGTTAGATGTAAAAGATTTGACCAAAGGCTAACCAAGGGGGGTGAATTGGTAATTTAAAAAAAAATTCTTGGTAATTTAGAAAACCGATTTAATATCTTTAGCATAACGATAAATTTTTTCAAAATAATTTTTCAACCAGTCAAAGTAAATGTGTAAAAAATAAAATACAGTAAAAATAAAAGAACATAAAAATATCAAATTTTATAGTGGTTCGGTCCATCTAGACCTATGTCTACTCCCTAAAGACTCCATAAGGTATTGCACTATATCAAAGTAACTCTCTTTTCGCTCCCACAGTAAGGCGAAGAAGCCCTTATTGACTCTCCTCCACCAACCCCCGGTGCAGTAGAGTACCGTCATCCTTACTCAATCTCCTGCTGATGATAGAGTACCAACATCCTTTTTCATCTCCCTGGTGATGGTAGAATACCAATGTCCTTTCTCACCCTTATGGTGACGGCAGAGTACCAACATCCTTTCTCACCCTCCTGGTAATTACAGAGACCAACGTCCTTTCTCACCCTCCTGGTGACGGCATAATACCGGATCTTCTCTCAAGAGTCTTCAAAGAAGTAGAGCATAAATTTGAAGAACACAGAAAAAGATCCTCACCTTTGGGCAACTTTATGAACTCTTCATAATTTCCACTTACAAGATCTCAGAACCCTCACTTTTAAACACTCATCCAAAACACTCTCTATTATTGCCAAGAGAAAATTCTTAGAAGATGGATAGTCAATTTTTAGGACACTTCTATATGTAGGACAAGAATAAATGCCCAGAAATTGAAAATTTCAAGCTAAACGTACTTATATCATACATTATGATCGTACTTCGTCTGTACGAACAGTTAAAAAAATCATGTATAATTATGTACGAACCTGATTTTGTACTCTGTCAATCGTATGTACGAATTGACATCGTATAGTACCAGCAATTCAAAACTGAACAAGTTCGTCCAATACAATTTCGTAAAAATCTATTTCGTATACTGTGAATCGTCTCTACGAATCCATTATTATACAATATGATCTACTTATATAAATCTTGTTTCATATAATACGAATGTGGACAATTCCATTTCATACTTTGGATGTCGTCTGCATGAAACCAAGTTTGTACAATACAAACAATTCAAATAATTTAGGTGTTCGTATTGGACGAATTGATATGCACCCATTTCGTACTATGGACATCGTTTGTACGAAACTCACTTCGTACAGTACGATCAGTTCAAGAAATTGTGAATTCATTCGAGACAAACTGGTACATATCTATTTCATACTCTGGAGATCGTCTGTACGAATCTATCTTCGTATAGTACGAACAATTCAAAATAATTTTCTAAGGCATGATTTAATTAACTTAGTTTTGGAGGAACTATCATGTCAAATCGTGCATGATTATAGTGCAATTCAACAATCGTACAAAATAATTAGTTTTAAAAATAAAAGTTTTGACTCACTTCCCCAATGTGTGCGTGCATGATTATCTAATTACAATCACTCTATCAGACTCAAGAAAAATAAAAAAAAGATCAGACTTCAATTACAAGAAACCTTAATCTAATCTGTTTTGATGTCTTCGACAGTTTAGAGTATGATTTCCCTAAAACGTTAATACACACAAACAACACAAATAAAAATTTTCTATTATATGTTAGAAGAAACAGTAATTAACACAATAATATTTTTTGTATCATAAAAATCTCACATGATATAAAAACATAATTTTAAAAAGTTGCAACAAAAACTGGTGTGCCAATAAAATAGCTGGTTACTTAGCACAAATTTCTATGTACATTGCCTAAGATGTTGAAGTTGCAGAAGAAATGCATGTGCAACACTTTTATTGTTGGCTCTCCACACAAATCTAAATGATTTCGAGCTACGTTTTTAGAAAAAATAAAAAAAGGATATGCTAACGAAGCTAAATCATTTCAAAACATAAAAAAGTCGATCAACGACCACAAGAAACAGGCTACAGAAATATCTACTAGTCCCTCGTGATCCACTAAAATTTGATACAAGTTCGAATTACAGCAACTTTTTGTCAGTGACGACCACAACAACATGCCACAGTCGCCGGGTTGGAATCTTGCTAAATCATGTTCACCAATTCCTGCAAAACCTCGAGCAAAGTAGCTGGTATTCAAAACGTGACCAAGCACCAGGAGTATTCTAAACTTGCGCAATTGAAAAACATCCTCTTAGAACCAGCTGAAGGAATATTTCCAGGACATTATCATCTCAAGCTTCCATTTACAACCCATTCTTTCTATCTCAGACTGAACCAAGGCCTACCAGGTATAAGTGATGAACTGATGGTATTAAAAGACGAGTAGAGTTCCAAACTCAGCTCTAGCTTCTTTCTTACTTTCTACAAATAAGCTTTCATTGAAGATCAAGAAACTTGAAATTTAAAACTTGCATAAAAGATCTGCCTGCTCCCGAAGAAGGATTAGCAGCGGTAGGCACACGAAGAGAGGAACTTTCTATATGGGTACGAGGTCAACAAGAAATTCCTGAATTCACAAGATGATTGACTGGATACCATTTGGAGTTTCATAGCAGCCCAAGCAGAAACAACAATAAAGGTCGTTTCTCAGAGAAGTTGAAAGCTTATTGATGGTCGGGAGCTTGTTTTCTTCCATTGGTTCTCACATTAATATCATGACGAATGTTACTTGAAGCTGTACCCAATGCTTGAGCAAAAATTCTCTTAGCAGCCCCAATCCGTTCCCTTTCCAAGAACTCCGTGCTTGTTGCCTTTCTATGTGCAGCTAGTCCATCACGCATGTTTCCATTAGGTTCTGAAGAACAGTCATAGCCGCTGTTCTTAGCTGGAAACTTACCACCTTTCTTTTGATAGGGAACTGGCTTGCGTATTTCAAAATGCTCACTGGTTTCTTTTGCATCTTTTGAACTACAAACATTTGAAACCTCATATTTATCATTTCCTTCACATTTGTGCAGATAGGACGCCTTTTGACCAAGTGCATGTGCAATCATCCGCTGAGCAACCACAGGAACTTTCCGAGTTTTTGGTGGAACAACTTCCTTCTCATTAGCTTCATTTAAGGAGAAGATTCGCTCACGAGCAGCTGCATAAGCAGCTTCTCTTACCTCCAGTGGCTTTGCAGATGGAATAGTTTTGTTCTCCTTTATCTCTGCAAAATGGAGGCAAGCCATCAGAACTTACAGAAAAATACAAGCATGGTACATGAAGAGTTCATAGAACAGAAATGAAGTAATCCAGGAAATTCATGACCATAAAGCTTTTACAAGAACATGTAGATGACATGAAGAGGGAGAACTCAGAAGGCAGCAATGAAGACGGCAGATCATGGGCCTGTATGCCAACCAGCATGCTGGCCCACTCTTGACAGCAATAATTTTTTTTGGGATAAATTTGAGGGCAGAGCCCATTCTACATAAAAAAGAAAGGAGTACAGTGAAAAAACCCAAAAACAGCCACTAACAAAAACTGTGGCCTCAAAACATTAAAAAGCAATAACCCAAAATACAAGAACAGAAAATCAAAATTGACAGAAAAATTCCGTCTGGCCAGGACTCCGAATAAACTGTGCATCAAGTATAGTGATCAAATCTTCTTTGGTTGTCTGAAGACCATCCAAAAGGTGGTACGACAGACATCATCATTGTCCTAGGCCCAAAAAAAGGGGTCTGCCTGGCAAAAACAGTGGGATAACCGCAGGTAATTTTTGAGGCTGATAATAGCGTCTCGGTAGGCAATGGAAGGCATCGGAAGGCTTCTCACTCTAAAATTCTTTCTTTCTATCTTTATTTCACTGTTTTTTTTTCATTCAATACGCATGGCAAGATTTGATATGATTCACGGACAATTTTAGATTCAACATCCTCAAAAGGTTCGGTGATCGAGGAGTATGCCATAAACTAAAAGAGGAGTACTTCATGAAGCAGAATTGCAATGCAAAGATAGATAACAGTCAGGATACATGGACAACCAACAAGAGTCTATTCTTACAAGGAATCTTACACAATTTGAGGAGAGTGTGAATGATTCAATTTTCATTGGAGCAAATTCAAAAGGTTCCTTTTAGCATAATGCTACAAGAAATCTCTTATGATTTTGTTGTAGGAGACTATCAGGAGCAAGTACTATATTCTATTCAAGCAGCAAATGTGTCACGAACCGGCCCAGTTAGCTCGTGTAGATGAGTCGGGAACAGAATCGGACGTTCAGAACATTTCAATCATCTTAAAACATGTATTTAAGAATCTAAAAGACTTCAACAGAGATTTAAAAGCGCCTCTAAATTCTCCCAATATAAATAAAAAAAAATATTTCATATCATTTCATGTCATTCAAAATTTACATAGGTAATGCTAAACCACCCAAAAAGGAAATCAACTATAATTAAGAAAACATCAAAAGAACCTATCAACTGGTACACGACGACTGTATGTAAACCTTGGGTTGTCAGCCATCTCTTGCAGAAGGTTCTCCTAAAAAGTATCCTAACACGAGGGAGTGAGCTAACGCTCAATAGGAATTCTCTAATCCTAACATGTTCACATGCCTTAAAAATGAAAATTCACATTTCATGCTAGTGATGAAATGCCTTAATTGCTTTCCTACACATGCTAGTTTTCGTATGTCTTAGGAATGTTAGATGCCTCATAAATGTCATATGACATATGTATGTTATGTGTCGTATGGATGTCATAACTTATGTATATTATATGCTTATTCATATTTATTTAATAAAACCGTACTGGAGTATGAAGACTGTACTGATAAGGTACACAAACATCTTTTTGGCCACTCATTTCTTTTCCTCTTTCGACCCAAAGGGCCATATTGTTCCCGTATTGCTCATAAGAGCCATATCTGTGCTTTCGCACCATATTTGATATTCCGCATTCAACATGCACGCATTTATATATTCTATCCATATAGGCATATGTATGTAAACTATTTCCATATAGGCATAAACTCTTTCCATATAACATCATTTATCTAAAACATTAAGTAAATGTATGACTATAATGCTTTGAGTATTAAACATAAACAATGCATGTGTTATGTGTCAACAACTAAAAATTTCACTTGTCATGTTCAATTAAGTAAAACTATACAATTTCCATGAATTAATTAAGTAAAGATATAAAACATAAAAGATCAATAAGAACATAAAAAATGTGATCATGTGGGGAAGAGGTTCCTATCTCAAAAGCACTTTGTAAGCTTCCACTTCACCACTCTATCCTTCCTCTTTCCAAAACCTAAAGAAAATATTACAATATAAATCTCTTGTCAAAATAAACATCTATAACACACTAATCCTACACATACCATAGTTAAATACACTTAAGCTCACTAGCTCACACTCACTTACCCATATCATATGACCTTTAATTAACCACAAGAGCATAATTATTAAATAAAACATGTTTATTACATACTTAATTTTAAGGTAAAACATAGGGTAATAATCTATAGTTTGACACAATCCCACACAATCCCTATTCTTTCATAAAATAGGAATTAAATGTAATTTTCGGTTTTGCTCTAAACTCAATTTTTGGAAACCTAATATTGCACTAATATAATTCCATTTGCATACAAAAACATTCATCTTTCCTATATATAAGTTTAAGACATTAAAATTTTGGATTTAATCATAAAAAAAATTTAGGAAAATTACTTTTTTCTCAAAAAGTCAAATTTCCCCTAATTAGAGAGTTCCTTAAACCCTTAGGAATTAACTTTTGTTCACATGCAAGTTCAAAACCCTAGTTTTGAAAAAATCCTAATTTTTAAAACCCAAATTCTTGAAGAAAATTTACATTTTTCTTCATACAATTCCTTTGCCTATTATCTCTTAGAATTCCTTACAAAAATAATCCAAAATGGAGAAACCCTAAATTCGGAACTTATGAATTTCTTAAGAAAATTTCAAGTTTAAGACTTAGAAATGTAGGTATAACTAAGCCTTAACGTTCTTCTAAAGAAAACTTTAATAAAATCCAAACCCTAAAATTTCTCCAAGCAAAAAATCTCATAATAGAGGGAAGTTCTAGCATGAAAAACTTACCTCTTATCTTCTCCAAGTCTTTCTCTAACTTTTTCCTAAAGGATCTCGCTGAAAAACTCGCCGGCCACCGCCTGCCGAGCCCAAGCCGTAGCCTTCTCCTCCCTCTCTCGCGTGCTCTCCCGTGCTCGGCCGAACAAAACACAAGAGACCGAAATATTTCGATCCCTAAGAGTTGTTGTCTATTAAGAGGGAGAGGGATCACCAAATGATGCATGTACCCTTGCTAATAAAACTTTCCTTAAGAGCTCATGAGGGCAATAAGGGAAAAATGGCTAATTATTACTTAAACTTCTTCGGCAAATTTTAATTCCCAAACCGTATGAAATTTGATATGAGTTCTTTATATCGTTTCGATCAAAATTTTGTGTCAAATTTAATAAAATTTATTTCGTCGAATTATGACGACTTTGAAATTTCTTCTAAATTCGTCGTGGTGCATCAAAATACGTGCGACGCATTCGAACGACAAATTTCGGATTTTACAATTCTCCCCTCCTAATAAAAATTTCGTCCTCGAAATTTAAAAGAGAGGAAAAACAATCATACCTTACTCAAAGAGATGAGGATAACACTTTCTCATTTCGGACTCCTTCCAATGACATTCTTCTCCAATCCATGTTTCCATAGAACTTTAACGAAAGGTATCTCCCTGCTCCTTAGTTGCTTCACACTGAACTCCAAAATACGATCCGATTCTTCAACATAAGTAAGATCTGGCTGTAAGTCCACATCTTCTGTTATGATTTTAGAAGGATCATCTGATATAAACTTTCTCAGAGAAGAAACATGAAATACATTGTGGATAGCATATGTAGCGGGTAAAACCAATCTGTAGGCCACCTTCTCAATCCTTTCCACTATCTCAAAAGGACGCGGGGACTAAGTTTGCCAACCTTACCAAAACGAAGTACACCCTTCATAGGCCTGATTTTTATAAAAACAAAGTCTCCCGCACTGAATTCCACAGAACGGTGCTTAGCATCATAATACTTCTTCTGCCTATTATATACTACTAGCAACCTATCTCTGATCATTCTTATTTTGATTGTAGCATCATTAACCAAGTCTGATCCAATTACTTTCCTCTCACCTGCCTTTGTCCAACAAAGAGGTGTTCTACAATTTCTCCCATACAGTGCTTCATATGGAGCCAATCCTATTGTTGACCTCTGTAAAAGAAACCAAAGGAGAAAGAGAGAGAGACCAGTGGATCCACGAATATTGCCAGAAATCCCGTAAAAGGACTGTAGTTCGGCGCCGTTAGCGTCTCCTCGCGGGATTCCCGTAAGAAGCTCTCGATCGCTGCCCCGTTCTTATCGTTAAATACCGAACGAAGGAAGCCTTCGGGACAGCACTCCACACACGCGAAAGCTCTCTGCCGAAGCCTCTCATCCCGCGATCTCCTTCCTCTCCCACTGCTGATCTCAAGCCAGCGCCTGGATCCCGTCAAGTTCCGACCTCTAGAGCCACGACCGAATCTCCCAAAGCCTGATTCCTCTCCACCCGATCTTTCTCTCACACGGCTGACCCCGTCTCCCTTCCGAAGCCTTGATGATCTCCCGACCTCCAGTCGCTCAAGAGAGAGAGAGAGAGAGAGAGAGAGAGAGAGAGAGAGAGAGAGGCAGAGAGAGAGAAAGAGAGAGGGAGGCTCGGTTCTTACCTGTCCCGATTCCTCCCTTCCCGTCGCTTCTTCGACTTCTCCCTGGCTGTTCGACTTTGCGCCCTAGACGACTTTTCTTCCTGATGGAAAGGAAGTTACGACATTTTGATTCAGAAGCAACAACAGGAACTCGTTGGCGTGAAAGTAACTTTGTCCCTCTCACCCGCTTCTTTAGCCAAATCCAGTAAAACTTGCAAGCCGAGAGGGAGAGGGAGAGAGATTAGGCTTTTATTATTATTTTTAATTAATCATAATTATTATGATTAATTAGAATTGATTTTAATTAAAATGATTATAATTAATCCTATTAATTATATTTAATTTTAATTAGAATTGATTTTAATTAATTGTAATTTATAATACTTAATTATAATTAATTGTTATTTATTAATTACACTTTACTAAAGTTAATTAATATTCATTAGTTATAATTAAAGTTAATTATAACTATTTATTTTAATTAATTTTAATATGTAATTAATTATTTTGATTAATTCTAATTAATTATTTAAAATAAAAATAATTATGATTAATGAATTAATTATAGTTGTTTAATGATAATTATAATTAATTGATTTAATATAAAGAAAAAGAAAAGAGAACTTCTCTCTCCCTCGATCTACCGCCAACCCCGCGAAGGTATGAATGTTTTAAACTCAGATTATCGCTTCCGTTGTGTGCGACGGACCGAAAAACTGCCTATACACGCCTTTATTGCGCGTGGTGGGAAAGGACCCCCGTCCGACGCCTACGACGAAGCGAGCAATCGCCTAAACTCTACCTCGACGTTTGTGGCGCACCGGAAAATTGCCTATACACGCCTTTATTGCACGTGGTGGGATGGGACCCCGGTGCAGCGTCTACGGCGAGGCGGGGTCACTCATAAGTACCCCCGAGCGAGGGGAAAGCAAATTGTGTCACTTATAAGTACCCCCGAGAGGGGGAAAAGCAAATTGTGTCTTTTCAACAGGTACTGTCAAAGACCCCATACACGCCTTTATTGCGCGTGGTGGGAGGAACAAAAAATCACGGCCGCGGTGTTCTCGTCAGAGGACACCTACCATAGATACCTTTATTACGCGTGGTGGGAAAGACCCAATTTTCTCATAGTTTTCCCCTAAACGGGGGAGACGCCGGGAGGCTGCCTAAATTTCGGATGAAATACTGCTATGCTCGGACCTGTTTTCAACTCAAAGAACATAGAACCATGGACTTTTGGACAATGAAATGAATATAAAATTGAGCCTAAGCAAAACTTCAATGAACTAAAATTTAAATGAATGTGACTTGAACATAAAGAATTTGAACATGCACTTGAACTTGCAAATGACTACAAGAACTCAAACCTGAATCAAACTTGGACTCTTATAATTGAACTTGCAAGGATTTCAGAAGATCCTAAACAAGCGCTTGAACATGTACTTTGAACTCGAACCGGATTGAAAACAAGAGACTAATAAACTTGCGCAGCTAATTCGGACTCAAGTGAACTCTAACATGAATTGAACAAGATTTCAGGAGACTTGAACTCAAGCTCGATCCGAACTTGATCTGAACAATCATACAAAGGTTCCAACTCAAACCAAAGTTCCAAGTACAACTTGCTTGATGATCAAGATGCAAGAACTATCAAGTGACGTAACCACAAGAAGTGACAGTTCAATGTCAAACAAATGCAAGGGACTTTTGCAAATCATAGCAGTCAATATGCAGCATGAAATGCTTACAAATAAAGGCGGACGACACAATCAATATCATTTGATTGAAAATGAGTGCCCCGCTCTCCTACAAGACATACGACAATCAAAGTACAAGCAGGCGCACTACGACCTCAAGGTTTATAAACAAAGATTGTAGTGGACTTTTACAAAAGTCCCTACGAGATCGGGAGCATCGTACCTGCGAGAATAGCGAATGGCTGCAGAATGTACGGGTATCCCTCCTACATATACTATTGGAATCTCCTACAACAATCCCTACGAACGCCTGTAGATTGAAGAAGGCGACATTGGAGGTCAAAAGGAGGACCCACTATGCACACAATATGTAATTTGCAAGGAGAATGCAAAGAGTCTACCAAGTGTTAGGATGTCTATATATCCTATCATAAAGTAGTGGAAAATAAATGTATATATCTTCTACAAACAAAGGAGATTTGATCTACAACAAATGCAATCATCAAATCCCACCAGAGATTGATGAAAGGTGGGTAGGATGCAAGAATAATGACACTCCTACAATCAATAACAATTCAGTGCTGATCAAATGCAGTAATTTTCCACGAATAAAGATGGTCAAATTGTAGCAATTACAACCATCTACAGATCGTCGTGGAGGACCCATCATATGTATTAAATGTCATATACGAGCAGAATGTCAAAAGTCCACAATAAGTGTAAGCTCCTATGACCAAAGGCAGGAGGCTCGTTAGTGCACTACGATTCACCTACAGAAAGCAACGAGTAGTGCACGACAATCTACCTGTACGAAGCAGCGAACAATTCTATCCAGAAGCTGCTACGTCACGCCACCGGATCCGCAACACTCGTACTAGCGGACAGAAGACGTGTATAAGCTCTTAAATGAAAAGTTGTGTGCATCCAAACGATAGTTATATGCACAACTAAAATTATTTCAAAGTACCCCTGCACGTGCACTATATATTGTATACACATAGGTACACTAAAAGGGGTAAAAACAATAAAAAACCCGCATGGGCCCCGGCGAGCGAATTATTGGTACACACGTGACGTCTAGGGATGCTGCGCGGGTTGACAAGTGAATTCAAGTTCGAAACCGATCCTTCTATACGGGTCAATAGAAGTCAACATGGTTCGAACCAACAAACAAATATACGGTTGTAGCGACCGTCATATTTATCTTAATACGTTCATGTTAGGACTTCAATGCCTACAATCAAGAGAATTCACTAATCAAAGGCACAAAGCCTACGAGAAACCTGATCCTCTATCGACCAGTAGACAGAGTCGACAAGGTTCAATCCAGAAAATAGAAATGCTCCCCAAACACCCCAATGATGGCCGCGTTGATTGAAGATCTCAACCGGGGGGGTCCATTCCAAACACTTTCAAATTCCACCCAAATACCCAAAACTTCATAAAATCCAAAAAAAATCTCAAAATCCCAAAATTCCAAAAATATTTAAAATCTGAAATCTATCCATCAACACTTAAAGCAAAATCCATCCACCCTCCGCAACAGTCTGTCGGAGTGGACAAATTCAAATAAATTCTAGCTCACAAAGAGCCAAATACCTATTTAAAAATATCACTAGGATCTATTCTCAAACAATCTCTTGCCAGTAAAGACGTGGTACGTGTCCTCTAACCGGCAGTTTTGCCGCCAAATGGCACTGCAGGTAAACGGTTATGACCCGGGGCCCTCTGAACAGAGTGGTTTTGCCGCCAAATGGCACCACAGATAGTAGTTATGGCCAGAGCCAATACGCTCCTTAGTGGTGTTAAATCCTTGAGATATGAATTAATAGGATATAATTGATAGGGCACAAAGCCCTCTGCTAGCAAAGGTGGATTCAAATTTATCCCCTTAGACAAACATTCAACCCCGGTCTACAAGGTCCCCTTGGACGAAGCAACCCATGGCTGCCGACAAGGATCCTTCTGTCAGGTTGGGTCGACTACCTCCTCTGACTAAGTAGACTAGGGACCACGATGGCCCGGGATGACGGAACCATGGGATCTTGATCGGGTCCATCATCTATTCCCCCACCATCCACTTTAAGTGCAAGATGGTGAAATTTCCATTTTAAATACCAAGTTTTCCAACCCAAATTCCAAATCCAAATCCAACTCTTCAATACCTAAATCCATTGCAGCTACTATATGCCAGATAACACGTATATTCTACATATCTGATTGACGACTAGCCTTAATCGAAAGTTCTCTCTCGTGATCGGGAGGGGTAATTAACTATAGAGGCTTGCGCTTATAGGAAACCAGAACTCAGATCATAAAGTCCTCACAAAATGAGGGCGAAATCTCTGGGTAGTGTCATATCTACTAACCCATCTGCCTTCCAAAATTTACCTCGGAACTTATCAGTTAAAACTCCCTCGTCGAATAAAAAGAAAAGGCGGGCGGAGGCCGGGGCTGAATTTTCGGAGCCCACACTTATGTTGACTTGAAAATTAATATTGTAGGTAAACTCTATCAAAGGAATATGAGATTCCCAACCTCCACTAAAATCAAGAATACACAGTCTCAACAAATCTTCAAGAGTTTGAATAGTCCTCTTCATTTGTCAATCAATTTGAGGATGGAAGGCCGTACTAAATTTCAATCTGATGCCCATAGCCTCTTGTACTTTCCTCCAAAGTCTATAAGTGAATCTACCATCACAATCAGATATTATAGGCTTAGGTACACCATGCAAACGTACAATCTCAGTCACATACAACATTGCTAGCTTCTCAACTGAGTCAGTCAATCGGATAGGCAAAAAGTGAGCAGACTTTATAAGCCTATCAATGATAACCCAAATAGTATCATGACCCTATCGTGATTTGGGTAAACCTGACACAAAATTCATAGCAATATCATCCCACTTCCACTCTAGAATTGGTAATGCTTGAAGTAGTCCACCCGACTTTTGATGCTCAGCCTTTACCAAATGACATGCAGTACACTTAGCAACAAAATCGACTACACTCCTCTTCATCTCGGGCCACCAAAACAAACACTTAAGGTCTTGATATATCTTATGTGATGAGTTTCATAAAGAACATCCTTCCTCAAGTCATCAACATTAGGCACACAAACCTTGCCCTTATACCAAAGAAGATTGTCTTCATCAAGAATGAAATCCTCTTCATGATCAGCCTTCACTAACTGAATGATCTTCACAAAATCTGGATCCTTCCATAAGGCTTCAGCTATCTTACCCTTCAAATCAGATTGCACTGTCAACTGACTCAACGATCCTACATTTTCAGTTGTAGGAAGTATTACAAATAACTCCAAGCTATCCATCTCTTCAATCAGCTTCTCATGTTGGGTTAGTAAGCCATTTACCTTCACCGGCAATTTTCTACTCAAGGCATCAGCAACAACATTGGTTCTTCCCGGATGATACTGAATATCCAAATTATAATCATTAAGCAGTTCCATCCATCTCCTTTGCCTTAAATTAAGCTCTTTCTGAGTGAAAATGTATTTCAGATTCTGGTGATTTGTAAACACTTCACAATGTACACCATAAAGATAGTGCCTCCAAATCTTCAAAGCAAACACTACAGCGACAAGTTCCAAATCGTGGGTTGGGTAGTTCTTCTCATGACTTTTCAATTGCCTAGAAGTATAGGCAACTACTCTCACATGTTGCATCAAGACACAACCAAAACCCTTCAGCAACGCATCACTAAAAATCTGAAATCTCTCAGTACCTGAAGGAATGGTAAGAATTGGTGTAGTCATGAA
Source organism: Dendrobium huoshanense (assembly GCA_016618105.1). Classification (NCBI taxonomy): domain Eukaryota; kingdom Viridiplantae; phylum Streptophyta; class Magnoliopsida; order Asparagales; family Orchidaceae; genus Dendrobium; species Dendrobium huoshanense. Next base: position 35,147,284 of record CM028342.1, on the reverse strand, counting down.
ACGAGTCTTTAACTCTTGAAATGCTTCCTCACATTGACTGTTTCACTCAAACTTAACTGCATTTTGAGTCAATCTACTCAAAGGTGCAGCAATCATGGAAAATCCCTCTACAAACCTTCTGTAGTAGCCAGCTAACCCAAGAAAACTCCGTATCTAAGTCACTATCGTAGGTCTGGGTCAATCAGCTTTAGCCTGCACCTTATACTGATCCATAGAAATACCATCCCCATCAATTACATGGCCTAGAAAAGTCTACTCTTCAGCCAAAACTAGCATTTAGAAAACTTAGCAAGCAATTCATTGTCTCTTAGAGTTTGCAACACTACCTGAAGATGATTGACATGATGCTCTTCATCACAAGAATAGATCAGGATGTCATCTATGAAGACGATGACAAAACTATCTAGCATTGGCTTGAAGACCCGATTCATTAAATCCATAAAAGCAGCTGAGGCATTTGTAAGCCGAAAAGGTAACACTGTGAACTCATAGTGTCCATACATTGAGCTAAATGCTATCTTAGGAATATCTTCCTCCTTAATCCTCAACTGATAATATCCAGACCTCAGATCAATCTTGGAAAAGACTAAGGCTCCCACTAGCTGATCAAACAAATTTATCCTCAGCAAAGGATACTTGTTCTGGTAAGTTTATTCAACTCCCTGTGATCGATGTAGAGTTGCATGCTACCATCCTTCTTCTTTACAAAGAGAACTGGTGCTCCCCAAGGTGAGGTGCTAGGGCTAATAAACCCCTTCTCCAGCAGTTCTTGCAATTGTGACTTCAACTCTTGAAGTTCCTTAACTATTATACGATAGGGTGCTTTTGAAATAGGCTCAGCACTAGGTACAAGGTCGATAGAGAAATCAATCTCTCTAACAGGAGGCATTCCAGGTACCACAGCAATCTCCTTCAAATCTGGTACTTATTTTGAAGTGTCCCTTATATGACTAAAAAGCTTGGATACCCCTTCAAAATTAAACTGCAAGCTTTCATAGATGAGATGATCATAGAAGATACACCTCTATCACCTTGAAAGACAAGCTTTTCTCCTCCAGGAAGCTTGATCTTCACTACCTTCTTATTACAGTCTATGGAGATGAACTGGTTAGACATCCAATCCATCCCTAAAATCACATCAAACTCCTTAAGAGGTAGTACAAGCAACTCAACTTCAAAATCCTTCTCACATAAAGAAAGTAGTGGTGAACATACACTTGTGGCAATCATACTAGACCCATCAGAAAGCAAAACTAACAATGTAGTTGGCATAATAAGGACATCCAATGCATGCTTCATAACAAACTCCTGACTAATGAATGAATGTGATGTATCGATATCAAAAAGCACTCTACTAGGTAGACAATAAACATAAATAATACCTTTGATCACATCAGAAGATTCCTTGGCTTTTTGTTGCGTGATAGCATAGACCCTTGGTTGCATAACAGGTCTAGTAGCCGGAAGACTAGGTACTGAAGCAGAAGACTCTTGAGCTCTCGGTCTACCAACTGTTGGATGTCTTCCAGTACTCTGCTGAGGTGGAGGAGCACTAGACCTCCCCTCCCTTGGACCCCTTGGGCAATTCCTAGCCATGTGCCTAGGCTGATGGCACCAAAAGCAAACATTGGAGCCAGACAAACATTCTCCTCTATGCATCTTGCCACACTTGTCATAGGTTCTGGCACTGGAAGAACTCCCACCACTATCACTTCTGGTCTTCTTCATAATAGAACATCCAGAACGAGTCTGGAAGCTCCTAATCTACTCAAAACCCTCCCAAACCGTACGAAAATTGATATGAGTTCTTTATATCGTTTCAATCAAAATTTTGTGTCGAATTTAATAAAATTTATTTCGTCGAATTCTGACGACATTGAAATTTCGCCTAAATTTATTGCAGCGCATCGAAATGCATGCGACGCATTCTAACGACAAATTTCGGGTTTTACAAAATGAGACCAATTACCCTAACATTAAGAAGTCAACTTCTACCTTTCACCAAAAAGAGAGAAGTGTTAAGAAGACAGTCACATATTACAATACTTTTCAAAAGATATTGCTAAAGTGAAAATTCCAACGAAGTTCATGATTTCTCATATTGAATTGTATAAAAGGAAGATGAATCTCGCCGACTATGTCGCTTATTTTGAATTTGTTGTCTCATTGCTCGGTATTAGTGACGTATTGAAATGCAAAATGTTCTTCACTTCCTTATAGAAATCTTCCCTTCAATGGTTCCCACTGTCACGACCCAGCCTGGTGAGCTCTTGTAGATGAGCCGGAAACGAAATCAGACGTTCACAACATAAACTTTTCTTAAAACATGCACTTAAGAATCTAAAAAACTTCAAAAAGGGAATTAAAAGCTCCACTAAATGTTTTTCCAAAATATATAATAAACATTATAAATCATTTCATATCAGTTTAAATATATAAAGGTGGCTTTAAAATTTCTCAAACATGCCAAACAATCCAAAATATGAAAACTACAACTAAGAAAAATATAAGAGCGACTGTAGCTGAACCAAGGGTGATCAGCCATTCTTTGCAACGGGTTCGCCTGAAAATGTCCCAAAACGAGAGAATGAGCTAAAGCTTAATAGGAAACACTAACTCTAACATCTTCGCATGTCTTTTAAATGAAAATTTACATGTATGCTAAAAATGAAATGTCTTGATTGTTTCGCTATCCATGCTAGTTCTTATGTATATGCTACATGTGATATGATAGTTCATATGTTTTATGTATATCATATGTCTTATATATGTCAATATCTTAAGTATGTCAATGTCCTAAGTATGTCAATGTCTTAAGTATGTGTTTGCTAATGCTTTATCTTATACAACCGTACCGGAGTACCAGAAGTATACTGATCAGGTACACAAACATATTTTTGGTCATTTATTTCCTTTGCTCTTTTGCCCCAAAGAGCTATATTGCTCATAAGAACCGTATTTGTGCTTTTGCATCATATATAGTACTCCGCCTTCAACATACACAACCATTCAATCATTCTTTTACATAGAAACATATATAGGTAATGTAACATTTTCATATCACGCATATGTAATGAGTATGAGACAAAATTTCATGAAAAAGACTTCTATGCTTTGCTTACTATCACATAATAAGAACTATAATATGCTTGAGAATATCAAAAATGCCTTGATTCATAGAACAATTAATGAACATTTCTATCAAATAAGAAGGACATTTCATATGTATTTAATATGTATCAACTAATGAGGTATTTCAAAACAAAAACATAAAGGAACATGAATATGAAGAGTAAGTTACCTCAAAAGTTGCCCTTGAAAGTGTCTTTTCTTCAATCTCTCCTTAATACCTTCTTTTCTCAAGTCCTAAGAAAAAGTTATAATATAAGCCTCTTATATCAACCCAAATCACTAAACACCCTACCCATGTCATACCTAAATTACTTCCCTTAAGCTCATTAATACTCATTCACCTACTCATACCTTAAAATATTTATTTATCACATAAGCATGTTTATCACATAAAGCAAGTTCATCACATATAACATAAGTCTTAAATATAAGGTAAACTTTACCTGACATAGATCCTAATTAAAATAAATTATAAACCAATCCTAATTGCTAATTAGCTTATTATTAACCCATAATCTAATATATTTTATCACATCTCTTCCTTCAATAAAATAAAATTTAAATGTAAATTTCGATTTTACCTAAAATCAAATTTTGGGAAACCTAATGCTTCACTAATATCATTAACTTTGCATGATAAAAACCCCCCTTTCCTAATTATAAGTTTAGGGCATTTAATTTTTGGATTAATACATAAAAAAAAATTAGGAAAAATTTTTTTTTCTCAAAATTCCAATTTCTCTTAATTAGAGACATTCCATGACCCTTAGGAATAAGTTTAGTTAAAATACAATCTTCAATTTACAAAATTAGGAAAAGCCCTAATTTGGAAAACCTAAAATCTTTAGAATAAAATTCAAATTATAGCTTAATCATGCTTCTAAACATCTCATAACAACATTCCTAAACAAAATTTAATTTTAAAAGAAACCCTAATTTTGAAACCTAAGTTTTTCCTTAAGAAAACTTCATGTTTATGACTTATAAACATGTTCTTAAGAAAGCACTATCATTCATCTAAGAAAAATCCAACAAAAAGCAAAATCCTAATTTTGTTTCTCCAAAAAATTTTAAGAAAGAGGAAAGTTTCTTGCATGAGGAGCTCACCTTTCTTCTTCCCTAAGCCTTCCCTTTGATTTTCTTTCAAAAGCACGCCGGAAAATCGCCGCCGCCGCAGGATTCCGTGAGTTCTCGCCGCTCCTTCCCCTATTCTGCCCACCTCTCCTCTCTTTCGGCCGAAGGAATGAATAAGGGACCGATTATTACGGTCCCTTAGTGTTTTAAGGTGTTCGGTAGACAAAAGACACATGTACCCCTCTTACAAATCCTTCTTTATTGTCATATGAAGGGCAAAACGGGAATAAAGAATAAAATGTTACTTAAACATCTTCGGCAATTTTTCATTTCCAAACCGTGCGAAATTTGATATACGTTCTTTATACCATTCCGATCAAAATTTTGCGTAGAATTTAATAAAATTTATTTCGTCGAATTCCGACAACTTTGAAATTTTGCTTAAATTCGTTGTGGCGCATCGAAATGCGTGCAACGCATTCGAACGACAGTTTTTAGATTTTACACCCACATCTATCAATTGGGGTGATAACTCAATTTGCCAAGTTTAATAAGATGTTTCTCAATTTGTCAGCATGCAAAGGCTTCTAAAGAATTCACAAGCTTTGTTGCAAATGAGGCAGAAGTCAAGTGAGCCTCTAAAGTGCTTCATCACTCAATTCCAAAAAGAGTGACATGAAGGATTTTAAGAAGCTGTGGCCCGAGCCACTTTGACACAAGATTTGCATAAGGGTCCTTTCCAACATCCACTCAGCTTACAACTTTAAAGAATTTCGGCTGAGTTATTAGAACTCATCAACCATCTTGTAAATGCGGAGGAGTATAACACTGTGACTAGTCCAAAAGAAATGAGGAAGGAGAGTACCATTTAGGATTTCTAAAGGACCAGAGAATTTGCATGAAGAATCGAGGGGTTGAAGTTAAGATTTTACAATGAAAAAAAAAAGAGACTAACTTTCATCAATTCATCATACTAGGGCCATGTGCAAAAAGACAAGCGACAAGATAATCGCCGCAGATAGAGGTTGCCACCACCTCAACTTCGCACACTATCGACTGGGACTCCACTAAAAGTCTCCATAGCAAGCTTCTTGATGCCATTTAAAATAATGATACTTAAAATGACCGGGTGTAGGCTCTGAAAATTCGGCCCCGGCCTCCGCTCGCTGCGCATTTTTTTATTTGGTGAGGGAGTTTTAACGGAATAAGTTCCGAGGTAAATTTTGGAAGGCAGATGGGTTTGTAGATAAGACACTACCCAGAGATTTCGCCCTCATTTTGTGAGGACTTTATGATCTGAGTTCTGGCTTCCTATAGGAGCAAGCCCCTATAGTTAATTACCCCTCCCGATCACGAGAGAGAACTTTCGATTAAGGCTAGTCGTCAATCAGATACGTAGAGAATACGTGTTATCTGGCATATAGTAGCAGCATGGGTATGAAAATTGTAAATTGGGTTTGGATTTGAGTATTTGGAAAGGTTTGGAAAGTTTGGAAATAGTTGGGAATTTGAAGATTTTGATATTCAAAATAGAAATTGCACCATCTTGCACTTAAACCGAATGGTGGGGGAATGGATGATGGAACCGATCAAGATCCCATGGTTCCGTCATCCCGGGCCATCATGGTCCCTAGTCTACTTAGTCAGAGGAGGAAGTCCACCCAATCTGACAGAAGGATCCTTGTCGGCAGCCATGGGTTGCTTCGTCCAAGGGAACCTTGTAGACCTGGGGTGGGTATTTACCTAAGGGGACAAATTTAAATCCACCTTAGCTTACAGAGGGCTTTGTGCCCTATCGATCATATCCTATTGATTCATATCTCAAGGATTTGATGCCAATAAATAACGTAACGGCGCTGGCCATAACCGGTATTTCGTGGTGCCATTTGGCGGCAAAACCACTCAGTTCAGAGGGCCCCGGGTCATAACCGTTTATCCTGCGGTGGCATTTGGGGGCAAAACCGCCGGTTAGAGGACACGTACCACATCCTTACTGGCAGGAGATTGTTTGAGAATGGATCCTAATGATATTTTCGACTAGGCATTTGACTCTTTGTGAGCTGAAGTAAAATTTGAATTTGTCCACCTCGGCAAACTGTTGTGGAGGGTGGATGAATTTTGCTTTAAGCGTTGGGATGGATCGTTTCATTTTTAAATATTTTGGAATTTTTGGATTTTGATGGACATTTGGGTGGTATTATAAAAATATTTGGAATGGATCCCTCCTGTTGAGATTTTCATTCAACACGGCCATTATCGGGGTGTTCGGGATCATTTCTCTTTTGTTGATTGAATCTTGTCAACTCTATCAAGTTATCGATAGAGGATCGGATTTCGTAGGCTTTGTGCCTTTATCAATGAATTTTCTTTGTTATAGGCCTTAAAGGCCTAATATGAATGTATTAAGACAAATATATCAGTCGCCGCAACTGTATATTTGTTTGAGAGTTCGAACCTTGTCAACTTTTATTGATCCGTATAGGAGGATCGGGTTTGAACTAGCCGCACAGCATCCCTAGACATCACATGTGTACCAATAACATGCTCGCCGGGGCCCATGCGGGTGTTGATTGTACTTACCCCTTTAGTGTTCCTATATGTATACAATTTATTGTGCACGTGCGGGGGTACTTTGAAAATATTCGTAGATGCCTTCTGTCCGCTTGCATAGAAGTTGCGGATCCGGTGGCGTATTGTAGCAGCTTCTGAATCAGTGGTTTGCTGCTTCGTACAGGTAGACTGTCGTGCACTACTCGTCGCTTTCTGCAGGTGGATCGTAGTGCACTAACGAATCTCCTGCTTTGTACTTGTAGATGCACAGTGAAGCACAGGAGTTCGTGGATTGAGGGCTTCGGTCACAGGTGAGGATCTCTCTCTCTCTCTCTCTCTCTCTCTCTCTCTCTCTCTCTCTCTCTCTCTCTCTCTCTCTCTCGGCTTGGGATTGGTATATGAAGAGGAGGAAGCTCGACGGGATGGAAAGGAAGTGTCGATGCAGCAGGAGTTTGGCCTGGGAGGAGTCGGACGTGGCTCAGGCGATGGAGGTAGGAAGGGCTTCGAGACAAAGACAGAGAGGGAGAAGGCTGGATAGGAGAAGCGGAGAGGTTTCACTCGTGGGTAGCGAACGGGAGAAGAGTAGCTGAATGCTTCGTTTGCTCGTGTATTTAAAGACCCGAATGGGAGCGGGATCGAGGAATCGTCGCAGAAATCTCGGAACGACGCCGGATTCAGCAGGATTTTGGGCGGGATTCACGGGTTCGACGGTCCGAGGTATGCGATGTTTCAGCTGGATTCACGGGATTTGGCAGAGGACTCTGACGGGAGATGTATAACAGGTAAGAAATTTAAACTTTCATCTTTTTTTTGTTTCTTTGGTTATTGTTCAGAGGCCAACACCGGAGCCAATGATCGCAAGAGGGAACCACTGTGATTAATCAAAATACTTTGCATACCGCCAAGATCACGAGCATGATACTGAGCAGTACCAACATCTAAGGAGCATTGTGAAGCACCTAATAATTGCTTGTAAGCAAAACAATTGTCCTTACTTATGCAGGTAGGAGGTCAAAAAAGGTGCCAATGGAAGAAGCTCAAAATGAATCAATTTTAATGCATGTGATTTATATCATTGGAGTGATGGTATAGATAAATGAGCAAGAAATAAGACATCTTCAAAAGCTAAAGTTCAAAACTTCGGTCGAGAGAGATAAACTTGGTGAGTACCATTAAGGCACTTACTATTAAGTGTCAACTATCATATTCATTGACGATAATCAACCAACAAATGGGAACTTGTATAACAATGTAATAATTGCCACTGGCCTTATAGCAAAAAATTATTAGATTGGCAACCTCCTAATAAACACTGGGAAATAGGTGAATATCCTTTTTAAGAGTGTATGACAAAATAAATTTGGGCGCTTCTTGCCTATTATCAACTTTCGTGTAATAACAGGTTTGGCTTGGTCGGTTCAACCGAACCGGCCAGCCTTCTATTATTAGTCGCGACCCAACAGAGGGTCGCTACAGATCATTCGTGAAATAGAGAGGGCAGCGACGGCTTCGTGCGTAAGAACAAGGTAGATTTTTCTTTTCTCCGATTTTAGCAAGTGATTATCTTCAAGGGTAAGAAATAGTAATTCCATTTCATTCTTATAGTTATCGGAGTGTTATTTTGGGAGAGATTGAAGAACAAGAGAAACGGTCGAGAGAAAGAAGGAGAAAGGTTTGTAGAATTTTCTTCCAGATTTTTTTTGTATAAATTTCTTTCGTTTACATCGTTTAAAGTGAACAATATATTTCTTAAAGGTAGAGGAAGAGAATTGAAGCAAGAGAGAATTTTTGGAAGAGGAAGAAGGATTTTTGGGAGATTTGGAAAATCCCATTGTAAGAAATTTCTATCATGAAACTATTCTTGAGTTTTATTTGATAAAGCAAATTCATGAAAACTTTATTTCTTGATGATAGAGATTTGGAGAAAGGTTCGAGATAACACCCTTCGTCGAAGGCCTGAAAAGTTCAAAGTGGGTAATTATAATTATGAAATTCAAAATTTAGCATTTTCTTTTAGTACGATAAAATAGTCTGCATTACAATATTACTTTCAAAGTTTTATCTTAAAGACTACTACATATGAAGTGTTGAAAGATTAAATACCTAATGATTGTAAGTATTATTCTAATAAGAAACAAATGAATTGAATAATGAAAAGAAAATACCGTATGTATTAAGGAGATATTGAAAAGAAAAGACATATGAAATAGAATGGAATTGTTATGGTAAATGTAAAAGAAAGGAAAAAGGATATATATGAATAATTCAGGAGTTCACCCCCTTATGGTACTGGCTGGGGACGCCGTACTCGTGCACGAAAAAGGAAAAGGAAAATGTTATGGAAATGAAAAAAGGCTATGGAAATGAAAAAGGTAATCAAATGGAAAAGGTTGTACCTTAGGGTACTTTGAGACGGTGCTCCTGTGCAAAGCAAATGGAAAGAAAAGAAATCTGAATGAAATATTAAAGCTATAAATGTTTTAAATTGTTTTGAAAGAAATTATCTAGAGATGTAAATTATTGAAAAGAATGAATTAATGTAAAGAAATAACACGATGTCTATTAAAGAATAATAATGATTATTAAATAGTTACCCACTGAGTTTACTTAGTAAACTCAAACCACGAGTTTAAATGTTTCAGGTAAGTTCCTAAAGAAGTAATGGCTGAAAGAGAAGAACATGTTTACAGAAGACGAGGTGCAAATGACAACAGGTAAAATATAGTGTTTTTTTTAGTGGCTCTTTATCATGAATGATGTAGTATTATATTTAATAAATTTTATCGTCCGACTTTTCGTACCCGCCTCGTTAGATCGAGCATCTGGGCCGGGTCGTGACAAAAGTGGTATCATAGCCAATTAAGATCTGAATCATACTGAAAGAGCCATTAGGATGAATATCAATGATTGAAAGATTAATGTGAAATGAATATCTTATTGATTACAGGAATCAAAATAATTCTAGAGAAGAGGAAGTGGAAAGATCAGTGTCTAATGTTAATGTTAATCCTGATGCACTGGCACAAATGATGACAGCTGTGACTCAGCTGATTCAAGATTCAAGAAATCAACCATCGGAGAGTAGTAGTAGTGGTGGAATAGTTATGGATAAATATCTGAAATTATTTCAAGATATGAGACCACCATTATTCAAAGGAATAGAGGGACCAATAGAGGCTGAAAACTAATTGCTGAGGATTGAAAAGATATTAGAAGGTATGAACTGTCCAGAAGAGAGAAAAGTTGCATTGGCAACCTTAGCTCTAGAAGGAGAAGCTGAAAGGTGGTGGAGAGGACTGTATCAAGACAAATTTGAAGGAATACCTGGCATGCAAATCAAGTGGAATGACTTCACTTAGATATTCAGAGATTGGTTCGTACCTCTTATAGTGAGAAGACAGATGCAAGATAAATTTATGAGATTAGTACAAAGAGAAAGATCAGTGATGCAGTATGAGGCTGAATTTACCACCCTATCCAGATATGCTCCCCAGTTAATACAAACGGCAGAGGAAAAATGTCATAAATTTTTATCTGGACTGAAGAATGTAATTAGGCAACCCCTGGTTCCTTTTGAAATTGAAGATTATGTGGTGCTAGTGGAAAAAAATACTCAAAAAAGACGTGATTTTCAGAAGAGGAAAAGTGGTGAGGTTATGGGAATCCCTCAGGATTCACATAGCAAGTCTTTTTCACAAAGTGGGAAATTTAATTGGAAAAAGACAAAGTCTAGCAGCAGTGACAGTTCAAGTGTGAACAGTTGTAGCAAATGTGGAAGACAACATAAAGGAGAATGTTTATCTGGTACAAACACTTGTTTCTGGTGTCATCAACTTGGTCATATAGCTAAGAACTGTCCTACTCTGGGGCAAAGACCAGCAGGAGAATCAAAGATGAATACTGGATCTCAGAGGAATGTTGGAAGACCAAGAACAGTGGAATCAGCTGCTTTTACTCCAGGATCAAGTCAAAGCCGACAGAATACTTTGCCTAGAATATATGCACTAACTCAGAAGGATGCTAGGGATTCACCTGAAGTGATTACAGGTGATAAAAATGAGAAGTAAATGAATATGTATTATGAAAATATTATTAAAAGAATGATGTATGTTTATGTCTTTTTATGTAATTTATAGGTATAATTATGATACAAAGAAAGCCTGTACGGATTCTATTTGATACAGGAGCTTCATACTCTTTCATTTCAGAAGAATTGGTTAAAAGTGTTGGATTGAGTGTTTGTGAAATTAATGTAATTTTGAAAGTTTTAATGCCTGATGGATCATTTATAAATGTGAAAGGTGTATGTAAAGTGACTTTCAAATTAAATGAAAGAGAGTTTGAAGCCTCAATGAATGTTTTACCATTTCAAAAGTTTGATATGATATTGGGAATGGATTGGTTATCAAAGCATTTTGTGGTTATTGACTGCAACAAGAAAATTATGAAGTTTAAATTTCCAGAAGGAGAATTGAAGTTTTATTGTGAGAGAGGAATTTCTTCAATGACAATCACCTATATGAAAGCATCCAAATTTGTATCCAAGGGATGTCAGTGTTTTCTTGCTCATGTAAAGGATACAAATAAGAAAGTTAAAGAGTTGAAAGATATACCTGTAATCAGAGAGTATCCAGAAGTATTTTTGGATGAATTGTCAGGATTACCACCAGAAAGGGAGATAAATTTCACTATTGAATTGATATCAGGTTCAGAACCAGTGGCGAGAGCACCTTACAGAATGGCAGTCAAAGAGTTACAAGAGCTGAAAGGTCAGTTACAGGAATTGCTCGATAAGGGGTTCATCAAGCCAAGTTCCTCACCATGGGGAGCTCCAGTACTGTTTGTAAAGAAGAAAGATGGGAGCTTCAGAATGTGTATAGATTACTGAGAACTGAATAAGTTTACTGTTAAGAATAAATATCCATTGCCCAGGATTGATGATTTTTTTGACCAACTGGAAGGGGCTACAGTTTTCTCTAAAATTGACTTGAGATCTGGATATCATCAGCTACGGATTAAGGAGGAAGATATAGCAAAGACAGCTTTCAGAACCAGATATGGCCACTACGAGTTTGTAGTAATGCCATTTGGAGTGACAAAATGCACCAGCTGTGTTTATGGATTTGATGAACAGAATTTTTATACCATTTCTGGACATATCTGTGATTGTATTTATTGATGACATTTTGATTTATTCAAGAGATGAAGCCATTCCAGTCATCTGCAGGCAGTGTTGCAAAAATTAAAGGAGAATAAGTTGTATGCTAAATTTTCAAAGTGTGAATTTTGGCTGAGCAGTGTAAATTTTCTGGTGCATGTAATTAGTGGTGAAGGAATTTCTGTGGATAAAAATAAAATTCAAGCTATATCAGATTGGCCAAGACCAATGACAGTTTCAGAGGTGAGGAGTTTTCTTGGACTTGGTGGTTACTACAGGAGATTTGTAGAGGGGTTCTCTCAGATAACAGTGCCATTATCCATATTAACCCAGAAAGCAGTAAAATTTGAATGGAGTGATCAGTGTGAAGGAGCTTTCCAGAAGTTGAAGAATTGCCTAGTGACTGCCCCAATTTTGACAATTCCGTCAGGTTCAGAAGGGTTCCAAATTTTCTGTGAAGCTTTATTGAGAGGACTTGGATGTGTATTGATGTAGTATGGTAGAGTGGTGGCCTATGCTTCAAGGCAACTGAAAATTCATCAAAAGAACTATCCCACTCATGACTTAGAGTTGGCAGCTGTGGTTTTTGCACTCAAAATATGGAGACATTACCTGTATGGGGTCAGATGTGAAGTGTTTACATATCATAAGAGTCTCAAATACATTTTCAATCAAAAGGAGCTAAATTTGAGACAAAGAAGGTGATTGGAGCTCATTAAAGATTATGACTTGGACATACAGTACCATCCTGGAAAGGCAAATGTGGTTGCAGATGCACTTAGTAGAAAAACATTTGGAAATGCAAATTGGCTAATCACCCAACAGGAGCAGATTATTACAGATATGGAAAAGTTAGAAATTTCAGTGGTCAATCTGAAGGAGACAAAAGATATGATGTTAAATCAACTGATGATCCAATCTACTTTGAAAGATAGAGTGCTCAACTCATTATCTCAGGATGAAAAATTTCAAGCCATCATACAAAAGGTACAAGCAGGACAATTAGAGAACTTTGTTATTGATGGAGAAGGGTTATTAAAATATAAAGGCAGGATCTGTATTCCAAATATTGGAAGCTTAAGAGAAGAAATATTGCAGGAAGCTCATCTCTCAACTTATGAAATTCACCCAGGCAGTACAAAGATGTATCAGGAACTCAGAGGTTTATTTTGGTGACCAGGATTAAAGAGAAGTGTTGCAGAATTTGTAGCAAAATGCATTCCCTGTCAGATGATCAAAGCAGAACATCAAAAGCCAAGTGGTCAACTGCAACCCTTACCCATACCTGAGTAGAAATGGGAAGACATTGCGATGGATTTTGTAATTGGATTACCCAGGTCGAGGCAGAGTAGAGATGCAATATGGGTTATTATTGACAGATTGACCAAATCAGCTCATTTCTTACCAATCAAGCAGACATATTCAGTGGAAAAATTGACAAAACTATATGTTGATGAAATTGTGAGATTGCATGGAATTCCAAAATCTATTGTTTCAGATAGAGATGCCCGTTTCACTTCTAAATTATGGAAGAAAATTCAGGAAGCTTTGGGCACACGATTGACTTTCAGTACAACATTTCATCCACAGACAGATGGGCAATCAGAAAGAACAATTCAGACTTCGGAGGATTTAATGCGATTATGTGTATTAGATTTTGGAGGAAATTGGGAGACTCACATACCGTTGATTGAATTTGCTTACAACAACAGTTTTCAAGCTACTATTGGAATGGCACCATATGAGGCCGTTTATGGAAGAAAGTGCATAACACCCTTGCGTTGGGTAGAAACAGGTGAAAGAAAGGTGATTGGAATTGAAATGGTAGATGAGGCTACTAGCAAAATCAGATTGATCAGAGACAGATTAAAGGCAGTTCAAGACAAGCAACGAAAATATTATGATGCAAAACACCGACCAGTAGAATTTGAAGTTGGAGAGTTTGTTTTCCTAAAAGTTAGCCCAATGAAAGGTGTTCAAAGGTTTGGAAAGACAGGGAAGTTGAGCCCAAGATTCATAGGTCCCTATGAAATCATTGAAAAGATTGGGAATATGGCATACAGATTGGATCTACCAGCACACATGCAAGGAATTCATAATGTGTTTCACATATCAATGCTTCGGAAGTATGTCTCAGATGATTCTAAGAGAATACAGTCTAAATCAATTGACTTGCAGCCTGATTTGAAATATATTGAAGAACCAGAAAGGATATTGGAATATGATGTAAAACAACTGAGGCATAGAGCAATACCTTTTGTAAAAGTTTTGTGGAAACACGGATCAGAAAAAGATGCCACCTGGGAACAAGAAGCTGAAATGAAAAGTCAATATCCTCATCTTTTTAACTAAGGTATGTTTCATTATACTTGATTAATTTCGAGGACGAAATTTTTATAAGGGAGATTGTAATAACCGGTTTGGCTTGGCCGGTTCAACCGAACCGGTCAGCCTTCTATTATTAGCCGCGACCCAACAGAGGGTCGCTACAGATCATTTGCGAAACAGAGAGGGCGGCGACGGCTTCGTGCGTAAGAACAAGGTAGGTTTTTCTTTTCTCCGATTTTAGCAAGTGATTATCTTCAAGGGTAAGAAATAGTAATTCCTTTTCATTCTTATAGTTATCGGAGTGTTATTTTTGGGAGAGATTGAAGACCGAGAGAAACGGTCGAGAGAAAGAAGGAGAAAGGTTTGTAAATTTTCTTCCAGATTTTTTTTGTATAAATTTCTTTCGTTTACTTCGTTTAAAGTGAACAATATATTTCTTAAAGGTAGAGGAAGAGAATTGAAGCAAGAGAGAGAATTTTTGGAAGAGGAAGAAGGATTTTTGGGAGATTTGGAAAATCCCATTGTAAGAAATTTCTATCATGAAACTATTCTTGAGTTTTATTTGATAAAGCAAATTCATGAAAACTTTATTTCTTGATGATAGAGATTTGGAGAGAGGTTCGAGGTAACACCCTTCGTCGAAGGCCTGAAAAGTTCAAAGTGGGTAATTATGATTATGAAATTAAAAATTTAGCATTTTCTTTTAGTACGATAAAATAGTCTGCATTACAATATTACTTTCAAAGTTTTATCTTAAAGACTACTATATATGAAGAGTTGAAAGATTAAATACCTAATGATTGTAAGTATTATTCTAATAAGAAACAAATGAATTGAATAATGAAAAGAAAATATCGTATGTATTAAGGAGATATTGAAAAGAAACGACATAAGAAATAGAATGGAATTGTTATGGTAAATGTAAAAGAAAGGAAAAAGGATATATATGAATAATTCAGGAGTTCACCCCCTTATGGTACTGGCTGGGGACGCCGTACTCGTGCACGAAAAAGGAAAAGGAAAAGGTTATGGAAATGGAAAAGGCTATGGAAATGGAAAAGGTAATCAAATGGAAAAGGTTGTACCTTAGGGTACTTTGAGACGGTGCTCCTGTGCAAAGCAAATGGAAAGAAAAGAAATCTAAATGAAATATTAAAGCTATAAAATATTTTAAATTGTTTTGAAAGAAATTATCTAGAGATGTAAATTATTGAAAAGAATGAATTAATGTAAAGAAATAACACGATGTCTATTAAAGAATAATAATGATTATTAAATAGTTACCCACTGAGTTTACTTAGTAAACTCAAACCACGAGTTTAAATGTTTCAGGTAAGTTCCTAAAGAAGTAATGGCTGAAAGAGAAGAACATGTTTACAGAAGACGAGGTGCAAATGACAACAGGTAAAATATATTTTGTGTTTTTTTAGTGGCTCTTTATCATGAATGATGTAGTATTATATTTAATAAATTTTATCGTCCGACTTTTCGTACCCGCCTCGTTAGATCGAGCATCCGGGCCGGGTCGTGACATTTCGGGCCTCTGCTTTTTTGGGGAGTTGAGAAAGACAAATGTAGTGATTGAATTATTGATCAATACTGGAGAATGTCAAAAGGTAAATCATCGCAAGGGCTGACTTCACAATAATCAATGCACCTACTGCGTACAATGCCATCATTGACCAACCACTGCTTAACATTTTAAGGGCAGCTGTCTCCACATATCATGTGATAATGAAATTTCCACCGGGTCAATAATGACAATTATTGGCAACTAGCTACAGCTGAGGCGTGTTACTTAAAAGCAGTTGGAAGTGTGTAGGAGATTCTTCTGCTGGATATTCAAAAAGGATCTGATATTATTGAGGAAGTGCCAATTTTCAAGAGAAATCAGAGACGCAATTTTGAATAAGCATGGGTTTTGATGATGAAAGAAGAGTAGAGTTAATTGTTCAAAAGCTTTTTGAGGTCAAATTCATCAAACAAATTCAATATTCATAATGGCTTTCTAATGTCATCATAGTGAAAAAGTTGAATGACAAATGATAGATGTATATTGACTTCAATAATTTCAACTTGGTTAACCCTAAGGACATCTATATACAACGACGCATTGATGCTTAAGTCGACTCCACATTTGACTGCAAAATAATGAGTTTTTTTTTTATTCTTTTTCCATATATCATCAAATTAAAATACATCCTGCAGATTGCAAGAAGACAACTTTCATTACAAATAATGGTTTATACTATTATAACAAAATGAAATATTGTTTGAAAAATTCTAGTGCAATTTATCACTTTTGCAAAAACACTTTGAAAGAAATAGGAAATCGGAAGAAACCCTAGTTTTGAAATCTTACAAGAATTTGAGAAAATTTTAAATTTTGAGGTTAAAATCATTTCCCTAACATTTCCTATCACTTTCATTTAAAAATTTCCAAGTTTTTAGAAAAACCCTGAAATCTCTCCTAAAGAAATCTACAAAGAGAATGAAAAATCCCTTAGGTAAAACATACCTTAAACTTCCCCTAATCTTCCTCTTCAATTTCCCCCAAGGAGGCTGCCGGAAAAATGTGGCGGCCGCTGCCGCTGCCACTGAAGCTCCAAGCCGCCGCCTCCCTTCTCTTGTACGCCCCCTATCAGTTTCAGCTGAACGCATGAAGGGACCGAATATTTCGGTCTCTTAAGGCTTTAAGGGAAATGGGAGAAAAATTTACGCATGTGCCCTTAGGCCTAAAACACCTCTTAACAGCTACGAGGGCTATCAAGGTAATTTACACTTAAGAAAACATTCGCCGATTTTTAACTTTGAATCCGTGCGAAATTAGGTATTATTTTATATTGTTTCGATCGAAATTTCGCGTAGAATTTAATAAAATTAATTAAGTTGAATTCCAACAACTTCAAAAATTCATCTAAATTTGTCGTTGAGCATCGAAATACGTGCGACGCCAACGATCTATATTTATTGTGTTCTACAGTCCTACAACGCTTTTCATTCCCAGAAAATTAATGACCTATCAAACTCCATCTTTGTATGTAAAATCCAGTGCATTTCACCACAATCAAATTCAAGGATTTTGTATGTTGGCCACAACTTGGAAATTTGCCTTGCTTAGATGCCTTATAACTTTCCTTGACAGGTCCAAATATCGTGTCACACGCGCACACAGAAGTTAGGTGTGCTATATCTATAAACCATGAACAAAATTTTTCTTTGTTTTTAAATCAATTTCATATGGTAGAAAGAAATCTCGCTCAAATGCATTCAATAAAGTTCAACATAAAGAAAAATAAAGTAATTCATCTCCATAATAAATTTAATTTTAAAATGAAAAAAATACAGAGTGTGAATGACCATTTCACTATGACGCAAAGATTTTGATTATAAGCTTTTCTTTTTTTTTTTTCAACAAAAAAAAAAATGAGATGTTATTAAAAAATTTTTTTTGTCTATTCATAAAAGTATTAAGGATATCACCTGGTGAATCTTTTCTCCTTAGGATGAGATTTGCTGCTGTCGGAGATTGGTATTCATCAAACTCCCATAAAATATCACTGACAAGAATGGATGGTCTGCATTATAAGAAAAAAGAGACTATAATAACAGATTAAGTATTATAGCCAATGACAAGTATTTAACTTATTAGCCCGGATACAATCACAACATTAAGGTGCACGTGACAGATATATTTTGGAGTGATAGAGAAGATCTTGAAATGGATAAACTTTTTCAAGCAAGCTTTACCATCTAAATATCAAAAGATAGGAAGTCAAAAGACAAAAGTTGTTGTAACAAATATACAAGAAAAATATCAAAATAGAATAGCATAATTAGTCATGCAATGAAAAGCTGAGTAAAGCTACATTCACACTGATCATGATAAACTTATGAAGGCATTAAAAAAAGGAAAAAGCTAGAGCATGCCAATGCATGGGGCTTCCTGCCAGTGCAGGGTCAGTGAGAGATTTTATGTACCAGCTTCACCTATGCATTAAGGAAAGGCTTCTTGACAAGGCACTATATGAATAGAGGATTTCTTTTTAAAAATGCGCAAATATGACCTGCCCATAAAAATAAATCAAATTTTAGATAAACGACCCAATATTAAATTTTATAAATATGACATGGATAAAACCTGAATGATTGGACAAAACATCATTCAACCATGTCCGCACCATCATCATCATCATTAACATCATCATACTTGTCATATTCCAACTATTCGAGGTAGGTCTTATGAATCATCATCCTCCATTCAATAAACATAAGGTGTTAATTGTAGGCTCACAAAATTCGGCCCTGGCCTCCCCGTTGTTTTTAGGGTAAGTTTTAACGGATTAAGTTTTGGGGAAAATTTTGGGAAGACATATTAGGTTTGAAGATAAGACACTACTCAGAAATTTCACCCTCATTTTGCAAAGAATTTATGATCTGCGTTCTGGTTTCCTATAGGCACAAGCCCCTATAATTAATTACCCATTCTGATAACAAGAGAGAACTTTCGATTAAAGCTAGTAGTCAATCAGATACATAGAAATACGTGTATCTAGCATATAGTAGCAGCATGGGCATTTGAAATTTGAAAATTTAAAAATTTTGGTATTTGAAATTAGAAATGTCGTCATCTTGCACTTAAAGCGGATGGTGGGGGAATGAATGATGGGCCGGAATAAAATCCAATGGTTCTGCCATCCCAGGTCATCGTGGTCCATGGTCTTTAGTCAAAGGAGGTAGTCAACCCAACCTGATAGAAGGATCCTTGTCGGCAGCCATGGGTTGCTTCGTCCAAAGGTACCTTGTAGACCTGGGATGGATATTTAGGATGGATATTTATCTAAGGGGACAAATTTGAAGCCACCTTAGCTGACAAAGGGCTTTGTGCCCTATCGATTATATCCTATTGATTAATATCTCAAGGATTTAGTGTCATTGGGGAGTACACGGGCTCTTTCCATGACCATAATTTAATTGTGTCATTTGGCGGCAAACCACCTGGTTCAGAGGGCTCTGGTCATAACAATTTACCTGCAGTGTCATTTGGAGACAAAATTGCTGGTTACTTGACATGTGTCACATACATGCTGGCAAGAGTAGGGCTGCAAGCGAAGCAAACGTTCGACGAGCTACTCGTTGTTCGGTTTGATTAAAGCTCGTTTTTGATCGTTTAATTCACTAAACAAACAAACTTGAATAATATTTTAAATACTCATTTCTTAAATAAACAAAGTTTAACACTAATGCGTTTGGCTCATTTATGTTCGCGAATAACACATTTGAAGTTCGTGAACAAGCTCGACATTAAGCTCGATAAGAAGCTCGATAAAAGCTCGATTCGTGTTCGATTTTCAACTCGTGAATAAGCTCGATAAAAATAATTAATATTTGATTATATAAGTAATAAATATAAATAATATAAATATTTTATATTTATTATAATATAATGATATAATTATTGTTAAATAATAAAATTTAAAGTAAATAAATATTATATTATATGTTAATTAAGTATTTTTATTAAATTTTAGTGAATGATATCAATGTCAAAAAAAGAGGCGGGTCGGCGGCAAACTCATAATTTATTCCCTCGTTGGCTCGTTATCATATCTTCCTGAGCCCTAATTTTTCTTCCCAAATGCACGGGCTAACGAAGGCGGAAGGGCGAACTGGCGATCTCAGAAGGCCTTCGCCGCTCTTTCTCCACACAAACCCCGACTCCTGCTTCGTCGAACAACGTTTTCTTTCTTTCCTATTTTCTTGTCGAGGCACTCTAACGAATATTCTTCGTTTCTCCGCTCATCGTTCTCCCCGACAACGCCCCCGATAACGTTGAAGCTCGTGTTGACAGTAAGTTTTGGCTTCGAATATTACTTCCATTAGTTCTTTGGCTTCTTTCACGCATACCTTTCTTTCCATCAGAACGCTTCTCCTTTTAATTAGAACGCTCTTTTAGATTCTTGTTTTGTGATGATCGGTTTGGGGAGTGTAGCATTTATTTGGTTATTTTAATGTTATTCAAATATGATTCATGTTTAATATAATCATTAACTTCTATTTTAAAGGTATGTCTAAAAATTTATCAAAGCAGTTAGGATTGACAGTTCATGATGTCCAAATTAGTATTGAGTCATCTTCAAGTCCAACAATTATAACAGAACATGTCCAACAAGAAAATCCTTTTACTAAGAAAGTGTCACACCCCAGTTTGACTCACCCTCTACCACGAACTGGAGTATAACAAAGAAAGATTTCAACGTATCAAACTCCACACTTAACAACAGGAACCATGTAATATACCTTATTGAACCCAACATAATTAAAACAAATATAGAGCTCAACTAAAACTTTTAAAATTCATTCACATACCCAAAAGTCTTTACATCTAGCATTCAGATCTCGCTTTAGATCTCTTGCACCCCAAAACGTACTAACATCAAAAGAAAGGTCACCTCTTTTTATTGTCCCAAGGGCACCTTCCACTTTCCTACAGTACAACCACTGCTAATGAGCTTGGCTCACTAAAATACGCAAGCAAGTTATAAGAAATAATAATGAACCAATAAGAAATACCATAACTATGCTAACATAATTAAAATAAATATTGAAATGTCATATTGAGCATGAAAGTGCATAGCAGTATTATTTATCTTACCAAAATTATTCCACATCTTTAAATAAGTTATAGAATGGTTATAAGCTTTTGCACCATTCAACTTTCCAATTCAAGGTTGGGTCTAATTTCTCAACTTATAGAATGGAAGTTGTTCTCTCATTCAGGGTTGAGTCAAATTTCTCAACATCTAGAATTAAGAGTGTAGGCTTATCACATCAGGTCTTTCGCCTTTACTTGTGCGGGCCTATCCCCCATATATAACTTATTTCACTTTTCATATAGTCATCCTTTTTAGAGCTAATGACATATGCTTTTGATGATATAGTTGCGCATTAGCTGCTCTTTAGTTACCATTTAGCTTCCCTTTAGGTGCCCTTTAACTGCCCTTTAGTTGCCCTTTAGGTGCGCTTTAGGTGCCCTTTACATGCGCTTTAGGAATATTTACCCTTCTATGCTTACTAAATTATCTACATTGCTAAAGATTATCCTTTACATAAACAAATTCATACATAAACAATCATATTCATTCAAATAACCAAAATAAACTAGAATACAAGTGATCATAAACATAATGAAGATGGAGTGCGATAATAAAACATTTATAATTCTTATAACCTTATTTGGGTATCTCACCTCGGTATCCCAATTCCTTCTTCTTTTCCTTTTGTAAACAACCTTCACTAAACTTCCTCATTCAACACAACACCTTTACTTCTCTTTCTGTAATACATTTAGCAAACCAATTTCAACAACCCCTTTATTTCAGCAAATCGCAGCAGTAACTATTACTTACTTTCAGCAAACAACAATACCCTTACATGCATTTAACTTTTCCTCCATTATCCTTACTGATTTCGACATTCAGCATTCAAAAAGAGTGACAGAAATCCACAATTTATGCATTCTTGAACTACAACTTCTCCAACACTAATCGTAGATTCAGCACTTGGTTTCTCCAACTTCCAGCAGCCGAATCCTCTACTATTACTTAGCTTGCTTGCCCGCTGCTTCAATTCCAGGTGATGGGCAAATAAAAGTAATGAAGGGGACTTATAGGTCTACTAGTGCTTTACCGTAATATATAATATTATTATAAGATAGTGCATTCTCCACTACAATTCCACTAACATTCTAGCTGTCTGATCTCCATCCAGCCCATGCATGTCAAGATTAGTGGAGACTACAGTAACAATTAATAAATTGTTGTAAATTAATTATTATTCATTAACTATAATATTAACTATAATACTAAACAGTTATTTAAAAGATACCTATTCATAGACATTTAAGATATATTGATACCAAAATTACTCGAAATTCATACCAAATTTGATGAAAATATTTTTGATACTTTCTATATGTGAGAGAATATAGGGGAAATTTGTATGTTTACCTTTTTGGACCAAAATTTTGGGTATTATAATACACCCCTCCTTTTTGAACTTTCGTCCTCGAAATTCCATAGCTTAACTATCATGAAACAAATGAGGAAATTTCATTTTAATGTCTTCTTCCCTTTTCCAAGTTGCCTCCTTTTATAGCCTATATTTCCATTTCACTTTAACATAACGAATTTGACGATTTCTGAGCTGTTTCATATATAAATCGAGTATTCTTTTTGGTTCTTTAGTGTAAGTCAAATTCTTTTGTAGCTCAATGTCATTATGTGAAATTTTCTGATGGACATCAGTGACTCATTTCCTTAACAGTGACATATGAAAAACATTATGTATATGTGACATGTCAGCTAGAAGGGCAACTTTTCCAATCCTTTCAATAATTTCAAAAGGTCTAATAAACCTAAAACTCAATTTGCCTCCCTTACCAATTCTAACTGTACCCTTCATAAGCTTAACCTTCAAGAATACAAAGTCACTCACTTCAAACTCTACTGCTCTGTGCTTGGGATCATAATACTTTTGTTGGCGATCCTGAGTAGCTTTTAATCTGTCTCTAATTAATCTGATTTTCTCTGTTGCTTCCTCCACCAGTTATGGGCCCATTATCTTTCTCCTACTTCAATCCAAGTTAAGGGAGTTATGCACTTTCTCCCATATAGTGTTTTATATGATCTCATTTTTATAATTGATTGATAACTATTGTTGTAGGAAAACTCTATAAATGGTATGTGGTCCTCTCAATTACCTCCAAGTTCTAAAACACATAATCTCAATAAGTTTTTTTTCAATACTTGACTTGTCCTTTGAGATTGACCATCAATTGAGGATTAATGCTTTTCCATTGCCTAGAAGTGAATCAACAATCCCAAAAACACTAACTTTTGGGATACCATATAATCTGACATTCTCTTTCACATACAAGCGTGCCAATTTCTACTGAACCAATTTGCTTGCTAGGTAAAAGTGAGTTGATTTTGTTAATCTATCAATAATCACTCAAATGTTTTCATGTCCTTGTCTAGATTTGGGAAATACCATAACAAAATCCATTGCAACTTCTTCCTACTTCCACTCAGAAATAAATAGTGATTACAATAATCCACTAGTTCGTAGAATGTTCAGCTTTCACAATTTGACATGCTTTACACTAAGCTATATTTTTAGC
This sequence comes from Dendrobium huoshanense, assembly GCA_016618105.1. Taxonomy (NCBI): domain Eukaryota; kingdom Viridiplantae; phylum Streptophyta; class Magnoliopsida; order Asparagales; family Orchidaceae; genus Dendrobium; species Dendrobium huoshanense. The sequence goes on along the minus strand of CM028342.1, from coordinate 35,123,861 downwards.
AAAATCTTTCTTCATAGCTGCCCACCATAATATTAATTTTAAGTCTTTATACATGTTGGCACTGCTTGGATGAATTGTGTAGCCAGAATAATGAGTTTCTTTCAAAAATTTCTTCTTAGATCTGGATCAATAGATAATCACAACTAGGATTTGTGTCTAATCATTCCATCAACATCAACAGAGAGATCTGGTCTTTTTCCTGATTGGGCTTGCTCCAATAATTTAGAATATTCAATACTGATTTGTTGAGCTTCCTTAATACGTTATTAAAGTGGGCTTTATTATCATCTGGTGCAAATATTCCATATTTTAAAATCTCTAAATTCCAATTGTAGATTTTACATTTCTTTGATAAACTGAATCTCTTGAGAAATCATCAAATTTATCATTTACAAGATTTGCAACTCAAAGCATCAGCCACAATATTGGCTTCTCTTAAATAATACTGTATATCCAAATCATAATCTTTGATGAGTTCTAACAATTTAAAATCTTTCCAATCTTTAACAACCAGTCTTCAGCTACTGTTGGATCACTTGCACATTTAAATTTTGGTAATTTAAAAGTCTGAAATAATTTTAAATGTCGCTCAACTTCACTATCACTTTCAGATCTGGATCCACCGCTAGTAGAAGATTTATCTATAGATGCCATTTTATCTACCAATTGTGAAATCAACTGCACAATATCTTGAAGCTCCTTAGACTTGTTTCACTCATTCATTTTTGTTTCTATATCTGGCAGGGATGACTGACCAGTCATTCTTTCTAACAACTCCTCAGACATATCTATCTGAATACATATATAGATAATTCATATAATATATATACTCATGGTAATAAACATGATCATTCAAGTGTTAAATAAGAAAGTATGCTATTGTACTGAAATGAATGCACTATTCTAATAAAACTTGGTTCAACCTATAGCTCTGTATATATCATATTCATTATATCTCATCCTACTTCTTCTAAATCCAATTATGCTTCCATTTTATCTTGATTTGGCTCTGATACCAATTTCTGTCACACCCCAGTTTGACTCACCCTCTACCACGAACTGGAGTATAACAGAGAAAGATTTCAACGTATCAAACTCCACATTTAACAACAGGAAGCATGTAATATACCTTTTTGAACCTCAACATAATTAAAACAAATACAGAGCTCTACTAAAACTTTTAAAATTCATTCACATACCCAAAAGTCTTTACATCTAGCATTCAGATCTCGCTTTAGATCTCTTGCACCCCAAAACATACTTATATCAAAAGAACGGTAACCTCTTTTTATTGTCCCAAGGGCTCCTTCCCCTTTCCTGCAGTACAACCACTACTAATGAGCTTGGCTCAATGAAATACGCAAGCAAGTTATAAGAAATAATAATGAACCAATAAGAAATACCATAACTATGCTAACATAATTAAAACACATATTGAAATGTCATATTGAGCCTGAAAGTGCCTAGCAGTATTATTTATCTTACCAAAACTATTCCACATCTTTAAATAAGTTATAGAATGGCTATAAGCTTTTGCACCATTCAACTTTCCAATTCAAGGTTGGGTCTAATTTCTCAACTTTTAGAATGGAAGTTGTTCTCTCATTCAGGGTTGAGTCAAATTTCTCAACTTCTAGAATTAAGAGTGTAGGCTTACCTCATCAGGTCTTTCGTCTTTACTTGTGCGGACCTATCCCCCATATATAACTTATTTCACTTTTTATATAGTCATCCTTTTTAGAGCTAATGACATATGCTTTTGATGATATAGTTGCGCTTTAGCTGCTCTTCAGTTATCCTTTAGCTTCCCTTTAGGTGCTCTTTAACTGACCTTTAGTTGCCCTTTAGGTGCGCTTTAGGTGCCCTTTACGTGCGCTTTAGGAATATTATAAGATAGTGCATTCTCAACTACAATTCCACTAACATTCTAGCCGTCTGATCTCCATCCAGCCCATGCATGTCAAAATTAGTAGAGACTACAGTAACAATTAATAAATTGTTGTCAATTAATTGTTATTCATTAACTATAATATTAACTATAATACTAAACAGTTATTTAAAAGATACCTATTCATAGACATTTAAGATATATTGATACCAAAATTACTCGAAATTCATATCAAATTTGATGAAAATATTTTTGATACTTTCTATATGTGAGAGAATATAGGGGAAATTTGTATGTTTACCTTTTTGGACCAAAATTTTGGGTATTATAGAAAGCACGAAAAAAAACCTCATCAGTATGGCAGGAATTTACAATCGTAAAACTTAGTGATGGTACTGAGAAAATTCAATGTAACCATTGTAAGCTTAAACTTAGTAAAAGCAAAGGTGGTGCAACTACACAGTATCAACGTCACTTACTTATTTGTAGTGAAAGAGTTGTAGAGTCCAAAGGACAACTTAATATTTCTTTGCACCCACCTTTGCCAAATAGTACGTTTGAACTTGGGAATATTGGTAATATCACTAATTGGAAATATGATCATGCTAGGATTCGGGAGCTAATTTCTCATATGATAATGGAGCATGATTTACCATTTAATTTTGTAGAGTATGAAATGTTCAACATTATCATGAAAGTAGCTAGTCCGCATTATGAAAAGATTTCACAAACCACATTTAGGGGTGATTGTGTTTTAAGTAATGAAATTGGGAAAAAAAAGATTGAGAAACTTATTGGATTCAATAAATAGAGTGAGTATAACTACTAACTTATGGAAGTCTAGTCAAAATATCTATTATATGATTGTAACATGCCACTTTGTTGATAGTGACTGTAAACTTCAAAAAAGAGTGCTTAGCTTTGTTGATGTACCTCCACCTCACAAGGAAACTAATATTCATGATGTATTATACAAAGGTCTAAAAGATTGGGGTATTGAGAATAAAGTTGCAACCATAAATGTTGACAATGCAGCTTATAATACATCAGCTGTTAATATGCTGAAGACCAATCTAGAGTATCACAAGAAGCTTTCTCTTGGAGGTCGAAAATTTCATGTGCGTTTGTTGACCTCTACTACCAGACAAAACAAAATCATATATATATATATATATATATATATATATATATATATATACAATAAAAAATACCTGCCATAGTTGCTCAAATCATACGCAAATCTTGGTGCAGTCGGCGGCCCATACCCTGTTCAAACGACGCCAAAAAGGTCATATCCCGCGTGCATATCCCAGCATAATCTCGCAAGCCTCCTTCTGCATTCATCGTTAAAAGGGGGACCAAAAGGAGACTCCAGACCCATTGCTTCATTCCCGTATGAGCTCCGACGCCTACAATGGACATCTCTCAAAACTTCCGTAAGCTTTCCCCTACCTCTCATCTAATCTCCTACCTGCAGCTTCAAACCACCTCAGCCCCACTTGCCTCTTCCGATCTTCGAGCCCAACTGAACCTCAGACCTCCATTTGATTTCCCCTATTGGCAAGCCTCATCCGACCCGACGATCTCCTATCTGAACTCCAGACCTCCGCCCCCTTGCCCGACCTCCTTGCTTCCTCGGCCCAAGAGAGAGAGAGAGAGAGAGAGAGAGAGAGAGAGAGAGAAAGAAGCCTCTCTCTATCTTGCCGACCTAGCTTCCTCCTTCGATCTCCACCCTAGCCGAAGGCCTCCCATGCTCTAACCGACTTCCATGCCCTAGCCAATCTCTCTCGTCGCTTCTTCTAGCAAGCCACAAACAACACTCTCCATCTCACTCGACTCGTCCATCCTCAACAAGAGTCGCTCGACCTTACCCCTTGTCTGATCCCTCCATCCGACTTTTTCTTGTGCCCAACTTTAATAGAGCCTGAAGCCCGATCCTTTAAGCCGCATATAGTAATGTATTTGTTAGGTTAAAGCTTATTTTAAATAATAGTTATTATTATTATAACTACTTATTATTAATAATATATATATATATATATATATATATATATATATATATATATATATATATATATATATATATATATATATGCATACGTGTGTGTGTTTGTATGAAAAAAAGAGGGAAAAGAAAGTACAAAAAAATGATGAGTGTTGATTTTTTTGTGCATTTTGACATCATCGTCGTCACCTCGCCGATCGTCAAGGTATAACCTCCTAAACTGGGAGAACTCGCCCTCGGCACTTGCAACGAGGCAAATAACCACCAATGTGTGCTTTTCTTAGCACGGTGGGAGGAAGTTCGCTCCGGTGCTTGTGGTGAGGCGGGTAATCCCCCCTAAAGTTCTTTTTCAGTGTTCGTGGCACGCCAAGAAACCACCCATGCACGCTTTCTTAGCGTGGTGGGAGGGAATTTGGTGTGGTGTTTACAATGAAGCAGGCGATCCCTGTGCGTGCTTTTCTTAGCGTGGCGAGGCAAAAATATAAGTACCCGTACGCGAGAAAAGAACTGCCTTTTTTAAATGTATGCTATTAAAGACAAATGCATGCCTTTCTTGGTGTGGTGGATGACAAAAAAAAACTACGGTCGCGGTGTCTCACAATATCAACCGTGCACGTCTTTCTTGACATGGCAGGTATACTGCCTCTTGATTTTTTCCCCTAAACGGGAGAGACGCCAGGAAGCTGCCGAAATTTTGTTTGAAAAGGACAAAAACTTGAACAAATTTTTGGATAGCAGTGAACTTCATTTGGATTTGATTTGAACTCAAATGAAAATATGACTTGTGAATTTGAACTCAAACAAATTAAGCCAAGAACTTAAAGATAAATATGATTGGACCTAATGAATTCAAACCTGAACTTGATTTGAATGTTAAATGAATATGACTTGGGCAATTTGGACTCAAATTTAAGTGGACAGGACTATGCTTGGACATTGAACATGAACTAGAATTGAACTCAAGCAAAGTGTTTGTACTTTGATTACAAAGAAATTGAACTCAAATAAGCTTGGTGCAAGAAATTTTAACTTGGACTTGAACTTGCACTGTGGACATGCGCTTAAACTCAAACTTTACTACATCAAATGGAACTTGAACATGTACGGACCACAAGGAACATGTCACAAGCTACTAAACAATGATAAGTAAACAATCATATTTGCTGGAAGGTCTTAACCATCTATGTGGGAGTTAATAAATATGCAAGGAATTTATGATGATTCAAATAATTCAAACCGGGATGAAACACTTGAAAACAAACTTTGGTTTAAAAGATGAATGATCAAAATCCAAATACTCAAGAAGAGAAATCTAATCATTTAAGTGTAAGAATGCCATTGAGGGGACTACATGCTTTCAAGGCCTTAAGATCGAGTCCAAGTATAAGAGAGGTTGCATAATGCCTAAAGTTGGACAGGATGCCCAAAGGCCAGTGATCACATTTGTTGGTTTTGAATCTGACCAACAAGACTTTACCCTTCTGTTGGAAGAGGTTGCATTGGATAAGATTGATTGTGTCGATTCTTCCGACAATTTTTGTTGGATCAAATGAATCACGAGCAAGAAAACATTTGTTATGGTCAATGAATAACATGGTTCAAAAGCACTTGCATGGCAAACTCTTAGATATCAGCGAGAATGGTGATGTTGGCATTCAATGTAATGATTGTGAATGCGTCCTACAGTCAACATCGAAGTACAAGCAACTATATTCAACTTTGCAAGCAATAAAATAAGAGGAGATTTGATTTCAAAGAAATATGCAAAGTCTCTAAACGATACTACAAATTGCATGCAAATGATGGAAGTCAATGTACAAAGGTCCATACAAGTCAAAGGGAAGCTCCTACTACTGAGGTTAGCTATTTGGTAGATATACGTGGCAGTCCTTACTAACACTAGAAGATACACAAGTAAATGCGACGGTCCACCAATCAAACACATCAATCTCCTGTAAGCAGAAGGGTTTAATGGCACTGCAAGAGGCTCATACACAACCAACATGTTAATTAAAACCAGAAAGGTTTGACATGCAATGAACATGACAAGGTGACACATTTGGATGCATTCTAGTGAATATTAACATACAAGCAAAAGACTAGTTTATCAGTGCAAACAAGTAAAAATCAAATACAAAAGCATTGCAAAACCATTTGAATGAGTAAGGCCTCATGGTGAATAAAACTCCAAGTATGATGGCCCGCATGAAGTGGCCAACAACAATCAGGAATTAGGTGTGATTTAATTATAGATAGATCACGAAGAACCTTAGCAACGATTTGGTTCTTCAAGATGTCTCTAAGAAAGCAATCCACAAGCAAAATACAGAAGATATTCAACAAGTGCAAGCACATACGACCAAAGGCAGGAGATTCGTTAGTGCACTACAATCTACCTGCATAATTATACAAGTAGTGCACAACAGTCTACCAGTACAAAGTAGTGAACAACTCTATCCATAAGCTGCTACAGCACGCCACCGGATCCCCAACATGCATACAAGCGAACAAAAGGCATTTACAAATATTATAAAATACTCCCGCGCATGCACCATAGTTTGTATGCACATAGGTACACAAAGGGGTAAGTACAATAAAAAAACCCGCATGAGCCCCGACGAACGTGTTGTAGGAACACATGTGACGCCTAGGAATATTGCGCGAGTCAACAAATTTGAACTCGATCCTCCTAAGTAGGTAAAAAGGAGTCGACAATGTTTAATTATAAAATGCCTCCAAACACTCGCATGGGCCCCGACGAACGTGTTATTGGTACACACGTGACATCTAGGGATGCTGCATGGGTTATTAAATTTGAACCCGATCCTCCTAAGCAAGTAAATAGGAGTCGACAAGTTTCAACCAATAATTAAAAAATGCCCCCAAACACCCACATGGGACTTGGCGAGCGTGTTATAAGTATGTACGTTCACGTCTAGAGATGCCGCGCGGGTTAATAAGTTAATTCAAGTTCGAGCATGATCCTTCTATGCGGATAAATATGAGTCAACAGGATTCGAACCATCAAATAAATATACGGTTGTGACGACCGGTATATTTATTTTAATACATTTATATTAAGCCTTCAAGGCTTATAATCAAGATAATTCACTAACAAAGGCATAAAGCCTATGAAACTAGATCCTCTATAGGAAAACTGATAGAGCCGAAAGGTTTTAATTATAAGATGCCTCCAAACACCCCCATGGGCCCCGACGAGCATGTTATGGGTACACACGTGACATATAGGGATGCTGCGCGGGTCAATAAGTGAATCTAAGTTCGAACTCGATCCTCCTATATGGGTAGATAGGAGTCGACATGGTTCGACTATTAAATAAATATGCGACCGCGAGAATGGTTGAAATATTTATTTTATATATTCATATTAGGCCTTCAAGACCTTCAATAAAAAAAAAAACTCACCAACCAAGATCTGAGACCTATAAAATTTGATCCTATATCGACAAGTTGTCAAAAGTCGACAATGTTCAATCAGTTAGCAAGAATGATCTCAAACACCCCAATGATGGCCGTGTTGAAAGCAAATCTCAATCGGAGGGGTTAACTCCAAATATTTCAAATTCCACCGCATCAAAATCCAAAAATCTCAAAAATCTAGATGTTTAAAAATGAAATAAAACCATCAAATCACTTAAAAAAAAATGCATGCATCCTCCGCAATAGTTTGTCGGGGTGGACAAGTTAAAATTTACTTCAACTCACATGGAGCTAATGCCTAGTCAAAAATATCATTAAGATGCATTCTCAAACTATCTCATGTCAGGTAGGACAAGGTACGAGTCCTCTAACTGGAGGTTTTGCCGCAAAATGGCACCGCGGGATAAACGGTTATGACCCGAGGCCCTCTTAACAGAGTGGTTTTACCGCCAAATGACACCACGAAATACTGATTATGGCCAGAGCCAATACGTTCCTTATTGACAACAAATTCTTGAGATATGAATCAATAGGATATGATCGATAGGGCACAAAGCCCTCTGTTAGATAAGGTGGATTCAAATTTGTCCCCTTAGACAAACATTCATCCCAGGTCTACAAGATCCCTTTGGTCGAAGCAACCCATGGCTGCCGACAAGGTTCCTTCTGTCAGGTTGGGTTAACTACCTCCTCTAACTAAGTAGACCAGGGACCATGATGGCTCGGGACGATGGAACCATGGGATCTTGATCGGGTCCATCATCCATTACACCACCATCCGCTTTAAAGGCAAGATGGTGAAATTTTCTATTTTAAATATTAAACTTTTCAAACTTTCAAATTCAAAGCAAAATTCCATATCCATTATCGTGCTGCTACTATATGTCAGATATTATGTATCTTTACGTATCTGATTGACGACTAGCCTTAATCGAAAGTGCTCTCTTATTATCGGGAGGGGTAATTAACTATAGGGGCTTGCGCCTATAAGAAACAAGAACTCAGATCATAAAGTCCTCACAAAATAAGGGTAAAATCTTTGGGTAGTGTCTTATCTACAAACCTATCTACCTTCCAAAATTTATCCCGGAACTTAATTACATTAAAACTCCCCCCGAAAAAGAAAAAAATCAACAGACAGGCGAAGGCTGGGGCCGAATTTTCGGAGCCCACAGCGTTGCTGTGCACATATTCTGAATTTGTTGGAATAAGATGGAATTCATAAGATAAAATATATTATTGAGAACATTCGGGACAGTGCGAAATATGTTAGTTTCTCAACAACGTCTATTAATGTTTAGTGAAATTTCCCAAAATTTGAATCTCCCCAAGAAGAAATTGATCCTAGATTATGTAACAAGATGGAATGCTACATATATAATGCTATCAACTGCACTAGAGTTTAAAGAAGTCTTCCCTAAATTTCAAGATAGGGATTCATGCTATTTTACTTGTCCTAGTGAGGAGGAATGGAAAAAGTTGAAAGATGTATGCTCATTTCTTAAAGTAATTAAAGAAACAACTGAATTTATTTCAGGTATATATTCTTCTTAATGTTAGTTTAATTATTATTTTTTATGTTCCCAATTTAATAAGATACTTAAAAGTTTTCTTTTATCTTTTAGGTACTGAGCATCCTACATTAAACATATTCATGTCTGAGCTATCGAGAATAAAGGAGAAGTTGGATGATAATTATTTACGTGGAAATGCACACATTAGAGGCATGGCAAGAAAAATGAAAGATAAATTTGATAAATATTGGGGTGATTGTAATCTTATAATCTCATTAGGTGCAATTTTAGACCCAAGAAATAAAATAAAAATGATAAGCTTTGCTTTCAACTCTATGCATACTGAAAACATAGCGCAAATGAACATCATCGATATACAAGAGAGCTTATATGCACTTTATAAAAAGTACATAGAAGATTATAAGATCTCAAATGCTGAGAGGACTGTAGTTAAAGTTGAAACAAGTAATAATTCTCTGAGTTCATCTTCTGTTACAGGTAGGCCTGTTTATGGAAAGAGAAAATATGAAACTTATATTAGAACAGATTACACTACTCAAGCAGTAAAATCTGAGCTTGATGTGTATTTGGATGATGGAGTTTTTATTGGGGAAGAAAATTCAGTAGTACTTTTTGATTGCTTGTAATGGTGGAAGGCTAACTCTCTAAATATCGTATTTTATCAAGGATGACTTGTGATATTCTTTTTATTCCAATTACAATCGTCGCTTCAGAATCCACCTTCAGTGCCGGTGGAAGAGTTATTGATCAATATAGATCATCTTTGGGTACATATACAATGTTACATCTTATTTGTGGAAGTGATTGGTATCGTAATTTGTATGGTATAAAGAGAAAAGTCAAGGTATAATAATTATTTTAAATTGTTAGTAGGTGAAAATTTTCTTTACAATTCCTAATTTATTGTATTAATCTTGCAGACTATGGAGGAAACAAAGGAGATCTCATTGGTTTAATAAGGAGCGGAGTTAATTTTGCTGAAGATTATTGTCGTAGTTTTGTTACCCGACCTATTGTATTTTTGGAGTTTTGATAGACATAACTGTTTTTTTATAGAAATTTTAGTATATTATTTGCTTAGTTTTGGAATATGGAGTTCTGTTCCAAAATATGTCATATGCCAATGTCTTATGCTTTAATATTCCAAGATATGTCTTATGCTTTAAACATATTTTACATTTTTACAAAGTCAGTGTTTTCCAATACCTGAATTTGTCGAATGTTAACTTTCTTAAGTGATAATTCCAATACAGTTTTCTTTGAGATGACAATTATTTCTTATGTAATGTTCTGTTATTAACATATGATAATTATTTGGTTTAGTGGCATATGTGAAAGGCCATTCCTGGAGACTGTTTGTGTTCGCTTTGCTGGTCTTGCAATCCTTTTTATGGCCACTAGTTGTTACTGGATCAGTGATTGCTGCAGGTATCAAATATTACTTAACTTGTTGTCTAAGTATTTTAGCTTTATATGGTCATTTATTTATAAATCATTGCCTTTGTTAATAATGTGGCTGTTAGGAAAATTCTGTGAAGATGGGATTTGCTTATAAATCATTTCCTTTGTTACATAGATAATTGCTTTTATTATAAATGTGTTTGTTCAAAGATATGTTCATTAACGTGTTTGTTTGATAATTAAAAAAATAGTTAAATATGTTCGTGAACATGCTCGATGTAATTGTTTGTTAGGAAGCTCAATAAAGCTCGTTTGTTAAGTTAATGAACATCTAAAAGTAGAGCTCATTTATAGCTCGTACATGTTTGTTTGTTTAAAGCTCGATAAACACTTAACGAACGAACATTAACTGAACATGAACAGAACATGAACACTCATTAATTTAAATGAACCAAACATGAACTCAAATAATAAAGCTCGAACAAACATGAACCAAACTTGAACAAGCTGATATTAAATGAACACAAATATGAACACTCACATACTCGGCTTGGCTTGATTCGTTTGCAGCCCTAGACAAGAGACTGTTTAAGAATTAATCCTAGTGATATTTTTGACCAGATATTAGCTTTTGTGAGCTGAAGTAATTTTAAATTTGTCCATCTCGGCAAACTGTTGCGGAGGGTGGATGGATTTTGATTTAAGTGTTTTGATGGGTTTATTTCAATTTTAAATATTTTTGGGTTTTTGAATTTTTGGAGTTTTTGGATTTTGGCTGGAATTTTGAATATTTGGAATTGACCCCTACGGTTGAGATTTGCATTCAACACGGCCATCATCGGGGTATAAATGAGCAATTGTATTTTGTTGATTGAACCTTATCGACTCTGTTTATTGTTGAGAGATGATCGGGTTCATCATTGGATTTTCTTAATTATAAGCCTTGAAGGCCTAATATAAATTTATAAAACAGATATTTCAGTTGACACATTGATCGTATATATATATGATAGTTCGAGCCATGTCGACTCCTATCTAACCACATAGAAGGATCAGGCTCGAACTTGGGTTCATTTACTGACCCACACAACATCCGTAAACGTCACATGTGTACCAATAACACGCTCGTCGAGGCTTATACGTTGTATGATTGCATATGCACTTTTTGTATTTATGTGTATAAATTTGCATGTGTGGGGGCATTTTTAGAGTATTTGATGCTTCTTAGTTAGGCGGGCAAAAAAGAAAGGAATACACAAGACAACAAAATTCACTGATACCAAATTGATGCGACACAAAACAAAGATTGCAAACTCAAGTCTTCCTTGCCATACACATAACAATACTTTTTATAAATAAAGACACCTTACAACTTTAAATAAAAAGGACAACAACAACAACAACAAACAATTTAAATGAAACACAACGCAACTACACCACTCAAAGACACCTTACAACTTTTTGAAGTTTTAGAAGAAAGATACAGATGGAATGACTACCATGGAGAGAAGAAAGAAGATAAAAGTCCGAGACGAAGTTTAAGAAGATAGGGAAGTCGAAGAGGATAGCTCGCAAGCTATGTAAAACCCAAAGGTTTCATTCTCTAAAAATTATCACACAAACTCTCTCTAAACAATAGCAAACAACCCGTTAAATAGGGAAAAATGGAAACCAAAAAGCCTCCCACAAGTGCCACCCAATCAAAATAGGGAGAAGACCCAAAGAACAAGGCACGGCCAGCCTTGGAACTGAGCAGCCCACCATCCCAACAGCCAGCCCATGAACCAAACCGTCAGGAAACCCAACAAAAACCAAGGAAAAGGCATGGCCAGCATTGGAACCAAGCAACCAGAACACCAGCAATCAGGAAACCAATGACCAGAGCATGAACTGAACATTCAAATCTTGGGAAATATGCAAGAGAGAGGCACGGCTATCACATGAATCAATCAGCCAAAAAAAATATTAGTTGAGTTAACCAAAACACCAAGCAGCCAAGGGATAATGGGTCAAGCCCAATAAAAAAAATTCAGCCCAACCATAAATGCCTATTTAAGAAAAAAATTGAAACTTTGCCTACATCAAAGTCCCCTGTAGTTCATTCAAGTTTGCAATTCCAGATTCATTATCATTTCATTCAGCTTAAGTCCAATTACATGTAAGCCTTATTCGATTCAAGTGCGTATAGGGCCTACCCGCCTACAAAAGCGTGTATAGGGCCTACCCGCCACGCTGTATGTGTCGCATCGGGTTTCCTCCTACTGTGCTACGAGAGCGTGTATAAGAGATTTTCCGGCTCAACACAACCATCGAATGCAGGGATTTTTGAGTTGGAAAGTTATACCTTTACACATTGACGACGACAATGGTTAGCAAATGCACCCCTTTTCTTCTTCCATTTTTTTTTTTTTTTTTTGAATTATTTTTTCTCAAAATTTTTTGAACTTCTCTCCTTTTTTTAAAACACACAGACAAACTCATATATAGTCTACTTATTATAAAAATAATTATTATTATTTATTATAATAATATAGTTAATATTAATAATAAACTATTATTAATGCCAAAAGATCTCTATGCCCTCACTTAAACAACCCATGCTTAAATAAACATTAGGGGTACTTTGGGTATTAAGAGACTTCTCTAATTTTTATTTCCTAAATTAAGCAAAATCAAATATAAGTTTTATATACCAAATTTCTTAGAATTTTGCGTAGAATTTTATAAAATTAATCCCGTCGAAATCCGACAACATTGAATTTTTCACTTAAAACTCATCGCGGCGCTTTGAAAAGCGTGCGAGGTCTAAAATGGCATTTTTCGGGTTTTCACAATCTTCCCTCCTAATAAAAATTTCGTCCCCGAAATTTACATACAACTTTTAGTTACAAAACAACCTTCTCTAACCTATAGAATTAGTAGTCTATAACACGCATACCCTATACCTTAATTAACTTAAAGAATCATCCTATTGGCTCTTTCATATTAATCAATATTCCTAAACCTTTGCTCTGATACCACTCTTGTCACGACCCGGCCCGGTGAGCTCGCGCAGGCGAGGCGGGAACAAAGGTCGGACGGTAGGTTAAATTATCTAATCTCTAAATTTATGTCCATAATAATTTGAAAGAGCCTCTAAAACATCAATTTGAAAACTCATAAACATAAACCTCAATAAATTCATAATTACCTTTCTTCTGGAGCTCCTCTACGACGATAAACATTGCTGCCCCTTCTACTCATTTGATTAATCTAAGCTTACCTGAAAATGTTAACAACTAACATTAAGCTAAAGCTCAGTAAGTAATACACAATTCTAAACTACAGTAAACAAGGCAACTATGTAATATGCTGGATGTTAATTTCATATGAGCATAGCATAAAATGATTTCATACTTAACATAACATTAAACATATCATATCATAAACCATATCTTTCCTTTTCCTATCCATATTCATATCATTATACTTAACTTTCACTTTTTCGTATATAATACAACCATCACAGGAGTCACCGTCTGTACCATAAAGGTACTCCTTTACCATTTTCCTTTTTCATATCCTTTAACATTTTATCGTGCACGAGTACAGCGTCCTCAGCTAGTACCATAAGAGGATGAACTCCATCTAATCAGCATGCACATTCAATCATTCAATATAACATTCATATCATATCATTTCATAAATTACATAATCTCTATCATATAATGTCATAAAATATAACATAAACTTTGCATGATCAATCATTTAAACAGAGTAGTAAAATCATGATCTAAAATTAATCATAAAGATTGCATGAACATGTTGGGACTTTCAAAACATAGAACTGGAGAGAAACAAAAATATTGCTGTAATAAAGAATCATGTATACTTACAGAAGTCAGGATTCTGATTTCTTGCTAGTCCTTCCCTCGATGTCACCACGATTAAACACCTATAAGTGTTAATTTCTCATTCTTAAAATCTACAAAATAATTTAAAACAAAATCTTTTCTTTCTAAACTATTCTAAGTTATCTTTTTCCTTCACTCTCTCTTTCTCTCTCATTTTCTTACTTATAAACATATGAATTTAATTTGCTGAATCATTTATCAAAATTCCCCTTACTCAACATTAACCTTAATTCCTAATCATTAATATAAAGAAACCATTAGCATGAATAAACATTAAATCTTAATTCCTTCTTATAACACGACATGAATATCATTATTATAAATCAATGTCATTAACATATTATTAACCTAAACTTTAATTGACATTAAGTTAATTATTTTCGGATTAACTAATTTTAAATATTAGAAAAATACCATTATGTGAGAAAAACCTAATTTATACATTTCAAAACCTTCTTAGGACCCTTAGGAACCATATTTGTAAAAGCATTTTCAAAAACTCAAACTTTAGAGAAAACCCTAATTTTCTAACTCCATATTTTTTTAAAGAAAAACATCATTCTTATGCACAAGATCATCTCTTATACATATCCTAACATTTTCTTAAAGAAAAACAAAGTTTCCCCTCAAACCCTAGATTTTCATTTTAAGAAAACTTTGAGAGGAAAGGAGGAATACATAAGTAAAACATACCTTAATCTTCCTCTTATTCTCCTCTACAATTTCCCTAGCTTTCTTCGTCGGGAAACTCGCCGGAGCAGCCGCCCGTCGCCTTGCGTGCTTCCGCCTTCTCCCTTCCGCGCGCCTCTTTCGTTCGGCCAAACCGTGCGTGATATGAGAAGGGGAGGCTCGGTTTGCTTAATAGAGAGGAAGGGAAAATGCCAAAAGACCTCTATGCCCTCACTTAAACAACCCATGCTTAAATAAACATTAGGGGTACTTTGGGTATTAAGAGACTTCTCTAATTTTTATTTCCTAAATTAAGAAAAATAAAATATAAGTTTTATATACCAAATTTCTTAGAATTTTGCATAGAATTTTATAAAATTAATCTCGTCGAAATCCGACAACATTGAATTTTTCACTTAAAACTCGTCGCGGCGCTTTGAAAAGCGTGCGAGGTCTAAAACGGCATTTTTCGGGTTTTCACAATCTTCCCTCCTAATAAAAATTTCGTCCCCGAAATTTACATACAACTTTTAGTTGCAAAACAACCTTCTCTAACCTATAGAATTAGTAGTCTATAACACGCATACCCTATACCTTAATTAACTTAAAGAATCATCCTATTGGCTCTTTTATATTAATCAATATTCCTAAACCTTTGCTCTGATACCACTCTTGTCACGACCCGGCCCGGTGAGCTCGCGCAGGCGAGGCGGGAACAAAGGTCGGACGGTAGGTTAAATTATCTAATATCTAAATCTATTTCCATAATAATTTAAAAAACTCATAAACATAAACCTCAATAAATTCATAATTACCTTTCTTCTGGAGCATCTCTACGACGATAAACATTGCTGCCCCTTCTACTCATTTGATTAATCTAAGCTTACCTGAAAATGTTAACAACTAACATTAAGCTAAAGCTTAGTAAGTAATACACAATTCTAAACTACAGTAAACAAGGCAACTGTGTAATATGCTGGATGTCAATTTCATATTAGCATAGCATAAAATGATTTCATACTTAACATAACATTAAACATATCATATCATAAACCATATCTTTCATTTTCCTATCCATATTCATATCATTATACTTAACTTTCACTTTTTCGTATATAATACAACCATCACAGGAGTCACCGTCTGTACCATAAAGGTACTCCTTTACCATTTTCCTTTTTCATATCCTTTAACATTTTATCGTGCACGAGTACAGCGTCCCCAGCTAGTACCATAAGGGGATGAACTCCATCTAATCAGCATGCACATTCAATCATTCAATATAACATTCATATCATATCATTTCATAAATTACATAATCTCTATCATATAATGTCATAAAATATAACATAAACTTTGCATGATCAATCATTTGAACAGAGTAGCAAAATCATGATCTAAAATTAATCATAAAGATTGCATGAACATGTTGGGACTTTTAAAACATAGAACTGGAGAGAAACAAAAATATTGCTGTAATAAAGAATCATGTATACTTACAGAAGTCAGGATTCTGATTTCTTGCTAGTCCTTCCCTCGATGTCACCACGATTAAACACCTATAAGTGTTAATTTCTCATTCTTAAAATCTACAAAATAATTTAAAACAAAATCTTTTCTTTCTAAACTATTCTAAGTTATCTCTTTCCTTCACTCTCTCTTTCTCTCTCATTTTCTTACTTATAACATATGAATTTAATTTGTTGAATCATTTATCAAAATTCCCCTTACTCAACATTAACCTTAATTCCTAATCATTAATATAAAGAAACCATTAACATGAATAAATATTAAATCTTAATTATTTCTTATCAAACGACATGAATATCATTATTATAAATCAATGTCATTAACATATTATTAACCTAAATTTTAATTGACATTAAGTTAATTATTTTCGGATTACTAATTTTAAATATTAGAAAAATACCATTATGTGAGAAAAACTTAATTTATACATTTCAAAACCTTCTTAGGACCCTTAGGAACCATATTTGTAAAAGCATTTTCAAAAACTCAAAATTTAGAGAAAACCCTAATTTTCTAACTCCACATTTTTTAAAAAAAAAACATCATTCTTATGCACAAGATCATCTCTTATACATATCCTAACATTTTCTTAAAGAAAAACAAAGTTTCCCCTCAAACCCTAGATTTTCATTTTAAGAAAACTTTGAGAGGAAAGGAGGAATACATAAGTAAAACATACCTTAATCTTCCTCTTATTCTCCTCTACAATTTCCCTAGCTTTCTTCGTCGGAAAACTCGCCGGAGCAGCCGCCCGTCGCCTTGCGTGCTTCCGCCTTCTCCCTTCCGCGCGCCTCTTTCGTTCGGCCAAACCGTGCGTGATATGAGAAGGGGAGGCTCGGTTTGCTTAATAGAGAGGAAGGGAAAATGCCAAAAGACCTCTATGCCCTCACTTAAACAACCCATGCATAAATAAACATTAGGGGTACTTTGGGTATTAAGAGACTTCTCTAATTTTTATTTCCTAAATTAAGAAAAATAAAATATAAGTTTTATATACCAAATTTCTTAGAATTTTGCATAGAATTTTATAAAATTAATCTCGTCGAAATCCGACAACATTGAATTTTTCACTTAAAACTCGTCGCGGCGCTTTGAAAAGCGTGCGAGGTCTAAAACGGCATTTTTCGGGTTTTCACAATCTTCCCTCCTAATAAAAATTTCGTCCCCGAAATTTACATACAACTTTTAGTTGCAAAACAACCTTCTCTAACCTATAGAATTAGTAGTCTATAACACGCATACCCTATACCTTAATTAACTTAAAGAATCATCCTATTGGCTCTTTTATATTAATCAATATTCCTAAACCTTTGCTCTGATACCACTCTTGTCACGACCCGGCCCGGTGAGCTCGCGCAGGCGAGGCGGGAACAAAGGTCGGACGGTAGGTTAAATTATCTAATATCTAAATCTATTTCCATAATAATTTAAAAAACTCATAAACATAAACCTCAATAAATTCATAATTATCTTTCTTCTGGAGCTTCTCTACGACGATAAACATTGCTGCCCCTTCTACTCATTTGATTAATCTAAGCTTACCTGAAAATGTTAACAACTAACATTAAGCTAAAGCTCAGTAAGTAATACACAATTCTAAACTACAGTAAACAAGGCAACTGTGTAATATGCTGGATGTCAATTTCATATTAGCATAGCATAAAATGATTTCATACTTAACATAACATTAAACATATCATATCATAAACCATATCTTTCATTTTCCTATCCATATTCATATCATTATACTTAACTTTCACTTTTCGTATATAATACAACCGTCACAGGAGTCACCGTCTGTACCATAAAGGTACTCCTTTACCATTTTCCTTTTCCATATCCTTTAACATTTTATGATGCACGAGTACAGCGTCCCCAGCTAGTACCATAAGGGGATGAACTCCATCTAATCAGCATGCACATTCAATCATTCAATATAACATTCATATCATATCATTTCATAAATTACATAATCTCTATCATATAATGTCATAAAATATAACATAAACTTTTCATGATCAATCATTTGAACAGGGTAGTAAAATCATGATCTAAAATTAATCATAAAGATTTCATGAACATATTGGGACTTTCAAAACATAGAACTGGAGAGAAACAAAAATATTGCTGTAATAAAGAATCATGTATACTTACAGAAGTCTGGAATCTGATTTCTTGCTAGTCCTTCCCTCGATGTCACCACGATTAAACACCTATAAGTGTTAATTTCTCATTCTTAAAATCTACAAAATAATTTAAAACAAAATCTTTTCTTTCTAAACTATTCTAAGTTATCTTTTTCCTTCACTCTCTCTTTCTCTCTCATTTTCTTACTTATAAACATATGAATTTAATTTGCTGAATCATTTATCAAAATTCCCCTTACTCAACATTAACCTTAATTCCTAATCATTAATATAAAGAAACCATTAGCATGAATAAACATTAAATCTTAATTCCTTCTTATCAAACGACATGAATATCATTATTATAAATCAATGTCATTAACATATTATTAACCTAAACTTTAATTGACATTAAGTTAATTATTTTCGGATTAACTAATTTTAAATATTAGAAAAATACCATTATGTGAGAAAAACCTAATTTATACATTTCAAAACCTTCTTAGGACCCTTAGGAACCATATTTGTAAAAGCATTTTCAAAAACTCAAACTTTAGAGAAAACCCTAATTTTCTAACTCCATATTTTTTTAAAGAAAAACATCATTCTTATGCACAAGATCATCTCTTATACATATCCTAACATTTTCTTAAAGAAAAACAAAGTTTCCCCTCAAACCCTAGATTTTCATTTTAAGAAAACTTTGAGAGGAAAGAAGGAATACATAAGTAAAACATACCTTAATCTTCCTCTTATTCTCCTCTACAATTTCCCTAGCTTTCTTCGTCGGAAAACTCGCCGGAGCAGCCGCCCGTCGCCTTGCGTGCTTCCGCCTTCTCCCTTTCGCGCGCCTCTTTCGTTCGGCCAAACCGTGCGTGATATGAGAAGGGGAGGCTCGGTTTGCTTAATAGAGAGGATGGGAAAATGCCAAAAGACCTCTATGCCCTCACTTAAACAACCCATGCTTAAATAAACATTAGGGGTACTTTGGGTATTAAGAGACTTCTCTAATTTTTATTTCTTAAATTAAGCAAAATCAAATATAAGTTTTATATACCAAATTTCTTAGAATTTTGCGTAGAAATTTATAAAATTAATCCCGTTGAAATTCGACAACATTGAATTTTTCACTTAAAAGTCATCGCGGCGCTTTGAAAAGCGTGCGAGGTCTAAAACGGCATTTTTCGGGTTTTCACAGAGATGGTGGCGTCGAAGTTTGCTGGGGGATTCACAAGTGGGAAGAAGCAAGAAGAAGGTTTCATTTTGGCTTGCTTTTAAAGATGTCGAAGAGCAGCGGTCGAAGCAGGTGTTACGCAGATATCGCGAAGAAGCTACTCGAGCGGCGCTGACAAGTACATAAAATTTCAGTCAAATTTCTTGCTAGATTTACGACAGGTTTTTTCCAATTCTTCATGGGATTTGATATGGGTTTTGTCTAGAGGTCAACATTAACTTACTATGCATAAATCTTTTTACACCATTTATATCAATAATCTCTTCAGTCTATCAATTTTTCTTTATAATTTTTTGAAACTAAATTTATGGAAGTGTCATAAAGATGCATTTTGTATCCTTCTTTGTAGATGTTGAAATCATCTTACTATATTTTCCACCATCTTATCTGCAATAGATGCTACTCTCACTTCTAATACAATAATTCATCAATATACCTTTCCTAATTTTATCACATCTATCTTAACATTCCACTAATGCTATTGATCAACTTGACTATCAGTTATTTTTTAGATTTTATAAAATTTTAACTTTAAGTCTCAATGATGGTCTCTTCAAGCATATAAAATTGTGGGCTCCAAAAATTCGGCCACGGCCTCCGTCCACACTGATTGCTTTTTCTTTTTGACGAGAGAGTTTTAACGAAAAAAGTTCCGGGGTAGATTTTGGAAGGCATATGGATTTGTAGATAAGATGCTCGTCGAGGCCCATGCAGGTCAAAATTGTATTTACCTTTTTAGTGTACCTATGTGTATACAAACTACAGTGCACGTGCAGGGGTATTTTGAAAGTATTTATAGTGTGCAAGTAATTGTCATTTGAATACACAAGTCCACTGCTCTTTTTTTAGTCCAAATTCTTGTTCTTTTTTAGTTCAAACAGGTCCGAGTACAGTATATTTTCACCTGAAATTTCGACAACCTCCCGGCGCCTCCCCCGTTTAGGGGAAAATAACTGAAAACTGGGCCTCCCGCCACGCTAGAGAAAAGCGTGCACGGTAGGTGCCCTCTTTTGAGGACACCGCGGTCGTAAAGACTTTGTCCCCACCACGCTACAAAAAGACGTGCATGGGTCTTCGGTACCTATTACAAGAAAAGAAGTTGTTTCCCCGCAGGTACAGAGCCGCGTACGGGTACTTAAAAGTTATCCCAGCAACGCTAAGAAAAGCGTGCACCTGGCCTACCTATCTCGTCATTGGTGTTGCACCGAGTTCCCTCCCACCACACTAGAGAAAATCGTGCATAGGTGGTTTGCTGGCTTGACACGAACGCCGAGAACAGGACTTTGGGGGCTGAGGGGTCGCTCACTTACTTCGCCGTAGGCGTCGCACCAGGTTCCCTCCTACCACGCTAGAGAAAAGCATGCATGGGTGGTGTGCCGGCTTGACACGCACATCGAGGTAAGAAAGGAAAAATTTATTATTCATTTATTTATTATTATTATAATTAATTAGTTATTTTTACTACTAACTATTTAGAATTTATACAATTTAATGCATTTTCTTCAAAAAAAAACTAATTAGAATTTAATCATAATTTAATTTAATTAAATAAAATCAATATACAATTAAATAATTAATTAATTAAAATTTATATTATTTAATCATAATTAATTATGATTAATTAAATACTGATTATAATTAATTGTAATTAAGTTTTGTTAATTACTATTAAACTATAATTAAAGTTAATTAATAATAATAATAATAATAATAAATAAATAAATAAAACAAAAATCCTTCTCCTCCCCTCTCTGTTCGGCTAATTAATGGGATTTGGCCGGATGAGTGTGCGAAGGGGAGAAAACCACCTTCACAGTCAGCAAGCTCCCGTTTGTGCATTTGATCCCACAAGAAGGGAATGTCATCAAACTGAGCGAAGTTGGACGGCCACGAACGAATGGAAAGGTGGGGCAAAGGAAGAAAGTTAACTTCACAGTCGGCAATCTCCTTCTTTGCTTCCAATCAAGCAGGCAGGGAAAGTCATCTTGGAAGCGAAGTCGAGCAACACCAGAGGAGCCGAAGAAGCGGCGGAAGGTAGAAAGTTATCCCGACAACAAGCGAGCTCCCGTTTTGGGCTTCCGATTAAAATGTCGTAACTTCCGATCCAATCAGGCGGGGAAGTCGTCGAAGTCACGAAGTCGAACAACAAGGAAGACGGAGAAGCGATGTGTGGCTCTTACAGCGAGCGAGCTCCCTTAGTTGCTTCCGACCAAAGTGTCGTGACTTCCGATTCCACAGACAGGGAAAGTCATAGCAGGAGCAGGGTCGACCGACAATGAAGAAGCAGGTGAGAGTGAGGAAGAACGAGAGAGAAATCGGGAATGAGAGAAGAGCCGAAGGCCTGGTTGCTTCGGGCTTTTAACGACTCGAACGAGTCGTGCGGGCGACGTGCGAGACGCGACGCTTGGTCGTGCGAGTGGCGACGATGTGCGAGGTTCGGCGTAGGGCAGGTGAGATTTGATTTTTTTTTCTTCTTTTTTTTTGTTTCTTTGCACAGGTCAACAAATTTGTCGAAATTCTCTATTTTAACCACCCACATTAACTCTAGAAATTATTCCCTCTAGTATATACTCATTTTATGTGCAATAAATCTAAGATACTAGACATAGGATGCTTCAGTAGTAAGTCAAAAAATAGGCCGATAACAAAATCACTTGGGCTGCAAAATCAATGTGCATTACAGTAATTCACCGTAATCCAATAAAAGCTCGTGAAAAGGTGTTTTCAAGTTTGCAAGACAAACATATTTGTATTAGTCTAACAAGAAAGATAACATAATTTTATTGTATAAGAACTAATAAATGAAGGAATAAAACGATGAAAACAATGAAGATATAGAAGAATACATACATTGCGGTCTCTGGGCATCGTTCCAGCAGTAAATGGCGTTCCTCGCCCTCACCAACAGACACATGAGAAAAGCTACAAGCGAGCATTTGACAAGATAAACTTCATGATTACAAAAATTAACATGTTAATGATATTAAATATTAAAGGGTAAACTATGTAGAAAATGTGCACCCATAGATATCAGCAAGGCGATGTAGAAGAAGACGCTGGTAAGGATTCATGGGTTGCAGCTCCAAAACTACTTTTGGTCTGCAAGCAGCATGTCCATTCAGAATGATTAAAGTAAGAAAAAAAAAACAAATAAAAATATTAACATTTCAGATTACAAAATAATATATTATCTTGAAAAATAATACAACACAATGATATACGACTACTCAAGCCATGGAATAGCTGAATCAATAATAACGTAATCATCTGATGAAACCAAACAGCAGTTCATACTAGTTTTTACTAATCATGTAGACATGATGAAGGACCACTTATATGAATAACAAGCAATCACATCTTATTCAACTATCTTATTTCAAAAGGCCATTGAAGATGGAAAAATTATTATATAATTTATCACTGAGCGCCAGGTAATCGTCCCACCTGCTAAGTTCATAAGCCGCTACTCCCATCTATTTCATTCCACGTCTATGTTCCAACGGCCATGCTTATATGCCATATTCTTCAACTCCTTTCTAGCAGCTTTGCATTTATGAATTGTGGACCCGTTTGACTTCTTCCATAGTGCCAATATGACGCTATCCACAGCTCATCCATATTCAACCCTCAACACCTTCCCTCGTTGATTGCTCCTATATATCAAGCTATTCCACCAATATTTTTTTATTGGTACAAGGGAACCTCCTTCGAAGATTACTATTCAATAAATTAATTTCCAACCATTCAAGGACTGAAGTGTTGTGATTAGTGTGTGTACACCAGGTTCTTGTGCTGAAGCAGTTGGTGATGAGGATGCTTCACCTATTTCCTCTACTCATATTCCATTATTCTTTAAGCAAAATTCAATTTATCTCGACACAAACTACCCATAACCTTCCATGACAAACCGGCTCCCATTTACCCCAAATCTAAGATTTTTTGGTTTGTCGTTCCATTTTCTTTTTTCAATAGTGAGAAAGAAGTTTTCTGGGATCATCCTGGACTCAAGATTATACCCAAATTCATGCTTGATTTACATTTGACTAGTGATTGCTCTGTTGGGCTTCCCAACTCGAGTCATGTGCCTATCAAATTATTATTGGAAATAGATTACTCAAGAATATTCTCACATGTATGTTAATAGCATCTTGATGTGTATGATTGTATGGCCTCCTTTAACTCTTCTTAGGACAACCTATAACTCTAATTTGGGTTTGTTTTTACATGACTTAAAGTTTACTACTTTAATCAATTCACTTTATATTCTTCTGGTTCTATTTTTGGCACACATGGATGCTCCACCTAAGGGAAAATTATTGGGTCAGGTGACCGAACCTATCTCCGTGATCGGACGCCAATAGAAAGCAGACACATGGCTGCGATATTTTTATTATAATCTGTTTGCTTTATGTCTTGTCAGCCCGATCGACCCGACCCAGTCCACTTTATTTTCATTTTAAGTGTTTGCCGCCCTATTTTTGACCTGCGAAAGATCTAAACATTTATTGCTTTAGAAGAAAAAACGAGCTAGCTAATTGCATAAAAGAGATGGAATGCTCAGTGAAGAGGGAGGTGAAGAGGGAGTGCATGAATAGGAAGGGGTGGTGCATGAATTGAAAAAGATTCATGAATCGGAATGGGTAGTGCATGAATCGGAAGCTAACTTAGCTGGAAATTCCTCTGGTTTCAACATATCGATAAGTTTCAATCTCATCGCATGTTGAAAAAACGAGCTAGAAAGTTGTAAATAGTTTCAATTCATCGCCGTAGAAAAAGGGCGTAAGTTTCAACTCATTAGAGTCTTAGGATCTTAGATGTTACGATTTTTAGGAAGAACATTAATATTTTTTGTTTTGGCGAAAAAGTAAAAAAAGCTCTAATGTTGTTGTTCTGCTTTCATTATTATTTTTAGGACGAAGAACATCATTATTTTAAGGATTAATAAACAAAAGATGATAAACAAATCCGGAGGTTTACATGCGTTTTACATGCATTATAAGTTGCGCTTTACTTGCGCTTTACTTGCGCTATGATTGAACATTTTTTGAAATATTTTTAAAAGTTTTTTTTCTGAACAGACTCTAAATCTTGTGTTTTTATAATAGGTGGTTGTTCAGTAGAAGGATGCTTAGAAGGTTGAGTAGGCAGTGGAGGTGAACTTTCAAGTGGTTCTTAATGATGAGATGGAGGTGGGGTGGTGTGAATTTTTTTCCATGGGGTTGGGGGTGATTGAATTATAAGGGGTTGATGCTCAAGCCGGGTTTCCAGGTTTTGTATAATATTAATGTCAGCCCCGTATTTTTCTGCTTCATCATTAGTAACATTCTGAAGAGCAAGGTAAATTTACAAAAAATATAAATATATTAATTACCTGATTGTTGCGTTATAGTTGCACTTCACTTGCACTATGGTTGCGCTTTCATTGCGTTTTACTTGCGCTATGGTTGCGCTTTACTTGCGCTATAGCGCAACTATAGTGCATGTAAAGCGCAACTCTTTAAATAAAACATTTATAATATTAAACATTTAGACTTAAAATTTTTTTTTTCTTTAAAAATTTAAATAATTTGGCAGCATTTTCTTGTGTAAAGTATAATTCAGTGTACCCCTCCCATCTCAGAAAACGCGGTCTTAGTTCTGGATCTGATTGTTTATTCAAAGAAAAGTGTTTCAAAAATCAAATATGTATAATAACAAACATAAAATATTAAAAGTTAACATTAAAAAGCTTTATGAGAGGAAAATAACCAGTAGGACTGAAAACTTACCAGTAGGAGAAGAAAAATATCATTGATGTAACCCAATGGTCTTTACATTTAAAACTTATCAATAATTGTGTTGAATTCAACGACCATGAAGTTCCTTATACATGAAGCTCAATTAATAGAAGCGAACTCACTTACTTTACTTGCAACAGATGTGAGCCTTTTAGGGATTTTATGGTTGTTTAGTGAAAAGAAAAGATTAGATAATAAAAAATATTATAAAAGTCTTTAATTTGGTAGCATTATTAGTCAATCTGCCTAATTTTATCATTTTTGTTTTTATTTTAGTTGTTAGAGGTCCAATTAGAGGATCAATCCTCCATTTGATATCATCGCCTCTGTTAGACATACATGTCAGAAAAATTTTGTACATATTACATTTAAAGTAAAAAAACATATCCGTATCCATAATTTCTTATTCAAAATATTACTAATCAACAACGCAACCTCGTCAGAGGTGAATTTTAATAAATAACCATGGACAATGAAGCCTTCATCAGCAGGACTACAAAATTTCAGAACCTCAAAAAGAAGTGGTATATACTGTTGTAATGCTGTTGTAATGCTCGAAATTTCAAAAACAGATAAATGTTCAAATTCTTTAATGTCTGCTCAAGTTCATCATCAATTATCTCGACAAAAGCATTACAATGTTTTCTGAAAGTGGTGACATAGCATCGAGAAGTTACTGGCCTTTCATACGGCATCTATAAAAAAACAAAAAAAAAAAGATAAAAGCGCAAGTTAAGCGCACGTAAAGCGCAAGTAAAGCTCAACCAAACCATTCACATTATTTGTTTCTTCCATTTATGAAGAAGGTTGAAATTCAGAAAATAAACATTTGAAGATTACATTGAACAAACAATGCTATGTAAAACATTATTACTAAAGCCTAAAATTTAACATATAACATAAGCGCAAGTTAAGCGCAAGATAGGCGCAACCATACCTTTTTCAAAATGATCTTCTCCAATGTCATCGTCTACCGTCGGCGGGAAGAAGATATTGCATAATCGAAGGTATTGGAGGAGTCCGAGAGCAGATTACCAGAGCCGAGAGTAACAGAGTAGTGAAAATATTGCGTGAAATGAAAAAACGCTTCGTTTCCATTCTTTTATTCCGGAATTCAAATCATCTAGGTTACTGGGTCGGGTCAATCGGGCTGACAAGACATAAAGCAAAGAGATTATAATAAAAAAATCGCAGCCAGGTGTCTGCTTTCTATTGGCGTCCAAACGCGGAGTTGGTTCGGTCACCTGACCCAATAATTTGCCCCACCTAAGGCTTTTTAAGTCATCAATGACTAGGATTATGATTAAAATGGATGTTGATATTCATTTTAAAAAATAGATTTGAATTAGTTCTTAATCGAGTGATTATTACTAGAATGCTGAATTTGAGGATATACATTCCTATTGTCATCTTATAAATTTTTTTTCCACATGAACTTAGATTTGGCTTATGTTAACATAGATAGAGGTAGACCTAAAAAGACATGGTTAGAAAATATTATAAATGACCTTTTCTTATTAGATTTAGATGATAATTTGACTCTTAACAGGACATAATGGAGGAAAAAAGGTTCATGTAGCCGACCCTACGTAGTGGGATAAAGTCTTGTTGTTGTTATTGTTGTTGTTGTTAAAAGTTAGATAGCTTGAAGGCTAACCATGAACTAAGAAAATCGTCATATATGGCACCCAAAAAATTAGGTTAATGGGGATGATTGAAATGATCAAATTCTCCCTTTAAACAGTGTTCATTATTTCACTCACTTAATATCTGGAGTGTAATCAAAAAATTGTACCCTATAAAGAGAGAAATTGAATCTGTAGCCCCAAATTTTTTATGCACTTCAAGTTTCAAAGATGTGGTAAGAGATCCTCTTCAAACTTGAGCATTGACTTTGATCCATTAGTACAGATAGTACAAACTCTGCATTATACATTATTGTTGAGGATTTTAGTGGCCTGAAATCTAAGAAAGCATATGCTTCTGATGTTAACCATCCTAGCATCAAAGCATAAGCAGATAAATGATTTCAAATATCTTTTTCCCAGGAAAAGTAGGAATAGAAAAAAAAAAATTAATTCCCCAAGATTTACTGAACTTTTAAGTAAGATGCAATAACTCACCAAATGACTATCATTCTTGACTTGTACAGATTGTGTTGATCTTCATCTAAACATGGACACACATTTCTTTGCCCTCATGTTATCAGTTATTTTAAGTATTGTTTTTTTCACTTTTCTTTTGGTTTTCTATATAATTGATTATATTGTACCCTTTTCATAGACGGGTTATAATATTTGCTTTGAAAAAAGATAATAACAGATTTTGAAATCATATCTAATCATATCCAAAATTAAATCTTATCCTAACAAACAATTCAAATTAAATAAAAGATAAAAGGACCAAAATGATACCTTGACTCTTTATGAAGGACAAAAATGATCCCCAACTATATTAAAGGTAAAGAATCATTTTGGTCCCTCAACTTCTAAAGAGGAATCAGAATAGTCCCAAAGTTGAGGGACAAAATGACCCTTTAATATAGTTGGGGACCATTTTTATCTTTTTGTAAAGAGTCCATAGACCATTTTGATCATTTTCTTTGAAATAAAATGTTATTAAGTTGGATGAGAGGGCCAACTCCAATTTGTCATGAACTAGATTAGATGATCTAGAGATGTAAATAGACACTACTTGATCAATTTTGCTTCTTCGGTATGCAAATTTGCAAAAAAAATCACAATTTTTGGGGAAGTTTTAACGGATTAAGTTCCGAGGTAAATTTTGGAATGAATATTGGATTATAAATAAGACACTATCTAGAGATTTCACCCTCATTATGAGAGGACATTATGATCTGAGTTCTGATTTCCTATATGTGTCAGCCGCTGTAGTTAATTACCCCTTCCGATCACGAGAGAGAACTTTCGATTAAGGCTAGTCGTCAATCAGATATATAGAAATACATGTTATCTGACATAAAGTAGCAGCATGGGTATTTGAATTTAGAAAGTTTGAAAATTTGATATTTAAAATAAAAATTTCACCATCATACACTTAAAGAGGATGGTGGGGGAATAGATGATGGACCCGATCAAGATCTCATGGTTTCGTCGTCCCGGGCCATCGTGGTCCCTGGTCTACTTAGTCAGAAGAGGTAGTCGACCCAACCTGATAGAAGGATCCTTGTCGGCAGCCATGTGTTACTTCATCCAAGGGTACCTCGTAGACCTGAAGTAAATGTTTGTCTAAGGGGACAAATTTGAATTCATTTTAGCTAACATAAGGCTTTGTGCCCTATCGATTATATCCTACTTATTCATATTTTAAGGATTTAATGTCACTAAGTAACGTATTGGCTATGGTCATAACCGTAATTTAGTGGTTTCCATTGGCAGTAAAACCACTCAGTTCAGAGGGCCCCGGGTCATAATCGTTTATCCTGCGGTGTCATTTGGCAGTAAAACCATGGGTTAGAAGACACGTACTGCATCTTTACTGGCAGAAAATTATTTGAGAATGGATCACAATAATATTTTCAACTAGGCATTAGCTCCATGTGAGCTGAAGTAAATTTTAATTTGTTTACCTTGACAAACTATTGCGGAGGATGGATGGGTGTTTGCTTTAAATGTTTAAAGATTTAATTTTAAATATTTTGGATCTTGGTATTTTCAAAACTTTGGATTTTTTTTGCGTTTGAGGGCATTTAGAATATTTGATCCCCTCCTGTTGAGATTTAAATTCAATACGATCATCATCGGGGAATTTGGGACCATTTTCATTTGTGAATTAAACCATGTCAACTCTATCGAGTTGTTGATAGATGATCAATTTTTGTTGTTGGCTTTGTGGTTTTGTTAATGAATTTTTTTTGTTTGAGGTCTTGAAGGTCTTAGATGAATGTATAAAACAGATATTTTGGTCGACACCCTGATCGAATATATGTTTGATAGTTCGAGCTATGCCAACTCCTATCTACCAGCATAGAATGATCGGGCTCGAACTACGTTAATTTATTGACTCACACAACATTTCTATTTGATTTTGTTGCTGACAATATATCTAAATAGGTTGGAGTGGCAACTCCTAGAACTGGTGCTTAAGTTATACTTAAATTTTTAAAGAAAAAATTTTTTAAAGATTTAGAAAGCCTAGAGCTTTAATCAATGATAGGGGAAGTCATTTCTAAAATAGGAGAGTAGAAATAACATTAATGAAATATGATATACATCATAGGGTTGTAACAGCTTATCACCCTCAAACTAGTGGCCAAGCTGAAATAAGTAATAGAAGGATTAAAAAAAATTTAGAAAAAATTCTCAATTCTAATATGAAATATTATGTTATTAAATTAAATGATGCATTATAAGCCTATATAATTATTTTTAAGACCACTATTGACATATCTCTTTATAAGTTAGTCTTCAAAGCTTATCACATTTCTATAGAATTATAGCACAAGGCATTCTCGACTATAAAAGAATTAAATTTTAAAGATTAACATAGTTGAATAAATTAAAAGAATTTAGAAATGAGGCTTGTGAAATTAAGATTTACAAAGATAAAATTAAAAAATGACATGATCACAAGCTTCTTAAGAAAAAATTCAACCATATCATTTTCGACTACAAAGATAAAATTAAAAAATGATATCTCATCCATGGTTAAATTCTTTCTTAACTGGGATAAGCCGGGCATTTCAGCATATGTCCAGGCAAAGCAGTCCCTGAATTCATAGAGAAACATCTTTATTTATTCAACCTGTTCTTCGGTTAAAAGAGCACTAATGAAGGTTGGGCGAGGGTCGTCCTCAGTTCCAAAGTTGACTTCTTTTAACTCATCCATAGTGATTGTCTGTCCACCATCTTTCAATTCTTCTGTTGCAAGCTTGGCCACCACGAGTTGATCATCACATGTGTCAACTTCATGTATCTCCTCATCACCATTGTCATTAGATTTGATTTTCATGCATGTGATGGCTTGACACATCTCTTTTTTAGGGTGCTTTTGCACAACAAATCTGAGACCTCTTCTTGCGAGAATATTCTTTCTTTGCAATGAATGGGGATTTCTCCAATACCAAAGCTTTAAGCAAAGGAAAAGTTAATATGCAGGAGTGCGAATTCTTGCCTATTTTCGCAACATCCTCTGGATGTTTTCAGTACTAAATCTAGGCATTCTCCTAGGCATTAATTCCCTATGCTCGATGGGCCTGTGGAGCTAGTCTTGATTCCCTTCTTCGCGATCTCTAAATTTGTAAAATAAGGTTCCTGGTCTGTCCCTATTTCTTAGAGGAGGCACATAAAATGTTATGAACTCCTCAACATTATGCACATCTCATAAAATTATTTCATTGAAATGTTGCGGGGGAATACGTCTAACCGCGAGTACGCCATCTCAGAGTGGCAGGCTACATATTCTTCTGGAGAATATTTCTTGCACTGTATTCATGTAGATAGAGTCGTAGTCATAATCGTCATTTGAATATTCAACCTTCCTTCCTTTGGCCATTGACCAGCATACCCTCCGGGATTTGGTAGGGGTGACATCACTTTCATCTATGTCACTCCCTAGAGGCACATGTTTATTTTCTTTCAGAATGGTCAGTACTTTGGGAAGAATTGGCATTGTCTTCTTTCACCCCATCTATTTTTTCTTGCCTTCTTATTCGAGTTGATTTGAAGTCTCTAGAGTCTATGATTTGGCCTCGAGAGAGCTCGACGGCTTCAGATTCTTCGGAATGAAGTATTTGGCATCTTTATATATTGTTACTTCATGGACTGCAAAGGGCTGAATGTCACCAGGGATTCTGAATTCTTCTCAATTCCTGAGATACTTCATGCATTGATGTAGTGTTAACGGGACGATGTCGTACTCATGCAACCATGGGCAACACAGAAAAGCCTTAAATGAGGTATCTGCATCAATTATATGAAATTTGACATCTATATGAAGTTCTCCAAATGTAAGGGAGAGTGTAAATGATCCCAAGGCCTTCTGCCCCTTCTCATTAAAGTCATGTATCATTAACTTTTCTTGTCCAAGATGCTGCACATCGAGGCACAATAATCGTAATGCCTTTAAGCTTACGAGATTTATAGATGACCCGGGATCGATCAAAATCCGACTGATCATCATATCGTCGCTCTCTACTATAACATATAGAGGGTGATTATGATCTGTCATTCCGAGCATCACATCATCCTCAGCAAAAGTGATTATTGGCTCATTCCGAGCTTGTATCACCTCCATCATATTCCATTCAGTAAAATATGTCTTGTATCTTTCAGGGTCCTTGAGAGTCTGAATCAGAGTTTCTCAAAGGTCTTTAGACATCACGATGATGTCATATATGCTTAGTTGTGCTGGAATTTTTCTCATATTCAATAAGATATTATAATCTATTCCCTTGGCTGAAGCCTCTTTCTTCTTAGATTCTTTAGGGATAATATCTTCAATAATGACTATGTTAATCCCCTTATCTTTGGTAGAAATCCCTTTTTTTTAGTGGAGGTGGCAGTACCTTGCAACTTTTCAACTGCACTTAGGCCAGCTCGTCTGATTTAGACTTATTTAATAAATTATTCTCTTCGGAATTAGCCATTGTAACGTCTAGAGATTCACCTGTAGACTTAGAATCGTCCTCAAATTTCACCTGCTCCATTTATGATGTTATGTCAGGATCTGAATCATTTTCATTTAGAAAATATAGATCTTCTAAACTATAATCCATTGATGACACCATCAGACAAGATTCAGGGGCCGCTTTTTCAACGTATTCCTCCCTTTCCAATACCTTTGATGTCGCCGAGATGACTCGGCATGTCTCCGTAGGAAGGGATTCTTCTCCAACTTCTTCCTTTTCATCTATTTTGAGCTCCTTCAAGAAGTCACCAAGCTTAATGGGCTTCCTGACAGTCTGGTGATATTCGCCCAAACTATCAATAGCCTTTTGTGTTGTAGTCTTCTTCTCCTTAAGCCTCTTTGATTTTACTTTCTTCATGGAAGACTTTGACTTTACCTTACCAGACTTCGATGAACTAGCTTGGCCAGATTGTTGTTTGGAGGTGGATACATATGGCACAGGCAACCCATTTAAATTTAACATTAGCTCAATAGGAGACTTCTACTTATCACCCGGAACTCCCAGATTGTCTCCCATTATTCTTCTTTAATAAGTTCTTTTGTTGTTATTTCTTTAGGCGGGAGTAAGTAAGAGAATGTGACCACCCGGATGAATTCCTTTTTGGGATGAATTAATACGTTATCTGATAAGGTTAGTTCTCACTTTTAAATTTTTTTCTCCAGCCAATCATTGAAGACATAGCAATCTTCAATTTGATAACTAAGTACCAGATGATACGGGCAGTAGTTTGGGTCGCTAATATGTTTAGGCTCTTCTAGTATTTTGCACTCAAGTAATTCAAGATTAACCTTGAGTGCTTACCGGAATAGTTTGGCGACACTGTCCTTCTTGAATAAATATTCTTTGTTTATTTTAAACTTGAGGGACGGTAATGTTCTATCACTAGTTCTCATAGCTTATTTCAGACGTTCTCCTCCACCAGGAAAGGCTCGAGATTTATCATTTCCTCCAAGAACCAATTTTTGTTGAGGGTTAGAATTTTAAGCATGTTTTGGCTTATCTTCATATTGTATTGGCTGCTTTCCTTTATCAATGTTATACACTGCCAGTTTGCCTTTATCAACATCATATCCACTTGTTTTCCCTTATCAAGTCTGGAAGGGAATGTGGAATAGGCTTCAATCTTCCTAGTGTCAGGTGCTTTGGCCTTTTTTTGTTTATCAAGGAGACTTTCAGATTTTGACAAGTTTAACTTTTCAAACTTCGTCACCTTGTCTAACAAATCTTGGAATGTAATGATGGAAGCCATGCACAAAAAGGCTTGCATTTTATCGTCAATATTCTACATCAACAGTTGAACTGCATGTTCATCTTCTAGTTGCTGCTCGCACTTCATACAGAGATTGCGCCAGCGGGTAATATATTTTATCACTAACTCTTCCTTCTTTTATATAGGACGACATCAGCGATGATAGTCTTCTACATCGCACTAACGAATCTTTTCACGAATAGAGCCTCTAATTCTGTGAATATCTTTAAAGAATCGTTCGACAGCTCGGCGTACCATTCGAAAGTAGTTCTCATCAAGCTATTGACGAATTGCCAAAATAATAAGGCATCATTGCCTCCGTGTTCCAGCAAGTGACTTTATATTGTGTTAGGTGCTGTCTGAGAATTTTGTTTCCATCAAAAGTATTGAATTTCCATACAGAATATCTCTTTGTATACGACACTTGGTCGTACTCTGCCGGATACAGGCAACATTTTCGTACCAATTTATTTGCCTGTTCAGCAGCAATAATAGCCTTAATCTTTTCACTAATTAAGACCTCTAGCTGTGCTGCTATTACAGGCTCCGAGGCTCTCGTCACATTTTATGGAGTGTGTTGGCGGGTTAGGTCATCGGTTTCATTGACACATTCACGCACACCTTTCACTCTTGAGGCCTAGGGCGCTTGGAGATTCGAAGGGTTTACTGGAGCACTACTCACATCTTAGTTAATAGGCTGAGCTTGCGTAAGAGCTACAGAAGTGGCCTTCTGCATCATTTCCATCATCGTTGTCATCTGAGTCATCATCTCAATCATTTTTTTATCTAATTGAGAGATTTCTTTATCTTTTGCTCTCATCTGTCACCTCACTTGCTTTCTCATCTCCGCAAAAGTAATGGTTTCGAAAGCGAAGGGGTTTTCTTCAACTTCTTTTTCGCGTTCTTCTGAGGAATGGGCACTTCGTCTTGCAATAGATCCAGCCCTATAGCGATGTCGGCGAGCACGTTCTCTTGGTAGCGATCGTCGATCGTCTTCATCATCACCATCCTCATCATCGTTGTGTCTTACCATACAAACCACCTCGATTTTAATAGTGTCTTCACTACAATATTCTTCTTCTTCTCCTTCTTCTTGTACTTAAATTTCTAGGGCGATGACTTTATGATCTGAGTTTTGATTTCCTATAGGCGCAAGCCCCTATAGTTAATTACCCCTCCCAATCACGAGAGAGAACTTTCGATTAAGGCTAGTCATCAATCAGATACGTAAAAATACGTGTTATCTGATGTATAGTAGCAGCATGAGTATTTGAATTTGGAGAGTTAGGAGATTTGATATTTAAAATAAAAATTTCACCATCTTACACTTAAAGCGGATGGTGGGGGAATGGATGATGGACCCAATCAAGATCATATGAATCCGTCGTCCCGGGCCGTCATGGTCCCTAGTTTACTTAGTCAGAGAAGGTGGTCGACCCAACATGACAGAAGAATTATTGTCGGCAGCCATGGGTTAGTTCGTCCAATGGTACCTCATAGACCTGGGGTAAATGTTTGTCTAAGGGGACAAATTTGAACCCACCTTAGCTAACAAAGGGATTTGTTCCCTATCGATTATATCCTATTGATTCATATCTCAAAGATTTGATGTCATTAAGGAATGTATGCCATAACCATAATTTGGAGGTATAATTTGGCGACAAAACCAGTAGATTCAGAGGCCTCCGGGTCAGAACCATTTATCTTGCGGTATTATTTGGCGGTAAAATCACCGATCAGAGGACACGTAGCACGTCCTTAATAGCAGGAGATTATTTCAGAATGAATTCTAATGATATTTCCAACTATGCATTAGCACCATGTGAGCTGAAATAAACCTTGTCAACTCTATCGAGTTGTCGATAGATGATCGGGTTTCGTTGCTGGCTTTATGATTTTGTTAATTAATTTTCTTTGTTGGAGGCATTGATGGCCTTATATAAACTTATAAAACAAATATTCCAGTCAGCACCCTGACCGCATATCTATTTGATAGTTCGAGCCTCATCGATTCCTATCTACCCGTATAGAAGGACCGGGCTTGAACTATATTCATTTATTAACTAGCACAGCATCTCTAGATGTCACTTGTGTATCCAATACACGCTAGTCGGGTCCCATGCGAATCTTGTGATTGCATTTACCCCATTTTTGTACCTAGGTGCATACATATTACATTGTATGTGTGGGGGCATTTTTAGAATATTTGATGCTGCTCAGTTGTGCGGGTGACTGTCATTTGAATGCAGCGTTCTATTTGGATGCTCGTACACGCCTTTTGTCCGCTTGTAAGAATGTTGCGGATACGATAGCGTGACGTCGTACTCCAGCGACCCATGATTCTTACTACTGAATCCCTGCTTTTGCTTACGGGTGAATCATAACATTGTCACCTGATTGTTACGAGATCTCTTTGTTCTGATGTAGACTTCCTTTTCTCATTCATCGGGATGTCGTTTTAGCTCTTTCATTATGCCATCATCATCATTTTTTGTTGTTGGCTTAAATAAAGAATTAATCATTTATACCTTAGATGATTGCATTCTTACTGATGCCTTACACTTTGAAATTAGTGGCTACAGCCTTGAAAATAATCCTTTTGAGGATCTACAGTATTGTGGATTTCTACAAGATGTAGCCTCTATAGTTAGGTAGTTGGCCTCTAAGATAAGTAGAGGTATCTGGGTGCTTTTGTCGTTCATGTCTTCTTCAATAAGAATAATAGTCTAATAGTCATGGAGATATTGAAAAAATTTATATTACTTGAAGGAACATTGGAAAACCAAGAATTTTAGCTCGAATTTGTTCAAACATCTCTTCCGTTCTTATAAGAGGTGTCCTCATGGGAGGATTCTGTCCAAGAAATCAGTAGGTACTTGTATTCTTTGGTTGAACAACATTGACAGAGGTGATACCATAGCACTATCAATGTGCATGGTATATTGTGCTGCAATGTCAGACTTTGAAGATCATTTGCACTTCCAAGGCCTGTAGATGTCAGAGATGTTTTATCTTGGACAAAATGCAAAGAATAAACTTTGGAACACTAGGAAGTTTAGCTCAAATTTGCTCAAGCAACCCTTCCATTTTTACAGGAAGAGGGGTGCTCTCTTCATACAAGGGTTCTCTTCGAGGAATCAATTGATGCTCATAGGTGTTTCCTATGCCTGTGTCCACAAGGATTTTCGTTGTAATAACAGCATCTAAATCATCGCTTTTATAGGAATCTAAAGGGGAACTGTTGTATGCATTCATCACTGATTATCAATCACTTGATTGTAGGTAGATTCGTACACTCATCTGCATACTGATATGTGATTGTCAAAGAATCATTGTAGCAACCTGACTGTTGGATGGTTATTGACTGCAAGGAGGATCTAAAATATGTTGCACGTTGGTCTTCATCATTCGTAGATGAATTACTGTATGCAACATATCTCCTATGGTAGTTTATAGATGTTGTGTCTTTATGTCCACAGCGAGTTTGTTGCATTTGCAGTATACCTGCTGTTATTATCTACAAGTGTGTTGTATCAATCGTCTTTGCTTGCATTTGAAACAGTGTATTAATTTGATGTTGTGTCGATGTTGATCAGTTACTCCGAGGCGTTGCTATATTCAGTGCCCTTTTTTCTATTATTACTTTTGTCAGATCTCACACATACAAGATAGTCCTTTTGTTATTGCTTGTGTGCATCACTATGTTAAGCTACCAGTTGGTTGTTGCTTGTATGAAGGCTCTTATTAATGCATGTAGGGGACACTTATGCATTCCTCAGTCGGTTGATATTGCTTACAAGTACATTGTATCCAATTACATAGGTATTGTTGTAGGAGTTTATTGCATATGCATCATGTCCACCTTTATCATTTACAAATGGTTGTTGATTGTACTTGTTTGCAATGACGGGTCTTCCACTATCAATTGCTAGTGTTATCATCTCAATCTACAGGCATTGTTGTTTGTGTTAGGGATTTCATTAATGCATGTAGGAGACATCCATACATTCGGTAGTTGGTTGTTTCTTTCATCAAGGCCTACATTAATGTTGATTGCTATTGTTTGCAAGTATAGTGCATTTGATCTCGTAGGGACTGTTGTAGGAATCCACTACATCTATCATGTATCAACAAGCATCTTTCATTGTGTGCTATGTATTCAAGTATTTATATTTTATATTTGTTTTCAAATTGTTGTGAATTGACTGGCATTCATTTCTTGTATACATCGAGGTCCTGTTCGTCACGAGTGCCTTGCTTGTTTGCTTGTATTCATTTGAATGCAATTATTATTTGCATTTTAATCTTAATTATGCATTTTAAGATTTAAGGTTATGTTCGTTGCTATTCAATTAAGGTCCCCTGTTATAAAAGTCTCCTGTGCATCTGTTCAAGTTTTGTGCATTTATGTTCAGGTACAGGTCCTCTGTATTGCTACTCAAGTTAAGCCTTCTTTATTGTTCAGGTCTCGTGTACTTCAGTGTAAATTTGGCAACATCCTGGCATATCCCCCATTTGGGGGAGATATGGGAAACTGGGACACCAGGCAGTACATCTTGTCATCACACCACGGTAAAAGAGCGTATATGGGGGCTCCAAAGTACATATATGAAAATATGAGTGGCTTTCCCCACACGCTACAAGAGCATGTATAGGGCTTACCCACCTCGCCGTATGCGTCGCACCAGGATCCCATACCGTGCTATGAGATCACGAATAGGTGGTTCTCCAGCCGGCCACAAACGCTTGAAATGGGATTTGGAACATTATACCTTGCGTAGCAGTATTGGCGGTGCTGATGTCGAAGTCGAGGCAAGAGAAGGCCCCATAGTACTCAAGGTTGTCCCCACCACCCTACAAGAGCGTGTATAGCGCCTACCCGCCTCATCACACCTATTGCACCGGATTCCCCCCCCCCCCCCCCAACCATACTACAAGAGCGCGTTTAGGGGATCCACCGGCGCATCACACGCGTCGAGGATGTGATTTGGAACTAAACAAAAGAGATTTTCCTCTCCCCTCTTCTATTTTTTTGCTTTTTCTTCTTTTTTTCTTCGTTTTTTAATAATTAATTAAATATAATAAGGATTAGTTGTAATTTACCTTAATTAATTATAACTAATTAAAACTAACATTAATTAATTATAATCAAGGATACAAATTTATAATTAATTTATTTAATTATAATTGATAATAATTAATTAAAAGCAAAAATAGTTAATTATTTTTCATATTAATTAATTAAAATTAATTATATTTAATTTAAAATTTACTTTATAATTAATAATAAACTAATTATAATTAATTACATTTAAAATATAATCAATTATATTTAATTTAAAATTAATTATAAATTAATAATCTTTAATTTATAATTAATTATATTTAATTATAATCAAATTATAAATAATTATATTTAACTTAAAATTAATTATAAATCAGTTATTAATTAATATATACTATATAATTAATTATATTGAATCTAAAATTAATTACAAACTAATTAAACTTATGCAGAAATTGAGATGGATTTAGGCTAAATCCAATTAAAATAGGATTTAGGAAAAAGTTTAATCTCAAGGTGAGCTAGACCTCTGTCTCCCTTGTTTGTCGTCGGACTTAACTTAATTCGAACAAGATTTAAGCGGGTTAAATGTCAAGGCAAGTTAATATCCTCCGCCTCCCTCTTCTCAGATTTGCAGGATTTAGCCGAAGAAGATTGCGAAAGGGCGAAAGTTACATTCTCATAGAGTGAGCTTCTTGTTGTTGCTTCCAACCAAAATGTTGTTAACTTCCAATTCGGTAGGAAGGAAACATCGTCGAAGCTGCAAAGTCGAACAAAAACAAAAGGGATCCAAAGAAGCATTCGAGGAGAAAGTTACCTTCACAGCGATCGAACTTCCGTTGTTACTTCCAATCCAATAGAAGTCGTCGACTAGGGCAGTCGGGTTGGCTGCAATCGACAGAGAAGGAGGTCGGGATTTTGGCTCGACTCTGTTGATCGCAAAAGAGAGGAAGAGCCAGAGGAGGAGTTCGAAAGAGACAACAAGAGGAAGAGATCAAGGGAGCTTGATTTCTTCCCCCTTTTAACGACGCTAGTAGATCGTGTAAACCACGTCGCCAACATGCAAAGATCAGCATCCAGATGTCCGACTAGTGCGGAGAACAGGATTTCAGGAATTTTAGCTGCGTTTGTGGAAAGAGCAACGTGCGGAGGACAGGTGCAAAAGCCTTTTTTCTTCTTTTTTTGTTTTGCTTCTTTTTGCTACGAATACAGGCCAACACTCATAGAGGGAGATAAAGAACTTTTTTTTTTAAGAAAATGCAGAATGCATTTAAAAATAAAAACTATTACAAAAACTAAGTGATAGATAATCTATCACAATCCTCCTTTAATAACAAATAAAATAAAGGAGGAATCTTATTACTACTAAGATCTTCCCAAAGAAAATCTCCATTTAAAGCTATGTTAGCACACAAATGAGCTAACTTATTACCAACTCTATTAACATGGTCGAAAATAATGTTACCAAAACCATCCAAGAATGAGATATCTTCAAATTCTTCATTATGTACATTCCAGTTATCCTTCCTCAGAGCTTTTTGTAAATGTTTGATAATATTAAAATTATCACCTTCAATAATAATCCCTTTAGCATCCATCATCCAATCCAAGAAAATTCTTCTTAAAGACCGAAAAGCAATCAATTCAAGTTGTCCGGAATCCCAATGAGAACAATTGATTCCAAAAGCAAGTAGAAATCTTCCATTTGAGTCTCTAAACACTCCACCCATTCCACCATTATTAGAACAAGTTAATGCAGCATCAAGATTTACCTTAACCCATTCCGGGGGCGGAGGGTGCCAATGAGAAGACAGCCTATTTTGCTGGTTGGTACCCCAGTGATCCAAGAATAGATTGGTATTAGAATTTGAAGCATAACAGATGGCATTAGAGGCTATAAAAGATGTACTCAACTCTTGCAAACCGTGCTTAATTAAATTTCTACTTTTCCAAGAAAAATATACTAAAGAGCAATAAACTTTAGCAATGAATTTATTCTCCATGGTTAGCCGCTACAGTTCCTTTTTACATTCAGCTGCAGTTGAGAAAATGGGCACTGAAAACCCCCATTTTTTAAGAACCTCAATAGCTTGATGTAGCTTCAAGCACTGTACCATAACATGTTCAGAATTTTCAATATCATTATAACCTCTTGGGCAAGAGCATTGATCAGTCATTCTACGGTACATTAGGAAACCATTAGTTGGTCTCATGCAAATCAAACATAAAAGAATAACGGGACAGAAGGAATCGATCAATCAAAAGAGAGCAATAATATCAAACTCATCATTGAGTGATTTTAGATGTCTTAAGTTGGTTCGAATTGTAGAAGAGTTGCATACTATTGAGAGTGAGCATGGTTTAATGACAAAAATCATGACTCAGCTTCAAGATTTGAAAGCCCATCTTTCCAAATATACTTTGCATTTCTCGTACTTTTATACTATAGGGTTTCATGCTTCGATGCAAACTTGAATTTTGCAATTCTTTGTTAGTACTTTTATGCATTCCATAGGTGTGGTGGTCCGAAACTGAATTTTTTTAGAATGATTAATGCATGAATGCTGATTAGAACATGACGCTTACAACTTGGCTAGCTAAGGTGATGAGGACATCGAAGATCAACGGCTACGATCGTGTCTATTTATTTTCATGTATTTTATTTGTTATTTGTACTTTTCCATTTCTACCCTCACTTAAGGGCTTTGTTTTATGTTTGCCCTAGGGGCAATTGTGTCTTTTATTTTCC
This sequence comes from Dendrobium huoshanense, assembly GCA_016618105.1. Classification (NCBI taxonomy): domain Eukaryota; kingdom Viridiplantae; phylum Streptophyta; class Magnoliopsida; order Asparagales; family Orchidaceae; genus Dendrobium; species Dendrobium huoshanense. The sequence continues at coordinate 35,082,650 of CM028342.1, read as the reverse complement.
CTCTTGTATTTGGCTATTTAAGCCCTCCCCTTCCTCTTGGAAAGGGATGATGATTATTGATAATGAAAAGTTTTATGTTCTTGTTGATCTCTTAGTGAGTTCATGTGATCTCTTAGTGAGTTCATGAGAGAAGCCCGAGGAGGGTAATTTGCAATACCTGTCAATCTTTGGAAGAGTCCGAGGTTCACAGTTCTTACGATCTCTGTGTGAGTTCGTTAGTTATCCCTATCTTTCTCGTATATTCTTGTTCATCGCCTTTCTCCCCTCTTCATGCAACATTCTTCTTCTCCACCACAATCTCCCGCAAGCAACGACCAATAGTTGAAAGGAGCCAAACCTCTCACTAGTTTCGCCATCATTGGAGCCCCTACCCGCCGGCCACCCTAGTTCCGCCGGCCGACCACCTTGCCACCAGCCTCTTCCCTCTCCACCACTTCCCTAGCCTTCTTGGGAATTTGAATTTCAAATTTCAACTTCTTTCCAAATTTGGAAATTCCTAATTAGGAAAGTTCTTAAGTCCGCATTATGACGAAATTCAAATTCAAATGGACTTCATCATAAGCTTTCCTAACTCCCATGTGCTGATTTGGAAACCCCTCAATGGCTTCCACACTCTTCCCCTCTCTCCACATGCCGCCGGCCTCACCTTGGTTGGAGCCCCATTCAATTCCCAATTAATGCATTGATTACTCTTTGAATTTGAAATTAGAATTTCAAATTTAATACCCTCCAAATGCCTCATGGATTTTGAATTTCAAAATTCAAATTCCCCTTAATGACTTTCCTAAAATACCTTTCTATTAATATGGAAACTCCTTGATTTGAATTCAAACTTATTTGAATTTCAAATTTAATCCCATATTAATGAATCCTATTTTTGGAGACCCATTCAATCTCTAAAATCTGAAATTAATTCATATTTAATCATATAATTATATTGATTGTATGGGGACCGCATACATTGAACTTGGACATAATTTTCCCCTCCCTCTCTTTATGGCCGGCCCCCTCTTCCCCTCTTGCTTAATTATTTCCTTCATTATTGAAGGCTTCAATTAAGGAAATAATTAAACACACCTTGTCCCTTCCCTCCTCTCTTATTTGAATTTCAAAATTCAAATCCATGACTTAGATAATTCTGAAATAAATCCAGATTTATTTTTTTTTACCCTTCCTTCCATCACAAGTTACATAATCTGAGACTAAAATCAGATTTTCTTTTGGGAAGGCTTTCCCCCAACGTTAATCTTCCCAAACCGTGACCTAGAGAAGAGTTACTGCCTTCACAACGCTGCAGTCCAGTTTTCCGTTCAGCCACGAAGTGCTGTCCAGAAAACTACAGCAAATTTCCTGACTGTCCCGCAGTCCAGGACTTCTTGTTTTGTTGTCCAAAATTTCTGGAGAGTCCAAACTGTTGCCAAGGCTCCCGTAGCAGCTGTTCATTCATCCCTGGGTGCTGTCCAGAAGAATTCCAGCAGCAGAAACAGCATTTCTGTTTCTCCAAAATCCTCCAGCTGCTGCCCCAATTCGCCGATCAGGATCCAGGGTGCTGCCAAAGGAAATTCCGTCAAAAGAGGCGACTATCCTGATTGAAAAGGCCTTCTAGTTGCTGCCCCAAAAACCCCCAAACCCAGGATTCGGTGAACTCTTTCCCTCACTCTTTTATTTTCCTAGTTACTTTCAATTGTAAAATTAATTGATTCACTGAGATCGTGTTAGTCCTCCGCTAAAGCCTAGTAATTAGAAGAGTTGTGTGAGGGATCTTTCTTAGACTAATCTTATTGTTAGTATTGGAATTTCTCGTTGAAACCACTCATGTATGCAAAGTAAGACTTAGTTGACTATTTAATGATCTCAACCTCTCGCATGTGTTTAGACCTAAGCTGTTTTATCACCTTATTGTTTATTTTGTCGTTTAAATCACTATAATGAGTATAATTATTGTTGCCCCTAAACTTAAGCGTGCAAGCTCTTGCTTCAAACCAATTTTCGCATGATCGTTCCACATCATAAGGCGCCTAGTAATCCAAACATGTAACTTTGAGTACAAGGAAGCCATAATAAAAAACGATCTTTATAATTATCATAATTATAAATGAATCAAATTTATGAGTCATATAATGAAGTTATGGAGGCGAGTAATGAAAATAGACTTGGAAAAATTATGTTCATGTAGGAGAATCAATTTACTTTCATGCCAGAAATATCTACCATCACAATAATTTTTGAATTAAGACAATTAAGAAAAGAGTACAAAATAAAGGGAGAATCTACACATGATTTATTTTGATCTTAATAAGTCTAGTGAACCAATATCACAAATATGAATTGGGCAAGGTTTAAGAAAAAAAATGTGTGTATAAATAATATGTTAAAATTATAAGAGATGTACAATAGAGCGTTGACAATGAGGTCCCAATTATAATGTGATTACATTTAGGAATATCATTTAACCCAATCTTTTTGCATTGACTTTGAAGATATTTACTTGAATATTTAAAAAAAGATGCTTTGGTGTATGTTTTTCACAGATTACATAATATCAATTAAAGATTAAGCATATGCACGTACTTTGTATTGGGTATGATAGTAACAATTATCCATTGAAACTACTATAAGATAAAGTAATATCAAGATATGATAGATTTAAATATCTAGAAATATTATACAGAAGAATTGGAAAGATATAACTAAATATAATTTCTAGAGCTAAATTGGATGTTTAATACAGTGAAGTATCACCAAAATATTATGGAGTAATAATATAATGAAAACTTTGAGGTGAATCTTATAAAATTATACTTAGGCTGACTATATTAAACAAACCTGAGTGTTAAATATTCAAAAAAAATTAATATCCAAGTAAAGAATAGAAGAATAATAATATTAAGATGAATTTATAATAAAAGTAGGAAGGATCAATTGAAGAATTATTATATTACAAAAACATAGACAGTAAATAGATCTGGGTGATTTAGACATGTAAACCAAAAGTTTGAACATGCAACTACATGCTAGTAGATAAAATTAACGCCGAACTATGTGGAAGTAGGATGGGTACAGATGGAAGTTGATATAAATAAAAGCTGTGCAAAGTATTTGCACATAATAGAATTAATACCCCATTAGTAATAAATAAAGAGGATTCATGAATCTAAAACCGAAGCGTTGATAAGGCTAATAATCATAATTATGAGTAATATTTTCAATCATTGTTATAGATTTTTCAAAACTCCATCACCCAATATCTTGAATGGATGTAAGACTTCAAATAAATAAGCATCAACATGTTTCTAAAAGGACCAAAAAAACAACTGCTTAAAAATGAAGCTGTCGGGATGCATGGCATAGAACTTTGTTCACAAGAAAATAAGATTGTTCACAAGAAAAAAAGCAACTACTTAAAAATGTCCAAATATAGAAAGGCTAAAATACTTTCTTGTTACCTAGAATCATTTTGAAGAAAACTAATTAAGGCCTCCTCTGTAGAGAGAACAAGATGCTTGCAATGCAAGTTATCTTTAATAAGAAAAGCCAACTCCTCCACCTAGAAATTATAGCCAGCACATACAAAAATTAATATACGACAAAAATACAAATGACCAAAAAAAAATTATTACTTATTCTTATAAAACCATGTAGTACCGGCTAAGGTTCAGCAGAACACTGAAGCAGTAGGAATGCATGGCATAGAACTTTGAAAGAAAATTAAATACATTCTATCTATTTATTTAATTAGAACATGAGTAAGAAAAACCGCTACTACCAAAAATAGTTAAAAAGCAATAAAATTCAACCTACCTGGTAAGACAACAGCAAATTTTGCAACACATACACATTGAAAGGTGGGACATTTGTGATGTGGGAGTGTTGCATTGTCAAATTAATTGTACTCGTAGCTTAGTGTGTGGAGATTAATGAACCTCTGCTGTTCCATTATCTCTTCAAATATTATTGTGTAATTCTTCATCAATTAAGCCAGCATCGACTGTTGACGTACAATTTCCTGTCGACCAGACCCTCATCGAGCCCGACTAGCGTCGATCGTACTCGATCGATTCGATCGAACACATTTGAAGCAAAATCGGACCCCGATTTGTTGAAATTAAATTTTAATTTCATCAAATTAGTCTCGTTTTAATTAAATTAAATTAAAATTGAATCAAATCAAATCGAACATAATCGAACCTCGTCGAGCCAAATTCGACGTAATTCGATGCCGATTCAAGTCTAATTTTCCAAAATTGACTTGATCAGCCTTAATCGGACTTGAATCGACTCAAATCGGTTTGAATCGAGTCCAATTTAGGCTCAAGATTAGCCCAATTGACCCTTCCAAATCAACCGTTGCATTCAACGGCTAGGATTTTCTTGATTTTCAAATTTTGCGGCCGTTATTAGTAAATCTTCGATTCCCGCGGGCGGCTACATCATAGAGATTGCGGAGATCTCTTATCTCTTGCGGCAGAAATCTCATCCTGCGGCAAATACACGAGTGCGCATGGGCATCCCGCATGCTTGTCCGTCACATAAATTGTGGGAGACGAGAGGGAGCGGGATTCGTTTCTCCTCTTGTGTTGTCTGTCCCGGCCTAGAAAGAAAGAGAGTGAGGGAGTGCGGGAAGAGAGGCAGAGGCGGTACTCTTCCGCTTGCTTCGTGTGTCTGAATCCATCCAGGTCCGAATCTCTGCTTGTGTGTGTCCATCCCGAACGAAAAGAGCAAGGGAGCGTGAGAGGCGGAGGTGGAATCCATCTCTGCTTGCATTCGTTCTTCCGCCCCGAGAAAAGGAAGAAGAGCCGACTGGCTCTGCGTGTTCGTCCAGCTCGAGTGAAAGAAGGAAGCTGGTCGGTTTCCTGTGTTCGTGAAATCAGGGAAGGCGTGGAGTTGCGACTCTCCGGCTGTCACCTGGCCTAGGAGGAGCTCGGTAGCAGATTTAGGAAGGTTTAAGAGTTTTCTTTCACTCTCAAATCAACTCCGGAGACCTCAGGGCAACAAGAAGGCTGTTAGAGACTTCCAAACAGCAAGGGAAGGTTTTAAAACCTTCCAAACAGTGGTTTAGAGGCTTGGGAGAACCTTGGATAGCAGCGGCGACCTCCGGAGCAACTTGGACAGCAGTTAGAACTTGGATTGGAGCTTGGACAGTAGCTTGGACAGCAATTTAGAGCGCTTGGACAGCCCGGGTGTGGTAAAATCCTAAAACTTAGTAAAACTTAGGGTCCCCCAAGACCATCACCACTTGATGGGTGGTTGATGCCCCCAAGCCTTAGGTCCTTAGAAACTTCAATTTTTACTCTCTCAAAATCCCTTATCGGTTGTCCTTTTTGCAAAACAGCAAAAATTTGGTTGTTTTCAATTGTTGGTTCTCATGTGAGAATTCGGAGAGGATGTTAATGCGTATAGAAGTGTTGGATTTGTATCTAATACTTCTCAAATGCATGTTTTAGCATTCATGTTACTTTCCAATCCATCACCTATCAATAACCATAGGTTATGTGATATCTTCTCATCCCAAGATGAATATTGAGGTGTAGGTTTCTTTGCATCATAAGGCATGTTTTCCCTTTTGATTAAATGTCATAATGAAATTTACAAAAAAAAAAAATTGGGTTTTCATATTTGCCAATTTGTATTTCTCCATGGCTTTCATGAATGCGCGAAAATGCATTTAGTCGGATTTTTAAATCTATGGCACACTTGTTGTAAGATTTCATACGAATCTTCAAAGGTTCAATTTGCAAATCATAGGATTGGTAAAGCTTTTAAAATTTATTTTTGGGTGTCTTGTGAAACTGATGCACGCAAAAGTAAGCAAAAAAAATTAGGAGACCCCTAATTTTTTTTGCTATAAAGATATGATCTTACTAGGATAAAGAAATTATAAGAAATAGACAAAATACAACATTAATATTATAAAAAGACTTACAAACGACGCACACAAATGATGCTTACAAACTTGACACAATCACAAATTAAAAACACCTAAAGTTGCATTCCATTTGTTGCTTTGAGAAGAATGATACATGTGGAAGGGAACTAGCCGAGAGATGAAAGAGATTAGAAGTCGAGACGGAAGGGAGACAAGCTTGCAAGCTTTCTCAAAGAGTAGAAGAAGAAGAAGCGGACAATGCTCTCAAGCTTTTCCAAGAAAAACCTTCAATTTTTCCATTCAAAAAATCTCATTTTTCACCTTTTTTCCCCTCAAAATACATCTCTAATATATATGCAAGAGTGGGGAACCAAACAGCCATAAACCTTTCAAATAAGCCAATTAGACTTTAGTAAATGAAAGGCCAACAGCCACAAAAGCAATTCCCAAACATTTCAGCAAAACAGAGAAAGAAACTCACGGAACCAAGCAGGGAACCGCAAAACCGAGCAGCCCAGCATGGAACAAAGCAGGGAACAGCCAACCACGGGAACCAAGGGGGCAAAGGTACGGGAAAACCTCCCAGCACAGGAAACCAGCCACGGGAACCCAAGTGACAAGGCAGGGGAAAACAGCAAGCAACAAGAAAACAAATAGACAAAGGGAAGGAGAAGAGGCAAAGTCTACTACAAAATAAATTCAAGACTTAATAGCAAACCTTTTTGGATTAATGATCTAGGAAGTGCAATTAATCCTCAATCATTGAGCTAAAACTTTAGCTCAAGCATTAATGAGCTAATACCAAGTAGAATTTCAGCATTTTGAGCTCAATACCAATCAACCAAGGCTTACCCCAGAACACCAGAAGCCCAAGAGTCAAAACAAATTCTCATCTTGTTTTGACCCCCCCTGCCTACATCAGACTCCCCTACTTGGAAAACTCATCTCCCGATGAGTTGTCTTTTGATTTGATCCGAGGAGACGGAGGGAGTGCATCTAACTCTTGAATATTTGCCTCGAATTTCATACGAATCTTCAAAGGTTCAAGTTACAAATCATAGGATTGGTAAAGCATTTAAAATCTATTTTTGGGTGTCTTGTGAAACTGATGAACGCAAAAGTAAGCAAAAAAAATTAGGAGACCCCTATTTTTTTTTTGCTAGAAAGATACGATCTAACTAGGATAAAAAAATTACAAGAAATTGACAAAATACAACATTAATATTATAAAAAGACTTACAAATGACGCATGCAAATGACGCTTACAAACTTGATACAATCACAAATTAAAAACATCTAAAGTTGCATTCCATTTGTTGCTTTAAGAAGAAGGATACATGTGGAAGGAAACTTGCGGAGAGAAGAAAAAGATTAGAAGTCGAGATGGAAGGGAGACAAGCTTGCAAGCTTTCTCAAAGAGTAGAAGAAGAAGAAGTTGACAAAGCTCTCAAGCTTTTCCAAGAAAAACCTTCAGTTTTTCCATTCCAAAAATCTCATTTTTCACCTTTTTTAATTTGATGCACGCAAAAGTAAGCAAAAAAAATTAGGAGACCCCTAATTTTTTTTTCTAGAAAGATATGACCTTACTAGGATAAAGAAATTACAAGAAATAGACAAAATACAACTATAATATTATAAAAAGACTTACAAACGATGCATACAAATGACGCTTACAAACTTGACACAATCACAAATTAAAAACACGTAAACTTGCATTCCATTTGTTGCTTAGAGAAGAAGGATACATGTGGAAGGGAACTTACGGAGAGACGAAAGAGATTAGAAGTCGAGACGGAAGGGAGACAAGCTCGCAAGCTTTCTCAAAGAATAGAAGAAGAAGACGTGGACAAAGCTCACAAGCTTTTCCAAGAAAAACCTTCAGTTTTTCCATTCCAAAAATCTCATTTTTTCAACTTTTTTTCCCCTCAAAATATATAAGCAATAGTGAGGAACCAAACAGCCATAAACCTTTCAAATAAGCCAATTAGATTTTAGTAAATGAAAGGCCAACAGTCACAACAGCAATTTCAAAATGGTTCAGCAAAACAGAGAAAGAAACTCACGGAACCAAACAGGGAACCGCAAAATCGAGCAGCCCGGCACGGAACCAAGCAGGGAACCGCAAAACTGAACAGCCAACTACAGGAACCAAGAGGGCAAAGGCACGGGAAAACCTCCCAACACAGGAAACCAACATCCAGCCACAAATATCCAAGGGACAAGGCACGGGAAAACAGCCAGCACAAGAAAACAAATAGATAAAGGGAAGAAGAAGAGGAAAAGTCCACTACAAAATAAATTCAAGACTTAATAGCAAACCTTTTGGATTAATGAGCTAGGAAGTGCAATTAATCCCCAATCATTGAGCTAAAACTTTAGCTCAAGCATTTATGAGCTAATACCAAGTAGAATTTCAGCATTTCAGCTCAATACCAAGCAACCAAGGCTTACCCGAGAACACCAGAAGCCCAAGGGTCAAAACAAATTATCATCTTGTTTTGACCCCCCCCCCCCCTTGCCTACATCAGAAACTCATGGTGATGATAACAAATGAGCACAACTTATGAAATCTAAAGTAGACAAAGGAGGGGTCAAATCAAACCCAAAAAAATTGATTTTGACTTCGCTTGAGCTTGCTAGCTCATTAATTTTTTAGCTGGAATTTAGCTCATTATGAGCTAGTTTTTAGTTCATTTATTGAACTAAGAGTTAGCTCATTATGAGCTATGTTTTTAGTTCACTTATTAATTTATTAGTAGCTCATTAATTTTATCTCTTCTCCTTCCCTTGTCCATTCGTTTCCAGTGGATGGCTCTTGGGTTCCCACGCCTTGGCTCCTTGGTTCCCACGACTGACTCCTTGGTTCCCACGGTTGCCTCTTTGGGTTCAGCCTGGGCTATTTTCCGTGACTTTTGGGGGGTTTTTTCGTGGCTATGGTGCTTTGTTTCCTGGAGTTGACTGTTGGCTTTTCATCCCTTATTTAATTAAGAATATGAAGGATTTTTGGGGCTGTTTGTATTCCCCTCTCTTGTCTATAAATATAAGTTGTTTGTGATTGTTTAAAGTATGTTATGTGATTTGATTTTTGGAAATGTAAACCTGTGGGTTTGTTGTTTGGAAAAGCTTGCGAGCTTTGTCCAAATTCCCTCTTTCCTTCTCACTTTGAGAAAGCTTGCGAGCTTGTCTTCACCCTTCGTCTTGGCTTCCAACCTCTTTCGTCTCTCTGCAAGTATCCACTCCATTGTATCCTTCTTCTCTAGGAAAGCAACTTTAGGTGTTTTGTTTGAGTCATTTGTAAGTGTCTTGTAAGAGTCTTCATATATAAAAAGTGTCTTTTAGTATTATGTTTCTAAGTGTTCTTTCTATATGAAATGCAAGAGTTTGTTCTAAAGTTTCTAAGTTGTCTCTCCTTTTGAGTATAGTTGTGTCTTTCTTTTATTAAGTCTTATCTTTTTGTGATCAAAAATTTGGGTCCCTCCCCAAATTTTTGATTGCATTAATTTGGAATCAGAACAAGTTAGGAAGTTCTAATTTTTTTAAGTTGGTTTGTCAAGTCAAGTCAAGTTGTGTGAGTCTTGTGAGTCTAAGTTTCTTTAGGTTGATTCTTTATTTGAGTCAAAGTTTATTGTTGAGTTTTTATTTTTAGAAATGGAAAAAGTCAAAAAAATCGAAGAAAACAATTCAAAAAATCCTGATGTCCCTCTTCTGATGGATAGATGGATTCCAACTGAAGGTGATTCAATAGATCCGCTTCAAGATAGATTATACAAACTTCAATATCACATGTTCTTATGTGATCAGAAATTCGAGAAATGGAAGATGTATCTACAAAGACAGTTCGAAAAAGAGCAAGAAGAAATTTTGAAGAACTTTGGAGAAAATATTAAAGAGTTGGATGCTCCGCCTTCACCTCCTCAGAAGAAAATAAAAGCTAACTCATCGGGAGATGAGTCCTCAAGTAGGGGAGTCTGATGTAGGCAAGGGGGGGTCAAATCGGTTTTGACTTCCCTTGAGCTTGCTAGCTCATTAATTTTTGAACTAAGAGTTAGCTCATAATGAGCTATGTTTTTTAGTTCATTTATTAGTGAACTTGTCTCTTCCTTTTCCCCATTTTCTTCTTCCATGCTTTGGCTTTTGGGTTTCCTGTGTAGGCTGTTTCCGTGCCTTAGCTCCTTGGTTTCCCCGGTTGGCTGGTGGTTTTCTGTGCTGGGTGGCCTTTCCTGTGCCTTGGTGCTTCGGTTCCATGCGGACCTCCTTGGCTTTTGCGGCTGCCTCTTCGGGTTCCGCCTGGGCTGTTTTCCCGTGGCTGATGGGGGGTTTTTCCGTGGCTTTGGTGCTTCTTTTCCTGGAGTTGACTGTTGGCTTTTCATTTCCCTTATTTTGGGGCTATTTGTATTCCTCTTTTATGCCTGTATATAGAAGATGTTTGCGGCAAAATTAATGAAATCAAAAAAATTTTATCACAAAAAGATAACTTACTAAATAGAAAAAAGACACAACTATACTCAAAAGGAGAGACAACTTAGAAACTTTAGAACAAACTATTACATTTCATATAGAAAGAACACTTAGAAACATAATACTAAAAGACACTTTTTATATATGAAGACTCTTACAAGACGCTTACAAATGACTCAAATAAAACACCTAAAGTTGCTTTCCTAGAGAAGAAGGATCAATGGAGTGGATGCTTGTGGAGAGACAAAAGAAGTTAAAAGCCAAGACGAAGGGTGGAGACAAGCTCGCAAGCTTTCTCAAAGAGAAAAGGAAAGAGGGAATTTGGACAAAGCTCGCAAGCTTTTCCAAACAACAAACCCGCAGGTTTACATTTCCAAAAATCAAATCACATAACATACTTAAAACAGCCACAAACAATTTATATTTATAGACAAGATAAGGGAATACAAACAGCCCCAAAAACCCTTCATATTCTTAATTAAATAAGGGAAATGAAAAGCCAACAGTCAACTCCAGGAAACAAAGCACCATAGCCAAGGAAAAGCCCCCCCAAAAGTCACGGAAAACAGCCCAGGCGGAACCCGAAGAGGCAACTGTGGGAACCAAGGAGGCAGCCGTGGGAACCAAGGAGGCAAGGCACGGGAACCCAAGAACCATCCACGGGAAACGATGGACAAGGGGAAGGAGAAGAGACAAAATTAATGAGCTACTAATAAATTAATAAGTGAACTAAAAACATAGCTCATAATGAGCTAACTCTTAGCTCAATAAATGAACTAAAAACCAGCTCATAATGAGCTAAATTCCAGCTCAACAATTAATGAGCTAGCAAGCTCAAGGGAAGTCAAAATCAATTTTTTTTGGGTTTGATTTGACCCCCCCCCCCCTGGTCTACATCGGACTCCCCTACTTGAGGACTCATCTCCCGATGAGTTAGCTTTGTTCTGAAGGCGTTGAATCAAGAGACACCAAGGCTTGAAATTGCTCACTTGACACCAAGACTCAAATGACAACATGACTCAAAACAAAACTTACATGATAACTAACATGGCATCAAGACACACACAACTCATAAACCTAGGACTTCCTAACTTGCTCTGATACCAAAATGATGTAAATAAAAATTTAGGAGATGGACCCAAATTTTTTATCACAAAAATAAATGACTTCCTAGATAAAATAAAGATACAAAATGCTCAAAAAGATACAAATTAATCACAAATAACTTCACTTTAATATATAAAAGACTATTACAACTTGGACGCTTACAAATGACTCAAACAAGACACCTAAAGAAGCTTTCATCCATTAGAAGAAGGATACAAGTGAAGTGACACTTGTGGCGAGACGAAAGAAGTTAGAAGCCCAGACGAATGGTGGAGAAGCTCGCAAGCCATCCTAGAAGAAGAGAAGAAGCGATGGAACAAGCTCGCAAGCTTTTCCAACAAAAGCCGCAGGTTTACATCTCCAAAAATAACTCACATAACATATTTAAAACAGCCACAAACAACTTATATATAAACAAGATAGGGGAATACAAACAGCCCAAAAATCCTTTAATATTCTATATTAAATAAGGGAAATGAAAAGCCAACAATCAACTCCAGGAAACGAAGCACCAAAGCCACGGAAAAGCCCCCCATCAGCCACTGGAAAACAGCCCAGGCGGAACCCGAAGAGGCAGCCGCAAAAGCCAAGGAGGTCCGCACGGAACCGAAGCACCAAGGCACGGGAAAGGCCACCCAGCACATAAAACTAGCAGCCAACCAGGGAAACCAAGGAGCCAAGGCACGGAAAACAGCCTACATAGGAAACCCAAAAGCCAGAGCATGGAAGAAGAAAAGGGGGAAAAGGAAGAGACAAGTTCACTAATAAATGAACTAAAAAACATAGCTCATAATAAGCTAACTCTTAGTTCAAAAATTAATGAGCTAGCAAGCTTAAGGGAAGTCAAAACCAAATTTTTTTGGGTTTAGTTTGAACCCCCCCCCCCCCCCCTCCTTGCCAACATCAAAATTCCTAAGATTAGAGATGTTTTCCCATGCTTCTAACACATCAAAGTAGGAGAAAATTTTCATGCTTCAATTTATTTGATCATATGCATCTTTCTTTCAAAGCTTAGATTGTAAAAGTAATTCGTAAATGCAAAGTTTCTTTATGTGATAAAGCTTGTAAATTTTTGTGAATCTTTGCAAATGTTTAGAGGCAAATTTAATCAATTTGACAAGCATCTTATGATGTGAGATTACACATTAACCTCCCAAGGCCTATGTTGAAATTTATGATGCACTGACATGGCACTTAAAGAGGGTATGCAGTGTCGGACACGTGTCGGACACGGACACGGACACGTGTCGGACATGGACACGGACACGCATCGGACACGGCATGGACACGTGTCCGACACGGCATTGAACTGTCGCAATTAAAAAAATTAAAATTAAAATTGGACACGTGTGTCGGACAAGCGTGCCCGGTTATTAAATGAGGTATCGCTAGGTACATGCTCGGTACCGCTAGGTACATGCTCGGTACCGCTAGGTACATGCTCGGAACTGCTCAGTACATGCTCGGAACTGCTTAGTATATGCTCGGTATCGCTCGGTACATGCTCGGTACTGCTCAATATATGCTCGGTACCGCTTGGTACATGCTCGGTACTACTAGGTATATGCTCGGTACTGCTAGGTACATGCTCGGTATCACTCGGTATCTTCCCATACAAACAACTTAAGAACTTTAAAAAATAAGCATAACTTCAAAATTACTCTTATAATAAAATTTTGTTAGAACCCCGCCAGGGGGCAGCGCCCCCTTGGACTCCCGGCAGACTAGTATATTGTTAAAAATGAGCTCTGCTACCGGCTGGGGTGGATTATATGAAGGTTCAAAATAGCCATATGTCCACGCCGTGTCCGTGTCCTATATTTTTAAAAATTATTATATATTATATTAAAAAAATATTATGTCGTGTCCACGACGCACCCGTCTCCTATATTTTAAAAATTGTCGTGTCCCGTGTCCGTGTCGTGTCCGTGTCGCCGTGTGGTGTCAGTGCATCATAGATTGAAATCCCACAAAGAGAGCATAATTGATTAGTTTGTATACAATGTTTTGCAAAGTAGGTATAAAAGCAAATGTTTCATATTGCTATATATTTAAAAATTTTGCAAACTTAAAACATGCTTATCAAATCTCTAAATACATGTGAAACAAGTATGGGATGAAGTTGATAAACATATTCAATGAAGTTTGCAAGTTGATTAATGATGAGCAATTAGAACATCCAAACATCTCAAATAAGAAAATGGTGAACTCTTTTTCATGCATACTCCTAGGTTTCTTTTAGATCTTATCAAATTGACCTTTAAGACATCCATAGAAGCTTTCAAGTCCTCTAGGTCTCATCAAAATTGATTTAGAAAATTTTTCAAAGCTTTAAGAATCAACCTCTTCTTTCCACGAATCTAAAACATTCATGAAAGGATGAGGGAGTTTCTTTTCTCATGCATGTCCTCTTTCAAATTTGATACTTAGAACTTCCTTAAAGTTCCAAGTTCTATATTGCAAGAGTGCCAACAAACATCACCTACAAGTGTAACATTAGAGCTTCTCTAAGCTTCAAACGTTCCATTGTATAGATTATCTAGACTTAAGAACTAAATCCTAAGTTAAACCTTCATTTGTGATGACACATAAGTAACAAATGAACGTCTCCTATTCAAATCTCCTAATCATGCCAAAACTGATTTGGGAGTCCTTTCCAAAGCCTTAGGTGTATTGTTCCCTTCTTCAGGTGGATCTGATACATCCATAAAAGGATGGGGAAACTCTCTTTCACATTTACATCTTCTTTATGCATGATTATTTGGAATTTCCCAAGACTCCAAGTATACATTTGCATGAACCATTTGGGTTTGAAGCCAAGTTTCGAACTATTCTACCTTGTTTGTTGAAGCATCAAATCAACAAATATTTCTCTCATGTATAATATTTGAAGCCCCTTTAAGGTTTTAAATGTTTTATATATGAATCGTTGGAGCTTGGAACCAAACTCCAAGCCATCCACCTTTCTTGTTGAGACAAAAAAATCAACAACCAATCACCCCTTACATGCATGATTATTTGGAACCTTTCAAGTTTCCAAGCATCTCATTGCATGAATCACTTGGAGTTTAGGGCCAAATATTAAACTAACTCTTTCATTTGTTGATTCACAAAATCAACAAACGAACATCACTCCTCCCTTCATGTGTAGTAACTTGAATTCTTTCCAAGACTTCCGCTTATTATCACATGAGACCCTTACACTTAGAACTAATATCTAAGTTCTTTCTTTTCATCTGTCTGAACACAAAGTTAACAAATGAATATCTCATTTGGGACTTGGGATCATCCTAGTCCCCCTCATCCTCTCACTTAACTTAAACTAAGTGAATGAAGAAATCCATTTGAGCACCAGACGTTCAAATGATCTCTTTCAATCTTGCAACATCTAGGTTGCATTTCATCTCTCTCATTTTACAATCCAAAGTTGTAAGAGACCAACTCATTCTCCCAAGACTCAAAGCTAGGAGAATGTGTACCTCCCTTTGATCTCTTTGAACATCACATGCTCAAAGAAACCTTTCCAAACTTAGGGCCAAAATCCTGAGTTTACTTTTCATTTGTTAAGACATAAAATTAGCAAATTAACAATCTTCCCTCTTGCATGATATCTTGGATTTCTCTAATAATCATATATATGTTATGTCATAAATCATTGAGTTCGGAAACAATTTCCAAACTCTCTCATCTTGTTTGTTGGAACACTAAACCAACAAATATCCCTCCTTTTGCACAATAGCTTGAAGTCTTCCAAAACTTTAACAAATTCGTTGTATAAGATTCTTGAACTTAGAGTACTCTTCCAAGTTCTTTCACTTTCTTTGTTTGACCACAAAGTTAACAAATAAACATCATGTTCAAGCTTAGGACTCAAATCCTAGTTTCCTTCCTATATTCACTTAACCTAAATTAGGTGAATGATGAGCCTTCTTTGAACTCCTAAAGTTCAAAGGATTCCTCTTTAGATTGCAACCCCTAAATTGCAACTTCCTCCATTTTCCTACAAGCCCAAGGTTATGGGAGAATATACAAATTCTCTTCCATTCTCCTTACCCAAATTAGGAGAGTTAACCTCTTCTTTTGAACGCCAAATGCTCAAAAGAACTCCTTGAGTTTGCAACCTCCAAGTTGCTCTTTCTTTCCTTTCTCCTACAACACAAAAAAAAATTGTAGGAGAACATATAATCACCCTCATGATTTTTATTGTGGATTTTCCTAAAGGTCCTAAATACATCATGTTGTAGGCTCTTGAATTTGAGACCAACCTCCCTTTCATTTGCATAGCCTCAAATTAGGTAAATGGAAGTCTTTCTTTGGGCATGAAATGCTTAAAGAATATTTACAGACCTTGTAACTCATAAGTTACATTTTCTACCTTTATCCTCCCTATACAGATTAAGGAGAATGTATGTCTTTCTTTGAACATTCTTATGCTCAGAGAAGTCAATGATAATTTGAAGTTTCTTAACACTTCAACAACATCATTGCTTAAACCTCAAAACTTAGAGCCAAAGTCTAAGTTTCTTCTTTTCATTTGTTGGAAACACAAAATCAACAAATGCTTCCTTTGTTAGTGACCTTCAAAGCCCATATAGAGGTCCCCAAATGACCTCTAGAGGGGCCTAAAAGGATACAAGCAAAACTTAGAACCAAAGTCTAACACAAAACCAACAAATGATTCCTTTGATAGTAGCCTTCAAAGCCCTTATAGAGGTGCCCAAATGACCTCTAGAGGAGCCTAAAAGGATACAAGCAAAACTTAGAGCCAAACTCTAAGTTTATTCTTTTCGTTTGTTGGAAACACAAAATCAACAAATGCTTCCTTTGCTAGTAGCCTTCAAAGCACATATAGAGGTGCCCAAATGACCTCTAGAGGGGCCTAAAAGGATACAAGCAAAACTTAGAGCCAAAATATAAATTTCTTATTTTCTTAGTTGGAACACAAAATCAACAAATGCTTTCTTTGCTAGTAACATTCAAAACCCATATAGAGGTGTCCAAACGACCTCTAGAGGGGCTCAAAAGGACACAAGCAAAGCCTCAGAATCTAAATCCTAGGGGTGCTCCACCATTCACTTATTCCAAATTAAGTGAATGTATGTCTCTTTCTTTGAACACCAAATATTCAAAGACATTTCCATTTACTTAGCATAAAATAAGTAAGTGATTACCCCTCTTTGAACATCAAATGTTCAAGAAATAATAATCAACTTGCAATTCATAAATTGCACATCAGTCCTCTTTTTCCTACAACTCAAGAGTTGAAGGAATCACCTCATTCTCCTAAGATAAAATTATGAGAATGGATGCCTACCTTTGAACAACAAATGTTCAAGACATATTTATGAATTTGCAACACACAAATTGCATTATTCCCCTCTCCTTAACTCTAAAAGTTAAAGGGAGTTCTTCAACATTTAGCCCAAAAAGCTAAATGTTGAATTTTCATATTCTTTTTCTAGACCCAAAAGCTAGAAAAAACCTTCCAACACTTGGCTCAAAAGCTGTGTTGGGCTCCCGTACTCCCCCTCTTCTTTAGCCTCAAAGCTAAAAGAAGCATCCTTTCTCCTCTTAGCTTTAAAAGCTAGGGAGAACCTTCCAACATCTAACCCAAAGCTATATGTTGGAGACCCCTTTCCTTAGACCCTAACTCTAAGTGTAACACCCTTAGTGTGGCATACCACACAAGCCTCACACACTTAGATGCACAACCCCTTAGGTATGCTAGAACAAGGATTTTTTTTTATGTGCGTATGTGATTGATGATTTGATGTGAATGTCATTTTGGATTGTCTGTGTTGTAGGTACTTGCCCTTAAGTGATTAGTATGGAAATATATATGTTTTTTGTTCAGGTGGTCGTGTCCAGAAGGGGGTAAAATAAGTTATGATTATTCTAATATTGTTTGTTTGCAGACGCTGCTTAAAACCCCCCAAGAGGCATGGTCAATAGGGTAGAAGCAAGTGCTTAGCATTCTAAGTGCTAGGCCAATTTTGGGATATTATGTGATTATCATATAAACTGACTTCTAACTCTGTTTTGCAGACTTAAGTCTTTTTCATTTTATATCATATATTTGATTAGATCTAGGATGTAAAACTTATGGGGGTTTGGAGCAAAAGAATGAAGTAGACTGGAAGGATGTACCTGCCAAAGGTGAAGCCCTATATCCATTCAGAAATCAAGAGTCTGAAGACCCCCCCACAAGTAAAGTCTGTAATAATTTGACTGGGTTGTATAATGGCGGGCAACTCAGCTGCCAAACATGTTTGTAATAACTTGAACTCTATTTTCATTCATTGCACTTTACTTATATATAAAAGAATGTTTGATTGTTTACTGGGTGCACAATAGAAAAGCCTGTCTTTTTTCTAGGTTTCTTCTCCTGTTTGTTTGGGATTGGCCTGGACTTAGGTGCAGAAGGCTTGTATAACAAAATAAGTTTTCTACCTATTAAAATATAATCAATCTAAAAATTGATTTAGGCTCCACAATGTTCTAAGAAGAAAATTTGCATGGCTCTCTTCAAGGAGCCAAGTTTTCAAAAATTAAAAAATAAGCATACATAGCCCCCAAATGTGCCTCATGTAGAAAAGCCCTCACTTAAGGACTAGATAACAAAAATTTATATTTTTGTGTCTGCATTATGCATACCCCACATAAATAGACATCTTGGCCTCAAAGCCAAGTTGTAAGCTCTACTTCCTAAATAACAGCAGACTTCCACTCTACATTTGCATTGAGACTGAGATACATGATTTTAAAAGCGATTACGAGGGTCTAGTTGGTAGTCTTCTCCAAGCAGGATAATAAATCCACAGGTCGGGCAGGCTATGCCTCATGTGAGGTGTAGCTTATAAATCCCTTTTGCATTCCGTTAGACTTAGGTTCGAGGTACTACTCCTCAGTAGTCCTGACTTTAATTTTAGGATCTGAGGCATTAGTTGATTCCAAATCACTCTATAAGCCATCACCTTTCGAGCAATTCCTTCAACATGCGTTGTTAGAATATAAGCCTCGAATTTCTAATAAAAATGTCAACTTAAAAAAAGATTAGACTTCTAAAATGTAAAGCTCAACATAGGATAGTCCGAGCACCTCTGAGAATTCTTAGAATCAAGTACTCCTACTTCACCTTCCTTGGCTCTCATTTCAAAATCTAATTCTAAGTTGATCCTTTCACCTCCTTGAAATTCCTAAAGGCTAAAAATCCTTTAAACAAGACTTTCATGGATTTAAAAATCAAATTTATTCAATGTCTAAGATGACTTTTAAAACAAAAAAATCATTAGTTTAATCAAAAGTCTTCTCAAGTCAAAGCTTGAAAAATAATTAAGCCCCTATGGAACGTCTGTACCCCAGAAATAAATAAACCCCATTTGACCAAACATCGAATGGGGGAATCTCTGTTAAAAATTATAAATTTTATCATTGAGTCCATAAGAAAATGATATTTTTACCTTCAGGATAATATATCATCATTCTTATGTCGTACTTAATCATAAAGTATGCAATCTATTTAAGGACATAAAAATTCTCCAACATCGACAATATCTTGTAAACCTTTAGACTTGAAAGTAAAATCTCCAATCCTCAATTATTTGCCTCCATGCAATAAGTCATAACAAGCCAATCTTATCAAGCCAATCTTGAAATTTTCTTAGCTTTAATAAACAGGATGATTGGTAAAAGTATAAGGTCATTCAAAATATAATTATAGTATACCTTTAGAAAACTCATAGTCCAAATGAGTAACGGGCTATGATGCACAGATAGGGACATGGCAACACGGATACGTTACGATAATATTTATCAATTATTAAAAATACAGGACATGGACAAGTGTTGGACAAGGTATTATAATTTTTATATTTAAAAATAATGTATATAAATTGAATAAGTATAATATTAAAAATAATTTAAAAATTATAAGTCATTTAATTTTATGCTTAAAATGAATAATATTAGGATGTTGAGAGTCAGGCATCGATGTTATGTATCAGACATCAAAAGAGGAGACGGCAATGCTATCGAGAGTCGAGCAACGATGTATGCAGTAAGTATCGGGCATCAATATTAAGACGATGTCGGACAAAGATAAGCTATCAATTTGTTGGTGTAGATATTGCTAATGTCGAGCATCAATGTCAACACAATGTCAAACTTTGATATTGGTATAGTTTTGAAATGTTGATGTTGTAATGGCATCAAACATCAATGTTGAGATGACATCGGGCATTATTATTAAACCAAAGTCGTGTTCAGCCAAAGAGAAATGAAAATGAAAATATTCGATGAATTGGGTATTAACTACGGTCGATTGATTTGGTGTTTTGGGTAGAAAATAGAAGCTTAATTTTTATATTTCAAATAAATAAAATTTAAATACAAGAAATTATATTTTTTTAAAAAATTCATAAAATATTTTAGACACGCATGTCGGACACGCATGTCGGACACGCCTGTCCAATTTGTATTTATTTTTTTTTAATTGGACATGTTTTTGATGTGTCTAACATGTGTTAGAGGAGTGTCAGACGCATGTCATGCCGAATACGTATTGGACACTGCACACCTCTTTGAGGAGAAGTATTCGTGCATCATAGGTAATGGATTATTTGGTGCTTGATTTCCTGGAGTTCAATGTTTGGATCAAAACCGCAGTAGTTCTAAGAATTTGAGTCTCCCTAACAAACTCACCACAAAATGCAAACACATAAACCGATGCTATAGCCAAGCAAGAGAGTTGAGGCCTTAAATCATGGGAGTTTGCTAATAAACCCATAGCTACAAAATTGTTTTCAATGTGTAAAATATTATTCATGATTATAAAATCCCTAGAGGTCTCATGTCTGGGATGAGAAAAGTGGAGGGTTGAGTTAGGTAGTCGACAGCCAGCGTAAAATTTGTCAAATAATCATGACATGAATCCTTTAAAAAATTATGTTAATGCTAGGGCGTCCCGGAAGCGACGCACTGTATGGCCTGAATAAAGCGACAAGTATGCAAAGGCCGATGCACCGGCGCCCGGATGCAGTGTTATATAGGATAAGGTTCCTACATCAAGAACAGATGTGGGCAAAGAAGCTAGTCCATGAAACTAAAATTAACATAGGAACTTGGAATATTGGCTCCCTTACAGGAAAGAAAATGAAATTAATAGATATTATGATCAATAAGAAATAAATATTCTGTGCATTCAAAAAACTAAATGGGTTGGAGAGAATGCTAAGGAGATTGATAGTTTAAGTTATAAACTATGATATTCGGATAGGAGTCATACTAGAAATGATGTAAGTGTGATTATCGATAAGATTTTGAAGGATAATGTTATAAAAATTAACAAAATTAGAGATATAATTATAGTTTTAAAGATTGTTGTAGATGATAAAATTGTTAATATATAAGTGCTTATGCTTCTCAAGTATATTTGGATATGGATTCAAATTTAAAATTTTGGAATGACTTAGAAGAATTAATACAAAAGATACTTCTTGAATAAAGAGCTTTTATTATAGGAGATTTAAATGGACATGTTGGTAGAGAGGTAGATGATTTTAAAAGCATTCATGGTAACCATGGATTTGGAACGACAAATGAAGGTGGTAAGATCATATTAGATTTTTTTTAGCTTATAATTTTTTAATAGCTAATAACTTATTTAAGAAAAGAGATGATCATCTTATCACTTATAAAAATGGATATAGTAAAATGCAGATTAATTATTTTCTTAAATGAAAATTAGATCATTTAGATTGCAAAGATTGTAAAGTTATTCCGAATGAAAATTTATAACCAACATCGATTATTAGTTTTGGACTTTAAGTTAAAGGGCAAAAAATAAAAAATAAAGTAAAACAATTTTTTAGGATTAGATGATGACATTTAAAGAATATTAAAAAAAGTAATTTTGAGAGTAAGATTTTAGATCTTAAAATTTTATTTATGCATGAGGATGTTAATATTATGTAGAAAAATGTGGCTAGTGATATTAAGAATATATCAAAAGATGTGCTTGGAGTTTCGAAGGAAAAAACTCCTGATAATAAAAATATTTGGTGGTGGAATCCAACTATGCAATAAAAGATAAAAAATAAGAAGATTTGTTATAAAAATTGATTTAGATTTAAATATTCTGATAATTGGGAAAGCTATAAAGAGGCTTGTAAGGAATCTAAAAAAGCTATTTGCGATGCAAAGAACTTATGTTTTAATGATTTATATAATAGATTAGATACTAAGGATGGAGAAAGATATATGTATGGTGATCTCTGCTAAAAAATAATATAATAAAAATTTTACTTAGATTATGCTAAAGTCCTTATGTAGCTGGCTACCCCATCTCCTTATCCTTTCCTTACTGCCCATTTCTCTGCCCAAGATCTGCAAAACAACTATCCGAATCCACTGTTGAAATCTGCTGTAAATAGCTGCCCACACCAAAATTATGCTGAAATCTCTGCTCCCCTAGCCACCTACTCCATGTTATGTCACTTCACCAGAATAATCATGTTTCTTAATAATTTATTATATACTCTACCACTTCCTAGTTTCAGCCCACTTCTTATAGTCAAACTCTTCATTCCACTCCATGTCTTTTTCTTCTCAACCCAACCCTAACCTCACATCCAGGTGTGTATAACTCCACAACCTGTAGCTTCAAGCCCTCAGATGAAGACATCCCATCCCACATCTCCCATCTCTTCATGTGAAATCCTCCTCTCAGCAGCAAGAACACATGCAATCTCCAGCAATCAGAGCTATTTTGCACCTCATGGTTTCTTGCTTGTGGCCAACATCCAAGACTCCTCCCAAGCTGGCTCCGAAGCTTTGACAAACACAGTATGGCCTGGCAATGTATCCGGATACACAGCTGAACCTCAAGAAAAGAACATATTTTTGCAAAGTTTGTGTGAAGAAAAGACAGCAAATCTAACTTTTAATGTCGTAGATCAAGAAAGTAACCATCCTCAAAGAATGATCACAGATAAAGATCGCATTGGAAGCCTTGAAAATGGGGTTCAGTATTGGACAGACTTTTCTAAAGTTCAGCTTCATCCACGTAGCTTGTATGAGCTACATGGTTCCTGGACCGATGTTGAGAAATTTGATAACTATGGAATTGGAGAAAAAATCCTATGAGCTTCTTTCCATAGTGAAGAGATGAATGAAAGGTTGAGGTTCTCTATTAAGGAATGCGACCACATTCAAGTACCAAGTCCAGCTTCTTATAATAAACTTGGAAAAAGCCCAAAGAAGTCTGTTTCAAGAGCTCTTCATGATATTGTATCGTTTTCAAGACCATCTTCTTGTTGTAAACTGATGGTACCAGTCGGGTTGCCTTCTTTGAGTAGAAGATGGAATCGCATGGAGTGAATGCAGAATCACTGTATATTTCTGGTGCAATGGATGTGAGTGGGATGGGACAGATGTTAGCTGGACAAGCTAGGTAAAACATGATAACCATTTTGGATTTAGCAATGCCGGCCCAATTCTTGAATGATGCAAATAATCAGTCAACCATCCTAAGAAAGATCCCCAATGACATGCTAGCAAAAACACGAAGGCAGCAGGGCAGTAGGTGTTGGAAAATGCCTCTAGCTATGTCAATAATGAAGTCAATGTCAAATTTTAACTGAGAGCTCCATGTTTGAGAATGCAATCACAGCATACTTGGAGGTTAAAAAGATTCGATTGGAAATTGATGTTAAGTCATCAAATATTTGGTTGATAAGAATGAGGTTGAATATGCTAGGAATTTGTTATATGACGTGATGAAATCAGATTCACCAACCAATGTCTATACCTACACTATTATAATGATATGTGAAAAAAAATGTCTCTCCTCTTGCCTCGGTCCACGAGTCGACACCGACGATAGTCGCCAACGACTCTTGTAAGGTATAAAGTTCTAAATCCCATCCTCGATGCGCTTGACGCACCAGTGGACCCCCTATACGCTCTCTTGTAACATGGTGGAAGAGAATCCGGTGCAACAAGTGCGACGAGGAGGGTAAGCCCTATACACGCTCTTGTAGCGTGGTGGGGACAGTCCTCGACCTCGACATTGACACCGCCGACACTGCTACGCAAGGTATAATGTTCTAAATCTCATTCTCGGTGTTTGTGCCGGACCAAAGAACCACCTATACACGTTCTTGTAGCACGGTATGAGAGAGCCCGGTGCGACGCATACAGCGAGGTGGGTAAACCCTATACACACTCTTGTAGCGTGGTGGGATGAAAAAATGTACGACCGTGGTGTCTAAGGACACCTACCATACATGCTCGAGTAGCGTGGTGGGAAGGTCCAACTCCCCTACATTTCCCCCAAACGGGGGATATGTCGGGGTGCTGCCGAAATTTTCACTGAAGTGCATAAAGCCTGAACAATAAAAAGACCTCACTTGGGCAGTAATACAGAAGACTCGTACTTGGACATGAATGCATAGAACTTGAACTAAATATGCAGAGGACTTGTATGAACAACAGAAAACATGACTTGAACTAAACTACGAGAAGTGGAAGCTATATCCTAAAATGCACAATCAAGATTAAAATTCAAATGTCAAATAATAACTTAATGCATTCAAACAAATACAAGCAAACAAACAGGGGACTCGTGGCGACCATGACCTCGAAGCATACAAGCAATGAGCAATACTCAATTTATAACATCTAAATAATCACAAAGAAAGACCAATCATCAATACTTGAATACATAAGCGCACAATGAATGATGCTGGTTGATACAACGACAGATGTAGTGGACTTCTACAACAGTTCCTACGAGGTCAAAAGCTTTGTGCTTGCAAGTAATAACAATTAACTGCAAAATACACGAGTATCTCCCACCTGCATTAATAAGGGCCAAGATATGAATGCAACAATCATTTCAATGCATATGAGTAATGACATTCAATCAACTCCAAATAATATCAATCCACTGCAAAGAATATAAATGTCTTCTATATGCAATAATAAAGAACTCGAAACACAAGCAATGTTGCCTGTAGAATGAGATGGCAATACTGGCATTCAACAGCAAAAGATGCGTCCCTACAAACAAGTGCAAATACATAAAACCACCTGAGGTTAGTGAAAAGTGTATATGATGAAGGCGGCAATGGCTCTTCTACGAACACTTCCAGGTGGTCGTAGCGGATACAATGGTTCCCCGCAAATGAACATGAGCTTCTTGTGGATAACAACAGTGAATATATCGTAGATACAACGAACCACTGTGGGGACAAGTACAGATATCACCTACGACAACGGTGATTAAGATCCTCAAGTACGTCAGGTACCAGGGCAACTTGATGTACGAAAAAGGACACCCCCTGGCAGAGGGAAGAGAGGTTTGAGCAAATTCGAAGCAAACTTCCTAGTATTCCAAAATTTCTTCTTAATCTTATACTCAGGAAGAAAACAGTGCTTGCCTCTACAAACACCGGAAGTAACTAGTCTAATACACTGAAGATCTTGAAAGAAGTTCTCTTCAAAGCTATGGTCACGATTTCAAGAAAGACCCTTCCCGGTGAATGAGAAAAGGGGAGTCAACATCAAGATGATGAGATGCCTCATGACATCCAGATAACACCTTCATCGGATCTGCAACACTTATACAAGCATACAGAAGGCGTCTACAATCTACAACGCATCGCCACCAGATCCGCAACACTCGTATTAGAGAACAGAAGGCGTATATGAGCTCTCAAATGAAATGTTGTGTATTCAAATGACAATTACTTGCACAACTGAAATATTTCAGAATACTCCTGTACGTGCACCATAATTTGTATACACATAAGTACACTAAAGGAGAAAATACAATCTCGACTCGTATGGGCCCCGGCGAGCATGTTATTAGTACACACGCGACGCCTAGGGATGCTACGCAGGTCAATAAATGAATTCAAGTTCAAACCCGATCCTTCTATACGGATCAATAGGAGTCGACAGGGTTTGAACCTTCAAATAAATACACAGCTGTGGGGACTAGTGTATTTATTTTTATACATTCATATTAGACCTTCAAGGTCTATAATCAAGAGAATTCACTAAACAAATGCATGAAGCCTACAAAACTCGATCCCCTATCGGCAAGTTGATAGGGTCGACAAATTTTAGTCAATGAATGATCAAACACCCCGATGATGACCGTATTGAATGTTTATCTTAACCGGAGAGATTCACAAATACTTTCAAATTCTACCCAAGTACCCACAAAATTCAAAGCTCCAAAAATCCCAAAGATCATACAAATTTCAAATATTTAAAACTGAAATCTATCCATCAAGCCACTCAAAGCAAAGTCCATCCACCCTCCACAACAGTTTGCCAAGATAGACAAATTAAAATTTACTTCAGCTAACAAAAAGCGAATGTCTAATCAAAAATATCACTAGGATCCATTCTCAAACAAATTTCCTGCCAATAAGGACGTGGTACGTGTCCTCTAACCGGCGGTTTTTTCGCCAAATGGCACTGCAAGATAAACGGTTATAATCCAGGGCCCACTGAACCGAGTGTTTTTGCCGCCAAATAGCACCACGAGATACTGGTTATGGCCAAAGCCAATACGCTCCTTAATGGCATCAAATCCTTGAAATATGAATCAATATGATATGATTGATAGGGCACAAAGCCCTCTGTTAGCTAAGGTAGATTCAAATTTATCCCCTTAGACAAATATTCACCCCAGGTCTACAAGTTCCCCTTGGACGAATCAACCCATGGCTGCCGACAAGGATACTTCTGTTAGGTTGGGTCGACTACCTCCTCTGACTAAGTAGACCAGGGACCATAATGGCCCGGGACAACGGAACCATAGGATCTTGATCAGGTCCATTATCCATTACCCCACCATCCGTTTTAAGTGCAAGATGGTGAAAATTTATATTTTAAATATCAAATTTTCCAAACTCCTAATATCCATGCCCGTTGCTGCTACTATATGCCAGATACCACGTATATTCTACATATCTGATTGATAGCTAACCTTAATCGAAAGTTCTCTCTCATTATCGGGAGGGTTAATTAACTATAGGGGCTTGCGCCTATAGAAAACCAGAACTAAGATAATAAAGTCCTCGCAAAATGAGGGCGAAATCTCTGGGTAGTGTCTTATCTACAAACCCATCTGCCCTCCAAAATTTACCCCGGAACCTATTCTATTAAAACTCCCTCGCCGAAGAAAAAGCATATTAGTGTGGGCGGAGGCCGGGGCCGAATTTTCGGAGCCCATAATGTATAAGTTAGCCAAACAAAGAGATAGGAGTAGTAAGGATATAGTTCAAGTGAAATGTATTAAGGATGAATATCAAAAAGTACATTCTGAGAAGACGATATTCAACAAAGGTGGATGAGATATTTTACTAAATGTTTTAATGAAGAATGTGAAAATTTGATTGACTTTAGTGACTTTAGCACCCTAAATGATAATAAAGAATTTTGTTTGTATCAGCGTATTAGTAAAACCGAAGTTAGAGAAGTTTTAAAGAAAATGAAGTGTGAAAAAAGTTGTTGGACCTGATGATATTCCAATAGAGAATTGGAAATTCTTAGGAGATGAAATAATTTCTTAGCTTATTAAACTTTTTAATACTTTTTTAAAGACTAAAAAAGATGTCAAATCAGTGGAGAATGAGTGTGTTATTTTCTTACCAAACTGATGTAGAACGGGTGGAACTTTGCTAGGGAGAGGATCTCCTCTCCAATTTTCTTTCACAGCAAGTTCAGGTTTCACCAAAATCTGAGAGGAAATTCTCAGATCTTCTCATGAGAAAATAGGGGTAGGGGAGGAAGAGTGTCTCTTGCCATGAGATAGATTTCTTTCAGATATCTAGGGAAAAACTTCAGTTTTAGTGTTTAGGGGAGAAAGACTTGACGTGAGAAGAGCCAGGAAATCAATGGCTGCAGCTTTGGGAGGTTGAGGAGGCGGGATGCTGAGGAGAGAAATAATGGCAAGGAATAACGGGAATGAGAGAAGGGTGGGCCAGCTTAGAGAGAGGAGGAAACAGTTGCGTCCACATTCAATGGATATGGACCGAAGCAATGAATTGTAATTAATGTTTACAAATGAGAATTAATCTCAGGTTCAGTTACAGAACTTGTTTGATTTGAATTTTAAAATTCAAATCAAAGAAAGGTAGCGTTTTGGCTGGAGCAATAAGAAAAAAAAAAATAGGTTCGGCCAGAGAAATTCTCAGCTTTGGAAAGTAATGAAAGCCATTTCCTAGATTCTGTATCCAATAATTGATGGGAAATTTCAGCCAAAGGAATAGAGGTAATTTGAATTATTCCCAAAGTAAATTTTAAGAATAAAGATAATGCACATGAATGTGAATTATATAATTCATCCGGGTAGTACCAAGATGTATAAAGACTTGAAAGTAATATTTTGGTGGCCGGGTATGAAGAGAGACATTTATTATGTAGCTAAGTGTGAAGCATGTCAAATTATGAAACCTAGTGGATTACTTCAATCACTACCTATTCTTGAGTAGTAGTGGGAAGAAATTGCAATGGATTTTGTTATGGATTTTCCCCGATCTAAACAGTTTCATGATAGCATTTGGGTGATTATTGATAGACTAATAAAATCAGCTCACTTTTTGTCTATCAAGCAAACTGATTCAGTAAATAAATTGGCATGACTATATGTGAAGAAAATTATCATATTACATGGTATCACAAATGTCATTATCACACATAGAGATGGTCGATTTACTTCTAGGCTGTGAAAAAATATTCAGAAAAGCTTGGGTACAAATCTGCATTTCAGTACAGCTTTTCATCCTCAGACTTATGGTCAATCCGAAAGAACCATCCAGGTCTTGAAAGACCTGTTCAGATTATGTGTTTCAGATTTTAGAGGTAACTAGGAGGATCATATAATATTGATAGAATTTGCCTACAACAATAGCTATCAATCCAGTATATAAATGGCACCATATGAAGCACTTTATGGTAGAAAGTGCAGAACAACCTTAACTTGGGTTGAGGTAGGAGAAAGAAAGTTAGTGTGTCCTGAGTTAGTTGATGAAGCAACAGAGAAAATCAGATTAATCAAAAACAGATAAAAAGCTGCCCATGATCGCCAACAAAAGTATTATAACCTTAAGCAAAGAGCAGTAGAGTTTGAAGTGGGTGATTTTGTATTCTTGAAGGTTAAACCTGTGAAAGGTACAGCTAGATTTGGTCAGAGAGGCAAATTTAATCATAGATATATAGGACATTTTGAAATTACTGAAAAAATTGAAAAGGTTGCTTATAAATATGCTCTTCCAGCATATATGACAAATATTCATTATGTTTTCCATGTGTCATTGCTCAAGCAATATGTTACTGATGCCAATCAGAGAATTTCACATGATGAAATTGATCTACAAAAGAATCTGATGTACATTGAAGAACCAGAAAGACTAATAAGTTTTGATACTAAACTACTTAAATATCGTCAAAATCCCTTATGTCAAAGTGAAATGGAAATACATAACAGAAAAAGAGGCAACTTAGGAGAGAGAAGAAGACATTAAATTGAAGTTTCCTCGATTGTTTGATGGCTCTAAAGAAAAGAAATTTTGAGGACGACATATCGACGAGGGGTGGATTATAATACCCAAAGTTTTGTCAAATATAAGCATGAATTTCTTCAAACAAACAGCATATCTATATTTAAACTATGAGCTAAATAAAATATTTCTATATTCAGCTCTGTTATAGGCATTTCAATGTCACATTTCATTAATTGTAGCTATCATAACTTATGGAAAGAAACCAATCAACCATTTATTTAAATGCATTACTATAGCAAACCCACTTAAAACAACATGCAAAGGCCGGATGCAATCATAAGACCGGGAGTGTAGGAAAGTGCTGTAGTGGAAATATGTGGCAGAGCATTAGTATTAGTTTAGTACTATATAATAAAAGTTAACTTAAAACTTTTGCATTGGTTTCATTCTTTTTCCTTTTTCCTACCTGATTTTCTCTAGAGGCGGCAATGTTTAGGAGCTCAAGCCGTAAGCTATAAGGGGAAATGAAACTGCTGTTGTGGAGAAAAATTCAGAAATAAAGGAAAAATAAAAGAAGAGAGAATGAGAAAAGAGAGATAAGATAAGAATGTTGAATAGAATGAAAAAGAGTTTAATTGAGGTGGTATACAAAAGAAAAAGAATGCCGACTCTAAGAGAACCAATTCCAAGTGAGGTGAGAAACTCAAACAATGATATAGGAATTGGTAAATGTTCTATTTAAGTTCACTTCATTTTTATTATGTTTATGGTCGCAATTATTTCAGTTCACTTTAGTATTTTTGTATGAACATGAACGGACATGTATGAAATTGTTCATTTATAGAGTAATATTTATCAATGTTAAAGATTGTGTAAACATAAAATGATAAAACTAATGAGCGCACCAAAGTACAGTAAAAGTGCAACCAAAGCATAGTCAAAGCGCAGCTAAAGCGTAGTAAAATGGCAATCAAAGCTCCTCAGATCTGTGAAATTTTAAACCATGATGCTTATCAAAGCATATGTCAAGAGTGCTAAAAAGGATGACTATGGGGAAAGTGAAATAAGTCATATATGGGGGATAAGCCCGCACAAATAAAGGTGAAAGACCTAACGAGGTAAGACTATACTCTTAATTTTAGAAGTTGAGAATTTGGACCCAACCTTGAATGAGAGAGCAGCTCTCAATTCTAAAAGTTAAGAATTTAGACCCAACCTTGAATTAAAAAGTTGAAAAGGTGCAAATGTCTATAGCCATCTTATGACTGGTTTAAATGTGTTGAACAGTTATGGCAAGATGAATGGTACGACTAGGCACTTTTTATACTCAATATGGCTTTTCAATATGTGTTTTACCCATCTTAGTATTGTTAAGCCTTTCTTTATGGTTAACAATGTTATTACAAATTTTTCTGTGTTGCTTGTGTATTTTTTAACTCCTACCTTATTTGCAGTGGTTGTACTGCATGAGAGGGGAAGGAGCCCTTGGAATAATAAAAATGGCTGATTGTCTTTTTGGTGTATATATGTTTTTTGTGTACAAAGAGATCTGAGTAATATATGTACATACATTTGGGGCATGTAAGTAAATTTTAAAGATTTTAGTAAACCTCTTAGTTGAGATATATTTTATATGCTTCCTACCATGAATATATTGATGTGTTATGATTAGAGGGGGGTTGGGATAGTTTGAATAGACTACATTTTACTTATCTAATTCCGATATCAGCATTTCATAATGGGGGTAATTAAGAAGAAAGATTTGTACAGATTCACCTTCTCTGTTACACTCTAATTTAACTGTAGGAGGTTAAAATGGGGTGTGACAGGAATTCCTTCAAAGGCTTTCAAATGATCATTCCTATTTAAAAATGAATCCAAAATATAAATATTAGGATCTCTCTTTCAAATGCCCCACTCATTCATGCATAATATTTTGAAGCATCCCAAGGATCCAAACACTTTATTGCATAAGTCTTAGAATCTCTTGAAATATCTTAAGACTTAAAAAATATCATTGCTTCAAGGTCTCTGAAAAAATTTCCTTCCAAACTATTCTTCATCACTCCTTATTTATAGGACTTTGAGAAATACATGAAAGGCTACATAAGAAAATTCAAAAGGTACAACGCATAGATAATACCTGTACAAAGCTACACAATACCATAGGAGATTATTCTGTATGGAGACTGGACACAGAACAATGTCTGGAGACCAACCAAAATGCGCCACATCAATGGTACCGAGCCGCGGTGCCGAGCAAATGGGTGATGTTGCGCATTTTGGTTGGCCTCCGGATAGCGTTCGGCGTCTGCACAGAATAAGTAATCCTACCATAAACACATGTTGTCCTTTGATTAGCTAAAGGAAGGTAAGATCGAAAGGTTTCGACAAGTCGTCCCTAAACCCTTGGTTGACATGGTCCGCAACCTATGCAAAAGCTGTGGGATCAGCTAAGAAAAGAGAGGCAAGTGAGATGTTGTTGCAGGAAAGAAGGGCTCTAGCTTGGACGGTCGAAGCGAGTCGAACTGAGGGTCCCATGATAAGCAACTTCATGTAACTAAATTTGGTGAGAATAGTCACCCTGGAAGAGATCGAGTGACTAAGATACACTGCAACTGGGTGGTGAGTGTCGAAATGCTAGGTCCGAAGAGAACTCATTAATCTTCGCTGCCTCTGGGGAGGCCCAAGCGAATGATGCCTGTTGGTCATTGTGAGCAAGTTTCCTGTGTGAGTTCCAGGCGAATTCCCTAAGTTGACCCTCCTAGAGGATATGTTCTTGCATCGTGACCTACCAACCACTTACTAAACACCTATAAAAGCATATGTGAGTGTGCATATTCATCTTCTTAAGGTTTCTTTAAAATATAACATCAAGTAGTTTTCACCATCTCATATCAACTTAAACAACTTCTTTGAGTTATTAAAATAGACATAGAAGATGGTAGACCTATGCAGGTCAACATAGCCCACAGTATTGGTAAGGCAAGATGCCAAAAAATTAATGAAACTACCAGGCATCCAAAGCATCACTACCTCCTTCATAAGTCTCAAGTATTTGGACCTTTTTCTATTTAACAATCTCCGCAACCCCTGTTCATATAACAAGAGTTCCTCTTAGGATAGTATTGAGCAGCACGGCCGTATTGCTAACATTTAAAGAAAGATCTGAAGCAACATTCTTGCTGGCAAGAAGGACCAGAATTAAAATCGCCATCAAACTCCTCAACCTCACAAAGACAGTAAGGAAAAGTCTCCCAAGGTTAATAAACATGCCTAAAAGTAACAAGAGTCTAAAGACAAGCCTCTACATTAGAAGGTGAAATGCCACCTCCAAGGTATAAAGCCAATTAAGGAACCATCCACCTACAGATAATTGATCTCATGCCAAACTTCTTCATTTATGTTGTTCTGATCATTAACTTCTCAAAAGAGTCAATACAGTCATAGTACTCTCTCAGATTTAAAAGTTCATCAATTAAACGATTCTTATATGTCACCAAGAAGTTCTATTTAAAAAAATTTCACCTCATCTTAGATTGGTATTCGGTTGTGGCCTAGTTTAGTGAATCCCCTCTTGACATCAGCCAATAGCTTCTACTTGACCAGTAAACCCCAATTTGGCAAATCAATCCCTGCCAAGCGTTTGACATATTGAGCAGCTTGAATTAAAATTTCAAGTCAACCAAACAATCAAGGAAACTCTTGGTGTCAGGCTTGCCATCAAAGGAAGCTGTTTTGATTTCAACTTCTGAAATTCATCATAAGCAAAATTACACCAAACACCTAGACAAGATATACCACAACCATAAGTGTATTCATTGTGCGCAAGATAATTAGATAATCACTCCACAGTAGGTGCCCCTTTGAGGAAGGTATCCCAGAATTCTAAGTTACGACCAACAATTTGGCTCAGGATGAATCCAATCAACCCCACCTATGCACTTGCATTCATGCACATGCACAAAATTGCATCCAACTGGACTCAAGAGGTAGGATCAAGATGGCCAATCTGTTTAAGCTGGTCATCCCTATTTCAGGGATCTCACGATATAGATTTTCCCCTTTTGCATTTTCATCGTGGAAGATACATAATATATCAATTCCTAGCTTCCCGAATTCAGGAAAACTCTATAATCTTGAATCATTGAATAGGTAGCTCTAGGATAATCTAGGCTCAAAAAGCTTCAAAGTTGTCATTAAATTCATAAGAAAAATCTTCACAATGACCATCAGCCACACAATGCAAACAAGTATCTCGTCATCTTGCAGTCACGCTTGCCATCTATAGTTCTAATATCAAATATGATGAAGAATGGGATTGCATTAAGCTGAGTTATGCATTTGAACCCTAATGGACACTAAATACTTGGAGAAATTCTATGATGCAAACTAATGAGAAAAATGCAGTCAAAACAGTAGAATTTCATCAACATTGCAGAAAACGATAATACAGAATATAATGAAGAAAGTCCCAAAATGTTTGCACTTTGCATAACTTCATAAAATAGTCTGGCTATGGATTGGAAGCATAAATTTATCTAATATTGTGCGAAATATATACAATAGGTTTAATAATACTAAGAAATTCACTAGATGAACAAAAATGAGTACAATCTTATCCCTTCAAAAAAAGGCATACTGTATCACAATTAAAAAGCTAAAAAGATTCCTTAGTATCCATGATTAATCAAAGCATAGACAATATTGGCCGAATAATAATTGCTGCTTATTCCACAAGTATATCATGTCATTTACAAGTGATCATGCAAGACAGTGCATTCAATGCACTTTAAGTAATTGCAAAATGACAAATGAAATGTAAATGAAAGTCAAATCACAACAAAAATAAGCTCTTGCACATAATACATACAATTTCTCATAGCAAAAATGCTATCACAAATCACCAAGTTGTAGAACATGTCTAACACCCATTGAAAATTTATGTTTGTTGGTGTCAAAACAATTGCAATGATAGAGAGATAGAGAGTTTAACGTTCTTATTTTTTACGAACATTTAGCGCACACACAGATAAGAGAGAGTGCAAGAATTGTAAGAGACTACATGGTTTTTAAGTAAAACCTCAGGAAAGGAAAAAATACGGGGCCTAACCTAGTTAAAATGATTCCAGTAGTGTTTGTCATTGATTAAAAATAATATACTTCCTCAAGAAATGGCATACATGGTTGAAAATGGAAGGGCCCTATGGCAAGGGAGCTAGGGAGCTATTTTTAAGAGATCAATTGCTTATTTGTTTAGTCATACTTCTTTGAGAAGGAAGACAAGAGACCAAGAAATCCAGTATAAATCCTAGAGCTAATATTAGGAGTCAATATGTTTAGCTTGACTATAAATTTATCGAAATCGGAGTTCAGATGATCTTGAATTTAACTTTAAAAGTTTTAAATTCAAAAGTTTTGAGATTTGTGCTGATCAAGATAATTTTTGGTGACATATCAATGTTATAAAAGATTAATGTTATAAAAGATAAATTTTAAGTGGTTGATAAATAAACTATAGTATTCATTCACTATTTTCATATTTGACCACATTAGGTACCTAACGAATCAAAGATAAAAAAAAACAAATGACAACAAATTATGGGATATAAAATGTGCAACTAGTATTGCCCGATAAGAGTGGGCAAAGCAACCTCTTTGATCCAAAAATTAAATTCATCCAAAAAACTAGGTTGATTTAGTTCGAGCTGAGTTTAAGTTGATCTTGATCGGTAATATTACATGAAACAATTAATTTGTCTTGGTTTAGGTTTCGGCTTTTGAGAAACTAAATAAAACTAACTTGAAAAGAACTATAACACACATGATGTATTTCAAGTCATTTGATTGAAAATAAAGACCTGGTTTTAAATTTATAAATTATAATATATTTCTTTACTTCCGATTTCTGTTATACCAAACCAAACATAACCAATCAAAAATAATAATCTACATTGAACCATATCAATCAATGATGGCTTTGGTTTCTAAATCTAGACTAAAAACACAATCAAAGAAGAACCTGGCAATTTAGTTTGGAGTCCTTTGTTATCAGTTTGGTTTTAGTTTCCATGATTAGTTAGTTTGGTTCGGACCAAATCATGTTTGGTATGGAACCAAACCGAACCATTCTCATCCCCATGCAGTACTGTACTTACAAACGAGATGAAAGTCTTTATACACACAACGGTAACAAATATAGGAACATAAGGAAAACATAACACTGGAATGGTACATACATGACATCAATAAGAAAATATACTGTGCAATCTTTGAAATGACGACCTCATTCGAATGTAGCATAGCATGGTGGGAACGGAAAAGGAAAAAATTGTCAAAACCTTTGAATACTAATTACAGTCTGCAAAAGGAAGTCAGAAATTGGATGCAGTTGACAAGGAAATCAAATACAAAATTTCAGAAGTAATATATCAAGCCTTCCCTTACGACCTGGGATTTGTGATGCGGTGGAACGAATATAACGGAAAAATAATTAGAAATAAAAAGACTATACTTCTAAAAGGGCCAGCAAGTGATTAACCAGTTGCCAAGCAGAGAATTCAATTTTCGTAAGTTCGGGCTCTTCTTATATTCTAGTAGGTATATTAGATATCCCAATAAAAACCTAATAAGTTCTCTAGCAGAGCCAAACAGAACTGAAAAACCAAACCTGAAACCAAAATTTAGGGATGAATTGAAGGAAAAAAAGACTTCAGATGACAAAAACGGGTAGAAGAAATAAGGGAGTTTGATTACCATTGCAAATTGGGTCGTCGTCATGGATATTGACGCGAGATTGAACTTCTTCGCGAATTTTGGGCGCTTCGGTCTTCAGGCTACAGATTCCGGACTTCGGACTTCAAACTTCAGAGCCAACTTGAAATCGAAACCCAAGTAAAAACAACCCAAAAAATAATTTGGAAAATTGCCCAAAACCGTCAGAAAATTCAGGACTTTTTTAAGAGAAATTTGACTTATAGAGAGGGAAGTGGTTGGATACGACCCACATAATTTTTATACATTGATAAATCTAGCATTTAAATAGTAATATTTAATTATATAAATTTTATTATTTTAAAATAAATTCATAAAAAAATGCGATTCATTTTGGAAAAACTAAAATCAAAATCATTTTCAGTTTGATTTAGAAATTTGAGTTTATGTACTTAAATATCAAAATTTTTTATATTAGTCAAATAAATATTTAAAATTTTTATGATATGCATTTAAATCTCTTAATAAAATTTAGGCCTTCAATATTGTTGTATTAAAAATATAAGTTATTGTCTTTTATAATCTCATGAATGTTGTGTATATCTGATCATGTCCATATTGGACTAATATAGGTGCCTAATATGTTCAGATAGAAGTACTTGGACCTAATAGGTTCTAGTAGCGAGAGTTTGGCCAAAATGGCCACCTAGCCCTCCATAGGCACTCAACACCCAAGCGATGTGACTTGCTAGGATCAAACTAGTCAAAATAGTGGTCTCCATTAGGAGTTGTGAGGAATTCATACATATTCATTCAGATTTTTAAAAGCTTTACCATTTAGCGAGGGATAGCTCTCCAAAGTTATTTTTTATTGAAATCAGCAAGTCACCATCAACACATTAACATTATTATAGGGAAGAAGCATCTCAAGAAGTCAAGGGTAAGATTCTCTAGACTTAGCTAGCTCTAAGCTTGTGGTTATCAT
Source organism: Dendrobium huoshanense (assembly GCA_016618105.1). Taxonomy (NCBI): domain Eukaryota; kingdom Viridiplantae; phylum Streptophyta; class Magnoliopsida; order Asparagales; family Orchidaceae; genus Dendrobium; species Dendrobium huoshanense. The sequence goes on along the minus strand of CM028342.1, from coordinate 35,046,001 downwards.
GATATGAAGGAATTCAACCTTCACATTTAACCACTCGAGAATTGTACCAATAAATGATGATTCCGTATAGGTTGTTAAGCCAATGCTAATGTCCCAAGGCTAACTAAGAGGGTGGTAAATTGATAATTTAAAAATTCTCTTAGATTTTTTAATAGAAAATCAATTTAACAATTTTCCAACTTTGATTATTATTTTGAAATAGACTTTTCAACCACAAATACTAAAGTGCAGAAAATAAAAATGCGGAAATTAAAATGACACAAGGATGTATAGTTGTTCGGTCAAACATGTCCTGCAACCACTCCTTGAAGACTCCCTCTTCAGGTACTGCACTATTACCAAAGTAACTCTCCTTTTTCTCCAACAGTAAGGCGAAGAAGCCTTTACAATTTCTCTCTTCCACCAATTCCTGGTGCAGCAGAGAACTGTCGTCCTTTCACACCCTACAAGTGTCGATAGAGAATCGTCGTCTTTTCACACCCTCCAAGTGTCGGCAAAGAACCGTCGTATGTTCACACCCTCCAAGTGTCAACAGAGTGCCGGATCTTCTTCAAAGATCTTTTCTCAAGCAACTAAAAAGAAGAAAGGAAGAGTAATAACCAAAAACCAAATTAGATTCTTACATTTGACTAACCTTGTGAACTCTTCACACTTCACTTGCAAGAACTCTCTCTCAAACACTCTTCCACAATCACTCTTTCACTTGCTCTTGAAAAATCATGAAGAACTATACTTTTTCACGTCAGTTTCTAAGGACCTTTTATATGAAAGACATGAAAAACCGTCCAAAATATTGAAAATTTTCATTTTGAGCGCTTATGATCGTACTTTAGTACGTACGAATAGTTCAAAAACTATTGCGTACGAACCTTTGTGAATTTGTATGAAATATTTTCATACATGATAATCGTCCAGTACAAACCAAGTTCGTACTATACGAATGGTTAGAAAATTTTTCAACTTCATTGGGACAAAAAGGTACCCCATATTTTTTACTCTGGATGTCATCTGTATGAACATGAAATCGTACATTATGATCCGTTCAGAAAAATTTGGCATTCATCGGAACAAAAAGGAACCCTTCAAATTCATAATCTGGACATCGTTTGTACGAACATGATATAGTACAGTACGATCAATTCATAAAACTTTGGGATTCATCAGGACAAAAAGGGACCCGTCCAATTTGTACTCTGGACGTCGTCTATACGAACAAGGAATCATGCAGTACTAACAGTTCATAAAAAGCTTTGAAATCGTCGGGATGAAAAGGGACCCATCTAATTCATACTCTGGAAGTCGTCTATACGAAGGACACTTCGTAGAGTACGAATTATACTTATAAATGTTTTCTCCTCTCGTTTGTTTAACTGCTCGTAGGAGTGTATAATTGAACAAATCATCCCATACAAAATGAATTCGTACAGTATGATTAGTTTAAATTTTTTATAAATTTAAAACACTCCCTCATTGTGTGTGTGCATAGTTACTCAATTATAATCACATTATCTCAAACTCAATAAAATTAAAAATATAGACTCTATTTATAATGAACCATAATCTAATCTGATTTGATGTTTTCAGTAATCTAGAGTATGATTTTTCTGAAATGTTAGTACACACAAATAATAAAAATAATACATCCAAAATATATTAGGAGAAATTGTAAGTAAAATAATAATATTTAGTATCATCAAAAATATACATATTGCAATAATATCAACAATCAAACAACTAAGTTGCAACAATCTTAACAATATCCCCCTTTTTGATGATGGCAAAATAATTATTGTTTGAGTTAACATGTCTACTTTAAATTTCTCCTTAGCTCCCCCTAAAAGAATGAACATGTGAATATAGGGAGATTCCATGATAAAAACAATTTTTTTTAATTTTTAAAATATAAGCACAAAAACATCAAATAAATACAAAAATATCAAAATATTTAAAAAAACACAAATCCAAAAATATAAAAACACACACAAAAACAAAAATAAACACAAACAAAATTATTTATCCCCCTTTAGACAACAACAAAAAGGAAAAAAAATGAAATGAAAGATGTCAAATGAGAAACCAAAATAATTAATCTTGAAAGTGATTGAAATATAATTGCAATAATAAAGTTAATTACATAAGATGAAAAAGAAATATTCAAAATTTTTAAATTAAAGAACAACTTAGATAAGAAAAATTTATCAAGGTCATGATGTATTCTAGACAATTAGATAAGGAGGATTTTTGAAAAAATGATAAAATGAAAATTATTTAATTTCAAGTTTCAAAATATGATATAATTGAAAATTAGATTGATTTAAAATGAAGATTAAACGATAGCGAAAAGAACATAAATAATTCAATTGGCGATATTGCGCGTCTTTTCAAATATTTGTGGCACACTTTGTGCATCTTTTTCTATTTGGGCTAATTTTATGCCTCTTTTCATTTTGCGAACTATTGTGTATTCTTTCAATTTTTGTACACACTGTACATTTCTTTTTGATATACCAATTTTCTTTTATTTAGTCTTTTCAAAATCAATAATCTAAAAATCAAATTTCTCTAGTAACTAAAATAATTATATTTAAAAAGAAATAAAAAATAATATTACATCAAAATTACAATAATAATATTCAAAATATGTTTGTTTAAAAAGAACATGAGATTTGTATGCTTAACTTGATTGAGTTGTAAGTTAATTTTAAATTTTTGAAAAATTAGATTTTATAATGAAATTAATTTTATAATTCAAGTTAATTTATAATACATTTTAAGATCAATTAAAATAGGCTTTTTATATAGGCAAACTCACATTTCAAATTAAGAACTAAAGCAACATCACTAAGCATGACATTTTTATTTATATCAAAAAGATCATATACATCAAAGTGATTGATTTCAATAAACAGAACATCTAAATATCATAACATCAATACAAGCCTAAATAAAAATAGGTACTACTGAAAGCAATAAACAAATACATCATCACATCATCAGGAAATGATTGGCAAAAGCAACTATAAAGAAGTACTTCTAAAACTCTGAAAGACCCTGATCTGGATGAGGAGGCTGGTTGAAGACTGAGAAATAGCTATTCATCATAACTACATTCGTGTTCACCAAGTTAAACTGACCTCGGATCCACCTTATATCTTCTTAGTACTATGTATCCTGCTGGTTTAGATGAGTCTGAATTTGATCAAAACGTTGATCAAAATGACTCACCATCCGATCAAATCACTGGATCATCTTCTGAAAGTAGTTATTATCAGGTCCCTAAGTAGGTGTAGGTGCTCCCCCTTCTCCCTCAATATCCTCACTTAAACTCTCATTCCTCCCAAACAAAGTAAAAAAAAAGTATTGGTGAAGAAGATTGGCATTTTAGTGGGAGGATCAAGATGAATAATGTTGCACTTCTTTTCGAAAATGTAAGTCGCGCGCTAAGTGTCCTAGAGTAATATTTTTCTTCTTATGATGATGAGGAAGCCCAATTTCAGAAAGATTATGAATGTAATCCAAGATGAGTTGGGCCTCAACAATAGGTTGTCCAGTCATGATTAAATAGGTAACGGTGGATAGAAGATGAGTCATATTTATGTGATCACCATTCTTATGAAGGATTGAATTTCTTAAGACATGCTAGATGACCCTAGCATTTTGATTCAAAGTGTATATTCTTGCTAAGTGATAAACTTGAGTTACACCTCTAAGAATTTTATTTATCTCAGACCAGTCATCATCAGATTTAAAGGTCAAAGTGTGTGCTCTAGTCCCACGAGTCCTTAAGTGAAGAAAATTTCCTAGATCCTCCATAGTGATTTCCACACGCCATGTTTTGACAATTGAAGTTATCATACTTTTATCCTCACTGACCCTCATATTTGCTAGGAAATATTGAAAAGTCTCTCTGTGATAAGCATAGATCAAAGTCAAAATGAAGGAGAACTGGGTTGAAGCAAATAGAGGCATAATTGAAACGTGGATTTCATCTTGAATAAGTAGTCTTGAAGGAGTGATTTTTGTTGAGATTCGTTCATAATGAATTAGGTTGTAAAACTCAAGCTTATGTCCCAGTGGCTAACCAAGCGGGGGCTGAATTGGTAATTAAAAAATTTGAACCCTCTTTTTAAACTTTGGAAATTAAAACTTAATTGTTAAGTGAATTTTTTTTTTTTAAAAAAAAAAGATCTTTCAACCACAAGTTGTAAATGATAAACAAAATAAAAAGCGGAAAAGTAAAGAGCACCAGATTTATAGTGGTTCAGTCAAAACCAGACCTACATCCACTCAACGGAGGGACCCTCCGAGTATTGCACTAATACCACTAGTGACTCTCCTTTAGCACCCACAGCAAGGCAGAGAAGCCTTTACAAAAAACTCTTTCCACCACTACCCGGTGCGACAGAGAACCGTCTTCCTTTTACACTTATCCTTAGTGTTGGCAGAGAACCGTTCGTCCTTTTACACTCTCCTAGTGTGACCAAAGAACCCTTCGTCCTTTCACACTCTCCAAGTGGTGGCAAAGAACGCTTCATCCTTTCATACTCTCCTAGTGTGGGTAGAGAACCCACGTCTATTCACACGCTCCAAGTGTCGGTAGAGAACCAGATCTCCTTGACAGATCTTCTCACAAGAATTCTAGAAGGAAGAAAGAAAAGAGTGATGTAATCCCAAATCACAAGTAGAGATTCTTACCTTTGATGACCAAGCGAAGCCTTCACGCTCTAGTGGTAGGAATCCTCCTTTGAATGCTCTCTCACACTCTCTCCTTGACTCTTCTTTCAATAGGCACGAAGATCAAATGGAAAAAAGATTGGGTGGCGGTCTAAATTGGACTATATATATAGGAGAGACAAGAAAAACTATCCAAAACTGTAAATTTTTTAAGTCAACATGAAATGAATCATCCCGTACGATCGTGGATCATCCTGTACGATTTTACTTAAAGTGTCAGAAATGATCCTGATGTATATTGGTACGAACTATGTTCGTACACGATCATCCTCCCGTACGAACTAGGTTCGTCCAGTACGATCAGTTATATCATAGGTCGATTCCCTAATAACAGCAGGACGTAACCAACTATGGTAAGTCGGTTCACATCGTCCTGGGATGAATAGGACTTCGTCTGGACGAAATTTTTATACAGAGCAACTCGTCCTGGCATGATAATGAATTTCGTCTAAATGAAATTTTTACAGAGAAGAATCCGTCCTAGGACGATTTGGATTTCGTCTGGACGAAATTTTTATAGAGCCCAAGTCATCCTAGCACGATTATAGATTTCGTCTGAATGAAATTTTTACAGAGAAGAATTCATCCTGGGACGATTTGGATTTCGTCTAGACGAAATTTTTACAGAGCCGAAGTCATCCTGGCACGATTATAGATTTCGTCTGAATGAAATTTTTACAGAGCCCAACTCGTCCTAGGATGAAAATAATTTCGTCCTGGAAGATCAGTACTTGAAAAAATATCATCACCTCCTGTTCGTTCCATTGCTCCTACGAGGAGATAACTGACCTGATCGTCTCGTATAATCTATGTTCATCCCGTACGATCAGTACAAATTTTATAAGATCTCCTTAAGTGTGTGTGTGTGTGTGTTTTCATTCACTCAATTACAATCACCCCCTCTCAATTTAAAAAACAATTTAAAGCTTCAATTTACAAAGGATTGTATGCTGAATTCAATTTGAAGTCTGCATAGTTTGGAGTTCAATTTTCCTGAAATGTTAGTACACACAAGAGCAAAAATAAATCTTTCAAAAAATGTTAGGAGATAACCACACATAAAATAATAATATTTGGAATCATCAAAACTATATAAGTTGCAATAATGTAAAACATGCTAATAGCAACTCTCTTAACAATCTCCCTCTTTTTTATATGACAAAACAATTATTGTTTGTAGGATTTCAAATTCTAGGGATCTCCTAAACTCCCCCTGAATTTATGAATGCATGAATATAAGGAGGCATTGATTCTAAAATTATTTTTGTCTTTCAAAAATTTTATACAAAACAAAACAACAACATAATCACAAAAACAAAATAAACAAAAATACTAACACAAGATACATGACTCTCAAGACACAAGACACAATTCAACAAATAATTTATAAGTCTCACAAGACACAAGATAAAATTCTAACAAATAAAGACATAATTCAACAAACAATTTCTCCCCCTTTTTGACAACCGCAAAAAGTGAAGAAGAGAAAAAACAACTTGAAATATAAGCAGAGATATGAAAATCATTTGATAATATAATCTTAATAGTGATTGAAATAAGTTATACAAATAAAATTAAAATATTAGACAAATCATATAAATTCATATAAATTAAGAAGTGATATAACATAGATAATAAAAAGAATTTATCAAAGACATGAGTCAGTTTAGACACTAAGATAGAGAAAACCATTGCAATAAGGTTGAATAAAAAATTATATATTTCAAATTTCAATATCAATTATAAATAAACATAAGATTAATTTTAATTAAGAGATTAAAAGAGTTTGGAAAGAAATAACTACCACATGTGACGCTTTAAGCATCTTTTTCTTAGTTGTGGCACATTTTTGTGCATCATTTTTACTTTGGGCTTATTTTGTGCCTCTTTTCACATTGCGAACATTTGCGCATTCCTTTTGATTTTTTTTTTATTATTGTACTTTTACACAATTTGTAAGAGTAATTTTATTCTTTCTAAAAATAATAATCTAAAATTTCAAATCTTTCTAAGTGCATAAATAATGATTGATAAGTGAAATATAAAATAAGAAAATATTGTAATTGTAATAATAATATTAACAATAATACAGTCTAAAGAAGAGACATGAAATTGAAAATCCTAATAATATCAAGTAATAAGCAAAACTTAAACTTAGAATAATTAGATTTTCTAATGAATTTAATTTTTCTTGCAATTCAGGTTATAGCACGATTAAGATTAAAAATCTGATGATTTATATAAAGTCTAACAAATATTTCAAAAGTAAATTCAAATCAAAACACAATAACTTATTTTGATATCATTCTAAATATTACAAGGATTCATCAAGATATCAATACTAAAATAAGGAAGAAATACATCAAACTACTAAAAGCAAACAACAACTAACAAATAAACAATAACAACACAAAACACAAAACATCATGTGCAACAATCACTCGGACGGTCCCTAAGCTGGAGGAGGAGGATGAGCAGTACCAAAGAGATTAAAGTATGTATTCAATATAAGTACATTGGTACTAATATCATTCATTTGTCCCCTCAAATAACCCATGTCATGTTGATATTGAGCAGCCTGCTGTTGAAGATGAGTCTCAATTTGATCAAAGCGTTGATCAAAATGAGTCTCTAGCTGATCAAATCTTTGAACCACTAATTTGGTTCATTAGCAGAAGTAGGTGCACCTTCTGGCTCTTATTCTGTATCATTTATGACATGTGCTTTTCCTGATTCCTCCTTGAAGATCGCTCTAAATGATCCGTCATTGTAATAGAGTGATTCTTCATATTCTTGATCAAGATGAACCAAGTTATACTTCTTTTACAGAATATAGAAAACTAAGTGTCCTAAAGCAATATTCCTCTTTCTTTTCTGTTATGCATGGCCAATTTCAGAAAGCCCATAAAGATAGTCAAGAATAAGTTGAGCTTCATCTATAGGTTTATCGCTCATGATTAAGAAGGTCACCATGGAAAGAAGTGGGGTAATATTGACTCTATCACCAGCTTTTGGAATGATTGAAGTTCTAAGAATGTGCTAGATGATGCGTGCATTACGGACAAGACCGGATACCCTAGCCACATGCTCAATTAAACCATTTCCTCTAATCACCCTATTGATTTCATACCATTTATATGTATCATTGGTGATTAAGAAATGGGCTCTACTTCCCCAGTCCTTAAATTTAGAAAAGCTCCTAAGTCGTGTTTAGTTATTTCAACTTTTTATTTGAAAACAAAGGAGCGAATCACAGTGTTCAGAATTACATGACATATTGACTAGAAAGTAGTGGAAGGTTTCTTTGTTATAGAGGTGGACCAGAGTAAGGATAAAGTGAAACTAAGTCGAAGCAAATAAAGACATTACCTGAAAGGTAATATCTTCTTGAATTAAAATTCGGGAAAGAGTGATTTTGGCAGAAGCAAATCTTGGAAAAGAATCCTCATTTGCTTTGGACAGAAAGTTTTTGGACGAATTCCTATGTGGCTTCTTCGCTAAGACCTTTTGACGCTTACTTGAACTGGCAATTTGAAAATTATTTAGAGTAAGAAAGGAGTTGAAAGTGATATTTAGCGTGTGACAATTGTGTTGAAAAGACCGTCTATTTATTGAAAAATGATTTGTTCGTACCAGACGAAAATAATTTGTCCCGTACGAAATTTTCGTTCATCCCGTACAAAATTTTTTTCGTACAGATGATCCAATACGACTAGAATGAAATGGCTTTTCGTAAATAACGTGGCTTACGAAGCGTCCTTTCGTACAAACTTTTGACCAGTCTGATCGTACAGACGAACACGTGTTCGTCCCGAAACGATCAGAACTTATATCATTTTAATGGCAGTTAAAATTGTCCCCTACATCGAACCGACATGCGTTCGTCTAGAACGAACCAAAGGTTCGTACGTACGAAGTTCGTACATACGAAGTTCGTACGTACGAAGTTCGTATTAAAAACTACCTTATCCTTTCAACTGCTTCATTCATTCGTCCCACCGATTGAAAAGAAAATTGTCCCGGACGATCATTACGATCGTACAGATGAAGTACACTAAAAATTGCACTCAAACGGTTCAAAATCTGATAGTTTGTCACACTACACAAATCATCCCGTACGAAAATATTTCGTCCTGGACGATGATGCAATTTTTTTTTTTTTTTACACTCAAACAAAGCTAAAATTCAAAAACATAAGAAAATACCAAAAACAATGATGAAACACAGACTCTAAAAAGAAAAAATCACACAAACAAAATAATAAACACACAAAAAAAAACATTTAATAATCAAACATACATCAATGTTGCAAGAACATTTTTATTTAAGTATTTAAATCAATCACACAAGGCCTTATTCTTAATGCACTGAAAGTATCAAATGCTAAAGGTTTTGTAAAAATGTCTGCAAGTTGATTTTTAGTTGTAATATGAATGAGTTCAATTTCTCCCTTGGATACATGATCACTTATAAAATGATGACTTATGTCTATGTGTTTGGTTCTTGAATGTTGAATAGGATTTTTAGAAATGCAAATAGCACTAGTGTTATCATAATAAATTGGAATAGTGCCTATAAACAATCCTAAATCAATCAACTATTATTTCAACCAAAGTACTTGTGCCACACAACTTCCTAATGCAATGTATTCATCTTCTGCTATAGATAGGGCTACTGAATTTTGTTTTCTACTGGACCAAGACACTAAAGAATTTCCAATGAATTGACATGTTCCAGAAGTGCTTTTCCTATCCACCATATATCTTGCAAAGTCAGAATCTGAAAAACCAATTATTTCAAATGAAGAGCTAAACTTAGGATACCTAATTCTTAAGTTCTGAGTTCCTAACAGATATCTTAAAATTCTTTTAACTGCTATCAAATGTGATTCTTTTGGATTTGATTGAAATCTAGCACACAAGCAAACACTAAACATGATATCGGGCCGGCTAGCAGTCAAGTAAAGTAAAGATCCAATTATCCCTCTAAATTTCTTTTGATCAATAGATTTTCCGTTAGGGTCCTTATCCAACTGAACTGAGGAACTCATTGGTGTACTTACAGGTTTAGCATTGCCCATTTCATACTTTTTGAGGATGTCCTTAACATACTTTTATTGACTTAGAAATGTTCCTTCCTCAATTTGCTTAATGCTAAAACCTAGAAAGTAACTTAAATCTTCCATTAGACTCATCTCAAATTCACTACTCATTGTTTTAGAGAAATCATCACAAAGATTTTTATTTGAAGATCCAAAAATGATATCATCCACATAAATTTGAACAATGAGTATATCCTTTCCACATTTCTTCAAAAAGAGAGTTGTATCCACACATTCTTTTTCAAAAGATCTTTCAAGTAAGGAAGGTGCTCAACCTCTCATACCAAGCCCTAGGTGCCTGTTTCAATCCATACAATGCCTTTTTCAACTTGAAAATATGATTTGGGTATTTAAAATTTTCAAAACCTGGAGGTTGTTCTACAAAAATATCCTCTTGAATTATCCTATTTAAAAATGCACTTTTGACATCCATTTGATACAATTTAAAATCTCTAAAACAGGCAAAGGCTAGTAAAACCCTAATTGCTTCAAGTCTAGCTACAGGGGAAAAGGTCTCCTCAAAATTAATCCCTTCAATCTGATTATACCCCTTAGTAACTAATCTAACCTTATTTCTAATGACTACTCCTGAGTCATACATTTTGTTTTTGAATACCCACTTAGTTCCAACTACACTTTGATCTTTTTGCCTTGTAGTTAATTCCCAAATTTTATTTCTTATAAATTGATTAAACTCTTCTTGCATGGCCAAAATCTAAAATTTATTAGAAAGTGCTTTATCAATATTAGTGGGTTCAGTTGAAATGAAGGCTGAATGATTGACTTCCTTATTTAATCCACGCCTAGTCCTTAAACCCTCACTTGGTTCACCTATGATCAATTCCCTTGGGTGGTTTTTAGAAAATCTCAAATCTCTAGGCATAGGGTTTTCTATCTCCAAATTTTCTTCCAAGTTCAATTTATTAATTTTTTGGGAGTTAATCTCAATTTCATCTTCTATAATATTTGGCTCTTCCATATTTCCAGATTCATCAAATACAACATGTGTGGTCTTCTCAATTACCAAAGTTCTTCTATTGAATACTCTATAAGATTTTCCAACACTTGAGTATCCAACAAAAATTTCTTCATCTGATTTTGGATCAAATTTTCCTAAGGCAGATTTTTCATTATTATGAATGAACACCTTGCAACAAAAAATATGCAAATGAGACAAATTAGGTATTTTCTCTTTTAGCAACTCATAAGGTATTTTATTTAACTTAAACCTCACATTTATCCTATTAAGAACATAACATGTAGTGCTAACCGCCTCAGGCCAAAAATATTTAGGAAGTGAATATTCTTCCAACATTGCTCGGGCGGCTTCTATTAATGTTTTATTTTTCCTTTCGACTACCCCATTCTGCTGAGGGGTTCTAGGTGCAGAAAAGTTGTGATCAATTCCTTTCTCCTTACAAAATTCTTCAAATCTCTCATTCTCCTCCATGATCACTTTGAATAGAAATAATTTCACACTTTAATTTTCTTTGAATCCAAGTCGAAAAATGTCTAAATTCTTCAAATGATTCACTCTTATGAAATAGAAATCTGACCCATGTGAATCTTGAGTAATCATCCACAATCATAAATCCGTATACCTTCCCTCCTAGACTCACAGTTCCAACTGGTCCAAAAAGATCTATATGCAAAATCTCCAATGGTTTACTAGTTCTAAGGTCCTTATTGGACTGAAAAGAGGACTTCACCTGCTTTCCTAATTGACATGCATCACAAAGGTGGTCCTTAGTAAAGTCTAGTTTTGGTATACCTCTCATTAAGTTCTTTTGGGTAATCCTCCTAAGATTTTTCATGCTAGAATGATAAAGTCTCCTATGCCATAGCCATGTTTCATCATATACAATTTTCAAACAAAAAGCAGTAGGAGAATTAATGCAATTTAAATCTAGCATGTAAAAATTATTTACCATTTTACCATTCAAAACATCTTTATCATTTAGGCTTAATATGCAGCTAGTAGGAAAATTTTTTACACAATAACCTTTATCACATCGCTGGCTTATACTTAATAAATTATGCTTTAAGCCTTCTACCAATAATATATTATTAATGAAAAAATTCTTAAAATTTCCAATCATACTTGATCCAACCACCTTTATTGTGGTATTATTTCCAAGTGTAACCTCTCCTCCACTCCTGGCTTCCAGCGTTATGAATTGAGCAGTATCTCCAGTCATGTGCTTTGAACATCCGCTATCCAGGTACCATATGCTCTCACGAGATCTTGTGTGAGAGTGATCCTACAAAATTATCAAACATTAGATCTGGAAACCCAAACAAGGTTGGGTTCACCTTTTAGCAATTTATAATCAGATGCATGTATGATATGTCTAGGTTTATGCATCTTAGGTCTCCACACCAAATTAGTTTTCATCTTCAAAGTACAGGTGTGCGCTATATATCCAAACAATCCATAAATATTATATTTTACTTTAGGAAATGGATTCCTAAGTCTTCTAACATTCATCTATCTTTTCAGGGATTGCATAAATTTAGGATACAAAATAGGATTAGTAAAATCTTCAAGTTTAGGAGGTATCCTGTTATCCTCGAGAGCTTTTATCGTTAATTTGTAAAATGAATTCATATCTTCCAAAATTTGATTTGTATAATTGGTTCTATAAAGTTTGCTCTCAAGTTCATCCTTAGAATTCTTAAAATCTTTCTCGAGTTCTGCATAGGATGATTTTAAATTATCATGATTTTTATTCAAGTCATCAAACTCATCAACTAATTTCATGTGGTTGTTATCAATCAAAGCATGATCTTTCCTAAGGATTTCATGTTCCTTTTTAAGCTCTTCCAATTCTAAACTAAGGCTAGCATACATTTTCTTCATTTTTCTATATCATTAATGCATGTGTTTAGAAACTTCAAAAAGTTTATCATAAGTTACGTCACATACCTCTTCATGATCTGACTGATCAAGACTGTCAGCCATTAAGCACAGATTAGTGATTTCCTCTTCTTTTTCAGTCTCTGATGAATCTGAAGCTGAGTCCGCCTAGAAGGCTTTTTGAAACTTTTTTTCTGCCCTTCTTTATAGTAGGTTTCTCCTCTACCTTCTCCTTGCTAGGATTGGCTTTAAGTTTAGGGCAATCCGTATTTATATGTCCAAGTTTCCTGCACTCATAGCAAATAATATCATTTGAAACCTTGGTATTTCTATTGAATTTACCTCTATTTTATTACTGTCATTTCTTCTGCTTCCTCTTTAGAAAGCTTCTGAATTGTCTAGTCATCAATGCGATGTCTTCTTCATCCTCAGGTTGTGAGTGTTCACTCTCAGACGCTTCCTTATTCAGTGCTATGTTATTCTCCATTCATGGTTCACCTGCATCAATCTTTCTTTGGCTAACTCCTTGCTCGTAAGCAATAAGCAAACCAAGAAGATTGTCAATAGAATAAATATTTAAATCCTTAGACTCTGTAATTGTAGTATTTTTAGCATCATAAGCAGTAGGCAAACAATAAAAAATCTTATTAACCATTTCAGCATTCGTTAGTTCCCTACCATGTGCATGCAAAGAGGTGACTATTTGTGTGAATCTGTACATGTCAGAAATGGATTCATTAGGTTTCATGTAAAATAATTCATAATCATACAGCAAGATATTAAGTTTAGATTGTTTAACCTCATTAGTCCCCTCATATATTATATAAAGTCTATCTCATATGTCCTTTCCACTTTTGCAAGTGGAAACCCGCATGTAGTCTTCCGATTTTAAAGCACAAAAGAAACTATTCAAGCATTTGGTGTTTAGTTGTGCTAAGTCATGTTCTTCTACTGTCCAGTCTGCAAAAGGTGTCTCAACTCTAACTCCATCAACTAATCTAGTTGGTTTTGTATATCCTTCTTGGACTAAGATCCACATACGATAATTAAGTGACTGTAAGAAAGTAGACATGCGTGTTTTTCAAAAATCAAAAGGTATATTGTCAAAAAGTGGAGGTCTAGTAATAGAGTAACCCTCAGGTGTGTTTCTGTTTTCAAATGTAGCCGTCTACGTTAATTAAAAAGTAGTCTAAACTTATGATTTTGAAACAAGGCTCTCATGCCACTTATTGAGATTCGTTCACAATGAATTAGGTTGTAAAACCCAAGCTTATGTCCTAGTGGCTAACCAAGAGGGGGGGGGGGGTGAATTGGTAATTAAAAAATTTGAACCCTCTTTTTAAACTTTGGAAATTAAAACTTAATTGTTAGTGAATTTTTTTTTTAGAAAAAGATTTTTCAACCACAAGTTGTAAATGATAAACAAAATAAAAAGCGGAAAAGTAAAGAACACCAGATTTATAGTGATTCGGTCAAAACCAGACCTACATCCACTCCCCGGGGGGACCCTCTAAGTATTGCTCTAATATCACTAGTGACTCTCCTTTAGCACCCACAGCAAGGCGGAGAAGCTTTTATAAAAACCCTTTCCACCACTACCAGGTGCGACAGAGAACCGCCTTCCTTTTACACTTATCCCCAGTGTTGCCAGAGCACCATTCATCCTTTTACACTCTCCTAGTGTGGGCAGAGAACCCTTCATCCTTTCACACTCTCATAGTATGGGCAGAGAACCCTTCATCCTTTCACACTCTCCTAGTATGGGCAGAGAACCTTTCATCCTTTCACACTCTCCTAGTGTGGGCAGAGAAGCCACATCTGTTCACACTCTCCAAGTGTCGGCAGAGAACCAGATCTTCTTGATAGATATTCTCATAAGAATTCTAGAAGGAAGAAAGAAAAGAGTGAAGTAATCCCAAATCACAAGTAGAGATTCTTACATTTGAACACCAAGCGAAGCCTTCACCCTCCAGTGGTAGAAATCCTCCTTTGAATGCTCTCTCACACTCTCTCCTTGACTCTTCTTTCAATAGGCATGAAGATCAAATGGCAAAAGATTGGGTGGCAGTCTAAATTGGACTATATATAGGAGAGACAAGAAAAACTATCCAAAACTACAAATTTTTTAAGTCAACACGAAATGAATCGTCTCGTCGATCGTGGATCGTCCTGAATGATTTTACTTAAAGTGTTGGAAATGATCCTGATGTATATTTTTAAGAACTATGTTCGTACACGATCATCGTCTCGTACAAACTAGGTTCATCTAGTACGATCATTTATACCATAGGTCGGTTCCTTAATAACTGCAGGACGTAACCAACTGTGGTAAGTCGATTCACATCGTCCTGTGATGAACAAGACTTCTTCCGGACGAAATTTTTACAGAGAGCAACTCATCCTAGCACGATAATGAATTTTGTCTGAATGAAATTTTTACAGAGAAGAATTCGTCCTGGGACATTTGGATTTCATATGGAAAAATTTTTTACAGAGCCCAAGTCGTCCTGGCACGATTATAGATTTCATCTGAATGAAATTTTACAGAGAAGAATTCATCCTGGGACAATTTGGATTTCGTCTGGATGAAATTTTTACAAAGCCCAAGTCATCTTGGCACGATTATAGATTTTGTCTGAACGAAATTTTTACAGAGCCCAACTCATTCCGGGATGAAAATAATTTTGTCCTGGACGATTAGTACTTAGAAAAATTTCATCACCTCATATTCGTTCCATTGCTCCTACGAGGAGATAACTGACTTGATCATCCCGTACGAACTAGGTTTGTCCCGTACGATCAGTACAAATTTTGTAAGATCTCCTTAAGTGTGTGTGTGTGTGTATTTTTATTCACTCAATTACTATCACTTCCTCTCAATTCAAAAAATAATTTAAAGCTTCAATTTGTAAAGGATTGTATGCTGAATTCGATTTGAAGTCTTCATAGTTTGGATTTTAATTTTCCTGAAATGTTAGTACACACAAGAGCAAAAACAAATCTTCTAAAAAGTGTTAGGAGATAACTACACATAAAATAATAATATTTTGAATAATCAAAACTATATAAGTTACAAGAATGTAAAACATGCTAATAGCAACTTTCTTAACAATTTTGGCATTTATATACCTATAAAAAGAATTCTCATTATCTTTAGACAAGAAGTTGTCATCCCCACCCTTAGATGACTATCCCTTAGTAACTCTAGAGCGCTTGCTAGAACTTGCCATTCATACATTGGTGCCTCTAGAAGGATTCAAGAAGGATTTGGAAGTGAATGGAAATGATTTCAATAGTCCTCCTATTTAAAGAAAAATGATCCATCATAAAATACAAAAATGGCTTCATATGTACGATCTTGAGACTATATGGGACGAAATTATTTTTGTATGGATGAATGATAATGTCCAAAATGAAACAACTTTCATAAACACATAATTTATGAGGCATCATTTCGTACAGACTTTTTGACCATATGATCGTACAAACAAACAGATGCTCGTCCTAGACGATCAGTTATTTAAGATCATTTTACTGACAACTAGGTTCCTTCCCCACAAAAAATGACACGTGGATCGTACAAAAAAAAATTGATTTCGAACGTACAATCAGTTATAATAACTGATTCCACCTAGATAACTGTCTACATGTGTACATAAAAATGTATAAAGATCATACAGGATGATGACATCATCGTACAGTACGAGCTATGTGAAAAAAAATCTAAATTTTATGCATTCAACTCTAAAATAATAATTGACATGCTACAAAATTTATATAGTACGAACATAATTTCATACAATAAGAATAAAATACTTATAAAATTAAATCCATAAAAAAATTCTCAAATTCAATCAACCTTACAAAAGTGACAAATGTTTAAATTTGAAAAACTTTCAAAATAACAAATGAAATAAAAACACTCTCAACTAAAACAAAAATAAAAATAAACACACATAAAAACATATCAAATATGCAGAAATTTTTTCTAAGCATTAAGATCAATCACACATAACCTTGTTATTAAGGTGCTAAAGGTATCAAAGGCTAGTGGTTTTGTTAAAATATCTGCAAGTTGATTTTCAGTTGAAATCTGATTCAATTTAATTTCTCCTTTGGCTACATGATCTCTAATGAAATGATGTCTTATATCTATATATTTTTCTCTAGAATATTGTATAAGATTATATGAAATACAAATCGCACTAATGTTATCACAATAAATTGAAATTGTGTCTATTGTAAATTCTAAATCAATCAACTATTATTTCAACCGAAGAACTTGTGCCACACAATTTCCTAAGGCAATGTTTTCATCTTCAGCAGTAGATAAGGCTAGGAAATTTTGTTTTCTACTAGATTAAGAAACTAAAGAATTTCTTATAAATTGACAAGTTCCAGATGTACTCTTTCTATCAACGCTATAACATGCAAAGTCTGAATCAGAATATCAAACAATTTCAAATGAAGAGATGTACTTAGGATACCAAATTTCTAAGTTTTGATTTCCCAAAAGATATATTAAAATTCTTTTCACTGCTGTTAAATGTGATTCTTTTGGATCAGATTGAAACCTAACACACAAATAAATACTAAACATTATATCCAATATGCTAGCAATCAAATAAAGCAATTATCTAATTATACCCCTAAATTTCTTTTGATCAACAGATTTTTTCTTTGAGTACTTATCCAACTGAACAGAGGAACTCATTACTATACTTACTTATTTAGCATTATCCATTTCATAATTCTTGAGGATGTCCTTAACTTTAACTAACTAATAAATATTACATCCTCAATTTACTTAATTTTAAAACCAAGCAAATAACTTATATCTCCCATTAAACTCATCTCAAATTAACTACTTATTATTTTAGAAAAATCATCATAAAGATTTTTATTTATAGATCCAAAAATGATATCATCAACATATATCTGAACAATGAGTATATCATATCCTAATTTCTTCAAAAAAGAGAGTGGTGTCCATACTTTCTTTTACAAAAGATCTATCTAAAAGAAAAGTGCTTAACCTCTCATACCAAGCCCTAGATGTCTGTTTCAATCCATACAATATCTTTTTTAATTTATACACATGATTAGGGAATTTAAAACTTTCAAAACCTAGAGGTTGTTCAATGTAAACATCTTCTCATATCACCTCATTAAAAAAAACACTTTTAACATCCATTTGAAATAATTTAAATCTTCTAAAATTGGCAAAGGCTAATAAAATCCTAATTTCTTCAAGTCTTGATACAGGGGCAAAAGTCTCCTCAAAATCAATCCCTTAAATTTGATTATATCCCTTAGCCACCAATTTAGTCTTATTTCCAAAAAAAACTCATGATTCATTCATTTTATTTTTAAATATCCACTTAGTTCCAACTACACTTTGATCTATTGGCCTCTCAATCAATACCTAAATATCATTCCTAACAAATTGATTCAACTCTTCTTGCATGGCCAAAATCCAAAATTTATTTAAAAGTGCTTGATTAATATATGTGGGTTCAACCATTGAAATAAAGACTGAATGGTTAACATCTTTGCTAAGTACATGCCTAGTCCTAACACCCTCACTCGGTTCACAAAGAATCAATTCCTTAGTGTGATTTTTAAAAAAAATTAATTCTCTAGGAAAAGGGTTTTCTTTCTCTAAATTTTCTTCCAAATTTATATTTTCAATCTGTTGGAAGTTATTTTCTAAAAGATCATCTTTTAAATTTGGCTCTTCTAAACTTTCATATTCATTAAATATAATATGTGTTGTCTCCTCAACTACCAAAGTTCTTTTGTTAAATACTTTATATGATATTCCAATACTAGAGCATCCAAAAAGCTTCCTTCATCTTATTTTGGATCAAATTTTTCTAAAAGATATTTTCCATTATTATATATGAACATCATAAACATGCAAATGTGACAAGTTAGGTGTTCTCCCTTTAAGAAGCTCATAGGGTGTTTTATTCAATTTTGATTTTATGTTCACCCTATTCAGAACATAACATGTTGTACTAACCGCTTCAGCCCAAAAATATTTTGAAAGTATATATTCTGCCAACATGGCTCTAGCGACTTCAATTAATATTATGTTCTTTCTTTCGACTATCTCATTCTGCTGAGGGGTCCTAAGTGCAGAAACATTGTGATCAATTCCTCATTCTTTATAAAAATTCTCAAATTTTTTATTTTTAAAATAACCTCCATAATCATTTTGAATTGTTAAAATTTTACATTCTAATTTCCTTTGAATCCAAGTTAAAAAATCTCTAAATTTCTCAAATGATTCACTTTTATAAAATAAAAATTTAACCCACATGAATCTCGAGAAATCATCAACTATCATAAATTCGTATACCTTCCCTCCTAAACTTATAGTGCTAACCGGTCTAAAAAGATCCATATGAATAATCTCCTATAGTTTGCCAATTCTAAAAATCCTTAGTGGAATGAAATGAGGACTACACCTATTTTCCTAATTGACATGTATCACAAAGGTAATCCTTGGTAAAGTTAAGTTTTTGTATACCTCTAATCAGTTCCTTTGGGTAATTCTCCTAAGAATTTTCATGCTAGCGTGACAAAGTCTCCTATGACATAATCAAGATTAATCAGAAATTATTTTTAAACAAAAAGCATTAAGAGTTTTAATATAGTTTAAATCTAGCATATAAATATTATTTGCCCTAGTTTTGTGCTATACACCATTTCCATTTCGGCTTAATATGCAGCTAGTGATAAAAAATTTAATGATATACCCTTTGTCATATAGCTGGATAATACTTAACAAATTATGCTTTAATCCTTCTGCAAGTAATACATTCTCAATAAAAAAATTATTCAAGTTTCTGATCATACATGTGCCAACCACTTTCCTAGTGGTATTATCTATTAATGTAATATTGCCTCCATTCTTGACTTCTAGTGATAAGAATTGTGTAGTATCTTCAGTAATATGCTTCGAGCAACCACTATCCAGGTACCAAATTCTCTCACAAAGTCTTGTATGAGAGCGTACCTACAAAACAATCAAATGTTTGTCTTGGGAATCCAAATAAGTTTGGGTTCTTCTTTTGGTAAAATTAAATTAGATGCATATATGATATGACTTATTTTTTGCATCTTAGGTCTGCACACTAAATGAGTTTTTCTATGTAAAATGCAAATGTGTGAAATATGTCCAATCATCTTACAAGTAAAACACTTAACTTCGAAAAAAGAGTTTTTTTAATCTCCAATAAAAAAATTTATCTCTTCCTAGGTTTTAAAATTTTTCCCTTTAAAATAGGATCAGTAAATTCTTCAAGTGTAGGGGATTTTCTATTTTTCTCAAGAGCTTTCACTTTCAATTTAAGAAATATATTTACATTATCTAACACATGAATATCATATTCGTATAATGCTCTCTATTTTTATATTCATCCTTAAGATTTAAATTCTATTTCTAATTTATTGTAGGATGGTTTTAGTAATTCATTTTGCTTATTCAAATCATCAAATTCATCTAGTAAGCTCATGTAGTTGTTGTCAATTAGTGCGTGATGTTTATTAAGGGTTTCATGCTCCTGTTGTAACTCTTGCAATTATAAGTTCTATCTAGCATATATTTTCTTGAGTTTTCTATATGCAGGATGAATTCTTTCAAAAACTTCAAGCAATTCATTATAGGTTAAGTCACATATCTCTTCTTGATCTGATTGATCAAGATAATCAGCCATTAAATATAAATTGGTGACTTATTTTTCCTTTTATGTTTCTAACAAATCCGAAGCTGAGTCTGCCCAGAAAGCTCTCTGAAATCTCTTATTGCCCTTCCTCCCATTTGCTTTCACCTCTACCTTCTCCTTACTTTGAGTGTCTTTAAGAATAGAGCAATCCATTTTTATATGTCCAGGTTTCCTGCATTTATAATAAATCACATCATTAAAAATCTTAATATTTTCATGGAACTTACCTTTATTCCATTACTGGCATCTCCTTTACTTCCTTTTAAGAAAATTCATGAATTGCCTTATCATCAAGGCAATATCGTCCTCATCCTCAGGTTGCGACTGATCATTCTCCAAGTCATCCACTTTCAGTACTATGTTTGCTCCTTTCATTATTCTCATGCATCAATTTTCCTTTGACTCATTCTTTGCTCGTAAGCAATTAGTGATCCAAGAAGATTATCAATAAAATAAACATTTAAGTCCTTTGACTCTATAATAACAGTTATTTTAGCATCATAAGCAATATGCAAATAATGAAGAATTTTTTTAATCATTTTAGAATTCATTTGTTCCCTACCTAATGCATGCAAGAAGTGACTATTTGAGTGAATCTTGTATACATGTCAGAAATGGATTCATTAACAGAATACTTAATCTAGATTTCTTCACTTCATTTGTCACTTCAAATGTAATATAAAGTCTATCCTAAATGTCATTTCCACTTTTGCAAGTATAAACCTGCATGTAATCTTTAGACTTAAGTACACAAAAGAAACTATTTAAACATTTTGCATTTAATTGTGCTAAGCCACATTCTTGTATAGTCTAGTCAGCAAAAGATATTTCAACTCTATTACCATCTATAATTCTAGTTGGACTAGTATACCCTTCATGAACTAAAACCCACATGCGATAGTCAAGTGATTGAAGAACTGTTGACATTCATATTTTTCGAAAATCAAAAGGGATATTATCAAATAATGGAGGTCTAGTGATCAAATACCCTTCAGGTGTGTTTCAGTTTCCAAATATAGCCATTATCATTTTCAAAAAGTAGTCTTAACTTATAGTTTTGAAATAAAACTCTGATACCACTTGTTGATTCCGTATAGGTTGTTAAGCCTATGCTAATGTACCAAGGCTAACTAAAGGCGGGGGGGGGGGGGGGGGGGGGGGGGGTGAATTGGTAATTTAAAAAATTTCTTAGAATTTTTAATAAAAAACCAATTTAACAATTTTCCAACTTTGATTATCTTTTTGAAATAAACTTTTCAAATACGAATACTAAAGTATAAAAATTAAAATGACACAAATATTTGTAGTTGTTTGATTAAACATGACCTACATCCACTCCTTGAAGACTTCCTCTTCAGGTATTGCACTATTATTAAAGTGACTATTCTTTTGCTCCCACAGCAAGGTGGAAAAGACTTTACAATTCCTCTCTTCCATCAATCCCCAGTGTGGTTGATAACTGTCATCCTTTCACACCCTCTAAGTATCGATAGAGAACCATTGTCCTTTCACACCCTCCAAGTGTTAGCAGAGAACCATCGTTGTTTCACACCCTCCAAGTGTCGGCAGAAAACTGTCATCTGTTCACACTCTTCAAGTGTCATCAGAGTACCAGATCTTCTTCAAAGATCTTCTCTTAAGTAATTGGAAAGCAGAAAGGAAGAGTAATAACCAAAACCAAAAGAGATTCTTACCTTTGAGTAACCTTGTGAACCCTTCACACTCCACTTGCAAGAAATCTCTCTCAAACACTCTTCCCCAATTACTCTTTCACTTATTCTTGAAAAATCATGAAGAACAACACTTTTTCACATTAGTTTCTAAGGCCCTTTTATATAAAAGACACGAAAAACTGCCCAGAAAACTAAAATTTTTTATTTTGAGCGCTTACAATCGTACTGTACGATCATATTTTCATACGTACGAATTGTTCAAAAACTTTTGCGTACGAACCTTTGTGAATATGTATGAAATATTTTCATACACGATAATCATCGAGTATGAACCAAGTTCATACTGTATGAATGGTTAGAAAAATGTTCAACTTTATTAGGACGAAAAGGTACCCCACATTTTTGTATTTTGGATGTCATCTATATGAATAGGAAATCATATAGTATGATCCGTTCAAAAAAAATTTGGCATTCATCGGGACGAAAAGGGACCTTTCAAATTTGTACTATGAATGTCTTCTATATGAAAAAGACATCGTATAATATGATCAGTTCAGAAACTTTGGAATTCGTCGGGACAAAAAGATACCCATCCAATTCATACTTTGGATGTTGTCTGTATGAACAAGGAATCGTACAGTACGAATAGTTCAGAAAAAGCTTTGAAATCATCAGGATGAAAAGGGACCCATCTAATTGATCCTCTAGACATCATCTGTATGAAGGGCACTTTCTATGGTTTGAACTATAGTTAGAAAAATTTTCTCCTCTCATTCGTTTAACTTCTTGTAGGAGTGTATAACTGAACAAATCATCCCGTATGAAATGAATTAGTACAATGGATTAGTTTAAATTTTTTTTTATAAATTTTAAACTCTCCCCTATAGTGTGTGTGCATAGTTACTCAATTACAATCAAACTCTCTCAGACTCAATAAAATGAAAAATACAAACTCCATTTACAATGAATTCTAATCTAATATGATTTGAAGTCTTCAATAATTTGGAGTATTATTTATCTGAAATGTTAGTATACACAAACAACAAAAATAATACATCCAAAATATGTTAGAAGAAATTATAAGTAAAACAACAATATTTGGAATCATTAAAAACATACATGTTTCAAGAATATCAATAATAAAAAAAACTAAGTTGCATTAATCTCAACAATAAACTCATTGGCTTGCTTGAAGGAATTGCTATATTAATTGAGAAGATTATCTTGAATATTTTTGAACTCCATGGTCCGTTTGAAATTTTTGATGATTTGATTATTATCAATATTATTGATTGCAATTTTTCATCTAATCAATTTGTGCGTGAATGCTTTCTAGCCATGATAGACATGATTGATGAATCAAGTGTTTGAAGCCAAATTATACATGATGCACTACTAGGATGGAAATCACATTAGTGAACTTTGGTGAAATAGAAGAAAGAAAGTCATCAAGAAAATGACTGCAATTAAGCAAAACTAATATATTTTTCTTTTTATTTAGCCTTATTAGATATTACTGATATTTGACTTTGAAAAAGCGAAGCATATACACACACAAGTTGAATAATGTAATATTATTAATTAATTAAAATCAATGGCTAATTATATTGTACAACTTAAATGTTACTATACAATATGAGTGTCATTTAAAATGAATCTAAGGTTTTATTTGGAGCAACTTTAACTTTTCTTCTTTTTTTTAAGGGAAATTTTTGGCATAGTAGTTAAAAGATATATAACAAAAACACATTATTTTTAACGAACCGCTTTTCTCAACACAAAAGCAATAAAAAAATTGTTCCAAACAAGCTTAAATAATCAAATTATTTTAATTTGCATGAATTTTAAAATTAAATTTGAAAAACTAATCAAATAATACAATGCTGGCCAGATAATATTATCAGTTATAATTAAAAAAATAGTTATTCTCCGTTATTTCATTAAATAAATAAATTTGGAATTTAATTAATCACATTGTATGATATAACTTGTACTTCAAGAATTTTTCTATGACTTACCTAAGTAAGGGCTGAGAATCGAGGATAGTAATTAAAATTAGATACTGAAAATATCATATTATATGAACTAGATAAGACAATCTGAATAAATAAATAGTAGTTTAGACGATTGCCAATCATATAGATTTGTTTAATGTCCTGGTGGTAGCAAATGAACTAATCATACTTTACGATGTACATCGTATAGTATGAAAAGAAATAATTTTTAGGATTTTGAGAAGGATCATAAGATCAGACTGTATTGTCATATGATTAGATTTTTATGTTTTTTTATTTGCTAATCGTTATGTATGATCATTGGATCAGACTATATGATCTAGCCATCATATTTAATAAATAGTAATTTAAATAGGCAACATAATAAATCTTGAAAATGCTTTTACAAAACAAAGGTTGGTAAGAGATTTGATATATTCTTGTGAGAAAATTTTCTTAACAATCTTTATCTTCTTTTCTTTCTAGCTTTAAAATGTTTGGAGAGATTCTTTGTGTGATATTACACTTTTTTAGGTTATTCTCAAATCATATCCTTATGATCCTCTAATTAGAGATTCTAGAACTCTTAAGTTAAAAGTTTATTGAACTGGTGATTATAGATTCAGTAGATCTGAATGTGTTGTGTACTTTGTGGATCTAGCTAGTATGGCAAAGAATTTGTGTACCTTTTAAGGAAAAAAATAGTGCAGGCTTTCCCCTTTACATATGAAGGAGAGATGCATCTCCACCTTATTGGAAGAAAAATGGGAGAGTGATATTGGGATTTCTGTGTAGAGGACTTGGTGAGTTAACAAAGGCCGGTAGACCCAACAACTATACATTGATTTGCATTTCTTTCTCTTTGCTTTTTATTTTCTTTCTTTTTTTGGAATTTACTTCTAGTACAATAGCTTCTTAATATCTAGAGATTATTGTAAAAAATGTTGATCATATTGTGAAAATTATTAAAGTTTAAGATTTTTTTTGAAATTTTTTAAAGTTTTTTATAAAATAATTTTTCTCTTCAAAAAAGATTATTATTATTTTGATATTTTTGTAGAATCTAGATTCACTTTTGGATGATGTGCGAGTGTACTTTATAGATCTATCTATTTGTTGATAGCAAGTAGGTAAGGATGATAAAGGAAAATAAAAGGATGAAAAGAAAGAGTAAGAGAGTAGAAGATAGATCTAGACAAAATATTTACTATCCCACCTAGAACTACTAGAACAAGAAGGCAGAGAGCTCTATCCTGCAAAGCTTAAGGTAGAAGAAAGGGAAAAACTTACCTAATGTATCTCTTGATATATATCTATATTTTTCTCTAGGGGACTCTAATATTTCTTTTTTCATACCAATTATTTCATTATGGTTCCTTCATGATTTCTCCTCCTAAATGAATAAAGATTTATCTAACTTAGAGAGAAACTTCTATGGTCGCCCTCTCCCTCCCCCCCACACACATGCCAAACGGGGTGGATGTTTGAAGGATGTGTGGCTGTTTGGAGGATGTGGTCGGAGATGGTTCTCAATGCTTTAGTGATAAGCTATTTACCAACTCTTGAGCAAGTCATTCAAACAGATAGTCCATGATGAAGAGTTACTCTCCTTTTGTGCGACCTGAATGCAACTTGTAAGATACCTACAAGAAGGTACTCACACATGCAGTTATGGATACATTTATTTCCTCTATTTATTTGACCCTTTGATCATCGGATGTCTAAAAGTTTGAATAAATGAATAATAAACTAGAGAAAAGAGTATGAGTAAATGTAAAATTGTTGCCATGAATCTCATTGAATTGTCTTGTAATCGATCTCTACAAGTATTGGCTTCAATTCAGGAAGATACTTGCTTTTTATTCCCAACTTGAAAGCCTTGCAAAAAATTTATGAGATGGATCTTTCCTCTCTTCTTGGCATTCGGGTTCCAGAGAAGTTTCTTTCAAGATAGTGCAAGATGTCTTTGGTCTAGAAGTCTCCAATGTGGAAGAGACTATGCTAAGTAATTAAGGCCATTATTGAAGAGGAAGTGCGAGTATCAGTAAATTTGATGGATATAACAACCGATTATCTACTGAAGAGAATGCATGTTGATGCTGGCAATTCTGTTGTTATTACGGATGGTCAGTCATTCAAACCAGCTTTAGGGAAGAAGGAGATAGTCACTCCCATTGTTGAAGCTGCGAGTGGGATGACTGATGAACATGAAGAAATTTTGGATTAGAGGAGTCATTCATATCCTTCTGAGAGCATACAAGAGTGCATAAGTGAAGTAGCTCTGAAGGAGGTGAGTGTCCTTGAAAAGAATGTAGTTGTTGATGATCCTGAGATCGCAACTAAAATGATTTAAAGAGGTTACTGTGGTGAGAATTGGGGGTAAGATTCTTTAGCATTTGCTAACTTCCTTATTGTTTACCTTGTAAATTGACCTTGTCCTTCCCTTGGAGTGATTTTTTTGGACAAAATTATAAAAAGATTTGTAGCCTTGGAGTTGATAGTTTATTTTAGGTAGGCGACTCCAATATGGATGAAAAGGGAGTTGATGCCACTAGGAACATCGATTTGAGAGGAGTTATGGCCTTAATGAATGAATTGATGTCTATCGTGTGAAGTTTCATAAGCTTGACGGCGGCCAAGTGGTGTTTGATGCTTAGTTAGACTTAGGAGAAGGGATTTCACAAGGGGGAAATATATTGTTGAGTACCATGATTAGATGTCAGGATTATCACTGAGTATGGTAAAGTATCCTATGTTAAAGCTTGCTAGTTGTGGTCTTTGTATATTTGTTTACCTCATTTTCAAACTAGGATGCCTACATCACCTCAAAATTAAAAAAAAATCATCAAAATCTAAAATTCACGATCTAAATGCAATCCCTTGACTACAATTAAACCCCAAACCCAAATCCTTCAAGGGTACTCCATTTTATGCCTTATGTGAACTCAAGTTAATTTGAGGCAAATCATGGTGAATAGATTTAGTCAACTCACTTAAATTATTCAAATTTCTCACATGCACTCTACCTAAATCCAAACTCTATATCCATGCAATGAAATTCACCTAAACTCATATTGATCATCCAGTACAACATTAGACGATGGGTGGTGATTTCAATATCATCCTAAAAATGTCTCAGGGATGTCCAGGATGATCCTGCTAGAAGATTAGAGTAAAGTTATGGTTTTTCAACTAAATCGTCTAGTACGATCTAGTTGGATCATCCTGTATGATTTGATTGAATAATTTCACTATAATAACTCTCTGAATAAACTGATCAATTCAGTTATAATAATTAAAAATCATCCAGGATGATATATATCATCCTATAAGATTATAACAAAATTTGAATCTTAAAATATTACCTAAATTATGATTGGCGGTTGTTTTCATCTTTTAAGTTGATCATCCTTGATATTATGGATCATCTAATATGATTTGTTTAATCACTTATAATTAGCCAGATGCCCTAATTTAAGTTTTTATTTTTATACTGATCATCTAGGACGATCTAATATCATTTGGTACGATTTAGTCAAAGACAAAAAAAAATCTCTAACTCACCAAATTTCTCCCCCTGAGTGTGTGTGTCCAAGGTTACTTAGCTTGGGGTCCACCATATTTAGGATTTGACTCAAGAAAGATAAAAAATATTTTTATATGGAATTACAAATAAACTTAACCCTAATCTATCTGATCTTGAACTTATTTGCATTGAAAGTGATCTTTGTGAACTTAAAAGGTTAGAAAGCCGGGCAAACAAAATAGATATTCAATAATAGCAGTTGTAAGGAAATAATAATATTTGTTATCATCAAAATTAAAGTGTTTGTATTCAAATTCACAATAATCTCCCCATTTTTTATGATGACCAATATTATTATTGAAAATTTTAGATTAAGCAGATTTTTTTAAAAAAAATTAAAGTAGGAAAGCACAAAAAAAAAAAAAACATTAGTAGTTAAACAAGGTAGATTTTACCAAAGACAAAAGAAAACAACCCAACAACTAACTACTCCCCCTTTTGGCATCGTAAAAGGGTGAACAAGAAAAAACATCACACGAAACAAAATACATAAAGGAGAACAAGTATAAAATTAAAATGAAACACTAATAACCTAGTAGAAGGAGGAACCATGATCAGGTGAAGGTGGTGGTAGTGGTTGCTGAAATAATCGGTGTAAGGAAGAAAACTACTTTCCAAACCAGGCCTTGTCTTTTGTCATGCTGCTAATGTTGCTGGGTTGCATATGCCTCAAAATGAGCTATTTCCTAATCATGATGTATCTGCTGTTCAATGACATATGACTTAAATATGGCTTCCTACTGGTCGAACCTCTAAACCAGCTCATCGATCTAGGAGTGTTGATGGATAGGGTCAGGGACAGGAATACATCCTTCCTCTTATGACATAGGCTCATCATACACTGGGTGATGATGAGTACTATGAAGAATGTGGAATGAGCTATTTGAATAGAAAATTGGGAGGTGATCAGGTGGGCTTTGATACTGAAGATTGTACCTAGATTTAAGGATAAAGGCAATGATATGTCTTAAAGCTAGATTTAGCTTTCTTTTTTGGCCGAGATCCTTAATGTTGGTTAGATTTTCAATGTATTAAATTATGAGATCAGCGACATTAAAGTCTCGATGAGGTATTATATAGAAGGTGGTGAGTGATAAGATGGGGGTGATATGGATTTGATCCCCAACTTTAGGAATAATGGAGGTACGAAGGATGTGCTGAATGGTTTGGGCATTTTTCACTAAGGAACTAGTTACAGCGTCATGAAGGTGTGCATTGCTTTCTAAAAGAAGGGTATTGACAGGGCTCTAATAAAATTCAAGGTCTGAAGAAAAAAGATGAAGTATGTCGCTAGTGGTGGAAAGGTGGGGAAATTCATAGAAGTCTTGGTATGTTATTTTGACAGGGCGTTCATTAACATAACATTGTAGTGAAGTATAATCCGAATTCAGAGGAAGACTGATGAAAAATTTAAACAACATTTCAAAATGGAAGGGGAAAGTAAGTGTGAGTATGAATCCAAGAGTAGTGCAGGAAAAAAGGTCTAGTATATAAAAATTCAGCACATCCTGATTGATAATCTTTGAGGGATTAATCCCTGCAGACTAGTAGTAAGTATAAACAACTTCATCAGTTACTTTAATAAATCAAGGATTAACAATACTCCTGGAAGATATGATAGTGAGGGCACGACATCCAGCATGATCAGGCATCATACTAGACAATTATGTACGGGACGATCATACCGAGGAGTCATGTTATACAATTATTTAATAAAAAGATCATCCAGGCCGAACACATGGATCATCTAGGATGATACCTAATAATGGATAGGCCTAACAAGATTCAAATCATCAACCTACTTCTGCCAGTTGGATTGTCTAGTGCGATGGAGGAATTATACGGGACGATCACAAATAATTAGTTCATATCAGTCGTTGGATGTGTTGTGATCGGAGAGGTGTATTTCTTTTCAACTCGTATAAGATGATGTGGATCATTGAAAATGATATAAACAAAAAAGAAAAAAAATTAGAATGTGGAAAGTGATGATTAGGATTTTCAAAAACAAAAATAAGGAATAATAAAAAAAGAGCACAAAAATACAAAAGAATCACAAAAATAAAAAAAAACTTATTTTCGATCAATCATCACTAGAAAATAATAAATTTTCCTTATGATTGGATTAAAATTAGTAAGAAATGAATTAATATCATTGAAATCCAAAAAAATGGTAGAACAATCGATCTTGTTAACCCCAGCTCGAACTCCTTACACTGTAAAATATTTTTTTTTAAATCTAACTCAGAAAAAAAAATCAGATAATAACAGTGATTTGTTCAAAACTTTTTTTCAAAAAAATATATGATAGAATAATATAGCATAGTAATTATCCACGATCATGAGTTTCAAAAAGCAAGTGTTTGAAGATATCAAGTGACACCTGAATTATTCTAAGATTTAAAGGTTTGAAATAGAAATAAGTTTATTTTTTATGTGTTCATTTTGTGCCTCTAATTAGTTGTTTGGTGCACTTTACGCATCTCTTGATTTTTGATACACTTTATGTATATATTAATTATTTGTCGATCATTGTGCATATTTTCAATTTAATTTTGGGCTAATTTTATGCCTCTTGTCTTTTTTATGAGCTAGCACCCTTTTGAAATCATTAAAGACTCTCAGTTGTGAGAATATCTTTCTGATATAAGAGGAGAAAAACTCATTCTCTAATATAAGGAAGAATAAACCTTAAATTAGAATCATATTCATATGATAAATGCAACAACTTGATCAAGAAATTTTGAAAGGGATTTAATGACTTTGAACATTTTTCATATAAGATAGATTACTATAAGAATATAGAAAATATCTCAATTTCAAAGTCCAACTTTTAATTTGAAATAGATTTTTACTTCAAAAAGAAAATTAAACCTCTAAAGGAGTTAGAGGAAGAGAGATAATCAATAGTTTTTCTTCCTTTAACTGATGTAGGGAGGTCAATCATTATTTATATATTTTCAAAATCAAAAGCAAGGCAAAATTGTCATTTAAGAAATCAATACGAGTACCAACCATTGATCTGATTTTAAAAAAACTGAAGGGAAAAATAACAGAAAAATGAAAAATGAAAAATAGAAGTACATAAACAAAACCAAACATGCAAACAAAAATAAGAGCTGTGGATTAGAGAGAGAAGTTACGGGTTCAAGAGAGAAGATGCTGGTTTTTAGAGAGAGAAAAATGAAGTTCAAATTGTCAATTGGCGGTTTGAATGGCGGATTTTGATGACAGTGGATGATCGCCGGAACATCGTTGGTGTTTGTTCGATGAACGATCATTTTTCATCATCTGAAGTTGCAGTAGTTCAATAACAATTACTTAGCAATAAATCTCCCCCTGTTTTTGGAGAAACTACAAACAGGACCATGTCTCGATCAGTGAACAATGGTGTTTGAATCTCATCCAACTATGGTAAACCTTTGATTATCAATGAAGGCGGTCTTTTAAATGTTAAACCTATTGAGGTAATTGGAAAAGGAATGAACGTTATGATGCAAGAATAAATTCTGAAGAAAACTGAAGCTCCTAAGTTTCAAAATTTCTTTCTTATAGCTGACTTTAAATCAATTCTGGAAGGATGTGATGGTGGTGACTTTAGAAACAAAGGCTCTAGGGAGAATTCTGGTAATTCTACTAAGGTTATTAATGGAAAAGGAGTAGGTGACATGAATATAGTCTGTAACTATGAATCTAGGGAGAGGAATATTGTTATTCCAAGTTTGGATGGGAATGAAGAAGTGACAACTAAGGAATCATCTGGGAACGACTTACGGAATGTGTGGCTTAAAAAGCCTCATAGAAGAATTTCTGATTTTGACTGGGATTTTGGCTGCTTACTCTCGGAGGATGGACTTACTGTAAAACTCTGTGAGGAGAAGGCATTTAAGAACACCATAAAACTTTAGAATGCGCTTGTAGTCAAGGTGTTTGGTGAAAATATTCCTCTATATATTGTGAATACAGAACTTAGACGACTATGGTCACAGATTGGCAAATTCTACCTCACTTGGCTCGGAAAGTGTTGGAGCTTATGTGCATTTGATAATGAAGTATTGGTGGAACATGTGCTAGCTGATGGTTCTTGGTATATAGAGTGGAACATTATTGGGGTTGATAAATGGTCCCAATATTTTAATCCAAATTCATTGAAGGGTTTGACTGCCCCTATATGGATAAGGATGCCTAACTTGCCGTTTCATTGCTGGGTTGCTACCAATGTATGTAGGATTGCTTCTAAAATAGGAAAGCCGTATCTAATTAATGAAAACATGTTTCAGTGGGGTATAAGAGAATTTGTCAGGATTTATGTCATGGTTCATTTGGAAGAAGCTCTACCACTGGGAGTGTGGGTAGAGGGGAATTCAGTGAAGTTTTTCCAAAAATTCGAATATGAGAGGATTCCCTATCTATGCTTTTGTTGCAGTAAGATTGGACATGAACAAAAATAATGGCAAGAGAAGGTAGCTGTAGAATCTTTTAAGGAGCCAAAGGATGATAATAATAACATGAAGGAGCTAGGACCAGATTTGGTTGGTGAAAAGGTAGTAGTAGCAAATCCAGATGAAAGTCATGCGTATGGGCCATAGCTTCATGTAAATTACAAAAAAAAAAAATCTGTCTAAAAGAGATTGCTTTCGTGGAAAGAAAGTTCGGTGGAGGAAAACCAATAATAAAGAAGATGGTAATCGAGATAACAGAAGAAAACAAGGTGAATAAGAATGAAAATAAATTGGCTGTTGAGAATATGGAAGAATTTGCTAAAAAGTAGTATGTATCAAATCAAAATAATATGATTAATTTAAAGACAAATGCTGATGAAGGAATTGTTGTTGTTAACAAAACAGGTAACAAGTTTGCTATTCTCAAACAAGTGACAAATGAAGGTGAATTAATATGTAATGAGGAAGCAAAGAAGGATAGTATTGAGCTGAAAGTCATGGGGCAAGGAACATATTAAATTTCTAGATTTTCAGAGGTTGTGAAAGAAGGAGATTATTCTCCCTCCTGTCAAGATATGGGAAAGTTTGAAGAGACTAAGGATGGTAGCTCTACTACCATAAAAATCAAATTGGCTAAGGAATTAAAAAGTCTTGGGTCGATTAAATTTAAGCCTAATGGAAGGAGAATTGAAGGTGATGGGAAAGAGAAGGTGGGGAACTTTTCCCCTTTTTTTCATTAATGGCTTCAATGATATTCTGGAATTGTAGAGCAAGAAAGAAATAGACTTCTCTATATTTAAAGATAGTTAGATATAATAATGTTTTTTTTTGTTGGACTATTGGACTAAAATTTCCAATTCTACTAGTTTGGAGATTAATGAAGTTATTGTGAATGAATGGGAATTCTTTCATGTTCCGGAAGAAGGTTTATCTGAAGGAATTCTAGTACTATGGAAAATCAAGGTAGCTTCTTTTTCCTTGTTATTTTCTTTCAACCAAATGGTGATAGGAGAGCTTAACATTGTGAACAAGGGTGTGTAGAAAATTGCCACTGTTTATGGGGGCAAAGAAGTGACTCAAAGAAGATTACTTTGGGAGAAGTTAGATTATTCTGCTCCAGTAATACTCCAATGGTTATTGGTGGATATTTTAACTGCATTTTGTCTGGAGAGGATAAAAGAGGTGGAAGACCATTCAGGTTCACTCAAGGGTCAAGAGAAATGAAATCGTTCTTGGTCAATAATGATCTTCATGAGATGGGAGTGATTGGAACAAAGTTTACCTGGTGTAATAATAAAGTTGGCGGTGCTTGCATATTGGAGAGGTTGGATAGGTATGTTGTTAATCCAACAGCAATGAATGCATCTAATCTGGTATTGAAGTATTTGTCCAGAGTGACCTTAGACCATTGTCCAATCTTAATGAAGTTTATGGATATTATCTTTTTTACTGATAAAATTATCATAT
Source organism: Dendrobium huoshanense (assembly GCA_016618105.1). Classification (NCBI taxonomy): domain Eukaryota; kingdom Viridiplantae; phylum Streptophyta; class Magnoliopsida; order Asparagales; family Orchidaceae; genus Dendrobium; species Dendrobium huoshanense. The sequence goes on along the minus strand of CM028342.1, from coordinate 35,012,414 downwards.
TTGAGGAAGTCTGGGCATCATAACCTGCATCCGTTGGGGTAGTGAGAGCAGCTTGGAATATGAAAGCTGACATTAACTATGCAGAAATTCTTAATCTTAAATTTCGAAGATCTTTAAAAGCACTTTTCTATTTGAGCAAACCAAAATACAAGGATTATACCAAACAAAAAGAGATTCTTAAAATCAAAATTCTGGAGCTTCAATCTAAAGAATTTGAATTCGGTTGGTTGTCAAAGGAAGAGATTTCTCTTCTTGGATCTTATGTTATGGAATTAAATTCTATTTTGGCTAGATTAAACACTTAGTGTAAGCTTAGAGCCAAGGTTAAATGGTTGACTGAGGGTGATACAAACTCAAAGTTTTATCATTCTTAGGCTTCGGCAAGGAAAAATGCAAACTGGATTTTCAAAATAAATAATGATGATGGTTCGGTTATTGAAGATTCTTGTCTATTCTTTGAAGTCTTTATTAATTTTTTCATTGGAAAATGGAAGGAAAGGAGGAGTTCTTTAACTGGTTGGCCAATGGTCAATTGTTCACTAGATGAATATGATAGGGACTTGTTGAATAAAGAGCTATCTCTGAAAGAATTGGAGACGGTTGTGCACCAAGCTGGAGAAAGTGTCTCACCAAGTAATAACAGAAATCCATATTCATTTCTGAAAACATATTGGAGTATTATAAAAACTGATTGCTGGAATGCCATTAACCATTTTTTCCTATCCGGGAAAATGAATATGGATTAGAAAGAAACTTTACTTGTTCTTATTCCCAAAGTCCAAAATCCTGTTGTTCCAAGCCATTTCAGACTTATCAACATACGTAAATAAGTATACAAATTTGTTACTAGAATTTTATTGAACAAGATGAAGCTTTTGATTCCAAAGCTAGTTTCAATAGAGCAAGTCGTGTTTGTTAATGGAAGATCATTAGGAGATCATATTCTTGTGGCTCAAGAGGATTTTAAAAAATTCAGGACTTCTAAGTTTTCAAAAGGGCTGGTTTCATTCAAAGTTGATCTAGACAAGCATATGATAGTATGTGTTGGAAGACCTTAAGGCAAGTATTGGAATACTTTGGATTTCTTGAAAAATTTTCTTTATGGATTATGGAGTACGTAGAAAATACAAAATTCTCTTTGATTATCAATGGTAAAGTTTCAAATTGGATTCATGCTAAGAGTGGATTCCGTCAAGGATGTCCACTTTCTCCTTTCTTGTTCATCCTATGTTTTCAATTACTTACTAATGGACTGAAACTGAAAGAATATTTTTTGGGTATAAAAAATGGGTAATTATGTGCCAAAGATTACTAATATTTTATATGCAAATAATATTTTATTTTTTTCACACGCTAAAGTCAGCAAAGTGAAAGAGATTAAGGTTTTACTTTCAGTTTTCTACTGTTGGACAGGGCAAAATATTAATGTGGATAAATCAGCAATTTTGTTTGGTAAGAATGTTAAAAAGAAAACAAGGAAATCTATAGAAAGAATCTTGGGTTTTAAGAGGTTGATGGAGTTCAAGTATATTGGCGTTAAAATTGCACTAAGAAGTATGGTTGTTGCGGATTTTTATTTCTTAATTGAGAAAGCTTTAAAGGTAATTGGAGTACGGGGGAGCAAATTATTATCTCTAGAAACAATCCTCTATTTTACTGCTCCTTTTCTCTAATCCCAAAAGGTACTCTAAAAGAATTGGATAAATTAAGTAGGGAATTTATCTGGAACAAACAAGATGGGAACGATGAATAAATCTCTATCGGCAAAGTATGGTAATGATCTTTGGGAATATGGAAATTGTTATTCCTCTTCTTCTTGGAGAATTATTTTAAATTGAGCAAAATATCTATACCCTCTTTTAAGATGGAAGGTTTGCAATGGACTAAAGGTGAATACTATGAAAGATATTTGGCTTTTGGATAAAAGCCTAAATAAATGGCCTACTTTTACATCCAACATGGATCATGATTGCTGTAACCTCTCAAATCTTATCAATAATAGGGAATGGAATTTTGATGAACTTAAGAAACACTTTGGTTTACAGCTTATCAATTTAATCAGGCAAGTTCCGATCCATTATAATTCTGATGGTGATGGCTTGGAATTGATTTCTAAATGCTCAGGTAAGACAAATGCTGCTCTTGCTTATGAAAAATCGGTAGAACATGAATTGGATATGCTTGACTAGAACTGGACAAAGAAGCTGAAACTTAGACCACAAGTTGATCTATTTTGGTGGAGAATTTGTAACAATACTCTACCTTCTAATAGTCTTCATCATCATAGAGGTATAATTGTTGATAAAGAATGTCCAAGACATTGTCAATTTATAGAAGACATGGAACATATTGCAGTAAGGTGTAAAATAATCAAAGAAATTTGTAAGAAGTTGAATAAGTGGAATTTTTATCTGCCTTCATTTAACTCTTTGGATGATTGTCTAAAAGCCTTAAGAAATGTTTCGTAGAAGAACCCTTTAATGGGTAATTTGTATTGCTCGATGATTTATTTCTGTTGGAAAAGCAGAAATAAAATTTCTCATGGTGGAAATGAAGATACCGTCTCCTTCTTAGCTGCTAATGCTTTGGATTATGCATTTGGCTCATTCCGTTAAAATCCAGTTTGGGATAACTGGGGAGCTAATCAGCACCTATCAGTGCTGGAATTGAATGCTTGGCTTCCTCCACCTCCCGGTTGGATCAAATGCAACGTGGATGCTGCTTTATCTAGTAATTATGCTGCCGGTATTGGTGGTGTATTCAGAGATGAATATGGAAGATTTTATGGAGCTTTTGGTTACAATATCAATCCTGGGACATAGCTCAAGTGGAAGTTCTCTCTATTCTATCATTTAGAAGATATGTGCAAGATTGTATGCTTGATGCTAAAGGTATTATGATTGAAGGTGATAATCATAATGTTATCTTATTATTTCAAAGGGCTATTCACAATAAGTCTATTTCTGAAGAATTTCTAAATCCAAAGGATTTAGATTTTCTTAAAGACTTTAAACAAGTAGTTTTTTCATTTATTAGAAGATATTGTAATAAGTTAGCCGATGAGTGTGCTAACCTTGCTATTAGTTCAGATTTCTTTTGGAAGGATCTGAATGATAGTAATATTCTTCCTTCATTTATTAATGTTTTGAAGGAGGAATTTATTGGTTCATAGTTTCTTTAATAAAATTTTCTCTCTGCATTTTCTCAAAAAAAAAAAAAAAAGTAACTCAAGATAAAAGTTCCCTGCTGTATAAATTTTTAAACCAGAAGTATGGTTCATTTGGTGGATTAACTGGTTACGGAAGAGGATCATTATCCACTTATAAAATCATGTATAGCGAAAAGAAAGCTCTTAAATCTATAGTCAAGTGGTGAGTGGTTAACGGATGATCTATTGATATATTGGGAGATATTTGGATCCTTGACAAAAGTTTGAATAATTGGCCTACTTTTGTCTTGGTTTTAGATTACGGAAGAAATATGGTAGATTCACTAATTATCAATGGTGAGTGAGATTATTTGAAGTTAAAAACTTTGTTTGGAGAGGAGATAATCAAACTGATTCAAAGGGTGGAGATTCAATGTGATAAGGAAGCTAACTATTTGGTGCTCGTTCATCAAAATTTAGGGAACTCAATTTCTTCTTTGGTTTATAAAGCTATGACAGAGCAACAGGAGGAATGTTGGTATTGGAAATGTTTTAGAACAATCAAATTAAACTCTAAAGTAGAGGTTTTTTGGTGGCGGGTATGTAATAATGTTGTTCCAACTTTTAATTTCTTATATCAGAGAAGGATTCAAAGCTTGTTTGAATATCCTAGAGGTTGCGATGTAACAGAGGATACTGATCATTTGACGGTTAAGTGTGATAAATTGAAGGAAGTTATTGGCCACCTAAACACATGGGAATTTTGATTGCAGCTGTTTGATTCCTTTTAAGAATGCTGGCTTTGGATGGAAAAGAATAGTAAAAGTCATGGCTTCCTCATCAATATTTATTGCAATGTTGTATATCTCACATGGAGATCCAGAAACAAATATGTACATGACGGTAAGGAAGATAGTTTTATGCTTATAGCTTCTAATGTTATAAGTTGTGCTTCTATTTGTTATATGAAGGATGGAAGATTGGGACACTGGGATACTAATCAATCTTTAAGATTGTCAGATTGTTGGTATCTTTTATTATAATCATATAAGGCTGGCATTAGATGAGTCATTCGGGACAACAAAGGAAGGTTTTTATTGGGTTATGGTAAATCTTGCATTCACTGGGATATTTCTATCTTAAAACTCATGGCGGTGGAATATATTAAGGAAGTCTTGAAAGATCAGATGCTTGAGTATCAAGGTATCATAGTTGAGGGTAAAAACTACAAAGTTATCAAGATTTTAAAGGAATTGGAAGGGAAATGGAAAGATGAGTTGTTATTTCTCAAGGATCACAAATTTAATTTTTTCAATTGGGTGAATAGAAATTGAAATAAGTTAGCAAATCTTTGTGCTAACTATGCAATTTTTAGGGATTTCTTTTGGAAAGATTTTACTTCAAATAATATTCCTCCTTTATTTGCTAAACTTCTAAAGGAGGAATCTATTGTCTTTAGTTTGTAATAAGATTCTCTTTTTAATAATTTCATCAGCAAGTTGATTGCTTTCTTCAAAAAAATAAAAATAAATAAAAGAAATATCAGAAAGTACAAAGCAATGATTTCAAGCATTAGTATAGATGACAACTAATCTGGTTCTCAAGATGCTAAAAATTTAAAATGCCAGTGATTTAGTAAAGATATCAGCAAGTTGGTTTTGAGTTTCTACATGGTGTAGCTCAATGTCTTCTTTAGTAACATGGTTCCAAATGAAGTGATGCCTTATGTCAATATATTTGGTCCTGAAGTGTTGGATTGGGTTCTTTGAATTGTAGATGGCACTAATGTTATCATTAAGGATTGAAATTGTGCATACAGATAATCCTAAATCCAAAATTTATTATTTTAACTAGAGGACTTGGGCCACATAGCTTCCTAAGGCAATATACTCATCTTTAGTAGTGGACAGGGTAACTGAATTCTTTTTTCTACTAGACCAGGAGACTAAGGACCGTCCTATGAATTGATAAGTTCCAAAAGTACTTTTTCTATTAACTCGGCATCCTAAAAATTTTGAATCAGAATATCCTTTGATTTCAAAATAGTTGTTATGCCTAGGATACCAGATTCCTAAGTCAGGAGTTCCTAAGAGATACCTAAAAATTCTCTTAACAACAGTCAAGTGAGACTCTTTTGGATCAGTCTGAAATCTAGTACATAGATAAACACTAAACATAATATTAGGTCTGCTAGTAGCCATGTAAAGAAGTGATCTAATTATTCCTCTATATTTCTCTTGATGAATATATTTATAATTTGAATCCTTGTCTAACTGAATAGTGAAACTTATAGGAGTGTTGATTAGCTTAACTTTATTGATCTCATAATTCTTAAGGATGTCCTTAATGTATTTTTATTGACTTTGGAAAGTCCCATCATCCTTCTTCCTTATGCTAAACCCCAAAAAGTAAGTCAGTTCTCCCATCATATTTATTTCAAATTCGTAACTCATTATTCTTAAGAATTCATCACCTACATTTTTATTAGAAGATCAAAATATAATATCATTAATATAAATTTAAACAATTAATAATTCGACTCCTACCTTTTTAAGAAATAGGGAGGTGTCTATGCTCCCCTTATTAAAAGATCTTTCTAATAGTAATGTGCTTAGCCTTTCGTACCATACATTGGGTGCTTGTTTAATTCCATATAATGCCTTTCTTAATTTGAACACATGATTGGAAAATTGTGAATTTTCAAAGCCTAGGGGTTGTTCAACGTACACATCTTCCTTTATTACCCCATTTAGAATTGCATTCTTAATATCAATTTGATATAGTTTGAATCCCTTAAAACAAGCTAAGGCTAGTATCACTCTAATAGCTTCCAATCTAGCTATAGGAGCAAAAGTTTTATTAAAATCAATTCCTTCTATCTTATTATACCCCTTAGCCACCAATCTTGCCTTATTCCTCACCACTACTCTAGAATCATTCATTTTATTTTTGAAAACCCATTTTATTCTAACCATACTATGGTCCTTAGGTCTTCCAACTTGCTCCCAAACATCATTTCTTACAAAATTATTCATTTCTTCTTGGATGACTAAGATCCAAAATTGATCAGATAAGGCTTGATTTAGGATAGCGGGTTCAGTTATTGAAATGAAGGCAGAGTGATTTACCTTTTTTCTAAGTCCATGCCTAGTTCTAATACCTTCAGATGGGCCTCCTAAGATTAGTTCTTTAGGATGACTCGAAGAATATCTCCATTCTCTAGGCAAAGTATATTCAGACTCTATTCTTTCCTATAGATTTACATATTCTAATTTCATGGGTAACTTCTACAATATCCTATTCTGCTACCCAGGACCCTCCATAATTATTAGATTCATTAAACACAACATGAGAGGTCTCCTCAACTACTAGTTTTCTATTATTGAAGACTCTATAAGATTTCCCAACACTTAAGTAACCTAAGAACACTGCTTCATCAGATTTTGGGTCAAACTTCCCTAGTTGAAACTTCCCATTATTCAGAATGAAAACTTTACATCCAAATAAATGGAGGTGAGAGAGATTGGGTGTCCTACCCTTAAGAATTTAATAGGGTGTCTTATTTAGTTTGGATCTCACATTCACCCTATTCCGAACATAGCAGGTTGTATTCACCACTTCTGCCCAAAATAATTTTTGAAGTGAGTATTTAACTAACATGGCTCTAACGACTTTTACCATGGTCATGTTCTTTCTTTCAGCTACGCTGTTTTGCTAAGGGGTCTTAGGAGCTGAAAAGTTGTAGTGTATCCCTTACTACTTATAAAAAGATTCAAAATTTTCATTCTTAAATTCCCCACCATGATCACTATGGATTGTTACAGTTTCAAAACCTAGTTCCTCTAAGTCCAAGTGGAAAAAAACTTAAACTCCTCAAATGATTCACTTTTTTGAGATGGGACTCTAACCCGAATAAATCTTGAATAATCATCAACAATCACATACCCAAAGACTTTCCCTCATACATTTATAGTGTTGACAGGTCCAAAGAGATCCATGTGAAGGACTTCTAAAAGTGCTATTGAAATGTCTTTAATTGAGGGAAAATAGGATTTGACTTGCTTTTCTAACTAATAGGCATCATACATGTGATCCTTAGTGAACTCTACTTTTGATTTCCCTCTCACTAAATCTTTTTGGGTGATCTTTCTAAGGCTTTTCATACTCGCATGACACAACCTCTTTTGCCACAACCAAGAGTTATCAACAATATTTTTTAAGCAAAGTGCAGTGTTATATTTAATACAATTTAAATCAAGCATGTAGATATTGTTGATCCTTTTTCCCTATAAAATTATATTGATATTCAAGCTTATTATGTAGTAGGCAGACAGAAATTTTATGTTGAAGCCTTTATTACAAAGCTGGCTGATACTGAGCAAGTTATGTTTTAAGCCATAAAGTAGTAAAATATTTTTAATGATAAGATTTTTAGAGTTACCAATTATACCAGACCCCACCACTCTCCTAGTGGCATTTTCTCTAAGTGTTACCTTACCTCCTACCCTGGCCTATAGTGAAATGAATTGGTTTGCATCTCCAGTCCTATGCCTTGAATATTCATTGTCTAGGTACCACAAGATCTCATGAGGCCTTCTATAAAAACACCACCACAAAATCATCAGATATTAGATTTGGGAATCTAAACATGTTTGGGTCCCATCTTATTGAAAGAAGAGTGAAATGCATGTATACTATGCTGTGAGTTATAACTTTAGGTCTCAACGCTAAATGTATTATATGGTGAATGGTGCATGTATGGAAGATATGTCTTAGCATGCCACAAGAAATATATCTAACACAAAAAAAGGTTTATTTTTCTACTCAGGTTATAGTGCCTCTTCCTAGGTTTGAATGATGCATGCTGATCAGTTGGATTGTGAAACTCAAGCATTGTGGGTGGGTTTTTACTTTTTTTTGAAATTGTTAATTTAGATTCTAAAATCTTATTTTCATTTTCAAGAATTGAATTTTTTTATTTTCAAAGCATGCTCCTTACTATCTAAATGAGTTGTAAGAGTATCTAAGTCCTTATATGCATTTTGTTACCTCCTTTTGTAAAGTTAAAAAATTAGTTTTAAGACTAGCATACAATTTTTGAGGTTTCTATATGAAGAATGAATTTTTTTAGAAACTTCAAATAATTGATCATAAGTAAGCTCACGTACCTCTTCTTGATCAGAGTGATTAAGATGTTCATCAGCGATTAAACACAAGTTTGTTACCTCCTCTTCAGCTTCAGTTTTAGAGGAGTCTGATGTTGAGTCCGCCTAAAAAGCCTTTTGGATATTTTCCTTCTTAAACTTAGGTTTCTCCTCACCCTTTTTCTTACTTTGGTGAGCTTTGAGGGTTGGGCAATCAGACTTAAGATGCCCTAACTTTCAGTATTGAAAACAAATAACGTCAAATAAAACTTTGGAATTATTATGGTTTTTACCTTTATTCCATTTCTGGTGAACTTTGAATTTCCTTATTATTAATGCAAAGTCATCATTGTTAGAACTAGAGGAATCAATATCAGAATCATTAGCCTTTAAGGCTATAATTTTCTCCTTTTTCTTCTCACCTGCATCAAGCTTCCTTTGGTTCACTCCTTGCTCTTAAGAAATTAGTGATCCAAGTAAGTTATCGATTAAATAAACATTCAAATCCTTAGATTCAATAATGACTGTAATTTTAGCATCAAAGGAAGAAGATAAAAATATCAGAATCTTATTAACCTTTTTATAGTTTTTTTAGTTCTCTACCTAAGGCATGAAGTGATGTAACAATTTGTGTAAACCTAGTATAAATCTCAGATATATATTCACTACATTTCATACAAAAAAGTTCATAGTCATGTAAAAGAATGTTCAGTCTAGATTATTTAACTTTGTTTGTACCTTCATTGCTATGCATAATCTATCCCAAATTTTTTTCCAGTGGAACAAGTGGAAACACACATATAGTCTTCAAATTTTAAGGCAAAAAAAAAAGTTTAAGCATTTTGAATTCAAATGTGCTAGATCACTATTATTAATAGTCCATTCAAAAATGGGTATTTCAGTTTTAACTCCATTTACTAATGTAAAGGGTTCAAAATAACCATCTTGAACAAGCATCCACATACGATAATCAATTGATTGCAGAAAAGTGTATATATGAGTTTTCAAAAAATTAAATTATATATTATCAAAAAGAGATGGTCTAGTGATTGAATAACCTTCCACGATGTTTCTATTTCCAAAGTTAGCCATAGATCAAATTCAAAAGTTTTTAAAACTTGATTTTATGAATCTCGCTCTTATACCACTTGAAAGTTTTGGAGAGATGTTTAACCCTAAAGAACTAGCCTGAAGCTAACCGAGAGGGGGGGGGGGGGGGGGGGTGAATTGGTAGTTTTAAAAAATTCTTAAACAAAAAAGGAATACTCTGTCATCTTTTTAAATATTTTAAAATAAAACAACAACTCTTGATATAGAATAAAAAATAAGGTTCACAATAGCAATATAATCAGATATTTCAATCTAAGAATAAATCATAGAAAAGGTGTGGAAATGAAATGCAATAAAAAATTATAAGAAAGAATAGACTAAGTTTTATAGTGGTTCATTCAAATCTGACCTACGTCAACTCCTTAGAGACCCCTCTCTAAGTATTGCACTAAATTGAAGTGACTCTCCTTTTGCTCTCACAACAAGGAAGAGAAGCCTTTACAAAATCTTTCCACCGACATGGTGAGGTAGAGAACCTTGAATCCTTTTTCACCCACCTGGTGAAGGAAGGGAACCCATGAATCCTTTTACTCCCTCCTAGAGTAGGCAGAGAGCCTTGATCTAATATTGAAGATGATCTCCCCAGAGCTACAAAGGAACCAGCAGTATAACTCGAAGAAAAGGATGAATACCTTGCACAGAGTAACCTTTATGATTCCCTCACAAACTTCCCCTCACAAGGATCTCTCTCTTGTTGTGGATATGTTTTCATGGATTATGATTTTGATGATAGCAAACACTCTTATTGCAAATACTCTTATTTCTCTATGACTGCCTTATTTGCTGACATTGCAGGTCCACAAGATCAGACTGTAATTTGGAACCAACTCAAGATTGGGTAGACTAGGTCTGAGTCAATTTGTAACCCTTTTCCTTTCTTGAGTCTCTCGTATGTGGTGTGACTCCTGACGCTTTGTAACTTGGAAGATTCTCTGACTATTCCCTAAAGGTTACTATTTTTGGTAACATCGTTCGGGATGATATTTATATCGTTCTGGACGATCGATTCAAAAGCAGAAATCCTGATTAGGGCATCCTCATTAAAGCGAACTTCTTTTTGCAAAAACATCATCTTGAATGATTTTGTATCGACCAGAATGATAGGATCAAAATAGAAAGAATCTGCCACCAGATCTATTTAGAAATTACTTATTTTTGGACATCATCCAAGGGATCGTCCAAGACTATAAAATATCATCCAGGATGATCTAGGATAATTTTTCCTAAATTAATCTGGCATTTAAGGAAAGCAATTGTAACCTGATTGGACGATCAAATCATCCTGGATGATCGATACGCTAGACGATTGGACATCGGACAGCTCTTTTTTAGGGAGATGTTCAGGACGATATTCCATGATTTGTACTGATCATATTGGATGATATTTTATCATCCTGAATGATATGAACAAATTTCTTCTGATCATCTCAAATTGTCCCGACTGATTGGGCTTAAATTGCACTGATCGTATAGGACGATAAAGTCAGAAACTTGCATTAATGAGCTCGTTTTGAGATCTTCTATTTAAGCTTTAACATGACACTTGGTAAATGTCTTTGGCAGCCATTATAGCTTTGTTCTTTTGGGGGGAACATGAAGAAAGAGCTTGAAAAAGAGTGAGGAATGGGTGAAGTCTGAGAGGGAGAAGATCCTATGATGGGGGACTCAAGGGAGTATGAAGGGGGATTCCACACGGTTGTTCTGACAGGCTTGCACCTTAATTCCATCGGATTCAAGGCTTGTCTTGAGGGAATTTCACCAAAGAAGAAGATCTCTTTGTGTCAAAGGACCCGGCGAATCCGCCACACCGGGGAAGGTGGAAGTAATTTTGTAAGGGCTTCTCCGCCTAGCTGTGAGGGCTTAAGGAGAGACACTTTTGTAGTGCAATACTTGGAGGGTGCCTCCAAGGAGTGGACGTAGGTCAAGGTTTGACCTAACCACTATAAATCTGGTGTGTTCTTTCCTTTATTACTTTCACATTTAATTTCTGCATCGTTGATTTCCTTATGGTGATTTTGGTTTGTTGTCTTTGGTTTAAAATTTCTTAAAATACCAATTCACCTCTCTCTCTTAATTAGCCTTGGGCTAGTTCATAGGGCCTAACATCCCTAACAAACTTTCATCTCTCTCTCTCTCTCTCTCTCTCTCTCAAGCTCTGCCTCTTCATTCTCTAAGCTCCCCCTCGGATCAACTCCATAGCAAAAGATTAACCAAATGGTTAATACTATTTCTTAAATATAGAGCCTCCAAATGAAGCCCTAATTTTCAATTCTGCATAACTGATCATCCATCATGTACGATTAGTACAAAATAACCCTATTAGCCAGGATGATCACCTTTACTCTGTACTTACTACAAGTATTTATATAGATCATCCTTTACGATCTTATAATTGTCCAAGATGATTTGTTCAAAACACCATATTGATCATCGTGTGTGACATTAAAAGATTGGTGGCGATCTACATATCATCCTTAAAATGTCTCGGGACATCCAAGATGATCCTCTTATACGATTAGAGTAAAGTTATGGTTTTTTGACTAAATCATCCAGTACTATCTAGATGGATCATCATGTATAATTTGATTGAATAATTTAACCATAATTACTCTCCTAATCATCAAATCAAAATAGGTATGATTGTCAAAAATCATCCAGGATGATGCGAATCATCCTATACTATTAAAATAAAATTTAAAACTTAAACTTTACCTAAATTATGATTGGCAACTATTTTTATCTTTTAAGCTGATCTTCTTAGATGATATGGATCATCCAATATGATTAGTTTAATCACTTATAATTAGTTGGATGCCCTAATCTGGGTTTTTATTTTACACTAACTGTTTAAGATGATCTAATATCATCCTGTACAATTTAGTCAAAGAAAAATAACTCTAACTCACTAAATTTCTCCCCTTGAGCGTGCGTTTGTAAGGTTTCTTAACTTGGGGTCCACCATATTCTGGATTTGACTCAAGAAAAAAAAAAACAAATACATTGATATGAAATTATAAATATTCTCAACATTAATCTACTTGATCTTGAGCTGATTTGCATTACAAGCAATCTTTGTGGACCTGAAAGATTACTAAGCAGGGCAAACAAAATAGATATTTAATAATAGCAGTGATAAAGAAAAAATAATGCTTGTATCATCAAAATTAAAGTATTTGGATCCATATTCGCAATAATCTCTCCCTTTTTTATGATTCCAAATTTTATTATTAAAAATTTTAGATCAAGAAGATTTTTTTTTAATTAAACAAGGAAAGAACAAAAAATAAAATAAAAAAACAACAGTGAAACAATTAGTACAAAATAGCCCTATCATTCATAATAATCACCTTTGCTTTGTACAATCAGTACAAGTATTTGTAAAGATTATCTTATACGATCTTGTGATCATCCAAGCCGATTAGTTCAAAATGCCATATTGATCATCCATTATGACATTGGAAGATGGGTGGCGATCTCCATATAATCCCGATAATGTCTCGGGACGTCCACAATGATCCTCCTGGACGATTAGAGTAAAGTTATAGTTTTTTGACTAAATCATCTAGAACTTTTTAGATGGATCATCCTATACAATTTGATTGAACAATTTAACCATAATTACTCTCCTAATCATTGAATCAATTTAGGTATGCTTGTCAAAAATCATTCAAGACGATGTAGATCATCTTATACGATTAAAGCAAAATTGGAAACTTAAAAAATTACCTAAATTATGATTGGTGGCTATTTTTATCTTTTAAGCTGACCAACTTGGGCATTATGAATCATCTAATATGATTAGTTTAATCAGTTGTAATTAGCTGGATGCCCTAATCTAGATTTTTATTTTTACACTGATTGTCCATGACGATCTAATTTTGTCCTATATGATTTAGTGTAAGACAAAAAAATCTCTAACTCATCAAATTTCTCCCTCTAAGTATGTGTGCAAGGTTACTTAGCTTGGGATCCACTATATTCAGGATTTGACTCAAGAAAGATAAAACTTACATTGATATGGAATTACAAACAGACTCAACCCTAATCTACCTGATATTGAGCTAATTTGCATTGTAAGTGATCTTTGTGGACTTGAAAAGTTAGTAAGTAGGGAAAATAAAATAGATATTCAATAATAGTAATGGTAAAGAAAAAATAATGATGTTATCATCAAATTCAAAGTATTTGGATCTAGATTTGCAACATTAAATTTAATTAAAAATTATTAATAAAATATATAGAAATTGCAACTTTTCATACCCTTATACATGATTCCTATCAGGAGGGAAAACATGTATTTGATTAATAATGCTTTAAGAATTAAAATATTTAATTAAAATGAAGGACTCTATGATATCTATTTACCTTAGTATTGTAGGATTTGTGGCATTATAAATATGAGCCTAGGTCTTATTGATTGATAACTTCTGGCACTTAGAAGATATTTAATGCTATGTTCTTTAAAACTTAATGATAGACAGCTTTAACAATCAAAACATCTTTAAAAGAAATTTAAAACCTTTAAATCATTAAAAATTGAATTCAAACTATCCATTAAAGACCTTGAACAAATAAATTTATTTATAGACAATTTTTTTTAAAAAAAAGCTTAGGAGATATCCAAGCCACACAACATTTCTACGTACACTTAAATCGTTTGTTAGAACATCCAACTCTAGCCTACGTAAGGCAGGTGGTTTGATTTATGTGCTAGGTTCTTTGCTTGGAGAGTACCTTATGTATGTATATTTATTTATAGCAATTTGAATGTCATAAAATTTAAATTTCTATTAGTGCACTTAGGTTCTGTAAGGACTACATTAGAAGCATCATGTTATTACACAACCGGTTTGCACTTTACATGCTTTTATATGCTTATATGTTACTTTAAATTTCTATAAGAGTTAAAGTGGAATGTACTTAGGAATGATGTATGCATGTAGAAGTCATGGTAAATGTAAAATGCATATCAATTGAGTTATATAATATCTTGAGTTGTAAAAGATTTAAATATACATGCTTATACATATACAAATGGGGCTCCAAAAGACAATATCCTATCCTTTAGAGGATACTCTCTTTTCTAATTCTAAAGAAGACTTGGAGCTTGAAGACCATAACCAAGTATATTTGAACCTATATATGTGGCAAAATTAGAAAATGAGTTTTATTGTGGTGGGGCCTAACCGACTTTCTTTTTAATAGAGTTTGGGTTTGTTGTAAATTATTAAATTAATGAATAAAGAAATTTATTTTTACATTTAATCTTTCATTTATTACATTGCTTCATACATTGCATTCATATGGGTGGTAGTTTGTATTGGTGGGCAAAAATTCTTATACGTTTCTTTCAGTGTATATATTATGAACTTTTTAGGAACTTGTATACTAGTTCTAGGATGATATGGTATTTGGTATTGTGTACATAACCCCTTCACCCAATCATGCATACATTCACACATTTTAATTTCTATAATGAACGTTATGCCAAATTATTATGCCCATGATATGCAAGGTAGCAAGGTCCTTGTTGTGCTCGGAGCATGCTATGCTTTTTCTTTGGTATAGGGTCATTATAATACCTAAATGTCTAAGAAATTTTGGGAGTTAGAAAATTTAGTTAGGTAAATTAAATAAGATAATATTTAAAGTTCTTAGTGAGTCTTCATGCTTGTGTCATTTGAACTTAAAGTTAAAATTACTCATTTTGAGTTGTAAATTTTAGAGTCACATTCATGATTTGAACTCTTAGGATAGAGCTTCGCATATCATGCATTCATCTTAGGTTATTGATTGTAGATTAGGATTGTTAACTGGCAACAAAGTCCAAACAAGTAAAACTCTAGATTATAAATACCTCTTTAGTCTTTGCACGTTCAAATTCAATTCTTTTAAAATTTAAAAATATTAAATCTATATTCAAAGGACGTAGAGCTCTTATAATCTAAAACTTATATATTAAATCTTGTTAGCCCAAATATTTTGGTAGATCCATATGTCTTTAAAAATTTAAGTCTTCACTTTAATTAAGAGTATTCTCTTAGGATATGTAATTAATTATAGTGGCTTACCCTTATGGGGAGTTTATAACCTAGAATAAAATAAACCCTATAATAGTTTATTTCTTTGTGGAATTTAGACTTATGCTTTAAACATTTGATTAATTTCATAGGTCGAATGATCAGTGAATGCATCCTTTAGGAGTACTTGGATATTTCATATGCAGTGCTCAATCATGAATGGGAATTTTCTCTTCTCATATTGATAGTGAAATATAAGTCTATCCTTAGGGATTGTATAATGCCAATCTACATATATTTGACTAAAGAAACTAAAAATACAAATTTAAGATAAATCTTGTGTGACATTGTAATTGGACATTAAATTAAATTTGTCAACATACTTTTCTAGAGACTCCACTGGGGAATAGACTTCTCTCTCCATCTTTAGTGAAGACAAACTTTTTTCAAAAACAAATAGATTTAATTGAATATTTGGGCTATTAGATTTTATATAGATTCAAGCTTTATATTATAAATTCTAAAGTTGTTTCTCTCTTTTCTTCAAAGTTCTTTCATTGTTGTCTCTATCTAAATCTAAACTCAAATCAAATTCATACATTATTCCATTATCCACACTTGAGTGTCTTTGAACAATGGTCCTTGTTCTTCTAAAATTTAAATTCAAATGAACTTTCAATCATTTTCTTTCTAATTTAAAGTCATTTTGATTTGATCTTTTCCAATCAATATAAACTAAATTTAAATATCAACTATAGTCTTTGATTGCATAGGCTGGGTCCATTTAAAATTCAAGGAATTTTAATTCACCTCAGTTTAATCATGCATTGGGGATTCAATAAACTTTACACATTGTATTTTTAGACTTACTTCTTGCTTAAAAGAAAGTGAATCTCAAAGATTTATATATAATTGTGGTCAATTATAGAAATCAAGATTGAAAACTTGATATTCTCTTTCTTTGAAAAAGCAAACATGACTATTACTCTTGAATAATATACTTAAGCAAATATGATCCTATTTTGATTAATGAATAACATTCATTTCACCTTTACTAGACCACAATCTTATGTAGCCAAGGTTGAGTCATTACCTGCTACACCTATTAAAGATGCACTTGAAGGAGGGTATAAAGTTACCCTTGTAGCTACTAAAACCTTAATATTTTCCCATATAATTTTCCCAAGGTTGTCTGCTAGTCAGAAGGGAAAGGCTACCATGGAATCTGAATTATTTTTCCCAATTAATTTTGAGATTGGGTCATCCTCCACCACTACGGAGATGCCCAAATCTCAGTGTAGAAATAAGAATCGCTACCTAAGACATGGAACTAAGAAGTTAAATGTAATAGAAAAGAACTCCCTTTTGAACATTGTAGCTAAAGCGGTTAAAATTAAATCAACTAAACTGATAGTCAAGGAATATGAAGTCTTATACAAATCCCCGATAACAAGTCTGAATAACTTTCATCCATTATCTTCTACTGGAGAAGAAAACCTAATCAAAATAATAAATTATCCTCCCCTACATTCCACCATTATCCTGTTCTACCTTATGTGTTTGAGAGACAAAGGAAGTTCATATCTCTCTTGAATGAGTTAATCCCTAACTGAGCTATTAGTTATGGTCAGTATAAAATTGAGTTTCTAAGAAGTGTGAAGGATGTGATATCTACTGGATCAAGCACACTCAAGGAGTGAGAAAGAAATATCTCCTCCTCTCAAGAGAAGAGTATAATTCAAAGAATCGAGTCCTAGTCAACCAATAATTACTATAAAATGTCAGCAAGAATCTAGAAAATGTTCACAAGTTAATCATCATATAGCACATTCAAATAATTAAGGTCATTTTACTTGATCAAATCTTTGGGATATGGAGCATTAGCCTGTCGAGGATATAATCCCATTTCTCCTCCCCTCCTTTTATTTAGTCCAGAAATAATCTAGCTAAAACCTCTGGCCAATCTTTAGGTCAACAACCAAAAAGAGTTTATTAACATGAGGTTCAAGGTCTATATTCAAGGTCATAAGATGATGAAATGGATAAGATTATATTCTTGGTGGATACACGGTCATATACCCAGTAAAAGAGAAAGAAGACAAAGATAAAAATACATTAGATATATAAAATATGGAGGAAGAAGGTAATAATGAAGAATATTTCCCCAATATGACTAGTAGCCTTCTAGATTAGCTAAGTCAAATAGACGAAAAGATAACTAGAATGGAGAAGGAAATAGAATAGTTAATGGCAGCTATGGCCACTCTAGAAAACAAAGATGTTACTCCTACTATAGCTTAAATAGATTCTATTCCAGTAGAGTTTATATGACACTATAATAAATCTAAAGAAGTAATGAAGAAAAATAAAATTGAAGTAGGGTAGTCAAAGAAAGAGATGCTATAAATAGTACACATAAAGTAAATGATAGAACATCAAGTCAAAGAAGCTTTAGCATGGTCTAAGGGTACCTCATATGTTCTAAAGGGCATACCTTACCCGAAAGAATATAAATTGGCTCCTTATCCAAAAGGATTCATGTCACCTTCCTTTATAAGTTTTGATGGAATGGGGAATCCAAAGAAATGCTTATCCCACTTCAGAGCTAGTTATTATAATGTAGAAGGCAGTGATGCTCTACTATTTCAATAATTTGTAAGTAGTCTATCTGGCATTGCCTATGCTAAAATACCCAATGAGTTAGTTCATAACTTTATTGAGTTATAATAATTATTTACTAAAAGGTTTATCAGAGCATGTCATCATGTCATAGTAGGGGATCTGGTAGTAGAAAAATATAAACATGATGAAAGTTTAGTAGAGTATATATTGAGATGGAGGAACTTTAATATGAAATGTAAACCTCAACTCCAAGTGCAACACATTATAGAAATGTTTTTGAAGAATATCCATGGCCTAATTGTTTTCTTACTTTGATTCACAATCAAAACTTTTGATAAGTTAATTAGTAATGCCTTTATTCTTCAAGAGAAAATGTCTTAATTATCACTCTTAAAAGATAAATCTCTAATAGAAATAAAAAAGGTAAACCTCAAAAGATGTTATAAAAGAAGTCTAGTCTAGTGTATGCAGTTGATAAAGGTAAAACTTTTAATGTATTCAGGCAAAAAATTCAAGTCATCCTCTATAGAATCTATAATATAATAAACCTCAAGATGATCAATAATTTAGAATCAGGAAGAGCAAGAATATTTTTATACAACCAGGTAGAAATACATGTTCACAAACTTGTTGTTAACATTATTTTTTATGTTTAAATTAATTATCTAGAACGTTAGGGGTGTTGGGTGTTCTTCTTCTCTCTTGCGGGTGAAGAATCTTTATCACATTCATTATATTTATATTCTTGTCTTACTTGTGCCACTGATTAATGTTTCTAATTTACTTAATACTACTATATTTCTTTGTTTTAAGCATGCTTTTGCTAATTGTGCTAATAAAATTTGGATTTTTTTGGAAAGATCTAGTTAATATTGATATCCTTGGTAATTTTACTAAATTGTTGCATAGTAACATTGAAGTTTTAAATATTTATTATTGTGCTTCCTTTATTTATGCAGCTTCTTCTCGTGGGAATATAAAACTTCTTTGGGAGTAATTATCTACTTTTCATAGCTTTTTTCAATCTCCTTGGTTGGTGGGTGGTGATTTTAATACCATTTCAAACCATTCCGAGTGCATTGGGGTGTCTTCTCCTATTTTGCATTCTATGGAGGATTTTAATAAGATGATCATGGATTGTAATCTCATTGACATTGGCTTTGCTGGTAACAAGTTTACTTGGAATAGAGGTAATTTATTTCAAAGGTTGGATCATATTTTATTTAATGATAGATGGCTTAATTTTTTTTTACTATTTCTATTGAGCATCTTAGTCGTTCTCTTTCTTATCATTCACCCTTTCAAAATATCTAGCTTCAGCATGACTCTTTCTTCAATGTTGTTCAGGATAATCAGAGTACTCCTTTGTATCCTCATAACTCTATTTTGGGAATGAATAGACTTTGGTTCATGTTGAAAAGACTTAAGCAACTTTTAAATTGGTGGAACCACAATGTTTTCAAAAATCTTTTTATGAGTATTTTAAATGTTGAAGATGTTGTTAATAATGTTGAGTCTAAGTGTCAGAGTTCTCCTTCTGATGCTAATTTTGCCCTTCTTAGAGAGGCCAAGATTATCCTCTTTAAACTTCATTCTCAACAGGAAACTTTTTGGAAACAAAAAGCGGCTACTAAGCATTTGCAGGAAGGTGATCACAATACTAAGTATTTTCATGCTTTGCTTAAAAGGAAACGTGCCTCCAATTCCATTTATAAAATCAAGCGGGAGGATGGTTCTGTTTTCGAGAATGCTGAAGAAATTGCCTTACTAGCTATTCAACATTTTAAGGATAGATTTAACAAGGTTTTCTCGCCAAGTACTAATGACAAACCGGTTATTATCCCCAATCTCATTTTTGAGGAGGACAATAACTTACTTTATAAAATTCCTTCTTTAGATGAATTAAAATATATTATTTTTGATATGAATGGTAATTTTGTTGCTGGTCCTGATGGATTTTCTGCCAAATTCTTTCAAGAAGCTTGACTATCATTAAAGATGGTCTTTATGCTGTTGTCCTGGATTTCTTTGCTGGTCATACTATGCCTAAAGTTTTCTCTTCTACTTCTATTGTTCTTATTCCTAAGAATAATGTTGCTAATACTTGGAATGATTTTAGATTGATTAGTCTTTGCACTTTTTTCAGTAAACTTTATTCTAAAATTTTATGAATCATTTAACTATTATTCTTCCTAAAATTATCTCTCCTTATCAAATGGGTTTTTTTAAAGGTTATGCAATTTCTGATAATTTTTTGCTAGCCCAGGAATTCTGTCATGATTTGAATCTTAAGGTGAGCGGTGGTAATTCTATCCTTAAGCTCGATATTTCTAAAGCTTATGATAACATTAGTTGGTAATTCATTTATAACATTTTGTAGCATTTTGATTTTAATTTGCCATTTTTTAAACTTGTTAGAATGTGTATTGAAGGATCATGGTTCTCTGTTATTAGTAATGGTAAAAGTTCTGGTTTCTTTAAGTCCTCTCATGGTTTAAGGCAGGGTGGCCCTATGTCCTATGTTCTGTTTATCATTGTGATTGATTATCTTTCTATGAGTCTTGCTAATTTGTTTGAAAGTCGCCTTAATTTTTTATTTCAAGACTAGGGGTGGCTTTCCTATATCTCACTTATGTTTTACTGATGGTTTTATCATTTTTATGAATGCCTCTCATAATAAGATAAATAAGCTTATGAATTTCTTTTGCTATTTTCAGACTGTCAATGGTTTATCTTTGAACAGAAAAAAATGTCGTGTCCTTGTTTCTAACAATATGCATATGGATCATATATCTGATTTGAAAGACCTTACTGCGTTTATGCATGGCCAGCTTCCTATAAAATATATAGGTATTCCCCTTTTTAAGGATCGTAAGAAATCTTTTTGTTTGATGACTTAATTACCTCTGTTCAGAATAAACTTCTGGCTTAGGATTCCAATTTCGTGAGCTTTGTTAGTAGGCTTACACTTATTAGAAGTGTGCTTTTTTCTCTCTCTGTCTATTCTTTCCAGACTTTACTTCCAACTAAAATTGTTTGTAATAGAATTGATAATATCATTAACAAATTTTTTTGGAAAGGTACTAGTAGTAATAACAAAATTTCTTGATCTTCTTGGGATAAATTATGTGGAGTGTTAAAAGGAGGCCTTGGTGGAAAAACCATGGCTTACCTTGCCCAAGCTTTTTTCTTTTAAAATATGGTTTAATTTTCGTGCCAAGCATTCTATTTGGTCTAAATTTATGTCTTCCAAATATTGTGTTGGAAAACATCCTACTACTTGTTCTTTCAATCATGGTGACTCTAAAGTTTAGTAAAGGTTGTGCAAGGTTAAGTAGGAAGTGGAGCCTCATCTCTCTTGGGGCCTTGGGGAAGGTAAATTTTTTTTTCTTGCAGGATCAATGGTTAAACTCTTGCTCTATTGACTCCCTTATTTACTCCAACTCTACGACTGCGATTAAGGTAAATTATTTTATTAATGATAATTATTGGGATTATGATAAGCTTGCCAATGTTATCTCGGATTCTATCATTCAAAAAATTCTTAATCTTCCTCTTATCCTGGATTTAAAGGATATAATATTATGTAACTTGACTAGTGATGGGAAATTTTGATTAAAAAATTCTTTGCATGATTTTAGACCTAAGAATGAGGTTAATACCATTTTTTTAATGATTTGACATAAAAGTATCCCCTATAATGTTGCTAGTTTTATCTGGCATATTATTCATAGATTTATTCCTACGGATGATAATTTAATCAAGAGGGGTTTTATTCTTCCTTCTAAATGTCAATATTATTTTCATTTGGAAAGTATGCATCATGTTTTTGTTTCTGGTTTTCTTGTCGTTAAAACTTGGTATTACTTTGATTATATTTTCAAATTAAATATTTTAATGCAAATTTATCCATTAATGCTCTTCTTAATGCTTGGTTTGTCAATTCCAAAGGGCACATTAGAAATTTTACCTCTTCTCTAATTTTGTGGTTTCTTTGGATGGAAAGGAACAATTCATTATTTAAGGGTATCAGAATGGATTCTCAGAGAGTTATTAAGAATGTGACTGATAAACTGCTCTGTTTGTTTTCTGTCAGTTTAATTTCTATCAAAAGTTTTAATAACTGTTATGATGTTACTAAGGATTTGGGTATCAGGTTGGAGGATTCTTTTTGTCCTTCTATTCTTCGTTTTATTGCTTTGGTTAAACTGGCTGCTGGTTATTTCAAGTTGAATATTAGTTTTGCCATTAAAGTTAATAACATGGGTTGTGGTGGTATCATAAGAGACTATTAAGATAATGTTATTCTTGCATATGCGGGATTGATGTCTAATGGTAATATTACTATGGCATTTCATACTGCGATTCTTTATGGTTTAAGGAGTTGTATGTCTATCGATATTGCTAATATTAATATAGAGATTGAGCCTTCTTATAACCTTCAGTGCATTCTTAATGAGGAGATCTCTATTTACAACTTGAAGGCTTTTTATATTGTTAGAGGCATTAAACAGTTGTTGGTTTTTATCACTATTTTTGTTTCTCATGTGTCTAAGGAAGACAATACTTGTGCGATTAGGTTGGCTAATTTTTGGTTAAGAATTGATTGCTTCATGGACTTTGTAGAATCTAATGTTCCTTCTCCTTTTAAAGGTCTTTTAAGTTTAGATAAAATTGGTTTACCTTATGTTACTAGTTAAGTTTCCCCTTTTTGTGTTTTCTATTTTGGGGTTTTGGCCCCTCTCTGTTGGTGGTGTTTGGTTTGTTGTGATCCTTTTTGACTAGTTCTTCACCCTAGTTTTTTATGGTTGGGAGTGCTTGCGCTTAGGCCATGTTGGGTGTTCTGGGCTGAGCAATGCTTGCAATTTTTTATTGAAGGATAACCTTTTTGTTGCTCTCCTTCCTCAGAATCGGGTTGTGTTAGTTTTTGCTAGCTGTAGGGCCTTTGGGTTGTTGGTTTTCTAGATGGGGTTGTTGTTTGGCCATTTGGTTGGTGGGTTTGTGCTGAAGTATTCTGGTTGTGGGGCTTTTATGTTAATGGTTTTTTGGATGAGGCTGTTGTTTCTTTACGAGCTGGTAGTTGGCTAGTCTTTTCATGGTTTATGGTTTAGCCATCTGGGTCTGTTGTGCTGGATTGACTCTGCTGGTTGTGTTGATCATTTTGCTGGGTTGGAGTTGGTGTTGGCTTTTGAGTGGTTGTTCCTTGGCAGAGTTTGGTTTGGCTTTGTAAGGTGTTTTGAGGGGAGGTGGTGCTGGCTGGGGCTATTTGGTGGGATGGAGCAACATAAGGTTTTACCTTCTGATATTTGTGATATTCTCCATAACCTTGTGATATTTGTGATATTTTTCCAACATAAGGTTTTACCTTCTGATATTTGTGATATTCTCCATAACCTTGTGATATTTGTGATATTTTTCCATCCTCTTCTTGCATGAGCTGCTTCTCCTCTGGCTTGTGTTTTGTCGTTTGGTCGTCCACCACCTTTTTTACTAATGTGCTGGGTTTTTGGCTTTGTTTTATTTATGTTGGTTTGCTCAGGATCTGCCTTTTCCTGGATACTATCTATTGGGATATTTCTATTTTGATGGGTTATTCTATTTCATGTTGTATTGGCATTATCTGTTTTAATTGGGTGTATTGTACTATGGCCTATAGTTATTATGGGAGGACTATGTTGGTTCCTTTTTTAGGTAGTTCTTTGGTTGTTATTTTTTTTTTTGAAGAAGCATAAAGCAAAACTATATAAAAGAAATAAGGACCTAACTATTACACTCATTAGATTCCTTATCAAAATACTGATAAATGAAGAAGGAACCTTATCAATCACTATATCATCCCAAAAGAAAGAAGAAAAAGTACCAAAGTTAGCACATAAATCAGCTAACTTATTACAATCTCTACTAACATGGTTGAAAACAACTTAATGAAATTTATCTTGAAAAGAAAGTTTATCCATACCTCGATCTCCTTTTCTGATAGATTTATGAATCATCTTGATAACATTGAAGTTATCACTTTCTATAATAATACCTTGATATCCATCCACTCGATCCTTGATCATTTCTTTTACTGTAGTAATTGCTTGAAACTCTAGATAAGTAATGTCCCAATGAATTTGAGAAAATCCATAAGCTGTTATAAATCTTCCTTTAGGGTCTCTAGCCACTCCTCCAATACCTCCTTTATAAGATTTGAATAATGTAGCTTCAACATTAACCTTGATCCAATTAGGAGGAGGAGCATACCAACGGTTTTGAGACATCATTTACTGATTGGTATTCAACCTTTCCTTTCGGTCATAGTTCCAGGAATTAAGAATTCCTGTATAACTAATAGCTTCAGCAGCTATTTGAAAAGAGCTTCTTTCTTTCTTCCCATGAACAATATCATTCCTGTCTTTCCAAATAAAGTAAACTGCATTGCACAGAAGAGTCGGAAGAAAGACGTTTTTATCCGAAAGCCAAGTATACAATTCCTCTTTATTTTGAAAAAGAGGAATGAGAAATCCCCATCAGTTCAGCAGCAAAATAACTTTCACCATTTTTTTACATTTACAAACAAGATGATCAATGTTCTCTTCTTCATTAAAATCTCTAGGACATTTAGAAATCCTACTAATTTTCCTATGACATAAGAAATCATTAGTAGGTAATGCTTTATTAAAAATTCTCCACCAGAAGTTATCAATCCTAGCATTTAGTTTCAATTTCTTCATCCATTTCCAGTCGTTATTATCTCCAGCCAAATCAGTAGAGATATCTATAATTCTATCTGTGAACATGGATGTAATAGTTTTCCCAGATTCCATGTAAATGAGTTCCATTTGATCTTCAATCATTTCTGGATCAATTTTAATACTGCATATTATTTCCATCAGTTCCTTGCCAAAGTAATTCAGCAATTTCGTAGTCCTCCATTGATTTCCAGAAATAAATTTTTCAACTTTGAGATCATATGCCATCTCTTCATGAGTGATAACAAAAGTAGGCCACTTGTTTAAGCTCTTGTCCCAAATCCAGATGTCTTTAAATACACCTATAGATTGACCATTAGAAATGCTCCATCTAACTATGCTCCTCAAGGATTTGCTACCGTTTTTGATAATTTTCCAAGCTGCAGAATTAGATTTGAATCTGTTAACATTATCCCAACAAGATCCATACTTGGGGTATAAAAGCTTGTGTAACAATGAATCTTTCTCCTTCATGTATTTCCAAGCAAGTTTACCTCTTAGAGGACCCATTTTATTCAAGCAAGAATGAATACCTCTGCCTCCCTTCTCCACTGGATCACATAACTTTTTCCAGCCAACATAATGCAAACCGTGATTTACATTAGATTTATCCCATATAAAATTCCGGCACAGTTTCTCCACCTCTTTAAGGATTTCTTTAGGAACTAATGAAACAGTAGTATGATATGAAGGAATAGAAAGAATTACATGTATTCCTTCATATCATACTACTGTTTCATTAGTTCCTAAAGATTTCTTGTGCTATCAGTAGAAAGAATTACCAATGTAATTCTTCCCGCTAATGAAATGAATTTGATACCCCAGTTGTTAAACATCTTCAAGATCTTTTCCAATATGAATTGAAAATCTAATTTGGACATCCTCTTTAAAGCCAATTTAGTCCCCAAATAATTGAATTCCTTCATTTCTTTGAATTCCAAGATGTTTTTGATTTTTCTTCTCCTTGGTCTGGAAACTGCTTTCCCAAAGAGTATGCCTGATTTGTTAATATTCACTTTTTGACCTGTCCAACCATAGTAGTTTTTCACAATGCCTTTAATAGTTCTCATGTTTTTAAGTTTGGCTTCAGAGAATAGGATAATGTCATCAGCAAATAAAAGGTGAGAGATCCTTGGGCTGTTATTGCTAACCCGAACACCGAAATCATCCTTTCTATTGATAGCATTAGAAAAAAGTTGAGAACATAAAATAAATTGGTAAGGAGACAAGGGACAGCCTTGTCTAAAACTACAATTAGCTTTGATCCAGTTTGAAGGTTTACCATTAATTAAAATAGAGAATTCCAGGTTAAGCACACATTCAAGAATAAGATCCGAAAAGAAATCTGGAAACCCAAAGTAAGAGAGAATTTTTTGAAGAGTTGGCCAACCCATTGAATCATAGGCTTGTTCCATATCTAATTGAATAAAGACAAGACCTTTAGTGTCTTTCAAAAATCTGAATTTATGAATGATTTCTTGTGCTATTAGGATGTGATCTTGAATAGATCTCCCTCTTATAAAAGCAGCTTGTTCAACATATATAAGTTTCGGGATAATGATTTTCATTCTGTTTAGAATTACTTTAGAAGCTATCTTGTACACAGTATTGCAAAGACTTATTGGCCTATAATTATTAGCAGAAGTAGGATTGTTTGTTTTGGAATCAAAATAATCAAAGTTTTTTTCCAATCCTTGTTCATAACAGCATTTTCAAAAAAGTTCTTCAAAGCTTCCCAAACCTCATTTTTAATAATAGGCCAATAATTTTGGAGAAATGAGTAAGAAATACCATCAATTCCTGGAGATGAACCTCCTGAGGTGTCTTTAATTGCAGTTTCAACTTCTTCAAAACAAAATTCTTTGTTTAAATGATCCTTATCTTCATCGTTCAGAACAGAGTAGTTTTCCGGCCAGCCTTCCAGGTTACACTTTCTGTCTCGCCATTTTTGTTTGAAAAATTGAACCAATATGTATTCGATTTTGTTCTGATTTTCCACCACAATTCCATTCTCATCCTTGATATTTAGAATTTGATTATTATTTCTTCTTGCACTTGCCATAGAATGAAAGAACTTTGTGTTTTGATCTCCTTCACCAATCCATTTGATTTTGGATCATTTTTCCACCAAGAATTTAGCCGTGCTAGAGTAGAATTAAGGTCATTAATCTTTGATTTTAGAAGAGAACATTCTTCCATAGAAAGCATACCATTTTCAGCCTCTTTGGTTTGAAGATTGAGAATTTCATCCTTAAGCAGATCCTTCATCTGATTCAGTTCTTTGTGCTTTGCCTTATTCCAAAAGAATAATGATTTAAGAGCCCTTTTGAATTTGTAATTCAAAATTTCTGCTGGGTTTCCTGAATCTCTTCTCATCCAAGCCTTCTTTACCACAACAAAAGATGCTGGATAAGAAGCCCACACCTCTTCAAATTTGATGAACTTTTTACTGTTTGATAAAAAATCAGAAATTTCCAGGAGAATTGGACTGTGATCGGAAGCGACTCTGGGAAGGTGTTTAACAAACAGTTTTTGATTACTGTTAACAGCTTTAGCATTAACTAAAACACGATCTTGTATTTCCATTATCCTTTCAAATCCTTTTTTGTTGTTACTCCAAGTCATTTTAGGACCAGTAAACTTGAGCTCGTGGATGTCATTAGAAGAAATGAAATAATTCATCTCTCTTGGCCCCAAGGAAAAAGAGAATTTTCTACCACCAATCTTATCTTCTTTACCTAATATACAATTGTAATCTCCACCTATCACCAAAGGTATAACTTTAGTAATATGATTATTCAAACCATTCCATAGACCTCTTCTATTGATCACATTAGTACTACCATATATTGTAGCTATTCTCCATATCCCTTTATTGAGGATATCCAAATCACCAATGATGTATTGCGATGAAGACTCAATTAAATTGAATTTGGCTTGATTTCTTCTCCACAAAACAAGAATGCCTCCTGATAACCCAATAGACGGTTCATAGTTGTAATTCCACCCTGTGCCAATCAAAGATTCCACATCCTTCATATCAATAGAGACTAGTTTAGTCTCCAATAGCCCAACAAACAAAACATTTTGATTTTTTACTACCTCCTTGAGGTAGAGAGAAGCTCTAATTTTTTTTGGCTCCTCTACAATTCCAAAATAGGAATGAATTCATTATTGGATCAGAGGGGAAGGAACTCCCCCTTTCTCCTTAGATTTGTCTTCGATTTTCCTGCTTCTTGTCTTAAGGCTAATTGGTCCCAGATTCTTGAGCTGCTTAGTACCTTTTTTCTTCATAGAAGATGATATCTCCTCACTAACTTTACTTACTACTTCAGTATTCTGAATTTGTTTGACCCCCTGATCTTTTGTTTGTGCTTCCTCCTCACATATTTCACCTTCTTCTACTAATCTTCCCAGAATATCAAACTTGTTTGTTGACATAGCTTTAAAAGCTTCAGAATTCTCTCCTGATTTCAATTCCTCAACAATGGAGAACTTTTCAGCAATTTTATTTGATTTTGAGCCTTCATCTTCCTCAATATGAATCACAATAGTAGGATCATTAATAATAACAGAGTCATTTTTCTCTTTGACAAAGTTATTGAAAACTGCTGCTCCATCAGTTCCCACAGATTTTCTTTCTGATTTGTGAATTTCGTTTGATCCCTCCTTGCTTTCTAATGCTTTTCTTTGTAGCTTCTTTGTTCTATAATCCACTTTGATCCATGGTCCATCGGCAGCTTCTCTGTTGTGTCAACAGAATTTTGAATTTTACCAGAACTGATAGAAACTTTTTTCTCAGTGGTACCTCTGATGTTATGAGTTTCATTGATCTGTTTATCCTTATTAGAAATAGAATTCTTTGAACAATCCTCCAATAAGTGGCCAAGTTTACCACAGTTGAAGCAGTAGGTTGGTAGCCTTTCATATTCTATGTTCTGATAGAATTTACCTAGCTCAACTTCCACCCATACACCTAAAGGAAGCTTCTCATCGAGTTTGATTCTCACACAAACTCTAGCAAACTCTCTCCTAGACCACTGGAACATGTTGCCATCAATCAAATAAGGTCTCCCTATCAAAGAGGCGATTCTACAAACATTCACTTCATCCCAACATTGAAGTGGTAGATTTGGCATGCAGATCCAGATAGGAGTTGTAAGCCCTTTGAAAGAATTAGGAGTGAAATTCACAGACCACCTGTCCATGCCCACTATGTTTCCATTAACATACCAGGGCCCTGTAGTAGTTATTTCTTCCAATGCTTCTTGATTTTCAAAAGCACAAATAACCCAACCAAGCCCAAGTTGAGTTAGATGAAATTTTCCATATTTCTACCATTGTCTTCTCAGTTCAATGCTAATGACAATGAAAGGGATGTTGTTGCCAAATATTTTTAATACAAGATATTTTTCCAGTTTCTTTGAATTTTCAATTTCTTTTCCCACGTATAGTTTAACAGCTCCATCTTCATTCACAACATTTTCTCTGAAATTGATATATGAAACTTTGATATTTTCCTTCTTTCTCCAAGCATTTTGCTCCTTTTTTTCAGTAGTAGGAAGATTGATAGTACCATTCTTTGCAGAATAATTCCCAAGTTGAGCAGAGTCACATTCCCTAACTTTGAGTAGATCAATTCTTGTATCAGACATAATTCTCTCTTCTTGTACCAAAGAATTTGAATTGAATTCATTGATGCCCAGATCTTTAGAATTCTGTAAGCTATTACGAACATCTTGCAAATTCTCTTTATTACCTTCAGCAACATTTTTACAAGAGGCTTGCATACAAACCTCTTGTCTGAAACTGCCAAATTGGTTCGAGATTAACGCATATTTGTCTTCTTCAATTAAAATATGTTTCCCTTTACCAATACAGTCAACTAACTTCTTCTTCTCTTCTAATGCTCCTTCCTTGATGATGAGAGGCCTCTCTCTGTTAAGCCTGACCGAAACTTCCCTTTCATGAACCTTGTCTCCAAAAGCAGGAGGAGACGAATCAAACTGAAGCGATATCTTTCTAGATAAAGGTGGAGGAAAATGGAGGTTGACTGAGACTCCAGGAGCCTGAGTCCGGCGATCCTCCATCGCCATCGGCGAAGGTCGAAACAACCGTGAAGATGAAAATTTGAAAATCAGTTACCAAGCGGAAAAGACAGAGCTTCTCTCTCCTGGGCACGTCAAACTTGTGGAAGTGTCCCTTTACTTTGGTTGTTATTTGATATATCGGTGGTTCTCTTAATTACCTCCTTTTGAGGGTATTAGTTTTTTTGATTATATTTTGTGCTTTGCTTTCTATTTTGTAGGATCTTTTTTGTGCAAGTTTATGCGCTTCTAACTTTTTTGGACAGGGAGCTAGTGTTGAATGTCAGTTTTTTGCTGCTCTCCTTTTTTGGGTGCTCTTTCTTGTGCACCGTAGAATGTACTTAGGTTGTTTTGTAATTTTGAGTAGTAGGGATCTTGAGCTTATAGTTTTTTTTTGCTTTTTGTCTTGTAGCTCATTCGAGTAGTAGAGAGCTTGAGGACCTTTTAAGGACCTTGTAATTTTCTTTTTAATCAATGCGTAGGCCCCTTTGTGGGTTTCCCCTAAAAAAAAAGACTCTATTACACTATAGAAGAAAATAAGTAAAGGTTTGAGGCACTTAAGAAAAAAAAACTCATTTAGAAGAGAAGTTATTAAAAGAATCTTCTAAGAAAACTAAATTCAAATTACATGAACCAAAGAAGCCAGAAGATGTGGGAAAAGTTAAACAATACAAGTATTGTCCATAACATCAAATGATCATTTATGATATAGAGGATAGTGAAACATTCAAAGAGTGTCTTTAAAGAATCATTAAAGATAGATCGATTGTGATACCCAAGGAGTATTTAGTTAATTATAGACATGGTTATGCTAAAAGCATTATTAGTGAGCCTTTCATATCATTCATAAATTTAAAACATGATGATAATTGTGATATAGCTTTATCTTTAACTTCTACAAAAATTCTAAACAAATTTTATCATTCAACTGCTCAGGTATCTCAGAGTCCCATCTAGGTTGATCTGACAACTCTTGAAGGAGTACATTAGAGAGTTCCTATTGAAGAACCTAAGAAGACTTCAACTTATCAGACTTCAACAGTTTAGAAAGTGGATCTCAAGAGTAAAAGTGAAATTTTAAATAATAAAGTTGTTGTTTCTTCTAATGAAAAAGTAAAGTATCTTGTACCACTTACACCGTATGATTTCTATTTTATCTTGTCAGGGGCTAAGAAGGCAATGAAGAAAGATTCAATATATATATATTGTCTAAATTTGGTGATGTTCAGGGAAAAGATGCAACAAAAAAAAATTCTTTAAAACCTAGAATAAATTTAAATGAATTAAATGGGTCTCTTTAATATTTCTCTGATAATTATTCCCTTGTCATCAATATTCCGGGTGGTCCTATCTATATAGAATTTAAGATATATAATTATGATAATTCTTTAGATAAAGCATTAAAAATAAATGAACATTTATAATCAAAAGAATATGTTGTCTCTTCCTTAGAAGAGATAGTCCAAGTAAATTAGTGTTTTGGTAAGTTGTTACCATCATCAACACTCGTAGCCAACAAAGCAAAGTAGGTGGCTGATAATCTAGAAACCTAAATACCAATTCAAATAAATTTAGATCTAGATAATTTATAAATTCCATAAGTGGATTATAATGTATTAGCATATCTAAGAAAACTGCATGTAAAACAAAGTATCTACGATGCTTTGGTTCTTTCCAAAGAATTAAGTGAGAGGATTTATCAAAACTTTGCCTGACCCAAAGATATAAATGGCTTAATTAGCTTCAACACAGTTAGAAGAAGCATTGAGTTGCAAAGAATTTCCAGATTTACATTCTCATATGATGATTTACTGTTGGGAACTCTAGATCATAATTATCTGTTCTATATATTTGGAAATATATAAAATTTCAAGTTGCTTCATATTCTTATTGATCTGAGTGCATTGGTCAACATTACTACTCTTAGAACTCTCACATACCTTAGGGTGGATACTTGCAAACTTAGTTCAGATAAAATGGTGTTATGAAATTTTAATAGAATAAGTGAGAGGGATTTGGGTTCAATTACCTTGCTTTTTGAAGTAGGAAGCTTGAAAACTGAAGTCAAATTCCAATAATAGATTTTTAAGCTTCTTATAATGCTCTTGTAGGTTGACCCAAGCTTCTTGAATATAGAATGGTGCCATCAACCCTTCATCATTGTATCAAATACTCTCATTTTATTTTTGAAGAAATTTAAAAATCATTAATAGAAGGAAAAGAAACTATTAAAAGCAAGAAAGAAAATAATAGTATGAGTTTCCAATCCAAACAAAGGGAAAGGAACCTTATTAAAAAGCAAAAACAACCTATACAAAATTATTTACCAAAATGAAACTATAATAATGAAAATGAGATCTGCTACTTCTCACTTTGAACTAATTGGCATGAAGGAGACACCAAAAATTAAACAACCTAAGAGGTTGGTTAGTATCTCAGAGTTCCAAAATATGTAAACAATGAAAATTAGTATGAGCCCCGAATTTCATTACTATAATTCCATAATGAAAATAAAAAAATAAGCATAAAATAAAAAAAGTAAAAGGCCAAAATTGCACAACAAACTCCCAAAGTCCAACCCTAACGCTAAAAACCAACAAAATGAACACCAATGCCAACAAAGCATAACCCCCTGTCCCTAAACAACCACTAAACTTATAATTCTTTAAAACCCTCAAAAAGCTTGTGTTCTAAGCTTAGAAAAAAACAACCTTCCCCTTAGAAAATACTCTTGTTAGGGAGTAGAGCATTGTATTAAGGGTGATTTACATCTATTTTTTGTTCTTGAAGTTAGCATATATGAATATGCTTCATACTATTTGCCTAAAGAGCAAGTGTCCTCTTTGATAATAACAAACGGACTAAACAAGAAACAAAAGAAAAGAAAGAAAAAAAAGAGGAAAAAGTAAAGCATTCTAATCTTGAACATAACATTTATTTGAAAACTAACCCTCCCTCAAAAAGTGGTTGTAGAATGTCACAGTGATCTAGAGGAAGAGCTTGAAGATGGAAATATAAAGTGATAAGAAAATGAAAGAAAAATGTGCAAATAAAGGTGTCTGCAGTACATATTGATTTTAAATCCAGCTTAGAGGAGGAATCATCTGTAATTTAAAAAAAAGGGATGTAAACTATAAGAATAATGCAAAGAAGCTAAAGTTTGAGATTTCTATAGAAGATAATAGTGATGAGGATAGGGTCCAAGTCACTAGCGAAGATGATTTAGATATATCTACCATGAAAATATTAGAAAGGTATGTGGAAAATATTATCCTTAAACCACTCCCACAAAGTGATGCATAAAGGTTAGAGGTGAAAATTTCTTTTCCATTAAACCTAGACACCAAAGCCAACATCTTTATACCTTCTACTAGTAAAATTCCTGAAATTGATGTAACCTTTAATGATCCATTTATGGATGAAATAGTGGAACTTTCTTTTAATTGGTACTCCAATTATGTAAGCAAGTTCACTAAGCAAGGTTTAATTCCATCAACTTGGACTAGAGGTGAAGCTCAACAATTCAAACATTTGTGGGATAAAAGAAACCAGAAACATATATCAAGATCAGGGATTAGCTTTTCTACTATATGTTTATTTAATGATGATGAATACTTCTTATTTATATCAAATAATGTAGAGTTTGATAATATCTTTTTAGAAATTTTAAAATATTTAGTTAACTCTATTTGGAAACTTTAGATGATTAGAATGACTCTCAAGTTAGGGATGCACCTGTAAAACATGAAGAGGATGTTAAAAGCTATCATTTACTTTTTGAAAGAAATAAATATGGATACTGAAAATAAAAATCTTGTCAAATTTTCATAAGTTCTTTATTGAATGGGGATGAGGCAAATAAAATGATCAAATTACTCAAGAAATTCAAGAACTATTTTGCTTAGAGTTATGATTAAATGCTCGGATTATCTCTAGATATAGTAGTTCATAACTTAGAAATTTAACAAGGAAGTGTTAAAATTAGATAAGCACCTCGATGAATATGGTTTGATGTTGAAAAAAAAGACATATTATAAGTTAAAAAAGTCATATTATAAGTTAAAAATTTAATGGAAGCTGATTTTATATGGAAAGAGAAATATCCAACTTGGTTAGCTAGCATTGTTCCACTCAAGAAGAAAATGGTCAAATTTGAGTTTATACTGATTTTAGAGATTTGAACAAGGCCTTTCCTAAAGATGCATTTTTAGTTCCAATACCAAAACTCATGATTGATATTACTTCTTTGCATACAATAATTTCTTTTTGGATGGTTGTTCAAGATATAATCAAAATAAGATGGCTTCAAAAGATGAAAAATATATAATATTCAGAATGCTATTACGTGTTTATTGCTATAAAGTAATGCCATTTAGATTTAAAAATGTTGGAAGAACATACCAATGTGCAATGGTAAAGATTTTTATAAACTTATTAACCACTAGGTGGAATGTTATGTCGATGATCTAGTTATTAAAAGTCTTGAAAGAGATGATCATTTGTATGATATGAGAATCTTTTTTGAAATATTACATCAACATAATCTAAAAATGTACCCTTTCAAATGTGCTTTCGGTATCAAATTAAGGAAGCTTTTAGGTTTTTTTGTTAGAAATCATGGGATCAAAATAAATCCAAATAAAATCAAGGCAATAATAGAAATGCCTCCACCCAAAAGTCTCACATAATTAAGATCTTTTCAAGGCTACGATTAGCATACCATAGAAAATTCATATCAAATTTTCCAGGTAGATGCCAACCTTTTGTAGCTTTTTGTAAGAATTATGTTTGTATTCAATGGAATAAAAATTGTTAGAAAGCTTTTGATAGTATAAAGCAGTATTTGATAAATCCTCATGTATTGGCAGCTTCTACTCTGAGGATGCCAATGTTTCTTTATTCCATAGTTTTAAGTGAATCTCTAGGCACCTTGTTAGCTCAGGCTAATGAGGAATGGAAAGATAATGCACTTTACTATTGAGTAATTCAATAGAAGTAAAGTATCATCTGATAGAGAAATATCCCTAGCTTTAATCTTCACCGCTCAGAAGTTAAGGCATTATATGCTTTCCCATAAAGTGAATATAATATCCAGAATAAATCTATTATATATTTGACGACTCATCCAATGCTTTCAGGAATATTAGCTAGATGGTTAATAATTTTTTTTTCATAATTTGAATTCATATTAATTCCTTTACGAGTAGTAAAAGGGCAAGCTATGGCAGATTTTCTAGCAGCTCATCCAATACAAGATGATTGCTCGATCAATGATGAACTACTAGATGAACAAATCATGAATTTAAAATCAAATAAAAAATCCATCCAAGAATTTTATTTTGAAGGTGCTGCTTCTAGTCAATAAGAATTATTCAATCATATTTATGTAGGAAAAGTTGGAATCAGTATAGTATTAGTTACTCCAAAAAGGGTGTAATGTATTATTCTTATCACATGTCAGAACTTTATATAGACAAAAATGCTGAGTATGTGGCATTAATAATAAAAATAAAGGTTTCTACAATACATAGAGAAATATTACTTAGTTTTAATTTTTGCTGCTCAAAAGTTAAGACATTATATGCTTTTCCATAAAGTTGATCTAAAATCCAGAAAATCTATTGTAATATATGATGAATCATCTAATGCTATAGGAAGATTAGCTAGATGGTCAATAATTTTGTCACAATATGAATTCATATTCATTCCTTTACGGGTAGTTAAAGGGAAAGTTGTGGCTGATTTTGTAGTAGCTCATCCAATATAAGATGATCGCCTGAACAATAATGAACTATTAGATGAAAAATCTTGATTTCATAATCAAATAAAAAATTCATTTGAGAAAATTATTTTGATGGTGCTACTTCTAATCAACAAGAAATATATGATCATATTTCTACAGGAAAAGTTGGAATCAGTATAGTATTTGTTACCTCAAAAAAGGGTGTGATGTATTACCCTTATCACACGTTAGAACCTTGTATGAACAATAAAGTTGAGTGTGAAGCATTAATAACTTATTTAGAGTTAATAATAATGAATGAAATTTAGGAGATTAAAATCTTCGGGGATTCATAGCTAGTGATTAGTCAGATAGCTAGTGTTTATCAAGTACTAAGGGATCCAAAAAATCAAAATGAATTTTATAGGGTGGTTTATTAGGATTTAGATTATCATGCTTTAGATTTAGCAAGAAGGCACTTAAAAGGGAAATTCTTTACAATCTAGAAGATTTTAGTAGGCCACTTGCAATATGTGGATTTAAGAAGGTAAGTGTTTGGATGGGAGATCTATCCCAAAGAAATAGATTTAAGTATGAAAATGCTTCAATGGGAGGTCTATAAAAATAATCAGATTTAAGTAGAAAATGCTTAAAAGGTAAATGATCTAAAAAGAAAAATTAATTAGGAAAATGTTTGAAAGAAAATTGAAAAAAAAAAAAAAAATAGATTTAAGGAGGAAGTTGAATCTAATAAGAAAATTATTTGAAAGAGAAATCAGCTTGTATAAATATATTCAAGCAAGCAAATGCATAAGAGGGAAATTCATCTCAAATAAGGAAATTGAGGTTATTAAATGGGTGGTTAGACCAAGAAATTACCAGATAATGTATTACATGATTAACCAGTTTTAAGTAAAATATGCCTGTGGGAAAACTTATACTAATCCTTAATAACAAGAGAGCAATTTAAAGTAGGAAAAATTTAAGCAGACACATAAATTTAGTTTTTTTTTTATAGTAATTTTAATATAATTATCAAGATCTATAGCCTAGTCACTTGGACCCAGTTTGTCATGGAAACCTCTACAGTGCATGTGATTTGCATATGATAAATTCTTTTATTTATTTAGAAGTTCATTTTACAACCTCTATCATTCCTAGTACTTCTTGATATATCCTCCTTTAACAAACAACATAATATGATTTACTTTACAATCTACCAACTTGTATGATCCTCTATAATTGAATTTCTCCAACATGAACTGATTTTCTCACTTGGGCTTAAATTTACCTCTCAGCTTTTGCTGGGCCAAAATGGATCTTTGTAAAATAAGAACCAAGTCCCCTACTTGGAAGGTTCTTGGATGAATCATTTTTTTAAGCATTTAAATCACGTGAGATTTAAACAACTCAAGGATCAGGTAATCCTACAACCACTTATCTTTTAAACCTTTAAACTCTTTTAATTAAAGTTTGGCATTCTTCTATGATGTCATACCATAGTTTATTATCATTCTTAAAGAGGGAGGCCACACCTATGATGATCTCACTTTTGTGTGAGGTTAAAATAAAAATATATCACTCAAAATCCAAAATTAAATCCAAATCCAATAATCAAATCCAAAATTCAAACAAAAAACAAAAATCTAAAATCCAAATACACTATGAAACCTCTAGATCCATAACCTATTTTTGGAGAATTTTCAAACTTCTCAAAATAAAAATAAATGACCTTAGATTCATGATTAATTAGTTACATAATGATTAGCCATGTTCTGAGGGCCTTCCATATCAATTTGAAAGAAATCCAAGCCCTATAACCCCTTAAACTCAAAGCATTTTCCAAGGCTATAAAACCTTCAAATATTTATAGAGTATACCATTAGACATGGATTATTGGTGACAATGACAATAGAAGCCTCCCAAAATCCATTGACCATGATCATTATCTCTGCTATAATGCATTAAATCATAATTGAACCCTTGGTGGACCTTGGTTGAGCACAGATGACCATAAATCCACTTAAACCCAAAACTTAATAACCTCCTAAATCCAAATCTTCCTTGAACTTAAAAATGTATCATTCAAACCAATGCATAAAACTCCTTGCAATCAACTTGAAATGTCATTTGGAGTGCTTTGAACCCAAAACTAAGCCATGGTAAAGCTTGGTTTGCCAAGTTAATCATGGTTTACCAAATGAACTATAAAGAACTTAAATATGCATTTTAAACATAGAAGCCTCACCATTATATGAAACCTAGTCAACCATGTCCATAAAATCCTTTGGAAAGAGTTAAATTTAAACCTAACTCATGGTCAAGCCTAGTTGACCATGACTACTTTGTTTGACCAATAAAACTCAAGTGTATTCAAGTTTGCATTTCAAATCTAATGACCTCCCTATATCATGGGACCATTTCCATTGAGTTAATAATATTATTTTGAATTATTTAAACCCAAGCCCTAGTCAAATTGGTGAACAAGTTAACCTAGGTTGACCAAATATACCTACAATTAAATCTTATTCAATTTTATTGACTAAGCATTTTTAAACCAAACAGACCCATGAGACTGTCCATGGAGTCCTTAGGGATTAACCCTAGGTGACCCCACCGTTGGGTCTGCTTGGGGTATCAATATTGCTTGACTTAAGTGTACAAAATAAATCTTCACTGAAGCATTTCTCAATCCAAGTCAAATTACCACCAAGCCAAAGCATACATTAGATGCCCAATGACTCACTACATCTTCCCTAACCATCCCAACCCTTGAGCTAACTTGGGTAAACCAATTGGGTTGACCAATGTCATCAAAATCATAAATCTTGAACCACATTGCATAACCTATTCAACCCTAGCCCAATTGGCTCCAACATTGCACTCAGGAACCTTCCAGCTCATCCTCCCCCCATATAGTGGTCGGGGCTAGCTATAATTTTAAAAAAAGATCACATGGCCCAAGATTTTAAGCCAAGCTCTCTTCCCATGTGATTCCATGGCTTATAACTCTCTAGAAACATTCATTGGGCTCCACGTGACTATCCCAAACTAGTTCAAAGGCCATATGAGGACTATATTTACTTAATATTTGGGCCACATTCAATTGGAAGAGGTATAAATGCTATGATTTGCACTAAAGGGAGGTTTTGAAAATAAATTTAAAAAGCTTCCCTAGTGTTCTAGAATTCTTTCCCCAGCTCCTCATCCCCTTTGGTGGTCATCTCCCACAAGTATGAGTAAGTTTGAATGACCCCTCTCCATCCAAAATCCTTCTTCTCATCCACTAATCCTCTAAGATTGTTTTCTAGAGAAGAATTATTCCTTGGATTAAGGAAAACTTGCATGATCTAAGCTAGGGCAAATTAGAGCTTCAATTGAGGTAAATATCGATTCCCAATCCTTTGTATTAGGTGGTTTGGTCAATTGTAAAGTGAACCTTCAATCCAAGGAAATCTGACCATAGGATTAAAGGTCCTTAGTTATGTGATGCTCCCTAATAAAATTGAGCAAAATTGGTTTGATCAATCTCGTGGATTTTGTTGGAATATTCTCATGATTGAAGATCGAAGAGGAAGGTTGAAGATGAAATTAGGAGTATTAATTTCAATCAATGGTTTAGATTAGATCTCCCACAATCCTTTAGTTTGGTCCACCTTATATTATGAATGTCTGATCTTAGATTGGATGAACATGATTTAGTGTCACATTATTTAATTACCATAGCAATCATTACCTAACAAATTGAATATCATCACATATAAAGCATACGACTGATTGTGTAATTAGATAAGTAATTTTAGGTAAAATTATAAAATATTAAAAATTCATATCTCCTAAACCATTTAACCAAATAGTGTATTCTTAAAATCTAAAGATTTAGCTTGAATGAGCTATAAAATTTCTCGAAGGTTTTAAACCTTAATTTAAAATGGGTTAAAACAAATTTTAAAAATACCTTCTAGGTTTTATTGAAATTATTCACAAATTTAAACTCACCATGGCTTCAAACTTTTAAGGATCATTCTTTGTGTCCCTATGCTTCCTATCTAGGTTTGTCATTAAAAACTCAAAAGAAAATTTTATCATTTAGGAATAGGTGTGAGTACCCATGCTTCTAATTTCCTAGTATTTGGTGAGCTTTTATTAGATTTAAACTTTTTAGTCCCCTTTATAGTTGAGTCGTCTTTAGAGTATGGAGGATGGGTGTGAGGTCCTATGCTTCCTTTGTTTATACCTAGAGGTAAACTAAATAAAATTCCCTTTAATCTTTTAGGGATTAGTGGAAGTCCCTAATCTTCCAAACTCTTAGAACCTTGACTTGCTAGTGTTGGATTTAAGCATGTTGGGCCCCTTTATAGCTTAGTCACCTTTTAACAACTTCAGGTTAGGTGTAAGTCCCCATGCTTCGTTTATCTAGTGTTGAAGTTAGCCCACATGAACCATTATAGTATCAAAATAAAATTTCCCTTAAATATTTTAGGAATAGATGTAAGTCCCTTAGTTTTTTTATTTCCAAAAATCTAGAATAACTAGTATTCGATTTGAGCATATTAGGCCCCTTCATAGCTTAGCCATCTTTAGTATCTGGAGGTTAGGTTTGAGACCCTATGCTTTCTTTGTTAAAATAGTTGCTATTTGCATGCTTTACATTTTTGCAACTTGTATAGTTTTGATGATTCCAAACATTATTGTTCAAATGTGTAGTTATCTCCTAACAATTTTAGAAGATTTATATTTGCTCTTGTGTGTACTAACATTTCAGGAAAATCAGACTACAGACTATGAAAACTTCAAATCAAATTCAACATGAGATACTTTGTGATTTTGAAGCTTGTATTTTTCTTTGAATTAAATTTGAAAGGGAGTGATTGTAATTGAGTGAATAAAAACATACACACACACATAAGGAGATCATATTTAAGTTATACTGATCGTATGGGACGATATCAGATCGTATAGGACGATCAGACAGTTATCTCCTATTGAGCACATAGAACGAATAGGAATTGGCTTGAAAAATTTTCTAAGTCCTATTCGTCCGAGATGAAA
Source organism: Dendrobium huoshanense (assembly GCA_016618105.1). Taxonomy (NCBI): domain Eukaryota; kingdom Viridiplantae; phylum Streptophyta; class Magnoliopsida; order Asparagales; family Orchidaceae; genus Dendrobium; species Dendrobium huoshanense. Next base: position 34,971,775 of record CM028342.1, on the reverse strand, counting down.
TTAATTATCGTCCAGGACAATCTGGTCTCTATAAACTTTTTGTCCAGACGAAATAAATTATCGTCAGAAAACGAGTTGCTCTCTGTAAAATTTTTGTCCAGACGAAATTAATTATCGTCTAGGACGATCTGGTCTCTATAAATTTTTTGTCCAGACGAAATTAATTATCGTCAGAAAACGAGTTGCTCTCTGTAAAATTTTCGTCCAGACGAAATTAATTATCGTCCAGACGAAATTAATTATCATCCAGGACGATCTGGTCTCTGTAAAATTTTCATCCAGACGAAATTAATTATCGTCAGAAAATGATCTGCTCTCTGTAAAAATTTCGTCCAGACGATTAACCGACTTAGAACGGTTTTTAGCAGTTTTCTAGACCGACCTAGTAATAACCGTTCGTATCGAACGAACTTAGTTCATACTGGACGATCAGTGTGTACAAAGACATTTCGTACACATATACAAATAGGGTCATTTCAAAGCGTTTAAGTAAAATCGTCCAGGACGATCCACGATCGTACGGGACGATCCACGATCGTACGGGACGATCCACTGCATACAGAATTGAAAACTTGCAGTTTTTGGACGGTTTTTCTTATCTTTTGAATAAATAGTCCAAATTAGACTGCCACCCAATCTTTTTGTCATTTGATCTTCGTGCCTCTTGAGATAATAGCTAAGGAGAGAGTGTGAGAGTGCATTCAAAGGAGGATTCCTACCACTGGAGCGTGAAGGCTTCACTTCGAGTTCAAAGGTAAGAATCTCTACTTATGAATTGGGATTACTTCACTCTTTTCTTTCTTCCTTTTAGATTTCTTGTGAGAAGATTTATCAAGGAGATCCGGTTCGCTGCCGACACTTGGAGAGTGTGAATAGCCGAAAGGATCGCTTCCTACACTTGGAGAGTGTGAACAGCTGTAGGGTTCTTTGCCCACACTAGGAGAGTGTGAAAGGATGGAAGAGTTCTCTGTCCATACTAGGAGAGTGTGAAAGGACGGACGGTTCTCTGCCAACACTAGGAATTGTGTAAAAGGATGACGGTTCTCTGCCGCACCGGGTAGTGGTGAAAAGAGTGTGTTGTAAAGGCTTCTCCGTCTTGCTGTGGATGCAAAAGGAGAGTCACTATTGGTATTAATGCAATACTCAGAGGGTGCCTCTGGGGAGTGGATGTAGGTCTGGTTATAGTCCGAACCACTATAAATCTGGTGTCATTTACTTTACAATTTTTACATTTCTGCATTTTATTTTTTAAGTCTTAAAAACTCTGTGGTTGAAAAACTTTTTCTACAAAACTTAAAAGAAACAATTTTTATTTTGGTTCAACATAATTTTAAAAGAGGGCATAAAATTTTTAAACTATCAATTCACCCCCCTCTTGGTAGCCTTTGGGACATTAACTTAGGCTTAACAACCTAATTACTAGACTCAACAAGTGGTATCAGAGCATCGTTTCAAAATCATAAGTTTGAACTACTTTTTGATTAACGTAGATGGCTACATTTGGAAACTGAAACACACCTGAGAGTTACTCTATCACTAGACCTCCACTGTTTGATAATATTCCTTTTGATTTTTGGAAAACACGCATGTCTACTTTCTTACAGTCACTTGATTATCGCATGTGGATGCTAGTCCAGGAAGGTTACACAAAACCAACTAGATTAGTTGATGGAGTTAGGGTAGAAACACCTTATGCAGATTGGACTATAGAAGAACGTGACTTAGCACAATTAAATGCCAAATGTTTAAATAGTTTCTTTTGTGCTTTAAAATCTGAAGACTACATGCGGGTTTCCACTTGCAAAAGCGGAAATGACATATGGGATAGACTTTGTATAACTTATGAAGGGACAAATGAGGTTAAGCAGTCAAGACTCATTATCTTGTTACATGACTATGAATTGTTTTGCATGAAACCTAATGAATCTATTTCAGACATGTATACAAGATTCACACAAATTGTCACTTCTTTGCATGCACTTGGTAGGGAATTAACTAATGCTGAAATGGTCAATAAAATTCTTCGATGTTTACCTACTGCATATGATGCTAAAATTACTGCAATTACAGAGTCTAAAGATCTTAACATTTACTCCATTGACAATCTTCTTGGTTCACTCATTGCTTATGAGCAAGGAGTAAGTCAAAGAAAGATTGATGCAGGTGAACCACGAAAGGAGAAGAATATTGCACTAATGGTGGAAGAGTCAGAGAGTGAACACTCATAACCTAAGGATGAAGATGATATTGCACTGATGAATAGACAATTCAGAAGCTTTTTAAAGAGAAAGCATAAGAGACGTTAGCAATGGAATAGAAGTAAGTTTAAAAGAAATGGCAAGGTTTCTAATGAAGTAATTTGTTATGAATGCAGGAAACCAGGTCATATCAAGACTGATTGCCCAAAACTCAAAGCCACTCCTAACAAGGAGAAGGCAGAGGAAAAACTAATGGTAAAGAAGGGCAAGAAGAAGTTTCAAAGAGCTTTCTGGGCGAACTCAGCTCTTCAGATTCATCTGAGACTAAAAAAGAAGAAGTAGTCACCAACCTTTGCTTGATGACAGATAATATTGATCAATCAGATCAAAAAGAGGAGTGCTCTCACACAAGACCTCGTGAGAGCATATAGTACCTGGATAGCAGATGTTCAAAGCACATGACTGGATATACTGCTCAATTCATAAAGCTGGAAGCCAGGAGTAGAGGCAAGGTTACACTTGGAGATAATACCACAAAGAAAGTGGTTAGATCATGTATGATTGGAAACTTAAAAAACTTTTTCATAGATAATGTGTTATTAGTTGAAGGCTTAAAACATAATTTGTTAAGCATAAGTCAGCTATGTGATAAGGGCTATAATGTAAAATTTTTACCTACTAACTGCATAATAAGCCTAAATGGGAAAAATATTTTAAATGGAAAAAGGGTAAACAATGTTTACATGCTAGATTTAAATTGTATTCAATCTCCTACTGCTTTTTGTTTGAAAACTGTTTCTGATGAATCATGGCTTTGGCATAGGAGACTTTGTCATTCTAGTATAAAAAACCTTAGGAGAATTACCCAAAAGAACTTAGTGATAGGTATACCAAAACTAGACTTTACTAAGGACCACCTTTGTGATGCATGTCAATTAGGAAAATAAGTGAAGTCCTCTTTTAAGTCCAATAAAGATCTTAGGTCCAGTAAACCTTTAGAAATTCTACACATGGATCTATTTGAACCTGTAGGAACTATAAGTCTAGGAGGGAAGGTATACAGATTTGTTATAGTGGATGATTTCTCAAGATTCACTTCGGTTAGATTTCTTTTTCATAAGAGTGAATCGTTTGAGGAATTCAGAAAATTTTCTACTTGGATTCAAAGAAAACTAGGGAGTGAAATAATTTCTATACAAAGTGATCATGGAGGAGAATTTGAAAATGAAAGTTTGAAAATTTCTGTAAAGAAAAAGGGATTGATCACAATTTTTCTGCACCTAGAACCCCTCAACAAAACGGGGTAGTTGAAAGGAAAAACAGAACATTAATAGAAGCCGCCCGAGCAATGTTGGCAGAATACTCACTTCCTAGATTTTTTTGGGCTGAGGCGGTTAGCACTGCATGCTATGTTCTGAATAGGGTGAATGTGAGATCAAATTTGAATAAAACACCCTATGAGTTGCTAAAAGGTAGAACACCTAATTTGTCTCATTTGCATGTTTTTGGTTGCAAGGTGTTCATTCATAACAATGGAAAATCTGCCTTAGGAAAATTTGATCCAAAATCAGATGATGGAATTTTTGTTGGATATTCAAGTGTTGGAAAATCTTATAGGGTATTTAACAAAAGAACTTTAGTCATTGAAGAAACCACACATGTTGTGTTTGATGAATCTGGAAATTTGGAAGAGCCAAATATTGTTGAAGATGAGAGTGAAGAAAACTCCTAAAAGATTGATAGAATAAATTTGGAAGAAAATGTTGAAGAAAATTTGGAAAGAGAAAACCCTTTGCCTAGAGATTTGAGATTTTCTAAAAACCACCCAAAGGAATTGATTATAGGTGAACCAAGTGAGGGTGTTAGAACTAGGCGTGGATTAAACAAGGAAGTCAATCATTCAGCCTTTATTTTAACTATTGAACCCACTAATATTGATCAAGCACTTTCTGATGAATTTTGGATATTGGCCATGCAAGAAGAGTTAAATCAATTTGTAAGAAATAAAGTTTGGGAATTAACTACAAGGCCAAAAGATCAAAGTGTTGTTGGAACCAAGTGGGTGTTCAAAAATAAAATGAATGACTCAGGAGTAGTCAATAGAAATAAGGCTAGATTAGTTGCTAAGGGGTATAATCAAATTGAAGGAATTGATTTTGAGGAGACTTTTGCCCCTGTAGCTAGACTTGAAGCAATTAGGGTTTTACTAGCCTTTGCCTGTTTTAAAGGTTTTAAATTATTTCAAATGGATGTCAAGAGTGCCTTTTTAAATGGGGTAATTGAGGAAGATATTTTTGTAGAACAAGCTCCAGGTTTTGAAAATTCTAAATACCCAAATCATGTTTTCAAGTTAAAAAAGGTATTATATGGATTGAAACAGGCACCTAGAGCTTGGTATGAGAGGTTGAGCTCCTTCCTACTTGAAAGATCTTTTGAAAAAGGAAGTGTGGATACAACTCTCTTTTTAAGGAAATTTGGAAAGGATAAACTTATTGTTCAAATTTATGTGGATGACATCATCTTTGGACCTTCAAATAAAAATCTTTGTGATGATTTTTCTAAAACAATGAGTAGTGAATTTGAAATGAGTCTAATGGAAGATTTAAATTACTTTCTAGGATTTAGCATTAAGCAACTTGAGGAAGGTACATTTCTTAGTCAAACTAAATATATTAAGGACATCCTCAAAAAATTTGAAATGGATAATGCTAAACCTGTTAGTACACCAATGAGTTCCTCAGTTCAGTTGGATAAGGACCTTAAGGGAAAATCTGTTGATCAAAAGAAATTTAGAGGGATAATTAGATCTTTACTTTACTTGACTGCTAGCCGGCCAGATATTATGTTCAGTGTTTGCTTATGTGCTAGATTTCAATCAGATCCAAAAGAATCACATTTGACAGCAGTGAAAAAGATTTTAAGATATTTACAAGGAACTCAAAACTTAGGGATTTGGTATCCTAAGTTTAGCTCTTCATTTGAAATTATTGGTTACTCAGATTCTTACTTTGCAGGCTGTAGAGTGGATATGAAAAGCACTTCTAGAACATGTCAATTCATTGGAAATTCATTAGTTTCATGGTCTAGTAGAAAACAAAATTCAGTGGCACTATCTACTGTAGAAGCAGAATACATTGCATTAGGAAGTTGTGTGGCTCAAGTACTTTGGTTAAAATAACAGTTGATTGATTTAGGATTATCTATAAGTACTATTCCAATTTATTGTGACAATACTAGTGCTATTTGCATTTCCAAAAATCCTATTCAACATTCTAGAACCAAACACATTGACATAAGGCATCATTTCATAAGGGATCATGTATCCAAGGGAGAAATTGAACTCACACATGTTTCAACTGAAAATCAACTTGCAGACATTTTTACAAAACCTTTAGCCTTTAATACCTTCAGTACATTAAGAACAAGGCTTGGTGTTATTGATTTGAATGCTTAAATTAAATTGTTTTTACAACATTGATATTTATGTTTTCTTAGTTTATTTGTCTTTGATTTTTGTTTTGAATTTTGTGATTTTTGAGTGTTTTGATTGAGTTTTTTTTTAGAGTCTGTGGTTTTGTCTTTGTTTTCTGTGTTTTGAATGTTTTGTTTGTTTTTCTTCAATAAAAAATTCAAAAATCCAAAAATGTGTGGAAATTTTCTGGGATGAAATTTTTTGAACTGGACGATGTGTGTTAAATTCAGTTTGCGTGATATGAAACGTTTTTAGAGCAGTTTTTAATGTAGTTCGTCTGTACGATCTAATGATCGTCCAGGACAAAATATTTATTTTCTCAAACGTCGGGACGTTTGAATGCAGGGGTTGAGTGGATAAGGCAGTTTTAAATGTGAAGTTCGTCCATACAAACTTTTTGTTCGTCCAGACGAACAGACGTCGTTTCATTGTAGGGGACGGTTTTCAACTGACATTAAAATGAATTAACTTTTGATCGTCTGTACGAAATTTTTTTTTCGTCTCTACGTTCGGTCAAGTCAAAAGTTTGTACAAAAAGATGCATCGTAAATTATGTTGATTACGAAAAACTGTTTCATTTTGGACGAAATGGATCGTCTGTACGAACTTTTTTCGTCCAGACGAACGATAATTTTCATCCAGGACGAACTGTTTTTGTCCAGGACGAACGTATCATTTTCTTTAAATATGAATGAATTTTAACTCATTAATCACATCTCCAAACTTTACTTTCAATCTCTTTCGACTTTAAATCGACAATGACCTCCTCAAGCAAAAGACAAAAGGTGTTGGCTAAGAAACCTCACAAAAATGCCTCTTAAAACTTCCTTTCAAAGGCAAATGAGGAATCCTTTCCTCGTTTTGCATCTGCCAAAATTACACCTTCTCGCATTCTGATTCAAAGCGAGATAAATTTCAAGGTAATGCACCTATTTGCTTCCACCCAGTTTGGATTCATTCTTTCTCTTGTCCACCTCTACAACAAACAAACTTTTCTATATTTCCTAGCCAACATGAGTTTCAACTCAGACCACTCCTGCATAAGTTCTTTTGTTTTCAAATAAAAAGTTGAAATCACCAAGCACGACATAGGTGCTTTTCTGAACTTAAGAACTGAAGGCTATAGAGCCCACACCCTTATGAATGAAAACAAATTCGAATGGTATCAAGTCAATAGGGTGATTAGAGAAAATGGCCTAACATATCATGTTGCTAGAGTTTCAGGAATGACCAGAAATGCTCGAATCATCCAGAACATTCTTCGATCTTCAATCATTCCCAAAGCTGGTGATAGGATCAATATTACCCCACTCCTTTCTGTTTTGACCTTTTTGATTATGGATCATAAGCTATTGATGAAGCCCAACTTTTCCTAGACCATCTTTATGGGCTTTAAGAAATTGGACATGCAGAACAGAAGAGAAAAAGGAATATCTCATTAGGACACTTAGTTACATACATTTTGGAAAAGAAATACAACTTAGTGCATCCTGATGATGAATACGAAGAGCCGGTCTACTACAATGATGCTTCTTTTAGAGCAATTTTCAAGGAGGAAAAAGGGAAAGCACATGCCAGTGCTTCTGAAGAAGAAGAAGAAGGAGAGCAAACTTCTGCACCTCAATCAGATTATCAAAATTTGATTGAGAAATTTGACAGACTTGAGACTCATGTTGATCAAAGATTTGATCAAATTGATGCTCAGCTCCTGCAGCAGCAACATGGAATTTGTTATTATCAGAAATGAAGTTCATGAAATCAATACCAATGTTATGATGATGGCCTCCTACTTCTGAAATGACTGAATGACAAGAGGGGGGTGAATTGTGAAAAACTTTTCCTTAATAAAAATAACCCTAAACAAGAGTTCTAATTTTTTTTGTTATTTTTGAAATACTACAACATAACAATTATTCTTCCACAAGCTTCACCATGCAATAGTCATGAAAATTAAATGCAAGTAAAAAAAAAATAAACGACGATAAGGAAAAAACACACCAAGAGTTTTTATAGTGGTTCGGTCAAAATATGACCTACGTCCACTCCCCGGAGTCCTCCGCTCTGGGATTTTCAATATCAAAATAGTTCTCCTTTTGCCCCCCTCGGCAAGGCGGAGAAGCCTTTACAAACCTCCCTTTCACCAACCCGGCGTGGCGGAGTGCCAAACTCTGTTTTTGCCCTCCTGGCGATGGCAGAGAACCTTCTCATTTTTCTCCCTCCTGGAGAAGGCAGAGAACCTCGAGGCAACGGATGTAGACAAGCCTTTCCCTTGGAGATCCTCCCTCAAATCCTTCTAGGGCCACAGGAGGAGCAAGATGCAGCAAGCTTGGAGCAACCGTGTGATCTCCCTCACACCTCTTCTCCCTCACAACGCTCACCTCCTCCTTCCTCTCTCAACCCTCAAGAATTTCTCTAGAGATCTCTCCCTTGGAATCCCTCTCTAACCACGTTCACCCCCTCTGTAATTCTTACTCAAAAAGGACTTGATTGACATATTAAACGAGCTCCAAAAACCTCTGATTTCAAAAGTAGCCATTACTGTTCGTACAGTACGATGAAACATCGTACAGTACGATATGTATAATCAGACGTCGTCATGGTACGAAGATGTACGAATAGTTCAAAAACAATTCGTACTGTACGATATAATATCGTACGGTACGATCCACTAAACACAATTCGTACAGGACGATAGTCTGGACGATCAGATGTCATCTCTGTTCATCGTATGGTACGAACAAGTTCGTACAGTACGATGTTCAAAAATTAATTAGGCCTGAATTACATGCACTAATTACGGGTTAATTTAAGTAAGTATTAAAAACAAATCGTACAGTACGAACACGTTCGTACAGTATGAGCGGCGCAAAATCACTTACTCAAATTAAACTACGGCTAGGGTTTTGGATCTGAACATATCGTACAGTACAAAAATATTCGTACAGTACGATCTATTCACAGAATCGTCCACATAGCTCTAATCATACGGTACGAATTAAAATCGTACAGTACGATCTCCAAAGAAGAATTTCTATGACATTTTTCATTTAAAAGCAAACTCTCCCCCTGTGTGTGTGCATGGTTGCTCTTACTCTTATGCATTTTGTGGCCAGACTCAATAAAATAAAATCAAATAAATGGAAAAATACAATGTTTGACTCATACTCCTAATCTACCCTTTCTTTAGTCTTCCTTTTGTCCTGAGTCACTTGTGATCTTCCTGAAATGTTAGTACTCAAGGACAATAGCAAATAAAATAGTATTCAATGAAAGGTTGTTCCAAAACACTCATTATTTGGCATCATCAAAATCTCAAACTCGGGTCATGGGTTGCAACAACTTCAACCTATTTAGTGGCATTCCTCCTCCACCTCCAGAAGAATAGAAAATGAACGATGTTTTTCTTTATGTTTGTTGAATTTGTGTTTGTTTTAGTGTTTGTTCTAGTTGTATTTGTTTGTCATTGTTTTAAATTTTAGTGTATTTTCTTTTGTATTGATATTATGAAATGATCCTATAATCCTTTTCATAAATATCAATATATATTGTAGTTGATTTTGATTTTGGATTGTTTTTGAAATGTGTTTAGTTTTTATGAATTTCATTAGTCTTTTTAATCCTAATTGTGCTTAAATTAGATTGTAATTTGAGATTAAATATATTAGAAAATCTTGTCTTTCTAAGTTTAAAATTTGTATATAACTTGTCATAATTAGAATTTTAATCTCATGTCTACTCATTTAGACTACATAAAAGTTAATATTATTATTGCAATTTAGATGTTTTCTTATTTTGTATTTCTTTACTCAAGTGATATTTATGCTCTTAGAAAAATTTAAAATTTTAGATTATTGATCTTGGAAAGATTTGGTTTCAATTACTCTTGAAAATTGTATAAAGAGTACAAAAAATCTAAAGGAATGAGCAAAGGTTTGCAAATATGAAAAAGAAGCACAAAATTAGTCCAATGTCAAAAGATGCACAAAAATGTGCCAAAATTTGAAAAAGATGTGCAAAGTGCCACATGTGGTATTTCTCTTCTTTCCAAATTCTTTTAATCTCTTAATTCAAATTAATCTCATGTTCATTTATATTCTATTGAAATTTGAAATATAGAATTTTTATTCATCTCTCTTGTAATGATTTTCTATATTCAAATGTCTAAATTGAATTATGTTTTTGATAAATTCTTCTTACTTACAATGTTATATCACTTCTTAAATTCTATGAATTTCGATGATTTATCTAATGTTATTAGTTTTAGATTGCATACCTTATGTAAATCACAATTTAGATAAAATTTTTCAAATGAATTTCATATAATTACTTACATTTCTTGTCTATTTCTTCTTCACTTTTTGTTGTTGTCAAAAAGGGGGATAAATTATTGTGTTTGTAAGTTTTGGTTGTTTGCATTTTGAATTGCATTTTGATGACTTTTGTTAAAAATTAAAAAAAAAAAAACAAAAACAAATAAATTGTTCTATGCTTCTAAATGCCTCCTTATTTTCATGTATTCATCAATTCAGGGGGAGTTAAGGAGATTTGTTTAAATTGAAATCATACAAACAATAATTATTTTTCCATCATTAAAAAGGGGGAGATTGTTAAAATAGTTGCTATTTGCATGCTTTACATTTTTGCAACTTGTATAGTTTTGATGATTCCAAACATTATTGTTCAAATGTGTAGTTATCTCCTAACAATTTTAGAAGATTTGTATTTGCTCTTGTGTGTACTAATATTTCAGGAAAATCAGACTACAGACTACGAAAACTTCAAATCAAATTCAACATGAGATACTTTGTGAATTTGAAGCTTGTATTTTTCTTTGAATTAAATTTGAAAGGGAGTGATTGTAATTGAGTGAATAAAAACATACACACACACATAAGGAGATCATATTTAAGTTATACTGATCGTACGGGACGATATTAGATCGTACGGGACGATCAAACAGTTATCTCCTATTGAGCACATAGAACGAATAGGAACTGGCTTGAAAAATTTTCTAAGTCCTATTCGTTCGGGACGAAATTAATTATCGTCAAGGACGATCTGGTCTCTTTAAAATTTTCGTCCAGACGAAATTAATTATCGTCAGAAAACAAGTTGCTCTCTGTAAAAGTTTCATTCAGACGAAATTAATTATCCTCTAGGACGATCTGGTCTCTGTAAAATTTTTGTCCAGACAAAATTAATTATCATCAAAAAACGAGTTGCTCTCTATAAAATTTTCGTCCAGACGAAATTAATTATCGTCCAGGACGATCTGGTCTCTGTAAAATTTTTGTCCAGATGAAATTAATTATCGTCAGAAAACCATCTGCTCTCTGTAAAAATTTCGTCCAGACAAACTAATTTTCGTCCAGATGATTAACCAACTTAGAACAATTTTCATCAGTTTTCTAGACCGACCTAGTAATAACCGTTCGTATCGGACGAACTTAGTTCGTACGGGATAATCAGTGTGTACGAAGACATTTCGTACACATATACAAATATGGTCGTTTCAATGCGTATAAGTAAAATCGTCCAGGATGATCCACGATCGTACGGGACGATCCACTGCGTACAGAATTGAAAACTTGCAGTTTTTGGACAGTTTTTCTTATCTTTTGAATAAATAGTCCAAATTAGACTGCCACCCAATCTTTTTGTCATTTGATCTTCGTGCCTCTTGAGAGAATAGCTAAGGAGAGAGTGTGAGAGTGCATTCAAAGGAGGATTCCTACCACTAGAGCGTGAAGGCTTCACTTGGAGTTCAAAGGTAAGAATCTCTACTTGTGAATTAGGATTACTTCACTCTTTTATTTCTTCCTTCTAGATTTCTTGTGAGAAGATCTGTCAAGGAGATCCGGTTCGCTGCCGACACTTGGAGAGTGTGAATAGCCGAAAGGATCACTTCCTACACTTGGAGAGTGTGAACAGCTGTAGGGTTCTCTGCCCATACTAGGAGAGTGTGAAAGGACGGAAGGGTTCTCTGCCCACACTAGGAGAGTGTGAAAGGACGGATGGTTCTCTGCCAACACTGGGAATTGTGTAAAAGGACGACGGTTCTCTGTCGCACCGGGTAGTGGTGAAAAGAGTGTGTTGAAATGGCTTCTCCACCTTGCTGTGGATGCAAAAGGAGAGTCACTATTGGTATTAGTGCAATACTCAGAGGGTGCCTCTGGGGAGTGGATGTAGGTCTGGTTATAGACCGAACCACTATAAATCTGGTGTCATTTACTTTACAGTTTTTACATTTTCGTATTTTATTTTTTAAGTCTTAAAAACTCTGTGGTTGTAAAACTTTTTCTACAAAACTTAAAAGAAATAATTTTTATTTCGGTTCAACATAATTTTAAAAGAGGGCTTAAAATTTTTAAACTACCAATTCACCCCCCTCTTGGTAGCCTTTGGGACATTAACTTAAGCTTAACAACCTAATTACTAGACTCAACATTCTTTTCTTATACCCATAGGTAACATAAATTAAGGAATTTTAATCTTTTAGGAATTTTTGTGATTCAACTTTCCATTTCCTAAAGTTTAGGCTAACTAGTATTAGATTTAAGCTTTATGGGCCCCTCCATAGCTTAGTCATCTTTAGTGTCTTTAGGATTAGTGTGCGGCCCTATGCTTCTTTTCCTTAGAACTAGAGGTAATAGAGATCCTTTAAGGTTAGGTGTTAGTCCTTTTGCTACCTTTCTTGAGGATTTTAATCAAATGTATAAGATAAAACCTTGTCGGACCATTTCTTAGCGATTTTACAAATTCCCTGTCAATGAACTTTTCTTCTTGGAAAATGATATGCATAGTAAATCCCAGTGTTATAGTAGTGAGTAATTATATTCATTTGAAGAAGAAAGATATCTTGATGTTAAAATAATTTCAATCAAAATCAAATCTTTTGCAACTTAGTTTTATTGCTTTAATTAACACAACATGTTTGATTTACTCTTTCAAGCTCATCACACTTATTGGGGGTCCATTTATTTACCTTACTTTTACATAAGGTTAAAATAAAAATCTCAAACTCAAAATTTAAAACCTATCCAAATCCAATGTCCAAACAAAAAATTTAAATTCAAAACCAAAAAAAAAAAAAAAAAAAAATCCAAATCTACCCCAAAATCCCTTGATTCATAACCTATTTTTGGAGAATTTTCAAACATCTCAAAACCAAACCAAATGACCTTGGATTCATGATTAGTCAAATACAAATTGATTATACATATTATTAGGATTTACCACATCAATTTGGAAGCATTCCAAGCCCTTTAATCCCTTAAACTTAAAGTATTTATCAAGAATGCACAACATTCAAATATTTATAGTTTATGCCATTATATATAGTATATTGGGGAAATTGACCTTGGAGGCCTCCTCAAATCCATTGAGCATGATCATTTTCATTGGAATGATGCATTGAATAAATATTTAACCCTTGGTGGAACTTGGTTGACCATGAAGCTACTTAAACCTTAAATCCCATAACCTCTTAAATCCAAACTTTTATTAAACTTCAACATGTTTCATTCAAACACAACACTAAACTCCTTCCAATATACTCCAAATGTCATTTGGAGTGCATTAATCCAAAAAACTAAGCTATGGTCAAGCTTATTTGACCAAGTTAACCAAGGTTGACCAAATGAACTACTATATAGAACTTAAACATGCATTTTGAAAGTAGAAGCTTCACCATTAAATAAACCTAGTAAAACTTGTCCAAAACATCAATTTTAAAGAGCTGAACCCAAACCAAACTCAGGGACAAGCCTAGTTGGCCAAGTCTACTTAGTTTGACCAATAAATCTCAAGTGTATTCAAATTTGCATTTTGAACCTATAATCCTCCCCATGGCAAGGGATTGTTTCCATTGAGTCAAAAATGTTATTATGAATTAATTGGACCCAACTACAACCCCTTACAAAATTGGTTGACCAAGACAAACTAGGTTAACCATATACATGCACATAAATCTCATTTAATTTCCTTGACCAAAGCATGGTTAAACCAAATTAAATAAATTAGACTATCCATGGAGTCCCTAGGTTGACCAAATGTCAGTAAAACTATGAATCTTAAACCACATTACTCTAATTAATTAACCTAAGTACAATTGGCTCCAACATTTCTCTCAAGAACCTTCCATAAACCTTCCTGCTTAGCCTCCCCCCATAGGGTGATTGGAGCTAGCTAGAATCCCCAAAATATATCATATGGATCATGGGCTCAACCTAAGTTGTTTCCAATGTTATTCCATGGCTTTTAACTCTCTAGAAACATTTATTGGACTCCCTGTAACCATACCAAGCTAGCATAATGGCCATAGGAGGTAAGTATTTGCTTAATTTTCCGAAGAGTCTATAAATTCTATAATTTTTACTAAAGGGAGGAAATGGCATTCAATTTGAAAATCTTCCCTAGTAATGTAGGAATATTTCCTAGCTCCCCAACCCCTCCAAGTCATCTCAGGTGAGTTTAAGCTAGTTTCAATGACCCATCTCCATTTGAAATATAGTTTCTCATACACTAATCCTCTAGGCTTGTTTACTTAAGTAAAATTATTCTCTAGATCTATATAAAATTGCTTGAGAAAAGCCAAAAAAAATTGGAGTTGAATTACGATAAATCCCCATTCCCTATCCTTTATTTTAGGTGGTCAGGTCAATTTGTGAAGTGAACCTTTAATCCAACGTAACATAACCATTGGATTAAAGTTCCATGGTTAGATGATTCTTCTTGAGAAAATTAATCAAAATTAATCCAACTGGTCCCTTGGGTATGGGTGGAATGTGCATTGCTGAAGATTAGAGTGGTAAGTTGAAGAAAAAATCAGGAGCATTAGTTTTAATGAATAGTTTGAATTAGATATTTTAAATTCATGCAATTCTATCTATCTTATGTTTTCACTGTTAAGTCTTAGATCAGAAGGTTATGGTTAAAGCCATGTTAATTTGCTACAATGATAATAATTACCTAACCTATCAAATAACACCACATGTAAAGCCCAAAAAACTATGTAATTAGTTAATAAATTCATGGAAAATCATTGAAACTTTAAAAACTCATACCTCCTCAACCAATTAGCCAAATTAGGTGTTCTTGTGCTCTAAGGATTTAGCTTTAGGAGCTCTAAAAAAGCTTTAAGGTTCCTAACCATAATTATAGATGGATTAAAAATAAAGTTTCCGTGGCTTCAAACTTTTAGGTATGATATTTACACATGTTATAGACATTTCCAAAATTAATCAAAGCAGTTTGAAACCTCTAAGGTCTTTAATTAATCACAATATAAAGGTCAAAATTTGATGTTAAATGCAGAAATTTGATTCATGTGATTCCATAGGTAGTTTGGACTCTTGTTTTGATGGATTGTTCATGCAAAATAGAAGGCTTAGAATGGCCATCATTTTATCTCCTTCCCTTATTTACTTTTCCCAAATTAAATTATTGAAGCTAAACATCTATTTACTTTGGGTAATTGATTAAGACCTTAAGGATTCAGTTGACCTCAAATTTCGTATGATTGAACCTCTGGATCATGTGAACATATGGTTCTAATTTCAATAAAATTAAAGTTAATTAGGTCAATCAAATGGGGAACCTAAGTTTAAACCACATAATTATTCCTTAATTCATAATTAATTGAAGTAAATTGCTAAAAATATGTTCTAAATTTTTAAACACTTCTAATTTAACGTTAAAAAGTGAAAAATTGAAAGCACCATAAAATTCTTTAAAAATAAGAAATAATTTGAACATCAAGAAAAAATTATTAATTAATTAAAAATATAATTAAAAAAATAATTAAAATTTCTAAATGGTTTCAAACACATATAATCATCTATAAGAGTTATTAGTGATTCATGGGGAGAATTTCAATGAGTTTGAAGTGTTACAAACATGTTTTTAGATTATGATTTTGATGATAGCAAACAAATCTTGTTTCACTACGACTACCTTTTTTCTACTGACCTTTCAGGACTCAAAGATTGGACGGAAATCAGAATCAGCTCAAGACTGGGTAGATTAGGGTTGAGTCAGTCCGTAATTTTATTTTTCCCTTCTTAAGTCAATTGTAATCTTTGGTGTGATTGATGCAAATTAACCCCCCCCCCCCCCCCCCCCACACACACACACACACTTGAGAGACTTAGAATTTCTGTTTTTTGCTCATATCGGCTAGGATGATATTTACATCATCCTCGACGATCTGGCTTAAAATAGATAATCTAATCAGGAGTTCTTAATTAAGGCAGCCAACATTAGCCAATCAGCCTGGATGATATTTTTATCGTCAAGGATGATAGGCTCAAAATAGAAAGAAATTTCCGCCATAAACAATTAAGGTATTCTGTATTTTTGGTAATCGGCCAGGACGATCTTGGATCGGCCTGGACAATATTCACAATATGCCTTAATTGATCAAACAATCAAGGAGGTAATTAAGGATGATTGATACGATCATATCATTTTGGATGATCACAAGATCTTCCAGGACAATCGATTCTAAAATCCTTAATCACTCCTGGACGATAAATATCGGCAAGCACAAATTCAGGGCGATGTGCTGGACGATCGGGATCGGATAGCTTGAATTCAGGGCGATGCTCTGGATGATTTTCCTCTAATTTGAATCGATCAGCCGGGACGATCAAGCCAATTTTCAATTGTCCAGTTTGCATTCAGGGCAATGCTCTGGCCGATCTTCTGAGATTTATACTGATCGGCCAGGACGATTTCCATATCATCCTGGATGATATAGTCGGCAACTTGCAATTAATGAGCTTTTTGAGCTCTTCTTCATTAGAGCTTTTGTTCAATATTTTTGAACATCCTTAGCTTTTGACTTGACCTGAGAAAACCTAAAGGAGAGAGAGAGAGGAGAGAGAGAGAGAGGATCTTGTGAGGGGGAGCTTGTGAGGGGATTCACAAGGGTTGCTCCAAGCATTGTTCCACTTCTTCTTCCCTAGAGTCTCTTGTCCTTGGAAGGTTTGGGAGAGGTAAGTTTTAGCAAGTGATCATGGTTCTTTGCCTGCTTCAGAAGGAAGCAAAAGGAGTTGGGTTTTCTGCCTTGCTGGGTGTGGCAAAAAGGAGGTGTTTTTGTGAGGGCTTCTCCGCCTAGCTGTGGGGGCTAAAGGAGAGTCACGTTTGTAGTGCAATACTCAGAGGGCACCTCTGAGGAGTGGATGTAGGCCGAGTTGACCGAACCACTATAAATCCTTGTGTTCTTATTTTTACTACTTCCGCATTTATTTTCTTTCGCACCTATTTTTGTGGTGACTTGGTTTGTGATAATCATTCTTTTTTCTTAAAAATTTTTTAAATACCAATTCACCCCCCCTCTTGGTTAGCCTCGGGCTAGTTCTATAGGGCTTAACATCTCTAACGAACTTTCAAGTGGTATCAGAGCGAGATTCATAAAAACTAAGTTTGAAAACTTTTTGAATTTTGATCCATGGCTAACTTTGGGAATCGTAATACACTAGAAGGGTATTCTATTACCTGACCACCTTTGTTTGATAATATCCCATTTGATTTTTGGAAAACTCGCATGTCTATATTTTTACAATCTATTGATTATCGCATGTGGATGCTTGTTAAGGATGGTTACACACCTCCAACTGGTAAACTTAACGGCATTACTGTTCTACTTCCTTTTACTGAATGGACTTTAGATGATAGGGATTTGGCTCAGTTAAATGTAAAATATCTTAATTGCTTTTTCTGTGCTTTAAAATCAGAAGACTACATGTGTGTTTCCACTTGCAAAAATGGTAAAGAAATTTGGGATAAATTGTGTATCACTTATGAAGGCACTAATGAAGTTAAACAATCCCGTTTGAATATTCTTTTGCATGACTACGAACTTTTTCGTATGAAACCTCATGAATCAATTTCTAAAATGTACACGAGATTTACTCGTATTGTTACTTCTTTGCATGCCTTAGGAAGAGAACTTTCAAACTATGAAAAAATGAACAAGATTTTAAGATGCTTGCCTTCATCTTTTGATGCTAAAATCACTGCTATAACTAAATCTAAGATTTGAACACTTATTCGATTGATAACTTACTTGGCTCACTCATTGCTTACGAGTAAGGGGTGAATCAAAGAAATCTTGATACAGGTGA
This sequence comes from Dendrobium huoshanense, assembly GCA_016618105.1. Lineage (NCBI taxonomy): Eukaryota > Viridiplantae > Streptophyta > Magnoliopsida > Asparagales > Orchidaceae > Dendrobium > Dendrobium huoshanense. The sequence goes on along the minus strand of CM028342.1, from coordinate 34,953,977 downwards.
GAAAAAGAAAGAGAAAATGGTGGCACTGAAGGCACACAAATCTTACTCTGATTCTTCCGGGTCTGAGAGCGATGACATTGCCTTTATCACAAGGCAATTCAAAAGCTTTCTAAGGAAGAAGCAAAAGCATCATTAAAACTGGAGAAAAGGTAAGGATAATAAATATTCAAAGAGATCTTTTGATGTTGTCTGTTATGAATGCAGGAAGCCTGAACATGTGAGAGCTGATTGTCCTACACTTGAAGATCACTCAAGCAAAAAAAAGGGTGAGGAGAAACCTAAGTTAAGGAAGGACAAGAAGAGAGTCTCATGCTAGTTTAAAATTGGAACTTTTGAATTTACAAAAGAATATAAAATTATTCTCAAAGATCATTCTGCAATTGATTTAAATCACATGGCTCTACTTGATGAATTTGATGATTTAAACAAAAAGCAATCGGAATTAATTAAAGAGCATGATGCATTAAAAGTCACACACACCTCACTTGATTCTGATTTTAAGAAGTCTAAAGAGATGGAGAAAAATTTGAGGATTGAGAATGAAGTCTTAAAAAGCACAAATTTGAAGATTCAAAATGAATTAGATACATGTAAGAAAACTAGGATGACAACTACTTTTGATCAAAAGCCAAAATCTAGGAAAAGACATTATAACACAAACCATTTAAGAAATCCTTTTCCGGTGTTAGAAGCTTTTCATATGGCTTGCTAGGACACATCTCACACACTTGCACTGTTCACTGTAGTACATATTGGGTGTGGAGACCAAAATTGCATGATTCACAGCATAACACACATGCATTACACTCTACTTTTTATGAGAAGGGACCCAAACCTATTTGGGTTCCTAAATCTGACAGTTGTTGATTCTTGCAGGATTGCTCTCACCAAAGATCTCGTTAGAGCATAGGATACTTGGACAAATGGAGGCTCACAGCTCATAACTACTTAAACTTGCTGCTTAACAAATTCTTAAATTTTATTTTGATTATTGTTATGTTTTGTTTTAGTTTTTGTTTAGTTGTTCTAGTCATTTTTACTTTTGTTTTCTTTATGATGATTTTTCCTTGTTCTTAAACGTTAGAGATTTATGGCCAATGATTAGCATTTCTAAATCGGGTAAAGGGAGAAAACACCGTTGATGGTTTCCCTCCCTCTAACCTCTTTTGGTGATATAGTTTTCTTTTCTAAACAAAAAGTCTATCTCATTTTACAAATGATTTTGAAATTAAGATCTTTTTTTCTTGCTATAATAGTCTATCTTATATATTTGTTCCAAAGTTGTTATATATCTTTCAAGTTAGTTGAAATCTTACCATTGCACTTATCATATGATTTTGATTTTTATTTTGTGGTTTGTTCTTCCCTATGTTAGAAAGATAGCTCCTCTTCTCTAATATCTTGAAGATATAATCACAACTAAGAACCTTTTTTTAAGGGTTTGTTAAAAAGTTTTTAGCTTGCAAAAAAAAAAAAAAAAAAAAAAAGGAAAAATGGCCAATGACGCCAAATTGAAAAGAAAAGTATATACACGAAAGTGTATCAAAAATCAAAAGATGCTCAAAGAGCCAATCAAAGTGTCAAGAGGCATAAAATGAGCACACTAAATGCAAGCTATCCTCTCTTTTAAAAAATTTTAAAACTTAGAAGGTCTCATGGGTTATTTGATATTTTCGAAAGCTTGATTTCAAATTCCATGATAGAGATAAATTACTTGGTATACTATTTTATAAGATCTTATTTGTAACCAAGTTTTGAACGGATTTTCTTTTTATCCAATTTATTCTGAGTCAGACCTCTTGTTTTCAAAAAATAATTTTTATCCTGAAAGAATTTGAGCTAGGGTAAATAGGATCGAATTTTCTACCGTTTTCAGATTGTGACACTGTTAACTCATTGATCTTTCAAATCTTTAAAATTTAATTATTTGGGCAATTTTTCATATGCTTGCTTTGCTAAAAACAAAAAAAAATAGAAAAAAAAAACAAAAACATCTTTTTCTTTTCCTTGTTTTTTAGTTATTTTTGATGTTTTTAGTTTGTATTTTTGTTTGTTTGGGCTTTCTCTGATCATCTCCATCTAAATCTTGATTTTTAACTTTATGTCACATCGTCTTGGCCGATATTTATATCGTCTTGGACGATATGATAATTTCTCTTCAAAATTCCATCTGCTGAACTTTTTCTAAGCTCACTGTAATTCATCATACGGGATGATCCCATATCGTCCTGGCTGATACGATCGAACTCTATTACAATCATTTTTTGATCGTCTTGGCCGATACACTTTTTGTCCTGGCTGATGCATTTATGGTCATCGTCCTGGCCAATACACCTGATCGTCCTGGACGATCCACGTGTCAGTACGTTTAAAATCCTTAAAATCAGCCCCGGCTAATCCATTATTAGACAATGGTCCTGGCCGATCCACTGTTTATCCTGGACGATACACGTGGCACATATTTAAAACATTTTAACTTTGGCTGGTATGATTAATTATTGTGCATCGTCCTGGACGATACACCTAATTGGCCTGGATGATCTGCTTTTTCAACGGTCGTCCGGCTTGTCTCCTCGGGACGATCGCTTGTGTCTTATCGTCCTGGCCGATATCTAATCGGCCCAGGCGATCAGACCACCTTTTTAAACAATCGTCCTGTATGCAATAATTAAACCAAATCGTCCTGGACGATTCTACGATCGTCCTGGACGATGTGGTCGTTTCTTTAAATTCAGGCCATTCCAGCCATTATTTTTACCTCAAAGCTTCTTCTTATCTCAATTTTACTTACTGATTTCTTGCTATGGTTGGTGGGAAGACAGTCTGTCAAGCTTCTAGAAGTTCCTCAAGGGCCACTCTGGACCCTCGATTCAGGGAAGTGGAAGATCAAGCAGCTTACCGTCGGTACAAAGAATGTGGCATCACCCTTTCCAGAACCATCAATCCTGTCCACCTTTCATATCCGGTAATGGATCTCTTTGCTCACACTTCTCTCTGTTTCATTCTTACCCTCGCTATCCCTTTTTCTTCAAAACTTATGTTAGAATTTTATGCAAACCTGCACAAAAATTCTAATTTCACAGCCCTGACCTCCTATACGAATCGACGCCCGGTCGAGATCACATATCAAGACTGTGCTGAACTTTTGCAGCTATCCACCACCGGAGATAAGCTGCATATAATCATCTCAGATCCTAATTTTGACTGGTCCATGGAAAACCATTTTCTTTGCCAGACCAACACACCCTTTCATGGTTGAGAGACTATCTCTTTAGTCAAAGATGCTAGGACAATTCAGCATGTCCTTCGCACCTCCATTATTCTAAAAGCTGGGGACCCGAGTCCACATCACTCCTCTTCTTTCTCTGACTACCTTTTTCATCATGGCCCGGAGAGAATTTAATGCTACTGATTTAATCTTTCGATACATTGATCATTTAATAACTATTCGTGATCCAAGCCGTAGGAGGAAACCCAACCTTGCTTTAGGACATCTTATAGCCTATATTCTTAAAACCAAATACAATCTTTAATATCCTGCTCGTCACTACCTTCAGCCTCCTTGCTACTCAAACAGCTCTTTCAATATCCTTCACAGTACTCGTCTCCACCCAGGGGATGGGGAACCTAAGGGGGCCGAGGAGGAGGAGGCTCCCACTCCCATTCCTGATCCTGCTCCTCTTCGCCAGCACTCATAGTTTGACCAGTTAGTGGAGAGATTTGATTATTGGGAGACCCGTTTTGATGCTTACATTGCTGTACAGGAGCAGCAACATTCTGAGGATATTGCCCGCTACGAGCAGCACCGCATAGAGGACTTAGCCCATTTTGACAGCTATATTACTCACCTAGTAGCAGCAGCACGACCAGGACATAACTTGGTTCATAGCTCAGTTTACTATGCTAGATAGCTACTTTTAGCGGGCTCCACCACCTCCACCTCCATCTGATGATCATGATCCCTCATTTTTTTAGTTTTAGTTTCTATTTTTTGTGGATTGCTTTCTTTTTCTGTATTGTGTTTTTTTCATTGTTTTAGTTTTTGTTTTTAGTTTCCTCCTCCTTTTGGAGATGTCAAAAGGGGGAGTAGTATGTTTGTACTTGCTCTTATAGTATGTTTGTACTTGTTCTGTTCAAAAAATTAAAAGCTTGGTTAGTTTTGCATTACTGTTTTAGAATTGATTATCGATATGTTTGCCATCATAAAAAAGGGGGAGATTGTTAGTAAATAAATCTTAGATTGTGATTTTGACCTTTCTTCATGTTTTTAGATTATGATTTTGATGATAGCAAATAAATCTTATTTCACTACGACTGCCGTTTTTCTACTGACCTTTCCGGACTCAAAGATTGGACGGAAATCAGAATCAGCTCAAGATTGGGTAGATTAGGGTTGAGTCAGTCTGTAATTTTATTTTTTCCTTCTTGAGTCAATTGTAATCTTTGGTGTGACTGATGCAAAGTAACCACACACACTTGAGAGACTTAGAATTTTTGTTTTTTGCTCATATCGGCCAGGACGATATTTACATCGTCCTCGATGATCTTGCTTAAAATAGAGAATCTAATCAGGAGTTCTTAATTAAGGCAGCCGTCATTAGCAAATTGGCCTGGACGATACTTGTATCGACCAGGACGATAGGCTCAAAATAGAAAGAAATTGCCGCCATAAACAATTAAGGTATTATGTATTTTTGGTAATCGGCCAGGACGATCTTGGATCGGCCTGGACGGCCAGGACAATCTTGGATTGGCCATGACGATATTCACAATTATGCCTTAATTAATCAGACAATCAAGGAGGTAATTAAGGTTGATTTATACGATTATATCGTACTGGACGATCACAAGATCTGCTAGGATGATTGATTTTAAAATCCTTAGTCACTCATGGACGATGAATATCGGCTAGCACAAATTCAGGGCGATGTGCTGGACAATATGGATCAGACAGCTTGAATTCACAGTGATGCTCTGGATGATTTTCCTCTAATTTGAACTGATCGGCCAGGACGATTGTGAGATCGTCCTGGATGATCAAGCTAATTTTTAATCGTCCAGTTTGCATTCAGGGCGATGCTCTGGCCGATCTTCTGAGATTTGTACTGATCGGCCAGGACGATTTCCATATCATCCTGGATGATATAGTCGGTAACTTATAATTAATGAGCTTTTTGAGCTCTTCTTTATAAGAGCTCTTATTCAATGTTTTTGAATATCCTTGGCTACTGTCTTGACCTGAGAAAACCTAAAGGAGAGAGAGAGAGAGGATCTTGTGAGGGGGAGCATGTGAGGGGATTCACAAGGGTTGCTCCAAGCATTGTTCCACTTCTTCTTCCATAGAGTCTCTTGTCCTTGGAAGGGTTGGGAGAGGTAAGTTTCAGCAAGTGATCGTGGTTCTCTGCCTACTTTAGGAGGAAGCAAAAGGAGTTGGGTTCTCTGCCTTGCCGAGTGTGGCAAAAAGGAGGTGTTTTTGTGAGGGCTTCTCTGCCTAGCTATGGGGGCTAAAGGAGAGTCACGTTTGTAGTACAATACTCAGAGGGCGCCTCCGGAGAGTGGACATAGGTCGAGTTGACTGAACCACTATAAATCCTTGTGTTCTTGTTTTTACTGCTTCCGCATTTATTTTCTTCCGCACCTGTTTTTGTGGTGACTTGGTTTATGATAATCATTCTTTTTACTTAAAGAAATTTTTAAATACCAATTCACCCCCCTCTTGGTTAGCCTCAGGCCAGTTCTATAGGGCTTAACATCCCTAACGAATTTTCTTGAAGTTGATTTAGAGAAAAAGTAAAAAATTCTCCTAATTACATGAATTAATTAAATCAATTTATTGGCTGAACTTGTAAAAATAATAAATAATTCTAGAAAAATTCAAATGACACAAACTAAAAGGCATTAAACTCAAAATTGGATATATTAATTATGAAAACTTAGAAACATTAAGAATCTTACATTATAAAAAAGTTAGCAATTGGTCAAACTTACTTAACTAAATAATATAATAAAAAAAGAAAATGATGAATTTAATAAATCAAATTCAATGGTCAATAGTAAACAAAAATTAAAAAAAACTTGCCTTTTACAGGTTTCTTTCTTACATGTACCTTTGCATGGATATTCTGATATGATCTTAGGAGATAAAAATCTTTGTATACTCTTAACCAAATAAAATATTTAAGGTAATATAAAATGTTATCCTGATTAGAAAGTAAGCTCGAGCTCATCTAGGGATGAATAAAAGAATATCCATCCTTCTTAGGCAGCTCCCTACCTGCAAGTATAAGTGTGGCACCTGATCTAGGAGCATGAAATACTAACTCAAGGGAGACTTACTCCTTAGGAAAATATATATTTTTATGCATTTTCAAAGTTCATATGATGATTATTGCTTAAGAGTTATTTTACATGCATTATATTAGAAAAAAAAACTAAAAATAAATAAATTTTAATTACATTTATTCTAGATGTATGTTTAGGGCCACTTAGAATTTTCTGAAGTTGTTTACCGTACAAAAAGAAATCTTAAATTATAACAGCTTACCCATCTTTCATTTGATCAAACAACATGGTATTTATGGCATTAAGCAAGTATGATAAACGAACTACCATCTCCAGTCCATCCACCAAACAAAAATAAAATCATATAGCCCCACAACCAAGAGCTCCAAAAGTAGTTATAAGATAGAACACCACAAGCACACCCCCCATTAAAGTAAGGCAACCCAACCATCACCCAACAAATTCCCCCATCCTCGATAGGAGAGCAACATAAGGACTGAGTTTTAGCCAAAAAAGCCACAACATCATAGCCCCAGTCTGAAATCCAAAGACCAAAACTAAACGAGGAAAATTTTACAAATTGTTGTCAACAGAATCCAAAATCCCCCAAAAGCTGCAACAGCTACCACCCAAACGGAGATAATCACATAAAAAATATGATCTGGGCATAATCAGAAATGAGAGGGAGTAATAGCCCATCCATTAAATGAAAACAACAACAATAACATACATGAAATACCAGCCAGAACTAAATCTTAGGAGGACCAAACTAGAAGAGCCACACTCACCATGAAACCAACAAAAAAGCAACACCAAAACCCCAAAGAACAGGGAATTCCAGAAAGTCCAAAACAACAACGGAAGACTGCAATGACAAAGAACCAGAGAACCACAGAAGAACACCAAAGAAACAACATAATTAATAAGTGACATAAGGGGTACCACATTTATCCATATAAAGTAAACCTTTAAGATAAATAGGAATAGTAGTAGGAATGAAATCAGTAAAACAATTTAAATTACAGCCCCAGGTAGCCAACCAAGAAGCACATGAATTACCCATCCTACTAACCTGAGAAAAATGAAAATTAGTATGCAACAAAAAGCCTTCTAATATCCCTAACAAGATAAAAATCATTATGAGAGCAACCCACTTCCACCATTTCTTCCAAAGGAGAGATATTAATGCCAGAGTTAACTTCAATGTACAAATTATATAAATTCAGAGAACGGCAGAATTGCAATCCATACAGGATAGCCTTTAAAATATTTGTCTGAGTATTTGCAGTTTGAGTCGGCCCCGAAAAGGCAACCAAAAGATTACCAAATGAGTCTCTTATAAGACCAGCACAACCATCCACATCATCAGAATTGACAACAACAACATTCAATTTAAAGAAATTAGAAGGAGGTTTACACCAATAAACAACATTGATAGCAGAGGGAGCCCGATCCTAAGTGATCCTTAATAAATTACTAGCGTGAGAGTAATTCTGATCATTTGAAGTCTGTAAAAAAGTTTGTTATTGGGTATAACATTTGTTATAAAGAGAATATCATATTCTAGATTATTATGAAGCACTAAGTAATTATCATCATCATAAAATGGATATAGAGTATTAAAGGCAACACCTTTTTTAATTTTGGTTAATAATACTTGAGATTCAATTAGTTTTCAAATTATAGAGCTTCACCTCAAGTCAAAATTTATTGTGTTAAACATTGCTTAGTATAATTTTTAACACATGCTAGATACTAGTCAAAAGACAGTTATACTTTTTAATTTAAAAATGGATTGTCAAGAATTGCATCAGTTTCACACAGTTCTTTGTAAAAGGGATAAATTTACTTGATTTATAATCTTGACCCAAATAAGGATCCATTTTAACTAATAACCTAGCTATAACATTCTGAGATAGTGGGTCCAGAGTTATATTCTCCACACACTTCTTAAGCTAGTCAAAGGTAGTCACATATGGATTATTTTCTTTAGTGAATTGTGATAGCCCCATTAGCCTTGGAGTTGGCCTATCTGATTTTGATGATAACAATTACATGTTTGATGTATCTAATGTCTTCATTTCAGTGTTTCAGATCATCATAGTTGATTGTGCTAAACCATGAATGAAGCCTCTCAAGAATGTGTGAAGATAGGGTTTGGGGTTTTAATATCTAAGTAAACACATAAAATGCCTTAATATTAATAAATGTGCTAAAAATAAAATTAATCAATGCATAAATCATTTACATTATCATGCATTCACAATTTCATTTTTATCTTTATTTGAAACTATCTTCATTCATGGCAATACATAATTTCTTATTCAATTTATGATTTATGGTAAGTTTTATCTTTTATTTGAAACTTCATGACACTCAAATAATTATAGTTTAGCATGCTTCATGATGCAAAATTCAAATTTCATGCAATGCAGAATTTTAAAATAAAAGGGAAACGTTTTATATATCTCTCAATTTCTATAAATAACTCAGTTTCTATATATAACTCACTTTCCTCATATATCTCTTTTTCCTACGTCATATTATAAATTAATTAATTTTTGTTTCTCATAATTACTTAGTTACCCTCACTTTATCCCTTGGTTTGGACGAAATCTTCATGGTGAAGTGGATTAGGAAACTTCATAATATATGTACCCGACCCCATTTCAACTTTCTTATAAGTGTAGTGTTTAATTCTTGGGGCCCACTTGATTAACTAATTAAATAAAATTAAAGCCTGATTTAATTTGATTAAATTATTTCCGTCAATCTGAATTATTTCCTAATAAATTTTCTCTTCAAATTCATTTGAATGCATTAGATTAATTTTTTTTTATAAATTCAACTCTAATCCTCAATGGTGGCTGAAATTTAGAAGCTCTTCTATCCCTTTGGAAAAATTGTTTTTATCTTCTCTTGGAGGACACCAAAAGCTAGCCACCACTTCTCCATTTTTTTTTTTTTTTTTTTTTGAAGAAAATGCATGAAATTGCATTAAAAAGAAAAACAACTATACAACCTCAAGTCACACCCAAAAAGCTAATATCCTCCTTCAGACAATACAAGAAAGAAGGAGGAATCAAATCCAAATGCAGACTATCCCAAAAAAATGACCCATTTAATGCCACATTAGCACAAATATCTGCTAACTTATTACCTTTTCTACCAGAGCAAGAAAAACAAACTTGCTTAAAATTCAGTAAAAAAGCTAACTCATCTTCTATAACTCTACTAACCTCCCATTTCTTAATAGATCTCTGAAGAACTTTGATGATAGTGACATTGTCACCTTCTATGATAATCCCTTTGGCTTCAAACATCCATTCTTGTATGACATTCTTCAGGTACAACACTGCAAGCATTTCCAAACTAGATGAATCCCAATGTAAAAGCTGGTAACCGAAACTTAACAGAAATCTCCCATTGCCATCTCTAGCCACACCTCCAATACCAGCTACATTATTCCTTTTAATAGCAGCGTTAAAATTTATTTTTATCCAACCGGGGGGAGGGGGATGCCAATGTAAAGACAGCAATTGTTGGTTAGCATTCCAGTTTCCCAGCTGAAAAATTAATGAAATTGCTCCTTAAAGCATACGAAATTGCATTAGCAGCTATATATGTCTCAGCATCTTCTTTTTCACCATGTACTAGTTTGCATCTGCTCTTCCAAACCATCCAAACCGCTATACAAAAAATATTAGCCAACAAAGCATTCCTTCTTTGCAACTTCTGAAGTTCATTTAAACAATCATCCAGATTATCAAAAACAGGAACATTGAACCCCCATTTATTCAAAATCAAGATAGTTCTCCTGAGTTTCGAACAGCTACTCACAATGTGGCTCACATTCTCCTCCTCATCACATCCTCTTGGACATTCAACTAAGGTACTCAATCTTCTTCTCAGAAGGAAAGAAAAAGTCAGTAATGAATTGTTGCATATTCTCCACCAGAACAGATCAATAGATGGTTTAAGCTTTATCTTCCTCATCCAACTCCATTGATTACTAACCTCCTCCTGATTCATACTAGCTTACGAAGCCAATGCAGTGATAGATTTACCGGAAAACTTCTGTAAAAGTTCTATCTGATCAACCTGTCTTCTGTTATCAATTGGAATACTTGAAATAATCTCAATCAGCAGATTCCCAAAAGTATCTTTTAGTTTGTCAAAGTTCCAGTGGCCATTAGAAATGAAAATGCTGAGGGGGAGGTCTACATATTCTTGAACATTAACAAAGGTAGGCCACATAGCAATTTTTCTATCCAAAATCCACGTATCATACAACCAACTGATTGAATCACCATTAGAGATCTTCCATCTAGTCACCTTTCTCAAAAATCTAGATCCTATAGCAACAATTTTCCAAGTTATTGAACACCCAGTCCTAACCGAAGAGGACCAAATATCAGCTCCATACTTAGCTTTTAAAATCTGGTTCAAAACCGAATCTGGGTTGTTAAACAATTTCCAAGCAAATTTCGTCTGAAGAGGACCAACTTTTGATACCGCCGAGAAGAGACCTCTACCACCTTCACATTTCGGTTTACAAAGAAATTCCCAAGATACGTAGTGAATTTCAGCATTTCCATCCCCCTTACTCCAAAGAAAACTTCTACACATCTTATCAAAATCCTTCAAAACTCTTAAAGGAACAAGAGTAAGAGAGGACATGAATAGAGGTAAAGACAAAAAAGTAGACTTTACCAAGACTATTCTACCTTCAAGAGAGATGTTTTTTGAGCCCCAAGTATTTAGTCTACCAGCCGCAGCCTCCAAAAGATTCTGTAAATCCGCTATTTTCAATCTCCTCAAAGCCATTTTAATACCCAGATAATAGATCTCCTTAACCTTTTTAAATTTAAGAATCTTCATCATTTTCTTCTGAACCCTTTTCCTTGTATTCTTTCCAAACAATATCATGGATTTGGTTTGATTAACCATCTGGCCAGTCCAATCACAATACTTGTTTATAATTATCCTCAACTCCTTAACCTCCTTCACCTTAGCCTCCGAGAAAATAAGAATATCATCCGCAAACAAAAGATGAGAAACTTTAGGAGCTAATCGAGCAACAGAGATACCTTTATTAATCCTAAATCAAAGAGCATCAGACAAAATATGAGAGCACAGAATGAAGAGAAAGGGAGATAAAGGGCATCCTTGCCTAAATCCACACTTCCCTTCAATCCAATCCGTCTTCTTCCCATTAATCAAAATACAAAACTTCGAATTGAGCACACAACTTAATAAGAGTTCCCTAAACTAAGGGGGAAAGTCAAGACAAATAAGTACTTGCCTCAAAGCATCCCAACCCATGCTATCATAAGCCTGCTCCATATCCAGCTTGATTGCTAGCAAACCACCTTTAGCTTTGGACCATCTGAATTTATTGAAAATTTCTTGAGCCACCAACACATGATCAGATAAGGATCGGCCTTTAATGAATGATGCTTGATCTACCGAAATGAGTTTATGAATAATCTTCTCCAACCTGTTAAGAAGCATTTTTGCAATAACTTTATAGATAGTCATGCAAAGACTAATAGGCCGAAAATGAGAAGGCTCTTGAGGACACTTGATTTTCGGAATCAACAAAATCAAGGTTTCTTTCCACGATTGATCCATATTGCAAGAGGACAAGACTTGAAACACTGCTGCCCACATAACATCCTTAATCACATTCCAAAAGTCTTTCATGAATGAGAAGGTTATACCATCTAAGCCAGGAGAGATGTTTCTTTCAGAATTAGCCACCACCAATTGAAGTTATTCTTTAGTAAAATCAGCCTCCAACAGCCTTTGATCTTCATTGCTAATCAAATGAGAAGGATTTGGCCACCACTCCAAAGAGCAATTTCTATGCTGCCACTTCCTTCTGAAAAACTCTGTAAAAACGCTCTGAATAACCGAAACCTCTTCTGATATACTACCATCACTCTTCCTAATATGATGAATCCAATTGCTATTTCTTCTTGCACTAGCAAAGGCATGAAAAAATGAAGAATTACTATCACCTTCTTCCATCCATTTGACTTTATCTCTTTGTTTCCACCAAGCATTAAGGCGAGCTAACGTGACATTCAGTTCATTGATCTTGAATCTCAGCAATTGCAGCTTATCCTCTGAAATTCCATTCACCGATTCCTCCAACTATAATTCCAGGATTTCTCCTTTTAAACTGTCTCTTAGTTCAGTTAAACTTCGGTGCTTCTCCTTGCTCCAGAAGAAAAGACCTCTAAGCGTCTTTTTAAACTTCCAATTAAGAATAAAAGCCGGATCACCAATATATTTTTTGTTCCAAATCTTCCTCACTAAAGAAGTGGCACCGAGATACGAGGCCCACACCTCCTCATACTGAATATCCCTCTTACTAAATTCCACATATTTAAGCATTTCAAAAAAATTGGACAGTGGTCCGAGGCAATACGAGAGAGATGCTTAACAAGGACAACTTGTAACAAATTCATAGCCAAAGAGTTAATTAGACATCTGTCTAATTTTTCAAGAATACGAGCACTACCGGATTTATTATTGCACCATGTAAACTTTGGACCCACAGCATTAACCTCATGCAGATCATTATTAATAAAAAATTGTTGAAAATCCTTGGAACCTTGAGTCATAATGAATTTCCTCCCACCTCTTTTCTCATCTTGAGAGAGAATACAGTTGAAGTCACCACCAATTACCAAAGGTAAATCAGCCAAACAATGCTTCTCCAAACCTTCCCAAAGCAATTTCCTTTCTTGACCATCCGTGCTTCCATACACAGAAGCAACAATCCAACTTCCCTTACCCAACACTTCCAGCTTCCCCACCACTAGCTGGGAAGAAGCTTCCATAACTGAGAAAACTGCCAAGTCCTTCCTCCATAAACTCAAAAGACCTCCTGAAAGACCACCAGCTGGAACCATGAAATAATCCCAGTTGCTACCCAAAATCTTCAAAATTTGGTTGTTGTCTAAAGAGTAAATCTTTATTTCCAACAAACCAACAAAAAAAACATTATAATCCTTCACCACTTCCTTTTTAGATATAGAGCAGCCTCCACCTTCCTAGCTCCTCTACAATTCCAGAATAATAGAGAACTCATTATCTAAAGATGGGGGACGGACCCCCATTCTTCTTGACTTTTCCACTTTCTCCCTTCCTATTATGAGCAATTATATTACCAGCACCAAGAGATTTGAGTTCTTTAGTCAGTTTAGTTTTTTTATCCAAGGAAAGGTTACCCTCCAAACTCGAGTCAGAGTGACTCTTGGCTATAACAACTTCACGAGCAACCGGAGGACTATACTTCTCAGACTTATCTATCTTCAAAACAACTCCTTCCAAATTAGAATCTGGAATTTCTCCTTCCTCCAAAGTTCCTTTATCAATAGCTGTGACAGGCTCCTCTCTAACACCCTCCTCCAAATCAGATAATGCACCAAATTTATTATTAATCTCCACTGCAATGTTCACTTCCTTATCAATCATCTTTTTGGTCATGAGAGATAAATCCTCCACTGAATTACCAACCATAATAGTTGGTTCAACATTCTTCTCTTTCAAAAAAGACATATCCCTCACCTCATCCAGCTTAGCACCAACCTCCTTATCAGCCGAAGAAATAAGATTAACATCAACAAAATTAATAGCTTTAGGAACAAAAATCTTTTTCATTGGAACAGGGTTTTTCCTGGGAGGGAATCTCTTCAAGTTCTGAAGATTATAGAAATTCTTCTTCCTGTTACTAACAATAGTCCAATTTTCCTTCTCAACTGCCTTCTCCACACTGTCTTCGGTAACATAACTGCTTGGAATATTTTCAATCAGATTGTAGTTCTTCTCCAGCCCAGCCATCTTCTTTGGTTTATTACAAGCATTCAAATCATGTCCAATTCTACCGCAACAAGCACAAATTTTAGATATTTCTTCATATTCAACTTTTTGAAAAAACTTTCCTGATAGACCTTCCACCCAAACACCATGAGCTAACTTCTTATCCAGTGAAACATGAACATACACCCTGGCATATTCCCTCCTGCTCCATTGGAAGGAGTTTCCATCTAGAAGAAATGGTTTTCCTACTAGCGAGGCAATCCTGCAAATATTGATCTCATCCCAGCACTGCAAGCGAAGATTCAGCAATCTAATCCAAATTGGAGACGAGATGCCACTGAGAGACATAGGATTAAAATTGACATACCACTTATCCAATCCTACCACTTGACCGCTGATCCACCAAGGTCCTCCTGACAGAACTTGTTCAATAGCTGCAGAATCTTCAAACGAACACAGCGTCCAACCAAGACCCAGACCTGTGATATGGATTTTTCCATATTTATCCCATTGTCTTCTCAAATCAGAACTAATCACATGAAAAGGAATATTATCATAAAAAATTTTGACGACAACAGCCCTTTCCAGTCTTCTGGCATTTTCCAATTCTTTATCTGTATGAAGAGTAACTACCTTCCCATCGTCAGATAGAAACGATCCCAGGTCCAGGTTATCAACTTTAACATACTATTTTTTATTCCACGCTGAATGCAAACGCACCGTATTATCTACGATCGTATCTGACTCCTTAGCAACAAGAATAACACTACTAGCCTTCAGAAGCAAATCTTCAATCACAATATCCGCCTCCTGAGGATTATTACTAACCAGGTTTTTGACAGAGGAATCTCTTCTACTAGGAGAAGAAGGTAAGGATTTTGAGTCAAAATTCTTACATGAAAAAACTCTCAGATCAGAAGAAACAGAACAGTCCAAACCTGTTTCTTTAAAGTCCCCATCCGGAACAAAATTTCCCTTCAAGAAACTAACATCTCCATCCTTGATAACATTCTTACCTTTGCCAGAAATCAGAATTAGTAATTCCGATCTTCCTAATAAACCCCCCTCATTGATAACAAGAGGTTTACCATTAAAACCCTTAAAGTTTTGGTTGAATCCCTCCAACACCTTAGAATTACCATTAAACACCTCCGAGGTCGGTACCCCCAAATTATTCTTAAAATTCTTCTAAACATCCGATAGGAGAAGACAACGTTGATCCATCGTCAAAGCTCCAGAAAGCCAGTCAGCTGGCCCGTCGCCGGCGCGATCCGCCATCGCCTGCACGAATCGCACGAACCGCCAAATCCGAGAATTTGAAATCCCAGACTTTCTCTCTCTAACTTTCGACTTTCATTCAGGACTCAAGGGATTACCTCTTCTCCCCTTTGATCTCTAGAAACTTAAAAGTCATAAACTTCACCTACTTCAATTTTCTTTGGTGATTAAATCATTCTTCTTGGAGATTACTTGGAGAAAGGCCTATTATTGGTTACTTAATTCAAGATCTTTGCTACTCTTGCATCAAAATTGCTTCTAATTGGGTCAATTTCTAAAAAATAAACTGTATTTAATTTGGTTTCTTTGCAATCTCTCAGCTCATACAATTTTCTTTAACAAAAAATACAAAAATATCTTGCATTATCAGAAGTTGTGTTGTTAACTAGTTTTGATTTTTGAAGTATGAGTTGTTGTAACTAGTTTTTATCACCTTGGTACCTTCACATCATAATTAGTATTTTAATTCATGCTTTTAATATTTTATGTAAACCAAAATTATATTCTTTTGGTGGCTTATTCAGTGAAACCTGGGTTACCTACTCTACACCCAATTTTTCACCTTATTTTGATTTGCTTTGTTATATGTTGAGTGCTTTAATTTGTGTGATTTAAAATATTTTTTCGTCATCTGATTAACTATAACTAAAATTCATATTAGTTTCCATAAGTAGCAAAAAAATATTTCATTATACACATCTTTCCAACATAAACGTGTTTGTGACTCATTCTTGAGGAATATTTAATTTGTTGTGAAGCATTGTTTATATTATTTGATTGGATCACTTTTTAAAAGATTAAATATTTTTATATCTTATATTAGTGGTGATTATTATCATCTTTTTCTAAATTTTTAAACTTACAAAAAAAAAAAAAAAACTTACTCAGCTTATAATTTTAGGTGAGACTATTTGCCATTGATTTGTGTGTTTTTCAACTAGTCTTGCCATATCATTTTAAGTTTTTTTTAGTGAAAATTTTTGAAAAATTTAAATTGATTAGTTACTATTCTCATTACATTTTTATCATATTAAAATACAGCAAAAAATATTTTACAAAATAACACTCTTCCATAAGTATTCATATAACATCATTAGTTATACTTGTTAGCCTTTTGAAAATCGCGTTGTAGCTAGTTTGGCTATATTTTATCATTTAAAAATCATATAAAAATATTTTCATATCACAATTTTACTCTCATATACAAAAAAATTAGTGAGCAAACTAACTTTTTTAGTTGTGATTACTCTTTATTTTCTTTGGGGTTTGTGAGAGCTATATATTTCATTCCTTTTGAGAGCTACATTGTGTCAAGCTGTGACTTGACTTGATTTTTTTTTATTCTTGGTTATAATCTTGCTAATAAGTTATCACAGTCATGTGATTTAGTTTCTTCCTGGTGTTATGAAGATAGGATTATTGTAACCTTTTTTATTATTAGTTGAATCCTAATATAGGGTTAGACTAGGTATGGTTGTAGCCTGGGGGGGGAGAATGAACCACATAACAATCCTTTTGCATTCCTTACTATTTTTCTACTCACTCTTGTAATTTTTTTTTTCAAAACCATCCCATTTATGCAAAAAATGTTTTTACAAAATAAAATTAAATAATTCTTAAATTATCACTCTTTTGTGTACAACCCAATTCACGCCCTCCTTAGGTTTCCATGTATAGTGTTTATCAATTGGTTTTAGAGCTTTGGTTCTTCTTTGGATTAAAACCCTAAAGTTTGATATAGGCCATATCTATGGCACTCAATTTTCTAAAAGGTACACTACCTAAGGGACAATCCCCTCATTAACCACCACTCCATGATAATGTTCCATTTGATTATTGGAAGAACCAAATTGGCACTTTTTTATGTGGTCAAGATTCTAGAATATATAATACGCTTACACACTCAAATCATTCATTCACAAAAAAAAAAAAAAAAAAAAAAAAAAAATGGAATGATTGTTGATAAAGATTTTAATGTGTGGACTCACCTTGAGTATGAGTTTGATGAAGTGAATGCCATAGCATGCAGTACTTTACATTATAGTTTGTTACTTTAGGAGAATATGTGCATTTCCATGTTATCTCCTCGTAAAAACAAATTGGGATAAATTGCTTTTTTAGTTATAAAGGAACTAGTGAAGTTTGAGATGCTTATATCAGTAGACTTGTGTATGATTCTAAACTATTTAGAATGCTACCTTCTGAATGCATATCTTTCATGTATACAAGGTTCAAGAAATTCATCAACACTTTTCATTCTCTGGGAAAAATATATATCAATCAAGAGCTTATTTACAATATTTTGCAATGTTTACCTAGAGAATGGGATGCTAAAGTAACTACTATTTCAAATATGGATTTGATTACTTATAGAGTTGATTATCTACTTGGATTTTTGATAGCATATGAATAGGCAATTTCACAAAGGGATGGCAAAGTTTTAAGTTAGAAAGGAGAACAAGAAGTTCTAGCTCTTCAAGTTGAAGAATCAAGTGAGGATTCTTCATCATCAACATACAAACAGGAACCTACTGAAGTAGCTATGCTCATAAACAAGTTTGGAAACTTCCCAAGGAAGAAAAATCTCAGGTTTAAAAATTTAAAAATTCATAAGCCTTATGGTAAGAAAAAATCTTCTGCAAATTTCATTATTTGCATCAACTAAAAAAAACCACACATTTGATAGGTGAATGCCCCAAGCTTAAATATGAACTTAAAAAGAAAGATAAGGAGAATGATAAAAGAAAGAGAAAAAGAACTTCAAGGGAAAGAAGAAGACACTTTGGACTAATAAAGATAGTGTGAAATCTAGTTAAGAAAGTTTTTAGGATGAAATTAGTATGTGTGTGATGGAAAATGAAGAGGACCCTTCAAGTTCTCAAGAGGTATATGGTGAAATATTCTATGATGAATTGGATGAGGTATTTACTGACTTATTAGTTTCTTGCAAAAAAATGAATAAAAATTTTAATTCTTTTGATAAATTGAATAAGAAACTTGACATTGATCATAAGAAACTTGACATTGATCAATGCCATGCGTTATCTACTAATTTTTCTGCTTTGAAAGAAGAAAACATATCAATTATTAAAAATGCCAAACATCATAGCTTACTTGAATGTGAGAACAAGATTCTTAATGATATATTAGAGAGATTTTCTCATGTTTACTCGACTAGCATGTATATGAATAAACATAAAAATTCTCATTACGATGGAGCTTATCCTACTAGAACTCATGCTTGAACTAGTATTTGTGTAATGCTTGTGGTGACAAAGGTCATATTTCTTCTGATTTCTTATCTAAAAGGAAAATTTTAAGTAGTAAATCAAGATTTGTTTGGTTACCAATACTTTCATGTTTACATTAATCTTTTAGGAATTTTACACCTTACATTTTTGCACCATTTTATTCTCATAATAGTGGACCTAAATCTATTTGGTTTCCAAAAGTTAACCCATGATTTATTAGTGCATGACTTATTCATAGAAAAATAAAAAAAGGCATGTGGTAATTGGACAGTGCATATTCAAGGCATATGATAGAAAATAAAGCCAAATTTAATGAACTTAGGAATCATGATGGTGGACATGTTGATATGGTGATAATACTATTGGAAAATCATCATCACTGAAAGTTTCTTTAGTTATTCTGTAAAATTAAATAATGTTTTTCTTGTTGATGGTTTGAAAAATATTTTGATATTTATTAGCTAGGTTTGTGATAACTGATTTTCTACTTCATTTCATATGAATTTTTAAGTTATTAATTAAAATGAAAAAAATTATTTTTGTAGCAAAAATATTTAAAAGTTTTTATCTTGTTGATTTATATTGCTTATTTGTTGATTCATATTTGGTTTATTTTAAAAGCACTATAGATGATAGTTGGTTATGGCATAGAAGACAATGTCACATCAACATGCACACACTACAAAAAAGTTCAAATTAGATACTATTATTGTTTGCCAAAACATTTTTTTAAAACTTATTATGTATGTGAATCTTGTGTGTGGTAATCATAAATCATATTTAAGAAATAAAAAAATTGTTTTTTGTCTAGACCTTTAGTGTTGTTGCATCTTGAAATGTTTGGGTCTATTAATCTAGTGAGTCTTGGTGGAAAAGCATTTTGTTGTGTTATTGTAGATGACTTTTATAGGTATACTTGGGTGCTATTTTTAGCTCATAAAAATGTTTATTTTTAAAGAATTCTTTTTTGAAATATAGTAGAAAATAAATATTTAGAAAATAAATAAAATTTAATCTGTTCATTATGGAGAATTTGAAAAAGAAATTGAGGAATTTTATAATGTGGTTGGAATAAGACATAATTTCTTAGCTCATAGGACTCCCCATCAGAATGAAGTTGTTGAAAGGAAAAATTGAGTATGATTGAACTTAGTAGATCTATGCTGGATGAATATGATCTCTTCTAAGTATATTTGGGCTATGGAAATCAATACCGCTTGCTATGTGATGAATAGAGTGTATTTGACACCTATCTTAAAAAAGAAGCCTAATGAAACAAGTTTATTGGAAGAAGCCAAACATTCACTATTCGTATTTATTCGAATGAAAATGTTTTATATTGAATAATGGAAAAATAACTATCTTTTAATTTTTTATTTTAAATTTGATGATAGTATTTTTCTTGGAGATTCTATTTTTTGATGAGCATATCATATATTTAATATAAGAAAATTTATTATTGAAGAATTAGTCCATCTGATCTTTGATGAAAATTTGGTGGACTTGAGGAAAGATTTAGCCATTGAGGAGGAGATAGAAAATATCAAGTTAAAAATATTAATTTGGAAGAACATGTCAATGTCTTATTGCATAAAGAACGGAGGTGTAAGTAGAGTCATCCAAAATAGTTTATTATAAGAGACCCAAACCAAGGTGTAGCGACTAGTAAGGACATGGTTAATCATGCTACATTTCTTTCCACTATTGAGCTTAGACATGTTGAAGAAGCTCTTTCTGATAGTTTCTTAATAATTTCTATGGAAGAATAGCTTAATTAGTTGGTAAAAAAATGATGTTTGAGAATTATTCCCAAGGCTCGATGATCAGAATGTTATTTGAACTAATGTGTCTATAGGAATAAGTTAGATAATTTAGGTGTGACTATTAGAAATAATGCTAGGTTAGTTTCATAGGGGCACACACAAGTTGACGGGATAAATTTTGAGGAATCCATTACACCCGTAGCAAGACTAGAGGCAATTAAGTTGCTTCTGGCTTTTGCATCTTTTTAGGACTTTAAAAAATTTCCAATGGATGTTAAAAAAGCTTTTATGAATAGTTTTTTAAACCTTAATATATTTATAGAGCAACCCACTAGGTTTGAGAGTCATGTTTTCCCTGATCATGTGTGTAAATTAAAGAAAACCTTATGAGGTTTGAAATAGGGTCCACGGGCTATGTATGAGATATTGATTTCTTACCTTAGTTACTATAGGTTTAGCAAGGGTAGAGGAGACACCACCCTATTCCTTTGGAAGGTAGGTGATGATCGCATTGTGGTTCAAGTAAATGTTGATGGTATTTATTTGGGAGAACCAATGAATCTTTGTTCATTGAGCTCTCATCTTTAATGGCAACTGCATTTTAGACGAGTATGATGGAATAACTCAACCTTTCTTTGGACTTCAAGTAATGTTACTTAAAAATGGCAACTTCATTAGTCAAAGAAAATATGCTTTTGAATTAATTTAAAAATTTTATAAGAAGAGATTTAAATCTAGTATCCCCCCATGAGCACTTCTATCACATTGGATTTAGATGAATATGGAAAACCTATTGACCAAAAAATTATAGGAGTATGATTGGAACACTTTTAAACTTACCACCAGTCAGCCTGATATTATGTTTGTTGTATTTATGCGTGCTCAATTTTAGGACACTCCCAAGAAATCTCATTTAATAGTAGTTAAGCATATATTTTATTACCTTATAGGAACAAGTAAACTTAGTTTGTGGTAACCTAAAATTCCTACCACAAGTGACTTGGTATGATAACTCACTAATAATAACTCACTAAATATTCAACCATTTGAGCTAAAACTTGGGGGATGACTTTAAGGATGTTTTGGATCTTCTATAATTTTTTTAACCCCATTTGACTTCAATTTTACTTAAAAATTGAATTTATATCTTAATCACTAAAAATGAATTTAATGGTTCGTAATGACCATATAGAAAGTAATTGAGTAATATTGTCTCTCAAATTAATTTCTATACATTGATGAATTGAGCTCAAAATTGGTGAGATTGAGTTTATGATATATTCGTTATAGACTACAGCTTTATGGAGTCAATTTGAGTTATAATTATGCTATAATAAAAATTCTCAAATACTTAGGTAATAACTTGATCTAAATGTTTGAAAAGTTGTTACTCTCAATTCATATAGATTTAGGACACATGATTTCTATGGCATGTTTGCATATATAAAATGGTTAGATACATGAATTTGCAAACCTACTTGAATTTTAGTGACACCTAAGGATAATAATTAAGGACATGGTCTAGTGAACTTAGAAAGTTTTTAGTAATTTATACTTGCATCCAATAGGTATGAAATTTCAAACCTTTAAACTTAGGGATAATATACATCTTAGGAATTAAATATACCTTTATTTGATATTAATGGATCAAATAACAAGACTAAAGAAAAATAAGCCCTTAATTAAGGGTTGATTCTTTCAAAAAATTAGAATAATTCATATAAAATATATATTTTTTAAAAATTTAATCCAGTCCAATCAACAATCTTAATCCAAGAAAAATAAATTTGAAAGAGAAACTTGATTAAGTTTTAATTAATAAATAAATAACTTACTTATATATTAGTTAAATAAATTCATGAAAATACAATACAATCAAATTAATTTCAAAATTTTAGGAATTGATCCATTGTCTATCCTTAAATAATGTTGTCAATTTCTTGAAATTTGGAGTTAATTCGATATCAAAATGACAGCCAAATTATAGGTAACAATTAGGCAATTTAAATAATTCATTAAGTTCCCAATTTCAATTATAACTAATTAAAAATTATATCTGTAATTCAAATAAGCATAAAATATTTAAATAAAATTCAAAGATTAATAATGTCAATTTAAATAATTTTTTTGAATAAAACATAATAATAATTCTTTAATATTTAATTAATAACAAAATAAATTTAATAAAAATTAATAAATAATTAAAATTTCAAATAATTTCATAAAATCCAAAAATTTCAACAAAAATTAAAACATAATAAAAAAATTAATTTAATAGTTTAGTTGATTAATTTAAAATTCAGGTTTGCTGCGGTGGAGGCTTACGACCTTTCTTTTTGGAATAGTATAAGTCTGTTGTACATTTTAAAAATTAATAAATAATTTTTTTTATACATAGCCTTTTTTATTACAATACATCATATTGGTGGTAGTTTGCGTTAATGGGTAGAATTTTCCTAGGATTTTCTCATTACACATGTTCTGCACTTTGTAGGAATATGTAAGCTAGTTTTAGGAAGATACGATACTAGGTACCATATACACCAACCCCTTTACCTTTTCATACTTACATGCACGCATTTTTTTTTCTACAATATACCTTAAACCATAACACTTATGCACAATAGGGAAAAGATAGTAGGGTCCTCATGCGCTCGAAGGATGCTTTCGCTTTTCCATTGGTATAGACCTGTTTGAGAGTTAGAAAATTTAGTTAGGATAACTAAATAAGATATAATGTTGAGTTTTTAGCGAGTCGTGTCTTTAGTTTCATTTGAACATAAATTTGAAATTACTTATCTTGAGTGACCGATTCAGAGTTTGATATACTCCTTTGATATCTTTGTATAGAGGTGATTACTAGTGGATTGGGTTGTTAGTTGGAAGTGCATTCCAAGAAAACGTAAGACCATAGGTGTTTGGACACCTTAAAATCTTGTATAAAAAGAATATCATGTATTCAAAGGTATTTTCTATAAAATTTAATGAAATTTTTATGGGAGTGACTAATATTTTTAAAGTATATATGGAAACTCTTATGTATTTTAAATATAAAACGAGTCTAATCTCCTTGGGGCTTGCCTCTATAGAAACCCTGTATCCTATATATGAGTTATTCTTCTTGACATAGACTAAAGTTAATCTTGCATTAGTTTTTATTTGAAATGATAGGTATATGTGAATATTACCCTTTAGGATGAATTTCATATCTCCTATCTCAAATTTAAATACAAAAATAAATTGTTTCTTTTTGCAAGTTGATAATACATGTGTTTCTTTTTAGTTTAAGGTAATTAAGCACTAATTATATGGATTTGATTATAGAAACCCTAAATCCCAAATCATTGGTCTGTATCATTTAATTATTTTCATAAATTATTTTTGGAAACTCCACTTGGGATTGGGTTTACTTTCCATCTTTAGTGGAGATTACTCTCTAAATTTAAAGTATAGTCATTTACTATAGGAAAATCACTAATTACCATCAGAATTTTTTGGTGGAAAATGTAATTTTATGGCAGTTTTGCAATTCATTAGCAATTTTTTGATGAAAAAGTTTCGCATGTAAAACTTGCATAGGAAATAATTTTCTAATAGAAAAATTAGTTGGAAAAATTTTTTGGTGGCTATAAAAAATTAAGACCAAAAGAAGCCCGAGCACTGCCCTTTAGGGCTTCCTTCCTGCGCAGCCCAACCTACCATCTGCTCACCAGCATTTCCTTCCCACCCTGCCTGACTGCCCCCACGCTGCCTGCTGCCCACATGTGTTCCCTTCCCGCACTGCCTGCCCTACCCCAACTCTCCCCGCACTGCCCACCCTCGTTAGGATTTGAACTGAGTCTAAAACTATTTGGAGAGCTAACTAGTTTGTTGAAAAGGTAAATGTGTTAAAACATTTCCCCTTTTTATTTAAAATATAATTTTATAAAAATTATAAATAAATATAAATTAAAAAAATATTAAAGCTAATAATTAATTAAATAATTGAATAAATTAACAATTAATTAAACTAAGTTATTAAATTAATATTTAAATTAAAAATGTTAAATTAGCAATTAATCAAAATAAATTATAAAATTATTTATTAATTAAATTACAAAATATATGTTTTTTTGTGAAATTAATAAAAATGCACAAAAATCCATAAGAAATAAATACATTGGAAAGCGTTGGATATCTATCGAAAAATAGTCTACAGGAAAGTCGTCGAAAAAATTTGTTGGTAATGGGGGATTTTTCTATAATGATTTATATGAGTGAGTTGCCTTTTTTCAATCATTATATTATTCAAAATCCTATTTCAAACATTCATTCAATCACCAGGTTCTAGTTCGAATCTCAATCAATCCTTACTCTAAATCCACACCTCACAATGAGGTTTTTCTTTGTTATGGGTCCATCATCCATTTCATCTCACTTCCACAATCAATCATCTAGAGTTTATCTTAGACAGTGGATAAATTCAATTTAGTGTGATTTTTTGATTTATCTGGTTAGAGTTAAGTTTGTTCAGTAATTTATATAGATTTTGGGTTAAATTTTAGAAAATGTCTCGCAAGTTAATCTTCAACTTAAACATCACCCCATCCCAGTCTACATAGGGCTCTCAGATTCAATATGGGTAAGGATTTCATAACCTATAGTTTAATTTCATTGGACCACAAGTCAAAGTGGCAATATATGTAAGAGTCTCTACAATGTCAGTTCCTCTTCAGATTAATACTAAGGGAGGACCTGTAGCTACTCCTATAGCTAATAAACCCTCAATTTTCTCTCATCTCACTTATCCTCGATCAACCATCAATGAGAATAGAATGCCCACAATCATTTCTGACGCACTTATGATAAAAACTTTTTAGATGGAGTTATCTTCTAGAATTAATGAAATGAATAAGTCACAACATTGCAACATAAATCACCGAATGAGGTGAAGGGATGACAAAGAAAAACTTATAGAAAAAACAATCTGATTATCAATGCAATTTAAGCATCAAATAAAAAAATCCTGAAGTTCTTAAAGTACATATTAATTCTCCACAACTATAAGGTAATAGCTTTCATCCACTATCAGTTGTTACCGGAGAAGAGAGCGTAACTCAAATAGCAAATTCTCCACATTGTGCACTGTACAAAAAATTATCTCTGCCTTCATTATCTGAGAAAAAGAGAAAGTTTAAATCATTATTGGATGGTTTAGTTTTTGAGTGTGCAATAAGCTATAAATAATCAAAGATTGAATTATATAAATATGTTAAAGGGGTGATAGCTAATGAAGTTGAACCATAGCAACATAGAGAAAGGGTATATCCAACTCCAATGATAAGGAGAATAACTTTTGAGAACCATAAGTCAGCCGTGAATACATAATACTTCCAAGGATCAAAGGTGTTTCCAAAAGCAAGTGACAGACCAACATCTAATATTTGTTACAATCATCAAAATCATAGAAAGCCTTTGAGATATGGAGCTTTATGTTGCGAATCTATGATTTTGATGATAGCAAACAATCCTTATTTCTCTACGATTGCCTTATGTGCTAACGTTTCAGGTTCACACGATCAGATTGTAATCTGGAACCAGCTCAAGATTGGGTAGACTAGGTCTGTGTCAGTTTGTAATCTTTTTTCTTTCTTGAGTCTGTTGTATTTGGTGTGGTATCTGATGATTTGTAACTTGGAAGATTTTCTGTTGTGCCCTAAAAGATTTCTATTTTTGGTAACATCGTCCGGGACGATATTTATATCGTCCTGGACGATCTGACAAAAGTAGAAATCCTAATTAGGGCATTCTCATTAAAGCAGCCGTCTTTTTGCAAAACACATCGTCCTGGACGATTTTGTATCGGCCAGGACGATCAGCTCAATTCAGCAAGAATCTGCCGCCATATCTACTTAGGAAAATCTTATTTTTGGATATCGTCCTGGTTATCGGCCTGGACTATAAAATATCGGCCTGGCCGATCCAGGTCAATTTTTCCAAAATTTCTCAGGCAGTTTTGGAAAGCAATTAATGGGGATTTCGTCCAGGCCGATCGCAAGATCGTCCGGGACGATTAGACATCGTCCAGCTTCATTTCAGGGCGATTTTCAGGATGATTTTCCTCATATTTGTGCTAATCGGCCAGGACGATTTGGCTATCGTCCTGGACGATAATGGCGGCAACTTGCATTAATGAGCTCATTTTGAGAGCCTC
Organism: Dendrobium huoshanense; assembly: GCA_016618105.1. Taxonomy (NCBI): domain Eukaryota; kingdom Viridiplantae; phylum Streptophyta; class Magnoliopsida; order Asparagales; family Orchidaceae; genus Dendrobium; species Dendrobium huoshanense. Next base: position 34,927,377 of record CM028342.1, on the reverse strand, counting down.
TATTTAAGCTATGGCAAGGCACTTTGTAAGTGTCTTTGGCAGCCATTGTAGCTTCGTTCTTGTGGGGGAAACTTGAAGAGAGAGCTTGAAAGGGAGAGAGGAAAGGGTGGAGTTTGAGAGAGGGAGAAGATCCTGTGAGGGGGGACTCAAGGGAGTGTGGAGGGGGTTCCACACGGTTGCTCCGGCGAACTCGCACCTTAGTACCATCGGATTCAAGGCTTGTCTCGAGGTAAGTTCACCAAAGAAGAAGTCTCTTTGGTGTCAAAGGACCCGGCAACTCCGCCGCACCGGGAGAGGTGGAAGTGATTTTGTAAGGGCTTCTCCGCCTAGCTGTGGGGGCTAAAGGAGAGTCACTTTGTGTTAGTGCAATACTTGGAGGGTGCCTCCAAGGAGTGGATGTAGGTCAAGGTTTGACCGAACCACTATAAATCCGGTGTGTTCTTTTCTTATTATCGCTTCCGCATTTATTTTTCTTCCGCACTTTTTGTGGTGATTTTGGTTTAAGTTTTTTTCTTTGTTTAAAAGATTCTTCTTTTCCAAATCACCTCTCTTTTAATTAGCTTTGGGAATAAGTTCATAAGGGCTTAACATCCCCATCGAACTTTCAAGTGGTATCAGAGCGGTTTTCATAAAATAAGTTTTTAAAAGCTTTTGAATTTCGATCCATGGCTAATCGTACTTTTGCGGAAGGATATTCAATCACTAGACCACCATTGTTTGAAAATATTACATTTGATTTTTGGAAAATTTGCATGTCTACTTTTTTGCAATCGATTGATTTTCGTATGTGGCATATGATTTTAACTGGTTATTCATCACCATCACGTATTGTTAATGGAATTAAAACTGATATTCCTTTTAATCAATGGAATAGGGATGAACGAATGGATGCTCAATTAAATGCAAAGTCTTTAAATTGTTTTTTCTGTGCTTTAAGTTCTGATGATTTTATGTTAATCTCCACGTGCACTACCGGCAAGGAAGTTTGGGATAAATTGCACACCATATACGAAGGCACTAGTGAAATCAAGCAATCCAAGTTGAATATTTTAATGCATGATTTTGAAATGTTTTCTATGAAACCTTTTGAAACGATTTTAGACATGTATACAAGGTTCATTCAAATTACTACATCATTGCATGCTTTAGGAAAAGATTTTTCAAATTTTGAAAAAGTTAACAAAATTCTTCGTTGTTTACTTCAAAAATTCGATGCTAAAGTTGTTGCTATTTGTGAATCAAAAGATTTGAATGATTATTCTATTGATAATTTGATTGGCTCACTCATTGCCTACGAGCAAGGGTTGAGTCAAAGACTTTTGGATGCAGGTGAGACGATTGTTCTAAAAGCCGAAGATACGGAAAGAGGAAGCTTAGTTGGTGACGACAGAAAGGAATTGTCAAGCAAATCACAAAGCTCATCAATGCATAAGCAGAAGTGGAAAAAAGGTAAAATTGGTAAGGATGTTAATATTTCCTCTGACGTTATTTGTTTTAAATGCAGGAAACCTGGACATATGAAAAATGAGTGCCCTAATTTAAGAATTCTCCCTGCAAAAGAAAAGGGTAAGGCAAAGTTAAATTTAAACTGGGGAAATAATGAAAAGCAAAAAATCTCATGGGCAGATCTGGTCTCTGAAGCATCAGACCAGGAGAGAGATAATGGTTAAGAGCCTTTCGTATTTTTTTTGTGTTGTGTTTTTGTGTTTCTTTTTTGTTGTGTTTTTGTTTTTATGTTTTTTCATTTTTATTTTGCGTTTTTGTTTTGTTTATTCTTTGAATTTTTTTTTCGTAAAAATTTTTCTCTGATCTACACACACATTCACTTTTCTAGAAATGAAAAATTTACTTCCTAATTTTTCTTGAAATCTTTAGTAAGTTGTGATTGACTTCTCTAAAAACAATCAAAGGAAGGAAACTCATGTTTTTTGACTTTCAATCTCTATTTCCTAAAAGAGGTTTTTCTACTTTTGATTTAAAATCTTTTTCATCTTTTAAATTGGTTTTTGAAACTAAATTTTTTATCTCCCTATATTTTATTTATCGCATAGGAATCTTTTGCAAGTTGTTGAATCAAATTCAAAATTTTCTTAATCAAGAAAATCGCTTTATCAATAGTATGGGTTTACTTTTGGTATTTAAGATTTCAGAAAGGTAGCATAATAATAAAAAAAAAATTGGCCAATGATGCCAAAAATAAAAGAAGCGCAAAGCGCCAAAATTGAAAAATATAGAATACACAAAGTGTATCAAAAGATGCGCAGTGCGCCAACCAATTGTCAAGAGGCATAAAATGAGCCCACTAAATTTTAATGCTTACCATTCTTATACTTCTTAAAGCTTAAGAAAACCCTTGATTTTTCGATGCTTGAGTTTGAAAATCTTGATTCATGATTCAAATCGTGCATTAATCTTCTATTAGATATATTTTATGAAAGGAGTTTTGAAAAATTACTGTTTCTTTCTCTAATTTATTCCTTGATTTAGATATTGAATTAAAAAGTTTTTTTTTTTGCCTTTTTAAAGAACTTGAGTTTGGATTATCAATTCTTGATTTTCTAACCTTTACTGGGCTATGTGTTGTCAATCCAATTCTACTAAGTTTTTTGATTAAAACCCAGAGGTAACTTTCTCATTTTAAGAACATTTTTTTTCACTTGATCAGGGAATGTTTTTTGTTCGTTTTGTTTTTTGTTTGTGCCTCCTCTCTTTTTGATAATGTCAAAGGGGGAGAACGTTGTATCTTTTTTCTTTTCAAAAATTTTAAAACAACAAAAATATTTTCATCTCCCCTATTTTTGTTAAAAGGATTTATTCTAGTGAGGGGGAGATTAGGAGAGTTTACTTTTATGAAAATTCAAATTGAAATGTTTTGCCATCATCAAAAAGGGGGAGATTGTTGCGAATCTATGATTTTGATGATATCAAACATACCTTATTTCTCTACGATTGCCTTATGTGCTAACGTTTCAGGTTCACACGATCAGATTGTAATCTGGAACCAGCTCAAGATTGGGTAGACTAGGTCTGTGTCAGTTTGTAATCTTTTTTCTTTCTTGAGTCTGTTGTATTTGGTGTGGTATCTGATGATTTGTAACTTGGAAGATTTTCTGTTGTGCCCTAAAAGATTTCTATTTTTGGTAACATCGTCCGGGACGATATTTATATCGTCCTGGACGATCTGACAAAAGTAGAAATCCTAATTAGGGCATTCTCATTAAAGCAACCGTCTTTTTGCAAAACACATCGTCCTGGACGATTTTGTATCGGCCAGGACGATCAGCTCAATTCAGCAAGAATCTGCCGCCATATCTACTTAGGAAAATCTTATTTTTGGATATCGTCCTGGTTATCGGCCTGGACTATAAAATATCGGCCTGGCCGATCCAGGTCAATTTTTCCAAAATTTCTCAGGCAGTTTTGGAAAGCAATTAATGGGGATTTCGTCCAGGCCGATCGCAAGATCGTCCGGGACGATTAGACATCGTCCAGCTTCATTTCAGGGCGATTTTCAGGACGATTTTCCTCATATTTGTGCTAATCGGCCAGGACGATTTGGCTATCGTCCTGGACGATAATGGCGGCAACTTGCATTAATGAGCTCATTTTGAGAGCCTCTATTTAAGCTATGGCAAGGCACTTTGTAAGTGTCTTTGGCAGCCATTGTAGCTTCGTTCTTGTGGGGGAAACTTGAAGAGAGAGCTTGAAAGGGAGAGAGGAAAGGGTGGAGTTTGAGAGAGGGAGAAGATCCTGTGAGGGGGGACTCAAGGGAGTGTGGAGGGGGTTCCACACGGTTGCTCCGGCGAACTCGCACCTTAGTACCATCGGATTCAAGGCTTGTCTCGAGGTAAGTTCACCAAAGAAGAAGTCTCTTTGGTGTCAAAGGACCCGGCAACTCCGCCGCACCGGGAGAGGTGGAAGTGATTTTGTAAGGGCTTCTCCGCCTAGCTGTGGGGGCTAAAGGAGAGTCACTTTGTGTTAGTGCAATACTTGGAGGGTGCCTCCAAGGAGTGGATGTAGGTCAAGGTTTGACCGAACCACTATAAATCCGGTGTGTTCTTTTCTTATTATCGCTTCCGCATTTATTTTTCTTCCGCACTTTTTGTGGTGATTTTGGTTTAGGTTTTTGTCTTTGTTTAAAAGATTCTTCTTTTCCAAATCACCTCTCTCTTAATTAGCTTTGGGAATAAGTTCATAAGGGCTTAACATCCCCATCGAACTTTCACTTTAACTCAGAGAGGTTACAATCCTATGTCCCCACCTATATAAAATCATTATAGAGATTACCAAAGTAAAACTTCTCATCATTCTTGGAATCATCACTTACGAAGAGTTCATAGGCTCCACTTTCAAAGTAGCCAATCATCATCTCATTTTAATACAAGGATGTTGAATTCAACAAATCAGCTAGCTTCATTATTTGATGTTGTTGAGATTGTTACAGCTTAGTTTTTTTATTGTTGAGATTCTTGCAACATGTATGTTTTTGATTATTCCAGATATTATTATTTTAATTATAATTTCTCTTAACATATTTTTGATGTATTGCTTTTGTTGTTTGTGTGTACTAACATTTTAGGGAAATTATACTCTAGATTTTTGAAGATTTCAAATCAGAATAGATTAGGATTTATTATAAATGGATCGAGTATGTACTTTTCATTTTATTGATTCTAAGAGAGTGTGATTGTAATTGAATAACTGTGCACACACACTGGGGGAGTGATTAAAAATGTTAATTAAAAAAAAACTAATCGTACTGTACAATTGTAATTCGTACGGGATGATTTATTCAGTTATTCACTTTTGCGAGTAGTTAAAACACTGAGAGAAATTATTTTTTCTAAGTACTGATCATACTGTATGAAGGGTTCTTCGTACAGACGATGTTCAGAGTACGAAAAGATCAGGTCCCTTTTCATTTCGAAGAATTTAAATCTTTTCTTGAACTGATCGTACTGTACAATATGTTGTTTATACAGATGACGTCCAGAGTACGAATTGGACGGCTTTTCATCCCTACGAATCCCAAATTTTTCTGAGCAGTTCATACTGTACAATATCTAGTTCGTACAAATGACGTCCATAGTACGAATTGGATGAGTCCCTTTCAACACAAAGAATGCCAAAATTTTCTAAATGGTTTGTACTTTTCGATGTCTTGTTCGTACGGCCGATGTCCAGAGTACGAAAATATGGTGCACCTTTTTTTCCTGATAAAGTTGAAATTTTTTCTTAGCTGTTCGTATAGTATGAATAAGGTTCGTACTAGATGATTATCGTGTACAAAAATATTTCGTACAGGTTTACCCAGGTTCATACGCAATAACTTTTAAACTGTTCATATATTCAAAAATACGATCGTACTGTACGATCATATACGCTTAAATAGAAAATTTCAATTTTTTGGACAGGTTTTTCATGTCTTTCATATAAAAGGTCCTGAGAAGCTGACGTAAAAAAAGTTATTCTTTATAATTTTTCTAGAGCAAGTGAAAGTGTGTTTATGGGAGAGTGTTTGAGAGAGAGTTCTTTCAAGTGGATTATGAAGAGATCACAAGGTTACTCAAAGTTAAGAATCTCTTTTAGTTTTTGGTTACTACTCTTCCTTTCTTCTTTTTAGTTGCTCAAGAGATCTTTGTAGAAGATTCAATTCTCTGCGGACACATGAAGGTTGTGGAAGGATGACGGTTCTCTGCCAAAACTTGAGGGTGTGAAAGGATAACAGTTCTCTGCCAACACTTGGAGGTTGTCAAAAGGATGACGGTTCTCTGTCAACACTTGAAGGGTGTGAAAGGATGAAGATTCTCTACCGCATCAGAAATTAGTGGAACAGAGGAATTGTAAAGGGTTCTCCAACTTATTGTGGGGAAAAAAGGAGAGTCAGTTTAATAATAGTGCAATACCTGAAGATGGAGTCTTTAGGGAGTGGATGTAGATCGTGTTTGACCAAACCATTATAAATCTTTGTGTCAATTTATTTTTAGCATTTTTATCCTCTGTAATTTTATAGTTGTGGTTGAAAAGTATATTTCAATAAAAAATTAAGTTGTGTAATTTTTAATGTTTGATTTTCTATAAAAAAATTTAAAAGGATTTTTAAATTACTAATTCACCCTCCTTTTTGTTAGCCTTGGGTCAATTGTGTAGGTTTAACAACCTATCCGGAATTTACAAGTGGCATCAGAAAATTATTTCAAAACATAAAGTTAAAATTACTTTTTGAAAACATTAATGACTACTTTTGAAAATATAACACATCTGAAGGGTATTCGATCACTAGACCTTATTTAGATAGTTGCTACTTAGTTCTTAATTATTGATATTCTTGCAACTTGTATGTTTTTGATGATTCCAAATATTATTACTTTGATTATTAATTCTCATAACAAATTTTGGATGCATTATTTTGCTGTTTGTGTATACTAACATTTCAGGGAAATCATACTCTGGATTGTTGAAGACTTCAAATTAGATCAGTTTAGGATTTAATGTAAATGAAGTCCATATTTTTTATTTTATTGAGTCTAAGAGAGTGTGATTGTAATTGAGTAACAGTGCACACACACACACTGGGGGAGAGTTTAAAATCTACAATTTTTAAACTGATCGTATTGTACGAAGTCTTTTTATACGTGAAGATTTGTTCAATTATTTTCCCCCTGAAGCAGTCAAACGAAAAGGAAGTAGAAAATTTTTCTAAGTATGAATCGTACTGTACAATATCATAATCATATGTATGGCATCTAGGGTATGAGTTGGACAGGTCCCTTTTTATCCAGTTGAACTTGAAAAAATTTTGAACTATTTGTATTATACGATGTTGTCATCATAAGTACGCCGTCCAGGGTACAAATTAGATGGATCCCTTTTCAGCCAGATGAACTTGAAAAATTTCTGAAAGGTTCATACCATACGATGTTGTCATCGTATGTACACCATCTAGGGTACGAATTGGACATGTCCATTTTCATCCAGACGAACTTGAAAATTTTATGAACGGTTCATATCGTACTATGTCATCTTCATACGTACGCCGTATAGAGTACGAATTGAATGAAACCCTTTCCATCCTGATGAACTTGAAAATTTTTGTAACTGATCCTACAGTGCGATGTCGTCATCACACATTTTCCATCAGGGTATGAAATTATGGGGTCCCTTTCATCCCGACGAAGGTGAAAATTTTTCTTGACGAACTTGGTTCGTACCAGACGATCATCGTGTATAAAATTATTTCCTATCGATTTGCAACATGTTTGCATGCAACAGTTTTTGAACTATTCGTATGTACGAACATATGATCTTACTGTACAATCCTGTACGCTCAAAATGGAAAATTTTTGTTTTTTGCATAGTTTTTTATGTCTTTGATATAAATGGTCCTCCAAAACTGATGTGAAAAAGTCTTATCTTCATGATCTTGCACGTGAAAGCGAGAGTGTGGAAGAGTGTTTGAGAGAGATTTCTTGCAAGTGGAGTGTGAAGAGTTCACAAGGTTACTCAAAGGTAAGGATCTCTTTATGTTTTTGGAGATTTGTCTTCTTTTCTTCTTTCTAGTTGTTCATGAGAAGATCTTTGAATAAGATTTGATACTCTGCCAAAACATAGAGGGTGTGAAAGGTCGGCAGTTCTTGGCCGATACTTAGAGGGTGTGAAAGGATGATGGTTCTCTACAGACACTTGGAGGGTATGAAAGGATGACGATTCTTTACCGACACTTAGAGAGTGTGAAAGGACGACATTTCTCTACCGACACTTGGAGGGTGTGAAAGAGCGATGGTTCTCTGCCTCATCAGTGATTAGTGGAAGAGAGTTTTTGTAAAAGCTTCATCGCCTTACTATGGGGGAAATAAGAGAGTCACTTTGGTAATAGTACAATACCTGAAGAGAGAGTCTTCAGGGAGTGGATGTAGGTCATGTTTGATCGAACCATTATAAATCTTTGTATCTTTTAATTTTCGTATTTACTTACTGCAAGTTATTTATTGTGGTTGAAAAGTTTATTTTGAAACTTAAATATACTTGCTACAAGAATTAAAATGATTATCTATTTAAAAAATCTAAAAGAATTTTTAAATTACCAATTCACCCTCCCTCTTGGTTAGCCTTGGGACAATAGCTTAGGTTGAAGAACCTATAAAGAATTAATAAGTGGTATCAAAGCTTTGTTTCAAAACCATAAGTTTAGACTATGTTTTGAAAATTGAGAATGGCTACTTTTGGAAATCGAAACACACTTGAAGGGTATTGAATCACTAGATGTCCATTATTTGATAATATCCCTTTCCATTCTTGGAAAACACGCATGTCTCTATTTCTACAATCACTTGATTATCGCATGTTAATTTTATTTGAAGAAGGGTATACTAGACCAACTAGATTAGTTGATGACATTAGTGTTGAAACACCCTTTATTGACTGGACTGTAGAAGAACGTGACTTAGCACAACTAAACGTAAAATATTTAAATAGTTCCTTTTATGCACTTAAGTCAAAATATTACATGCGGTTTTCCACTTGCAAAAGTGGAAAGGACATTTGAGATAGACTTTATATTAATCATGAAGGGACTAATGATGTAAAGCAATCTTGATTAAATATCTGGTTACATGACTATGAATTGTTTCGCATGAAATCCAATGAATCCAATTATGATATGTATACAAGATTCACTCAAATAGTCACTTCTTTGCATGCATTAGGTAGGGAATTAACGAATTCTAAAATGGTTAATAAAATTCTTTGTTACTTTCTTAGTACTTATAATGCTAAAATAACTGTTATTATAGGGTCTAAGGATTTACATGTCTACTCTATTTATAATCTTCTTGGATCACTAATTGTTTATGAGCAAGGAGTGAGTCAAAGGAAGATAGGAGAACAGAGAAAGGAGAATAAAATATCACTAAAAGTGGATGATTCGGAGAGTGATCCATCACTACCTGAGGATGAGGATGATATTTCTTTGATAATAAGGCAATTTAGGAGTTTTCTTAAAAGGAAGCATAGGAGATGCCAGCAGTGGAACAAAGGTAAGTTCAATAAAAATGTTAAGGTTTCTAATGATATGATTTTCTACGAATGCAGGAAACCTGGACAAATAAAAATAGACCGCCCAAATATAAAAGCCACTCTTAGCAAGGAGAAGGTAGAAGAGAAATCACATGTAAAGAAGGGCAATAAGAGATTTCAGAGAGCTTTTTGGGCAGACTCAGCTTCGAATTCATCAGAAACAAAAAAGGAGGAGGAAGTTGTTGAAACTTGTTAATTATGAATTAGGTTGTTAGACCTAAGTTTATGTCCCAAAGGGCTAACCAAGAGGGGGGGGGGGGGGGGGGTGAATTGCACTACGGGAAAACCCGTCATTACTGGCGGAGAATATCCGCCGCTAATACAATATTTTTGTCAGAATTATAGGTTTCCGGCGCACGTTTCGACGGAATTATCTGCGCCGGTTTGGAGCGCGTCGGTAAAAGTCTTTCGGCGCATACGTTTGCACCGGAACACTTTCTGGCGCCCTTTCCGACGCATTACCGGCGCAAAAAATGATGGATAGTCTTCGACATTTTGGCCGCTGACTCCGGCGACATATGCGCCGGTAATTTCTGTCGTATGATTGCGCCGGCAATTACTGGCAGATAAAATGACGTTGATACGCCGTAAATAACCCGCGGGATGTTTATGGCGCAAAATTGGTAATTTAAAAAATCTCCTCTTTAAACCGATTTAAAATTTTAGTGAATTTTTAAAAAGATTTTTCAACCACAGTTAAAACACAAAAATAGTAAAGTAAAAAAAGCCGCAAAAAATAAAAGACACAAGATTTATAGTGGTTCGGTCAAACACGACCCACATCCACTCAAGGTATTGCACTATTACCACTAGTGTCTCTCCTTTTGACCCCACAACAAAGCGGAGAAGCCTTCACAAAACTCTCTTCCACTACTACCCGGTGCAGCAGAGAATCATCATCCTTTACACCCTCCAAGTGTAGGCAGAGTACCTTCTGCTATTCACACTCTCCAAGTGTAGGTAGAGAACCTTCTGCTGTTCACACTCTCCAAGTGTAGGTAGAAAATCTCCTGCTATTCACACTCTCCAAGTGTAGGTAGAGAACCTTTGGCTGTTCACACTCCTCAAGTGTCGGCAGAGAATTGGATCTTCTTGAAAGATCTTCTCACGAGAAATCTAGAAGGACAAGAGAAAAGAGTGAAGTAATCACAATTTACAAACATAAATCCTTACCTTTGAGTAACCAAGTGAACCATTATTCTCTAGTAATAAGAACTCTCCTTCAAACACTCTCTCTCACTCTCTCCATCAATCTCCCTTTAGTATGCACGAAGACCAAATGACAAAAAGATTGTCTGACAGTCTTAAGTGGAACTTTTATAAGAAAGACAAGAAAAAATCGTCCAAAAATTGCATTTTTCAATTTCTGACCATTCATGATCATCCCGAACAATCCTATTTCATACGTATGTATAAAAATTATTGTGTATGAACTTAATGTGAATTGGTACAAACTGCATTTGTACTCGATCATCATCCCGTACGAACGTGGTTCGTCCTATGAATAATTTTTCATAAAGTTCATTGGTACAAAAAAATAGGATGAATATTAAGTTTCCAGAATATAGAAGTTCATCCTAGGACGAACCCTAATGATCGTCTGGGCGAATACTTCATTTTCACAAATCCAGAGCCTATTATCTTGAGAAGAATGACACTTATCATCTGGATGAATCCGTCCAGAGCCCATCGTCCTGGGACGTATGATAAATATCATTTGAACGAACGCGTCCAGAGCCCATCGTCCTAGGATGAACGAAAAACATTGTCTGGAAGAATAGTTTATTTTTGAAAAAATAGATCCCTTCGTCCTGGGACGAACTATAAATTTTGTCAGGACGAATGTATCCAGAGAGCATCATCCTGGAACAAATGATAATTATCATTTGAACGAACGCGTCCAGAGCACATTGTCCTGGGACAAACAAAAATATCGTCTGGGCAAATAGTACTTAGAAAAAATTTTTGTCCCTCTGTATTCGTTCTTTCGCTCATTCAGGAGTTTTAACCGACCAAATCATCCCATATGAACATGGTTCGTACTGTACGATCAGTTTTAAAAATTATGAATTTTAACTCTCGCCTGGTGTGTGTGTGTGTGTGTTAAGTTACTCAATTACAATCACACTCTCTCAGTCTAAAAAAACAAAAATACAGACTCCAAGTTACAAAATATTTTAAGTAGATCTTGATTTGAAGTCTTCAACTATCTTGTGTATGATTTCCCTGAAATGTTAGTACACACAAGAGCCAAAAATAATTCTTCCAAAATATGTTAGGAGAAAATAATAATCAAAACACTAGAATCATCAAAACATACAAGTTGTAAGAATGTAAAACATGCAAAGCTAAGTAGAAATCTCTCAACAAACTCCCCCTTTTTTATAATGGTAAAACAATTATTATTTATATAAATTTGAAAGTCATAAGTTTCTCCTAAACTCCTCCTAAATGAATAAGCATGTTAGAATAAGGGGCATTATTATTGAACTAATCACATTTTTTAATTTTAAATTTTAAAATTTTTCACACACACAAAAACAATCACACTGTAACAAAGACACAAAAACACGAACAATGAGTCAAAATAAATAAAATATGAAAAAAAACATGAACAAATATGAACAAAAACATGAACAGCTCACAAAACACTTCAAATAATATTTCTCCTCCTTTTTTATAACAGCAAAAAGAGAAGTAGAAATAATTAAATACAAAAATGTAATGAGTCATATATAAAGCATTTAATAATTGATCCATAAAGAGATTGAGTTATATTTGCAAAAAAAAAAGTCATTAGAGAAATAGAAAGATAATATGATTTAAGTATAGATATAACATAGATAAGAAAAAATATCAAGAGCATGAATCAGTTTAGACAATGAGATAAGCAAAATCATTGTAAAATAGGTGAATGTAAAATTTATATATTTAAAATTTCAATACAAAATAAAATTGAACAGAAGATTAATTTGAATTTAAATATTGAAAGATTGAGGAAAGAACTTATACTTGTGATTCTTTGTGCATCTTTTTTATTTTTGGGCTAATTTTGTGCCTCTTTTTCAATTTGTGAATCATTGCACATTCTTTTAATTTTTGTGCATTTATACATTTCCAAGTGTTAACTTGATCTTTTCAAAATAAATAATCTAAAATCTCAAATTTCTCTAAGTACAACCATATTTATATTGAAAAGAAAAATAAAAAATAAGAAAACATCAAAATTGCAATAATAATATTAAAATTATGTTAGTCTAATAAGAGACATGAGATTGATATTCTTAACTAGATCGAGTTATGACACAACTTAAATTTTTGAAAAATTAGATTTTCTAATGAATTCAATTTTGTATTGCATTTCAAAATATAGCACTTATTAGAATAATATTTTAAGGATAAACTTATATGCTAACATAAGTTTCTGAAAGAGATCAAAAATACTAAAAATAAGTCAGGATAATTTTTATTGATATCATGATAAAATATAATACATCGAGCATGAATGATATCAATAAACAATTTTTATAACACATAAAACATAGAAACTAAACACATAGAACATCACATCACATAAAACATAAAAGCTAACAACACATCGCATCGCATCTAGTAGAGAGAAATATAACAAAAGTATAATCATCATTTAGAGGGTCCCTGATCTAGAGGAGGTGGCTGGTTGAAGAAGTTAAAATAGCTACTCATCATAGTCATATTCAAGTTCACAGCATCGAGTTGGCCTCGCATCTAACCCATGTCCTGCTGGTGTTGTGTATCCTGCTGTTGTAGATGAGTCTCAATTTGATCAAAGCGGTGATCAAAATGAGTCTCAAAATGATCAAACCTGTGAACCATATCTTGAAAGTTTGGTTCATGAGCAGGCGTAGGTGCATGTTCTCTCTCCTCCCTCTCAATGTCATCACCTTCATCATGTTTTATAAATATAGCTTGGAATGAACCAACATTATAGAATAAAGGCTCTTTAAGATGAACTAATTCATACTTCTTGTCCAGAATATAATGTTGCAAATATGAGTTTATGAATTAGACTTTTGGTGATAGCAAACATTCATGATTTCCTACGACTGCTTTGCCTACTAACTTTTCATGTCCACAAGATCGAATGTAACTCAAGCCAGCTCAAGATCGGGTAGATTTAGTTTGAGTCAAGTATGTATTTTTTCTTTTCTTGAGATAATTATAAAAGTGATTCCTGATGCTAAGTAACCTTGTACACACACACTTGAGGGGTTTTCTGAGTTTTTTTGTTTTGAGTACATCATCCTGGACGATGTTCATATCGGCCAGGATGATCCAACTAAAAATAGAAACCCTAATTAGGGCATCCTGGTTAAGAAGCCATCATTAAGCAAATCATCCTAGACGATACTTATATCGGCCAGGACGATAGGCTCAAATCAGAAAGAATCATCCGCCATGATCAATCTAGGTATTCTTTATTTTAAAATATTGGCCAGAACAAACTAAATATCGGCATGAATGATACAGCATAATTATGCCTAAATTAATCTAGCAATTATGGAAAGCAATTAAGGCTGATTGATACGATCACATCGGCCAGGCGGATCGATGGATCGGCCGGGATGATGTCCTGGATGATTGACATCGGCTAGCATCTATTTCGGGTGATGTTTAGGATGATTGTACTCAAATTTGAACTAATCGACCATGATAATATTGTATCAGCCTAGATGATGTAACCAATTTTCTTCTAATCTTCCCAAATTGTCCTGGATGATTGAGCTTATTTTGTACTGATTGGCCATGATGATATTTCTATCATCCTGGATGATAAAGTCGGTTCTTGAAATGCTATTTAAAGGACCCAAATTTTCTAATGCCGAAGACCTTGAGTGCTGCTTTCTTGACCTGAGAGAGCCTTATGAGAGGGAGAGAGAGAGAGAGAGGAACTTGTGAGGGGGAGTTTGTGAGAGGGTTCACAAAGGTTGCTCCAAGCAAGGTTCCAAGTCGTCATCTCCGTTCTTCATCCTTCATCCTTTGGAGGTTCTTGGGAGGTCTACTTCAGCAAAAGGTCTAGGTTCTCTGCCCGCTTCAGGAGGAAGCAAAAGGAGTTAGTTCTCTATCGCACCGGGGTTGGTGAAAAGGAGTCTATTGTAAAGGCTTCTCTGCGTAGCAGTGTGAGCTAAAGAAGAGACACTTAGTTAGTGCAATACTCAGAGGGTGCCTCCAAGGAGTGGACGTAGGTCAAGGATTGACCCAACCACTATAAATCTGGTATGACCTTTCTTAGTTTTGCTTCCGCATTTATTTATTTTTCGCACTCTGATTTCTATGGTGATTTTGGTTTTAATTTTGTGCTTTACCTAAAGAATCTTTTTTAAAAAATACCAATTCTCCCCCCTCTTGGTTAGCCTTGGGCTAGTTCTTAAGGGCTTAACACCCCTAACGAACTTTCAAGTGGTATCAGAGCGTGATTCATAAAAGCTAAGTTTAAAAACTTTTTAAATTTTAATCCATGGCTAACAACGGAAATCATAATACTGCAGAAGAATATTCTATTACCCAACCACCTTTGTTTGATAATATTCCTTTTGATTTTTGGAAAACTCGCATGTCTATACTTTTACAATCAATTGATTATCGCATGTGGATGCTTGTTAAGGATAGTTATACACCTCCAACTAGAAAATTGAATGGCGTTACTTTCCACTTCCTTTTACTGAATGGACTCTAGATGATAGGGATTTAATGCAATTAATTGCAAAATGTTTGAACTATTTTTCTGTGCTTTGAAATCAAAAGATTACATGCGTGTTTCAACTTGCACTACTGGTAAAGAAATTTGGGATAAATTATGTAACACAAATGAAGGTACTAATAAAGTCAAGCAATCTAGTTTGAATATTCTCTTGCATGATTATGAACTTTTTCGAATGAAACCTTATGAATCAATTTCTGATATGTATACGAGATTTACTCAGATTGTTATTTCTTTGCATGCCTTAGGAAGAGAAATTTCTAACTCTGAAAAAATAAATAAAATTTTAAGATGTTTGCCTTCCTCTTTTGATGCTAAAATCACTGCAATTTTTGAGTCTAAAGATTTGAATACTTATTCGATTGATAACTTACTTGGATCACTCATTGCTTATGAGCAAGGAGTGAATCAAAGAAATCTTGATGCAGGTGAGAAAAAGAAGGAGAAAACCATAGCACTGAAGGCTAATGAAATAAATTCAAATTCTTCTGGGTCTGAAAGCGATGAAGTGGCCTTCATCACTAGGCAATTCAAAAACTTTCTAAAGAAGAGTCACAAGTATCATCAGAATAGGAGAAAAGATAAGGATAGCAAAAATTTTAAAGGTTCTTCTGATGTTGTTTGTTTTGAATGCAGGAAGCCTGGACATGTCAGAGTTGATTGTTCTACACTTCAGGATCACTCTAGCAAAGAAAAAAATGAGGAGAAACCTAAGCTCAGAAAAGATAAGAAGTGAACCTAAAAAGTTTTCTGGGCAGACTCTACATCTGACTCATCTGAGACTGAACCTGAAGAGGAGACAACAAACTTGTGCTTAATGGCTGATGATTTTGAACAATCAGACTAAGAAGAGGTATGCCAACAAACCTATGACCAATTGCTTAAAATATGTGAGAAATTATATGCATCATATAGAAAACTTAAAAAAACTCACGTTAGGTTGAAATTGGAGTTTTTGAATTTACATAAGAGCATGAAATTTTGAGAAAAGATCACTTTCAAATTGATAGCAATCACATGTCTCTACTTGATGAATTTGATGATTTAAATAAAAAGCATTCTGAATTAATAATTGAGCATGATTATTTGAAAGCTTCATACACCTCACTTGAATCTAATTTTAAAGCTTCTACTAAAGAATATGATCATAAAAAGCACTGTTTGGAAATTGATTTAGAAAATGCTCACTTGAGGTTTAAAACTGAATTGGATGCATTTAATCTAAAGCCAATAACTAGAAAGAGGCATTATAACCCAAACTGATTAAGAAATCATTTTCCTAGAGTGAGATGTTTTTCATGTGGCATGTTAGGACACATAGCACATAGTTGTACCATTCACCATTGTACATATTGGGTATGGAGACCCAAATTGCATAATTCACTGCATAACACTCATGCATCACATTCTTCTTTTCATAAGAAGGAACCCAAACCTGTTTGGGTTCCTAAATCTGATATTTGATGATTTTGCAGGTGTGCTCTCACCAAAGACCTCGTGAGAGCATATGGTACTTGGACTACGGAGGCTCATGACTCTTAATTGCTTATTTTTGCTACTTAATTAAATCTGAGTTACATAATTTTTTGATCAATTCTTTACTTTTATTTAGTTTGTTTCTTTCTCTACTTTTTATCATTTTTACTTTTGTTGGTTTAGCACGTTTCTTTTTGGATCATCATTGAATAGATATTTTCTTCTTATTTTAATTTTTTGGAGATTTATAGTTAATGTTTTAACATCTCTAAATCAGTTAAAGGGAGAAACACCGTTGATGGTTTCCCTCCCTCTAACCTCTTTTAGTGGTATAATTTTCTTTTCTAAACAAAAGTCTATCTCAAATCAATAAATGGTTTTTGAAATTAAGATCTTTTCTACCTTGCTACAGTAATCTACCTTATATTTATAATATTCAAAGCTTTTATATATCTTTCAAGTTAATTGAAATCTTGCCATTGCATTTATCATATAATTTCTAAAGTCTGCTTTGTGGTCTATTCTTCCTTACATTAGAGAGTGAGTTTCTCTTCTCTAATATCTGGAAGATCTACTCACAACTAAATATATTTTAAGAGTTGTTGAAAAAGGGGTCTAGCTTGCAAGAACAAAAAATAAAAAGGCCAATGATGCCAAAAATAAAAAGATGCACAATGACACCAAATTGAAAAAAAATATAAACACAGAAGTGTATCAAAAATTAAAAGATGCGCAAATAGCGCCATTCAAATTGATAAGAGGCATAAAATGAGCCCACAAAAGACAAGCTTACCCTTCAAACTTTTGAAATTTTAGAAGAATTCATGGGTTACTTGATATTTTCAAAGGCTTGATTTCAAATTCTATAATTGAGACAAATTGCTTTGGTATATTATTCTATAAGGTATTTTCTTTGGAGCAAGTTTTGAACGGATCTTTTTTCTTTCCAATTAGTTTACTCTGAGTTAGGGCTTTTGCTTTCAAAAAGACAATTTTGTCCTAAAAGAAGTTTGAGCTAGGGTTAACAGGATCGGATATTCTACCATTCTCAGATTTCGATGTTGTTAACTCATTTATCTTATAAATCTTTAAAATTTAATTATTTGGAGCATTTATCATATGCATGTCTTACTAAATAAAAAAGAGATTGTTTATTTGCTAGTTTTTATGCCTTTTTCATGTTTTAGCATTATTGTTCTTAGTTGATTTTATTATTTTTGGGACTTCACTGATCATCTCCATCCTTCCTTTGAGTTCAAAATTTTTGTCACATCGTCCTGGCCGATACCTTTATCATCCTAGATGATATGTTCTTTATCCATCAAAAACTCCATCTGCTGAATGTTCTGACTTTTTTGGCTCTCATCATCATGGATGATCCTTTATCGTCCTGGATGATATGATTGTCCTCTGCTATAATCATCTTGATCATCCTGGCCAATAACATTTTTGTCTTAGATGATGCATTTATTGGTTATCATCCCGTCCGATGCACCTGTTCGTCCTGGATGATACATGTGTCAGCACGTTTAAAATTTATAATTTTGCCCGGGACGATCCATTTTTAGATAATTGTCCTGGACGATCCACTGTTCGTCTTGGATGATACACGTGGCGCATGATTTAAAACATTTTAAATTCGGTCGGTATGATCCATTATTGCGCATCATCCTCGATGATACACCTAATCGGCCTGGACTATATGCTTTTTCAATGGTCGTCTGGCCTTACTCCTCGGGATGATCGTATGTGTCTAATCGTTCCAGACGATGTCTGATCGTCCTGGATGATCGGACCGCCTTTTTGACCAATTAGCCTATTCACAATAACTGCACTAGACCATCATCATCCTGGATAATACTGCGATCATCTTGGACGATCCGGTCGATCCTTTAAATTCAGAGCCTTCCAACCAGAATTTCCACACAATCTCCTTCCCTTGCCTGCCTCTCCCAGTTTTCCCATTGCATTTTCTGCTAATGGCTGGCAGGAAACATGCTCGTCAAACATTTAGAAGCTCCTCAAGGGGCATGCTGGACCCTCATTTTTGGGAGGCAAACGATCAGGCTGCCTACCACCGTTACAAAGAGTGCGGCATTACTCTCTCCCGAACAATCAATCCAGCCTATCTCTCTTATCCGGTACTGGATCTTTTCACCCACACTTCTCTTTGCTTTATTCTCACTCTCGCAGCCCCCTTTAGTTCTGATTTTTTTTTTTGAAATTTACACAAACCTTCGCATAAATTCTTCCTACACTGCTCTCACCTCTTATGTGAATCGACATCCTATCAAGATCACATATCAAGATTGTGCTGAACTGTTGTAGCTGTCCACCACTGTGGATAAGCTGCATACCCTTGTCTCTAATAACACACACTTTCATGTTGGAGAGACTAGCTCTTTACTCAAAGATGCTAGGACAATCTAGCATGTCCTTCGCACTTCTGTTATTACAATCTAGCATGTCCTTCACACTTCTGTTATTCTAAAAGCCGGAGACCGAGTCCACATTACTCCACTTCTTTCACTTAAGACCTTTTATATTCTGGCCCATAGAGAATTCAATTCCACAGACCTGATCTTTTGCTACATCAAGCATTTGACTACCATTCGAGATCCAGGTCATAAAAGAAAGCCCAATCTGGCTCTAGGATACCTCATTACCTATGTTCTAGAATCTAAATACCAGCTTCAATATCCTGCTCCTCCCGACCTTCAGCCACCCATCTACTCAAACAATTCCTTCAATGCCATTCACAATACTCGTCTCCATCTAGGGGATGGGGAAGCTTGGGGGCTGAGGAGGAGGAGGCTCTAGCTCCTGTTCCTGTCCGCCAGTACTCATAGCTAGATCAGTTGGTTGTAAGATTTGATCAGTTTGAGACCCATTTTGCTGCCTATGTTACACACCAGTAGCAGTAGCACGACCAGGATATGGCCTGGTTTGGGGCACAGTTTGCTACACTCTCTAGTTGCTTTCAGCAGCCACCACCACCTCCGTCTGATGATTAGGGGCTCTAATTTCTCTGATTTTCTTTATGTTTTTCTAGTTTATTTCTCTTCTAGTTTTAGTTTCCATTTTTTGTAGTTTGTCTTTCTTATGTTTTGTTTTAGTTTCTATTTGTGTTATGTTGTGTTTCCCTCCTTTATGTGATGTCAAAAGGGGGAGTAGTCTGATGTATCGTGTACTTTAAATTTTGGAACTTAGTGAACTATTTTTTTCGTCACATTTTTTTTACTAAACTGCCACAACTGCTTGAAAATTTTTGGGTGTGTTTTCCATCATAAAAAAGGGGGAGATTGTTGCAAATTTGAGTTTATGGATTAGACTTTTGATGATAGCAAACATTCATGATTTCCTACGACTGCTTTGCCTACTAACTTTTCAGGTCCACAAGATCGAATGCAACTCAAGCCAGCTCAAGATCGGGAAGATTTAGGTTGAGTCTAGTCTATATTTTTTTCCTTTCTTGAGTCAATTATAAAAGTGATTCCTGATGCTAGGTAACCTTGCACACACACACTTGAGAGGTTTTCTGAGTTTTTCTATTTTGAGTACATCGGCCTTGATGATCCAACTAAAAATAGAGACCCTAATTAGGGCATCCTGGTTAAGCAGTCATCATGAAGCAAATCATCCTGGATGATAATTGTATCGGTAAGGATGATAGGCTCAAATTAGAAAGAATCAGCCGGCAGGATCAATTTAGGTATTCTTTATTTTAAATAATTGGCCAGGACGAACTTAATATCATCCTGGACGATACAGTATAATTATGCATAAATTAATCTGGAAATTATGGAAAGCAATTAAGGCTGATTGATACAATCACATCGGCCGGGCTGATCGCAGGATCGGCCGGGATGATGTCCTGGACGATTGACATCATCCATCATCTATTTTGGGTGATGTTCAGGATGATTGTACTCGAATTTGAACTAATTGGCCAGGACGATATTGTATCGGCCTGGACGTTGTAACCAATTTTCTTCTGATCGTCCCAAATCATCCTGGCTGATTGAGCTTATTTTGTACTGATCGGCCATGACGATATTTCTATCATCCTGGATGATAAAATCGATTCTTGAAATTCTATTTAAAGGACCCAAAATTTCTCAAGCCTAAGATTTTGAGTGCTGCTGTCTTGACCTGAGAGAGCCTTGGGAGAGAGAGAGAGAGAGAGAGAGAGAGAGAGAGGAACTTGTGAGGAGGAGTTTATGAGAGGGTTCATAAAGGCTGCACCAAGCAATGTTCCAATTCATCATCTTCATTCTTCATCCTTCATCCTTGGGAGGTTCTTGGGAGGTCTACTTCAGCAAAAGGTCTGGGTTCTCTGCCCGCTTCAGGAGGAAGGAAAAAGAGTCGGTTCTCTGCCGCACCGGGGTTGGTGAATGGAATCTATTATAAAGGCTTATTCACCTAGCTATGTGAGCTAATGAAGAGACATTTAGTTAGTGCAATACTCAGAGGGTCCCTCCGAGGAGGGGATGTGGGTCAAGGATTAACCAAATCACTATAAATCTGGTGTGATCGTTCTCTGTTTTGCTTCTGCATTTATTTATTTTTCGCACTCTGATTTTTATGGTGATTTTGGTTTTAATTTAGTGTTTTACCTAAATAAATTCTTTTTAAAATATCAATTCACACCCTCCCTCTTGGTTAGCGTCGGGCTAGTTCTTAAGGGCTTAACACCCCTAACGAACTTTCATATAAGCCACAAGATGTCCTAGAGCAATATTCTTCTTTCTCTTATGGGATACTTGGTCAATCTCAAAAAGCCCATAAAGGTAGTCAAGAATGAGTTGGGCTTCATCAATGGGTTGACCAGTAAGAATCAGATAAGTGATAAAGGAAAGAAGAGGAGTGATATTAATTCTATCACCAGCTTTTGGAATGATGGAAGTTCTAAGCACATGATGGATGATTCTAGCATCTTGATATAGAGTGTTTACTTTGGGAAAATGGCATTCTTGTCTAATCCCTCTAAGCACTCAATTAATCTCAGTCCAATCAAAAGTTATGGATGAAGTCAAAGTGTGGGCTCGTATTCCTTTAGTCCTTAGGTTTAAGAAAGCTCCCAGATCCTGCTTGGTTATTTCTACATTCTTTCCTAGAACATAGGATCTAATCCTATCTTGATCAGAGTTAAAGGTCATGTTCGCTAGGAAATAATGAAATGTAGATATATTGAAGGAGTAAATTAGTGTAAGGATAAACTCAAATTGAGTGGAAGCAAAGAGTTTCAAGAACCGATTTTCCTAGGAAATGATTCTTCATTTTCCTAGGAAAGAAATTTGTCGTTGGCATTCCTAGGTCCCCTGGTGAGTTCCTTAGCTTGCCGAACTCTCTTACTTGAACTAGCCATTAGAAAAGATAAAAAAGGAATAGAAGCTGAAAGGGATTTTGAGGTAAATGAAGTTTGAATTATAAACCTTTTCAATTTAAAGAAAAAATGACTTTTCATATGGACGAAAATTGGTTCATCCCATATAATACTTGGTTCGTATGTACGAATGAAAATTTTGTATGTACGAATGCATGCGTTAGAAATGAATCAATTTTTCGTAATTATATGAGTTATGATGTGTTCTTTCGTACAGACTTTTTGACCAGATGATCGTACAGACGAACAAGTGTTTGTCCAGGATGATCGATTATTTAAGATCATTTTTATGACAGTTTGAATCATCCCCTACTTAAAGTGACATGTGGTTCATATGTACGAACTTAGTTTCGTACATGCGATTAGAAATAAAAACTATGCTTATCCTTATAACTGTCTAGAAGCATACATACGATTGAATACACATCATCCAGACGATCATGATGATCGTACAGATGAACTGTATTGAAAACTGAAAAAACTACAACAAACTGTTTAACTTAACAATTAATACGCTATAGGATTCGTCCCGTACAAAGATATTTTTGTACACACGAATGTCACACATAGAAATTTTCATACCATTGCTCAAAAATATGAATTTTGATGTGAGAGTACATAAAACAAACAAACAAAAAATTACAAAAACCAACACGAACAAAAATTGAAAAATACATATGAAAAATCACAAAATAAAAAACACACTAATAAAACACATATCAATATTGCAGAAACTTTTATTTAAGCATTTAAATCAATCACACCAAGCTTTTTTCTTAAGGTACTAAAAGTATCAAAGGCTAGTGATTTTATAAAATATCAACAAGTTGATTTTCAGTTGAAACATGAATGAGTTCAATTTCTCCTTTAGATACATGATCCCTTATAAAATGATGCCTTATGTCTATATATTTGGTTATTAAATGTTGAATAGAATTTTTAAAAATACAAATGACACTAGTGTTACCACAATAAATGGGAATAGTGCCTATAGTTAATCCTAAATCAATCAACTGTTATTTTTACTAAAATACTTATGCCACACAACTTCTAAGGCTATATATTCATCTTCGGCAGTATATAGGGCTATGCAATTATGTTTTCTACTGGACCAAGAGACTAAAGAATTTTTAATAAATTGACATATTCTAAAAGTGCTCTTTCTATCAATCCTACAACCTACAAAGTTCAAATCTTAGTATCCAATTATTTCAAATGAAGAGTTAAACTTAGAATACCAAATCTCTAAGTTCTAAGTTCCCAAGAGATACCTTAAAATCCTTTTTACTACTGTTAAATGTGATTCTTTTGGATCTGATTGAAATCTAGCACATAAAGAAACACTAAACATAATATCAGGTAGACTAGCTGTCAAGTAAAGCAAAGATCCAATTATTCCTCTAAATTTCTTTTGATCAATAGATTTTCCCTTAGGGTCCTTATCCAATTGAATTGAGGAACTCATAAGTGTACTAACAGGTTTAACATTATCCATTCCATACTTTTTGAGAATGTCCTGAACATATTTTGACTGACTAAGAAATATACCCTCCTCAATTAGCTTAATGCTAAAGCCTAGAAAGTAACTCAAACCTCCCATTAGACTCATCTCAAATTCACTACTCATTATTTTAGAAAAATCATCACAAAGATTATTATTTGTAGATCCAAAGATGATATCATCAACATAAATTTGTATAATGAGTATATCCTCTCCTAATTTATTTAAAAAGAGAGTTGTGTCCACACTTCCTTTTTCAAAAGATCTCTCAAGTAAGAAGGTGCTCAACATCTCATACCAAGCCCTAGGTGTCTGTTTCAATCCATATAATGCCTTTTTTAATTTGAAAGTATGATTTGGATGTTTAGATTTTTCAAAGCTTGGAGGTTATTCTATATAAACATCCTCTTGAATCATCCCATTTAAAAAGGCACATTTAACATCCATTTCATATAATTTAAATCCTCTAAAATAGGCAAAGCCTAACAAAACCCTAATTGGTTCAAGTCTAGCTACAGGAGCTAAAAGTCTCCTCAAAATCAATTCCTTCAATCTGATTATACCCCTTAACCACCAATCTAGCCTTATTTCTAATGACTACTCCTGAGTCCTTCATTTTGTTCTTGAATACACAGTTAGTTCCAACTACACTTTGATCTTTTGGCCTTGCAGTTAATTCCCAAACTTCATTTCTTACAAATTAATTTAATTCATCCTGCATAGCCAATATCCAAAATTCATCCAAAAGTACTTGATTAATATTTGTGGGTTCTATCATTGAAATAAAGGCTGAATGATTAATTTTTTTATTCAGTCCACGCTTAGTCCTAACACCCTCACTAGGTTCACCTATAATCAATTCATTTGGGTGATTTTTAAAAAATCTTAAATCTCTAGGCAGCGGTTTTCTATCTCCAAATTTTCATCCAAATTTATTTTCTCAATCTTTTGGTAGTTAATTTCTATCTCGTACTCTTCAATAATTGGCTCTACCAAAATTTCAGATTCATCAAATACAACATGTGTGGTCTCCTTAATTACCAAAGTTCTTTTATTAAATACTCTATAAGATTTTCCAACACTTGAGTATCCTATAAAAATTCTTTCATCAATTTTTGTATCAAACTTTTCTAAGACAGATTTTTCATTATTTTTTTTTCAACAATGCCAAAAGCAAAATTATTATTAACCAAAATTACTTACAATAAGATTCCTCCTTCAACAAGTCTAGAAATGAAGGAGGAACTTTATTCCTAGAGAAATCGTCCCAATAAAAGGAAGAAGAATGAGCATAGT
Organism: Dendrobium huoshanense; assembly: GCA_016618105.1. Taxonomy (NCBI): domain Eukaryota; kingdom Viridiplantae; phylum Streptophyta; class Magnoliopsida; order Asparagales; family Orchidaceae; genus Dendrobium; species Dendrobium huoshanense. The sequence continues at coordinate 34,902,903 of CM028342.1, read as the reverse complement.
TAGCACAAAAATCAGCTAACTTATTACATTCTCTATTCACAAAAGAAAATATGACATGCTTGAATTTATAAAGAAAATCTAAATCCTTTGTATTAGAAATTCTTTATGTAAAAAATGTTTGTTAAAGGAGTTTTGAAAGATGTTGATGACATTTAAATTATCACCTTCAATCATAATACCTTTCACTTCAAGCATCCAATCTTGGATATAATCTCTCAAAGCCAAAATAGCCAATAACTCCATTTGAGAGAAATCCCAATGAAGACATTGAAAACCAAAAGCAAGTAATCCATGTCCTTTAGAATCCTTGAAAATACCACCAGTACTGGTTTTCTTGTTGAGAAGGACTTAAGCATCTATAATTATCTTGATCCAACCTGGAGGAGAAGGATGCCAAGAGGATTGAGACAGCTTGACAACCTGATTAGCATCCCAGTTTTCACGGATTAAACAAGATTCAAAAAGAAGATACATTTTGAATGATGGATCTCATAGCATTTGTATTGATAGTGTCATCCATTCCATCGTGTACAAATTTATTTATGCTATTCCAGCAGTAAAACATGACTGAACATAGCAGATTTCCAAGGAATGGATTAGAAGAAGCCAGTTTCTATAATAGCTGATAGCATCCAATTAAAGAATCAAAATATGGAATATTAAAATTCCATTCAGCAAGATGTTTGAAGATCATTTTAATCAAATAACATTTAAAGACCACATGTTCTGTATCTTCCATATCCAAGCATCCTCTCGGGCATCCTCCAACATAAGCTAACCTTCTGTATAAAAGAAAAGCAAAAGTAGGAATGCAATTCTTAATTAATCTCCACCAGAATAAATTAATTTTCGGTTTAAGTTTCAGTTTTTTTCTCCAGCAGAAATTTTTGTCTACTCCAATGTTTTCGAAATTGTTTTCATAAGCAATAGCAGCTACAGATTTTCCAGATAGTTTGTGAATACATTCCATCTTGTCTTCATTATAATATGCTTGTATGGTAATAGAGATAATCAATTCAATAAGCAGTGGGCCAAAATAGATTTTAAGTTTCTCCATATTCCACATTCCTTCAGATATGAAAGCCGAAACTTGTTTAAAATCAGATTCTAAAATTGAGACAAAAGTAGGCCATTTATCTATAGATTTGTACAAAATCCATATATCTTTAAAGGTATCTACTCTCTTTCCATCATCAATCTTCCATCTTAATACAAGAAATAAAGATTCAGCACCTTTCTGGATGAGTTTCCAAGTAGAAGAACAATAATTTCTGTTGGAATCATTCCATAAGTCATTACCGTACTTGGCTCTTAAAAATCAATTGAGCAGAGAATTCAGTTTTGTAATAAAATTCAATGCAAATTTAGCTCTCAATGGACCCAACTTCTCCACTAAGGATTGTAAACCATATCCTCCTTTATTTTTTGGTTTACACAAGGAGCTCCAAGAAACATAATGCATACCATAACTTCCATCTCTTTTGTTCCAAAGAAAATATCTACACATTCTTTCCATATCATATAATACCCCCAAAGGGATCAAGGAGTGGCTGGAAAGATAAGTAGGCAAAGAGAGAACTAAAGCATTGATCAATGTTATTTTTCCAGCAAGTGAAATGAATTTAGTCCCCCAAAGATTCATCTTAGCAACAATTTTGACAACTAACTTGTTGAAATCAGATTTTACCAATCTTCTTAGAGCAATCTTTATTCCCAAATATTCCATTTTTTCACCATTTTCATATTAATCACTTTGAGAAGAGATCAACATTCAGTTTTTTTAACATTTTTACTAAAAAGAGCAGCTGATTTTGGAAGGTTAACCTTTTGAACTGTCCAACTACAATAGTTTTTCAAGATCTTGTCAACTTTCTTCAAACACTTCTTATTAGCTTTAGAAAATATCAAAATGTCATCAACATACATTAAATGAGAAATCTTAAGCCCATTTGAATTAACTTTAACACCAATCCTCTTTCCTAAATGTCCAAATTCTTCTGTCAATAATTGAGGACATAAGATAAAAAGGAAAGGAGACAAGGGGAAACCTTGTCTAAATCCACAATGAGCCTCTATCCACTTTGTACTTACACCATTAATTAAAATGGAAAATTTTGGATTAACAACACATTCCAAAATTAATTTTGAGAAAATTTTAGGGAACCCAAACCACTCCATCACTTTTTCCAATGTAGACCAACGCATGCTATCATATGCTTGTTCCATATCAACTTTGATGGCCACCAATCCTTTCTTGGCTTTTGAATGTCTAAACTTGTTAAAAACTTCTTGGGCAATTAAATTTTGATCAGCCATAGACCGTCCTTTAATAAAAGCATTTTGTTCTTCAGAGATGATTTTAGGAAATAAGAAAATCATCCTATTTAAAATCATCTTGTCCACAATTTTATAAATAGCATTACACAAGCTAATTGGACGGTAGTTGATAGGATTCATAGGATTCTCTACTTTAGGAATTAAAATCACATTGGTTTCTTTCCAACCAGGACACATAGAACCTGAAGTAAAAAAATCATTAATAGCAACCCAAACATCATGCTTAATGATTGGCCAATATGATTTAATAAAGGAGTAAGTGATTCCATCGATACCTGGAGAGATATTAGAACCCAACTCTGATATGATAACCTCCAGCTCCTTCATAGAAAATTCTTTGGAAAGAGTTTTGCAATCCTCCTCATCCAGCTTTTTTGAAGGTTCTGACCACCCATTTAATTTGCATTTCCTTGCCTTCCATTTGCTGCTGAAGAATTTTGTGAATACCTCTTCAATGCTCTTCTCATCTTCACATATGACACCTTCTCCATTTTTCACACAGTTAATTCTATTTGAATTCCTTCTTGCAGTGGAAATTGCATGGAAGAACTTAGAATTAGAATCTCCATCTTTCAACCATTGAATCTTTGCCCTTTGTTTCCACCACATGCTGAGTCTTCCCAAAGTATTGTTAAATTCTGTAAGTTTTGCTCTTAAACAATTCGGTTTAACATCTGATAAGCCACCCGAATTAACTTCTTCTTCTTGTAAATATAGAATATCTTTTTTCAGCTTTTCTTTACCTTCCATCAGCTTTTTATGTTTCTCCTTACTCCAAAAGAATAATGATCTCAAGGTTCTTCTAAACTTGGAATTTAAAATTTCTGAAGCCGAACCTTTAGTATTTTTACTCCAAGAAGCTAGAACCACCGAATGGGAAGCCTTATATGATAACCAAGTGTCTTCAAACATCAAATTTCTTCTCTTTTTGATTTTGGAAGCCAAAATATTAATAGAAATTGGACAATGATCCGATGCTATCCTTGCAAGATGCCTCACCACTGTGGTTTGAAGAAGATTAAGAGCTTCACAATTAAGAAGACATCTATCTAATCTTTCTAAAATCCTTCCACCTAAACTTTTATTATTACACCAAGTATATTTTGGGCCCAAAAAACCAACCTCATGAAGGTCTTCTCTACTCATAAAAGAGATCATATCCTGAGATCCTTGAGTATGCACAAATTTCTTACCACCTCTCTTCTCATTTTGGGAGATGATACAACTAAAATCACCACCTATAACACATGGAAGATTGTTGTCAATAAAATTTTCCAGTTTATTCCATAATTGCCTTCTTGTACAGTTTTCCCTGCTACCATACACTGTAGCTATCATCCAATTTTGTTGATTTTTAATATTAAGCCTCCCCACCACTACTTGATCGTTGGCTTCCATAACTTCAAAAGATGCTAAATCACTTCTCCAACAAATTAAGAAGCCTCCTGATAACCCAACTGCAGGATATAAGAAATAATCCCATGAATTACCAATAAAGTTTTTAACTTCCAAAGGATCCATAGAAGAAACTTTAGTTTCCATAAGACCCACAAACAAAGCTTCATTATATTTAACAATCTCTTTCAAATACTTGGAGGCCACCACTTTCCTAACCCCCCTACAATTCCAAAATATTAAGGAACTCATTTCTTCTTTGAAGTGGGATTAGACCCACTACAAATATTTTTTGTTTCACCTTTCCTTGTTTTAGATTTCACTAAATTCATTCCCAGAGATTTGAGCTCTTTTTGTAATTTGAATTTAATTTCTCCACTTACCAAGTTCTCCACCAATTCTTTTTTATTACCCACAGATTTTTCAACCAGTAGAAGGAACTTTTGCTGCACACCATAGCATTGACCCAATGGAAATTTTGAGTAGAATCTTGAGAGTGTAAGGAAGGGCATCACCCAACCTTATGTCTATAGGATTCTGATAGAAGGCTTACACCTGATAGATAAATTAATAGGGAAACCAAGGTAGGCATCACCTAACCTTGGGTCTAAGGAAGGGCATCACCCAACCTTAGGTCTATAGGATGCTAATAGAGAACTGACTCCTAATAGACAGATTAAATGAGAAATCAAGATAGGTATTATCTAACCTTGGGTCTAAGGAAGAGAATCACCCAACCTTAGGTCTATAGGATGCTGATAGAAGACTTACTCCTAATAGACATATTAATTGGGAAATCAAGATAGGGATTATCTAACCTTGGGTCTAAGGAAGGGCATCACCAAATATTAGGTCTATAGGATGCTGATAGAAGACTTACTCCTAATAGACAGAATCAACTGGGAAAATAAGGTAGGGATTACCTAACATTGGGTCTAAGGAAGGACATCACCCAGCCTTAGGTCTACAGGATGCTGATAGAAGACTAACTCCTAGTAAACATAATCAACTGGAAAACCAAGGTAGGGATTACCTAACCTTGGGTCTAAGGAAGGGCATCACCTAACCTTAGGTCTATAGGATGTTGCTAAAAGACTTACTCTTAATAGACAGAATCAACTGGGAAACCAAGGTAAAAATCACCTAACCTTGGGTCTAAGAAAGGGCATCAGTCTACAGGATGCTGATAGAAGACTTAATCTTAGTAGATAGAATCAAGTGGAAACTAAGGTAGGGATTACCTAACCTTGGGTCTAAGGAAGGGCATCACCAAACCTTAGATCTATAGGATGCTAATAGAAAACGTACTCCTAATAGACAGAATAAATTGGGAAACCAAGGTAGGCATCATCTAACCTTTGGTCTAACGAAGGGCATTACCCAACTTTAGGTCTATAGGATGCTGATAAAAGACTTACTTCTAATAGACATAATCAACTAGGAAACCAAGGTAGGCATCACCTAACCTTGGGTCTAAGGAAGGGCATCACCCAACCTTAGGTCTATAGGATGTTGATAGAAGAGTTAATCCTAGTAGATAAAATCAACTGGGAAACTATGGTAGGGATTACCTAACCTTCGGTCTAAGGAAGGGCATCACCCAACCTTAGGTCTATAGGATGCTGATAGAAGATTTACTCCTAATAGACAGAATCAACTCGGAAACCAAGGTAGGAATCACCTAACCTTGGGTCTAAGGAAGGACATCACCCAACCTTAGGTCTATAGGATGCTGATAGAAAACTTACTCCTAATAGATATATTAACTGGGATGGTCATGTGGGGGGGAAACTTGTCCACACAGAGGATCTAAACTGGAAAACTAGGATGGTGCCATGAAGGGCGTACTCCACCACTAGAGAGTGTAAATTAGGATGGTGCCACGAAGGGCGTACTCCACCACTAATCCGCAAGTCAAATGCCAGGATGGCCGCATAGGGCGTATACCACCACTAGTGGGTCTAATCCTAAGGGAAGGAAGGACCTAACCTCATGGAGAAGATAGCGGGATTGAAAAGTATAAGGGAGCGTACATAACCGATTCAAAGTTGCAAGTCAAGAAAAGAAAATTTTATTAATTGATTAAATGAGCTACATCAAGCATAGTACTTCTTAAGGAAACGCCCATTGACGGGTAACATTGGGTGATTTTCTTTACAATCCACTAGCTGATATGAGCCTCCTTCGTAGACAGTCTCTACAATGATGGGTCCCTCTCAAATTGGTTCAAACTTGCCTCCCAACTTTCGGTGGGCTAAGATAGGCCTCCGAAGGACCAATACCAAGTCTCCTGCTTGGAAGTTCCTAGGTCGCACTAACTTGTCATGAGCTCGAACCATTCGAGATTTATACAACTCTAGACTCTGTTGAGCTTGGAGACGTCGCTCTTCAAGGCCTTCGAGTTCTTCCAACCGCAGTTTTGCATTTTGTTCATTCGTGATTTGATTATGAACTGAAATTTTAAGCGAAGGAATTTGTATCTCTAAGGGTAGAACGGCCTCAAATCCATACACTTGTGCAAATGGGGTGGATTGAGTTGGGGTTCTAAAAGTGGTACGGTAAGCCCACAAAGCTTCCATCAACCGCTCATCCCATTTTAATTTGTTGTTATTAAGGGTCTTTTAAATGATTTGCGCCAAAGTTTTATTGAAGGCCTCAACCAATCCATTTTCCCTAGGGTAATAGATCATCAAGTATCTCGAATCAATGTTATGGCGTCTTACAAAACTATTAATTTTCTTAGACTTGAATGCAGACCCATTATCAGATATAATTCTACAGGGTACACCGAATCGATATACGATATGGTCATGAAAAAACTTTAACACATGGTGGGATGTTATATTATGCAGGGGAATTGCTTCCGCCCACTTTAAAATGTAATCAGTCACAGCTAATATGAAATGATGACCTCTTGAATAAGAGGAGGTCAATCGGCCTGATAACATCCGTGCCCCAACTTTCGAAGGGCCACGATGCTATCGTAGGGTGCAAAAAATTAGGCGGCTGATGTAGAACCACACCATTGACTTGGCATTAATGATAATGCTTTACAATATTCATGCAATTGTCAATCATTATAGGCTAATAGTACCCAAGTCTTTTGATTTTCAATTTTATTTTTGGACCTGATTGATGTGCACCACATAGTCTTGAATGAACCTCATTAACGATCTTCAGGACTTCCTGTTTGTTTAAACAATATAGCAACATCTGATCGAATGATCAACGATACAGTGAATTGTTGACTAGTGCATAAGATAGAGCACGTTTTTTAATTTGGTTGGAGAGAGATTTATCATGGGGAAGTTTTCCCTCTTGAAGGTAATCAATTAAGGGTCATCTCCAATCACCTTCTTCTTCAATCGTCAAAGAGGCAGAAAGGATTTGAAGAGGTTTCTTACTGATATATTCAAAATCTATAGGAGAGAGGGCTTTGTGACCCTGAATCTCTATAGGGATGGAATCTTCTTCTGGGCATGCGAATTCCTTTGCAAGCTTTGCTAAGGCATCTGCCACGAAATTGCTTCCATGGGGAACCCTATACAGAGTCATGCTAGGAATTTATTCAAGCAAGTGAAGGGTGTACTGGTGGTATTTTAAGAGGTTAGGATTCAAGACCTTATAGGTTCCTGCAACTTGGTTAATCACCAATTGAGAGTCACCAAAGATCTTAATCACTTTAATCTCCATCAAAACTTTGAGTTCCAAACCAGTTATTAGAGCTTCATATTCGGCCTCGTTATTCGTGCAAGGCCCTGATAAGTGGTAGGAAAAATGCATCATCCCTCTCTCTGGCATTATAAAAATTAAGCCGACTCCAGCCTTATCGGGGATTATAAATTATTGGGATGCATCTCGGAGAAAGGATGATGCACCATCAAAATATATGTCCCAAACGGCTTTTTCAGATTTCCTCAAACTCATGACTTGTTCATCGGGTAAATCATCGTACAAAGGAGAATCCGCCGGCAGTGGGTGTGCTGCCAGGAAATTGACAACGACCTATCCTTTTACAGTACGGAGGAGAATGAAAGTAATCTTAAATTAGAGTAGTATCATAGACCAGCAAGCCAAGCATCCTGATAACATAGGTCAGATCATAAGATAATGCAAAGGATTAACTCTAGAAATCAAACTGATCGAGTGGGAAAGCATGTAAGGCAATGCTTCTCAATTAATGGGTATCGAATTTCAGTAGGGAGAAGTCTTCGGCTAAGGTAATAGAGAGAATTCACTTTCCCTTCATTGTTGACTTGAGCAAACAGGGAACCTAAGGACTCGTCTAAGGCTGCAATGTAGAGGATCAACGGTTTTCCTGGAATCGGAGCGGCTAGAACTGGCAGGTTAGAAAGGTATTGTTTGATGTTATCAAAGGCATTCTGTCACTTCTCATCCCATACAAATTTAGTATCTTTCTTTGCAAGGATATAAAAAGGTTAACATCTCCCGAAAAGATTGAAAATAAACCTCCTTATATATGTCAATCTACCTTGTAGAGATCTTAACTTAGTAAGGCTCTTAGGAGATGACATATCTAAGATGGCTTCAATTTTAGCAGGGTCGATCTCAATTCCCCGGTGCCTCACTATGAATCCTAAGAATTTCCCTGAAGTGACACCAAAGGCACATTTCAAGGGGTTCATTTTCAAATCATAGCGGCGCAACCATTCAAATACAATCCTTAGTCATATAGGTGAGCCTCTTTGACTTTACTCTTAACAACTAAATCATCAATGTAGCAATCAACTTGATTGTGGATTAAATTTTCAAAGATATGAGTCATGGCCCGATGGTAGGTTGCCCTAGTATTCTTCAGACCAAATGACATCACCTTATAACAAAAGATCCCTATGGGAGTTCTGAACACAGTATTTCTCTCATCTTCTAGGGCCATCTTGATTTGGTTATAACCAGATGAGTCATCCATAAAGGAGAAAAGCATGTGAGGAGGAAATGTCCACCATAAGTTCTGGTATGGGTAGAGGGAACTCATCTTTAGAACATGCCTTATTCAGATCCCTATAATCAACGCAAATTCAAATTTGACCATTCTTCTTTCGAATTGGCATGACCCTAGCCACCCAAGAAGGGTATTGTTCCTCTTGTATGAATCCAGCTTCGGCCAATTTCTTAAATTCAGAGATGACTTATTGCTCGATCTCTAAGCGCATGCACCAAGGAGCTTATTTGACAGGAATGATATCATGTCGAATTCCAAGTTTGTGGACCGCTACCTCAGCGAACAAACCCGACATTTTGTCGTATGTCCAGGCAAAATAATCTCAGAACTCAGACAACAACTGAATCAAATCTTGAGTTTCACTTTCACTTAGCAAGGTGCTTATGAAAGTAGGGCCGGGGTCATCATCAGTTCCCAGGTTAATTTCTTTTAATTCATTGACCGTCGATTTAATTTCCTCTTCAAATTTAGGGGGAGCATTGCAAACTTGAAGTTCATCTGGATCATCTAAAGTCTCCAAACATAGCCCATCGAGGGGACCGATAGCATCCGTAGGGACATTTTGAGATTCAAGATGGTAAGTTATCATTAAGCAGTATTCATCATCATCAAATGAACTAATGGTTCCAAAGCTGATACCAGCCATTAGATTTTTCTTAATCTTAGTTTGTCAAATATTTTCATGGTATCTGGCTTGATCCTAAGTCTATCAATACGACATGGGACCATTGGAGAAAGTATTTTTAACGCAAACAGGGAATTAGACGAAAGGTAATTCCATTAATTCATTGAAATCTACCTCCTCAAGGGTTACAAAAAGCCTCCTGAGAATGTGACGCTAACATTCGAGGAGAAAATCTAGAGAGAGAAGCTGTGAGAAAATCTAGAGAGAGAAAGCCTTTCTTGGATTCAATTTTTCTTTCACGGACTTTCCATTTTGTGAATTCTGATGGTATCAATGGTGATTTCTGACCGCCGGTAGTGGATTGCGAGAGGTAATCTTCTTTCTGATCCTCTGCGTGTTGATCAGTTCAAATCCTCTGATCAAAATCTCAGCAAGAATCGCAATGATCTGAATGATTTAGTTTTGGTAAGAAAGTCTTCTAATCTAGTTATTAATGAAGGATTCCAACCCCCGTGAAGGTTAGATCCTATAATGGAAGGTAAAGGTAAAGGAGTTCTTGAAGATCAAATTGCTGTGGTGAAGGATATTGGAAAAAAACATGATTCTTTTGAAAATCAGGGTATCGACTAAACGTCTTCCTCAATTGTTGTGCTGAAGGTCAATAAGTTTACAGGAATGCAAGATTCTGATGTTATAGAGGAGGTGAATAAAATATTTCAATATCCTTTGAGAAAGAAGATGGGATTAATATTCCTATCAATGATCAGAACGCTAAATCAGGTCATGCGAATAGCTTTGTGTCGGCTTGGCAAAAAACTCAACATATTAAGTTGAATTATAATTCGAATTCTACTCAGATGTCTGAAGATGGGATGGCCTTGAAACTTAATCCGGTAAAGGAATTGGCCAATGCCCAAGTATTAAAGAAATCCCTGGTATTCAAAGTGCTTGGACAGAATATCTCATTCTCTGTTTGTAGCCAAGAACTTTGAAGACAGTAAAGTAAGTTCGACAGCTTTCACCTTACTTCCTTGGGAAGTAGTTGGATTCTTTGTTCTTTTACTAACATTGAATCCATGGAGGAAGTTCTAAGCAGAGGACCTTGGTATATTGGGAATCATATCATAGGAATGGATAGATGGACTTCATCTTTCTCTACAGAATCACTAAAGGGTATCTCTTCTCCGGTGTGGATTCGATTCCCTAGTCTTCCTTTAAGCTATTGGGATGAGGAAAACATTCCTAAGATTGCATCTATGATTGGAGTTCCTATGTTATTGGATGGGAATTATTTCAAATGGGGGAAGAGGGAATATGCTAGATGCTGTGTTCGGATAAATCTGGAAAGGAAACTCCCCAAGGGAGTTTGGATTGAAGGGATACATGGGAGATCATTTCAGAAAGTGGAATATGAGAAGTTGAGTTCTCTTTGTTATCATTGTGGAAGAGTGGGACACAGCAAAGTCATATGTCCTGATTTAATTGATATATCGGTTAAAGATACAATTGTGAAGGACTCTAATGAGGATATGAAGATGAGAAATGATCTGATAAATGAAAGTATAAAACAGCAGAACAGGGAAGAATATGGGCCTTGGATACATGTTAGATTTAAAAAAAAAGGTTCAATAATACCTAGAAAAATAAGGATACTTCTATTCAGGTCAAATAGGTGTATAAACCTGTTAATAATGTGGAAAAAACTCAGGAAAATGTGCAGGTGTGGAGCATTTCTACTGTAGCTGAATTACAAGGCAAATCAACTAATCATGAAGAGGCCGTTGGTACTGAAGATATTTGGTCTCAGATAATCCCAACTATTTTCAATAGCAAGAATAAATTTTAGATACTGGGAGATGATATTGAAGAGGGGGAAGTCTTTGAAATGGAAGATACCGAATGCCTTGATAAATCCAAGTCTGTGGATAGTGCTGAAGGAGATAAATTTCCAGGGAAAAAAAGCTCGTTGAAGTCCAGGATAATGGAGGTTAATTGGTTTCTTTGATGAATTCAGGAAAATTCAAATTAGCTAAAGAATTAAGATCCTTGGGTCTGGTGGAAGCTGAACAAATGAAAAGGAAAGGTGAAAAGAAAAATAGTAAAATGATGGGGGATAAATCCCCTGTTGTTTTATAATGGCTTCTATTATTTTCTGGAATTGTAGGGGGGCTCAAAAGAGGGAGGCCTCCCTATATCTTAGGGATATTGTGAAAGATAATGAATGCTTTTTTATCGGTCTTATTGAAACAAAGATTTCTTGCTTAGAAAGACATGATATCGATTTGATTATTGGAAATGAATGGGATTACTTTCATCAACCAGCTGTTGGCCTCTCAGGGGGAATTTTGGTGCTTTGGAAAAGAGATTTGGCTTCCTTTGAAGTCATTGAAGTTTCTTCCCAGTTGATTATGGGAAATCTAAATATCAATGCTTTAGGCAGTTGGAAAATGACCACGGTATATGGTGGAAAGGATGTTCAAGCTCGCAGGAACCTATGGTATTCTCTTGGAGATTGTATGTAGGGAGATATTCTGGCTATTATAGGTGGGGATTTCAATTGCATCCTTTCTAAGGATGATAAGAAAGGTGGGAAGAGGTTCCATTTCTCTTGTGGACCAAAGGAGATGAAGATGTTCTTAACAAATAATGATTTTCATGATCTTGGTTATGTGGGACCAAGGTTTACTTGGTGCAATAACAAAGAAGGTATCTCTAGAATTTGGGAGAGATTAGATAGATGTTTCTTAAATTCTATTGCCCTACAAAAAATACCTATGGCTAAAGTGAGACATCTTCCAAGGATTGCTTCAGATCATGCTCCCATTGCACTGAATATGGTTGAACCTTAAAATCAGAAAACTAAATTTTTTAGATTTGAAGACACCTGGAAGTCATACCCAGCAGTGTGGAATATTGCTTTAAAGGCATGGAGGAAATTTGATTATGGTTCCAATGCTGAAATTCTGCAAAGGAAATTAAGAAGAACATTGAAAGCTCTTCATTTTTGGAATAAGAACAAGTGTAAAGAATTGAATCTGTTGAAAGAAGAACTGAAAAAGGATATTTTACAATTGCAACTAGAAGAATCAAATGGTGAAGGGCTTACAATTGAAAAACTGAAGCTTTTGAGAAGCGAGGTGCACGAACAAAATGTCACATTGGGTAGATTATCCACTTGGTGGAACCAAAGAGCAAAAGTCAGATGGAATCAAGAAGGTGATAGTAATTCCAGGTATTTTCATCATTTTGCTTTGGCTAAGAAGAATGGTAACCTTATTTGGCAAATCAAGAATGAGAATGATCATTTTGTAGAAGATTTTGAGCAAATTGTAGAAGTTTTTTATGACTTTTTCTGTAAGAAATGGGCTTCCAGGGAACGCAAGTTGTCGGGTTGGCCTTCAATCCCTGCTAATCTGAAACTTTCAGTTGAGGAGGCTGATTTCTTAAATGTTGATTTCACAAAAGATGAGTTGATAAGGGTGGTCTTCAGTCAAGGTAATAACAAATCCCCGGGCTTAGATGGTATTACAACTTCCTTTTTCAAATTTTTCTGTAAAATTATGGAAGAAGATACTTGGAAGGCTATTGACAATTTTTTTTAAAACTGGTTGTATGCATAATGATTGGAAGGATACATTAGTAGTTTTAATTCCAAAAATCAATAATCCTACTGTCCCTTCCAACTTTAGGCCTATAAGCTTGTGTTAGTGTGGCAACTATGATTTTGAATAGAATGAAAAACTGTATTTCAAAATGTGTCACTGAAGAACATGCTGCTTTTTCTTAATGGTCGTTCAATGTCAGATCATTTCCTTATTGCTCATAAGATTTTTCACAAGCTTAGAATTTCAAAAAATAAAAAGGTTTTGATGGTGGTTAAGCTCGATATGGAGCAAGCTTATGACAACATGAGTTGGGAGGCTTTAAAACAAGTGTTAGAGATGTTTGGCATTCTGGTGAGAATGATTTTACTGATTATGGAGTGTGTCAAAAAAGCTAGATTTTCATTCATTATTAATGGTAAAGCTTCTAAGTGGATTATTGATGAAAATGGGTTTCGTCAAGGATGCCTACTTTCTCCTTATCTTTTTATTTTTTGCTCTCAACTCTTCTCTTTAGCTTTGGTACAAGAGGGTCAAGATTTGGGAATTCAAATTTCACAAAGATCTCAAAAAATTAACCATATGTTGTATGCTGATGATGTGTTGATTTTTTCTCAACCTTCAAAAAAGCTGGCCACCAAACTAAGAAGCATTGAGTTGAATTTTTGCTCTTGGACTGGGCTAAAAGTGAACAATACCAAATCTCAAATTCTGTTTAGTAAAAGTATGAACAGAACTGAGATTGTTCGGGTAAAGAGGATTTTAAATTTCAAAACCGTTAAAGAGATGCAGTATTTAGGAGTTACTTTACTGCTTAGAAGACCGATAAGATCTGATTTTCAGTTCCTTATTGACAAAATTCTGCAGAAGCTAAACACTTGGGGAGGTAAATGTCTTTCTTTAGCAAAAAAATTTTTACTTGTCAAAACATCTCTCTTAACTCTTACGAATTTTGTTTCGACCCATAATTTGGTGCCTAAAAAGATACTTCATAAAGTGGATAAATGCTGCAGGAATTTCATTTGGAATAAAAGAAATGGTAAGAAGGGTATGCACTACATAGCTTGGAATACTCTTTGCAAATCAAAAAATAATGGGGGTCTGAACTTCCACTCGGCTGTTTGTAAAGCAGGGCCTCTCAAAGCTAGGCTATCATTGAGGATAATTCAAAATCATGGTTCTTTGTTGTCTCAAGTAATTACAACAAAGTATGGGGACAACTTGTAGAAAAATAAGTACAAGAATAACATATCAATTGCTTGGAAAATTTTGAATGAAGGTTCTAGATACTTGAAACCTCTATTAAGGTGGAGAGTGGCTAATGGGAGGAAAATTAATGTTCTTAATGATATATGGTTGTTAGATAAGTGTCTCAACGAGTGGCCAATTACTGCTGATTGCTCAGGTTTGGAAGGATTAAAGTTCAATTATTTCATTGATTCGAATGGTTCCTGGAAGGTACGGGACTTGTTATGCTTCTTTAATGAGAACTTGATTAACGTTATTTTACATATCAAGATTGATAGAGAAGCACCTGAAGATTTCTTAGAGAAGATTTGCTCTTTATCGGGCAAATCAATTACAGCCCGTGCTTATGAAGCTTGCAGCATCAGTCACAAGTGTGAAGTGGACATGGGGTTTGCTATCTGGTTAAAAAAACTAAAACTCACAGCACGGGTTGAGTTGTTTTGGTGGAGCCTGAGTAGATGTGCAATCCCAACAAATGATTTTCTGAAGTATAAGAAGCTCACTAATAATGATTTATGTTCTAGAGGTTGCCAAGAAGTAGAAAATCTGTCACACATTGCTATTCATTGCAACATCTGCAGGATATACTAAGGAAAATACAAGATTGGGGGTTTTATGTTCCTGTTTTCGATTCTCTGGATGATTGTCTAAGTGAGCTGAAATGTCTTTCTACTTTTGCACCTAATATAGTCATTCTATATTGCAATACAATGTATCTAAACTGGAAAAATAGAAATGAAGTGGCTCTTGGTAAAACCGCAAATGTTGTATCAGTAACTGCAGGAATTGTGATGTCCACAGCTTTCTTAACCATCCTCTCATTGCTAGTTGGGGTGCTAATCTTCCTAGGGAGTTTCAAACTGTTTGGCACCCTCCACCGCTAGGATGAATTAAGATTAATGTTGATGCAGCTCTCCCACCGTCGTATGATGCTGGAATTGGTGGTTGCTTTAGAGATGATAAAGGGAGACTATTGATTGCTTTTGGTGAAAAAAGAATGCATTGGGATATAGCTAACCTTGAGCTAGATGATGTGATGTCAGTTAGAAATACTTACAACCATGGATGATTGAGTGCAAAGGGCTCATAATTGAAGGTGATAACCTCAACGTTATCAAGTGGCAAAACTATAATCGGATAGAGGAAAATCTTCTATTCTTGGTTGATTTCAATAAGGTAATTTTCAACCATACACATAGGAATTGTAATAAAGTTGTCGATATGTGCACTACTTTGGCTTTAGATAACAATTTTTTGTTTTGATAGCTCTTCTTTTGCTAATATTCCTTCTTCTCTTGGTTATCTCTTGAAGAGGGAATATGAACCTTTACTTTAGTTTGTATCTAGCTCTTTTTTTATATTAAATGATATTGCAATTTTCAAAAAAAAAAGGGTTACATCACCTTCATCCCTTGTGGCGGAGGAGCCAGGAAAGAATTTCTAGACTTTCTTTACTTTGCCGCTTTGGTTGGGGGCCACTTTAACCTCTAACCCGGCAATTCTGTCGGCTGACAGTGGGGTCAAGGAAAGGGCCTCAATCCTCCTACTAAGCTTCTCGTACATTATTAATTTAGGCTCGTCACTTTTACCCTTTGAATTATCTTCCTCAGAGTCACTATCCTGGTCTAAGGTGAGATCAAATTTTGGAGGAGTATTTATATTCTTGTAGTTGACAGAGAGCGCAACACCGTGATTTTCTGGTTCACCATCAAAATCTGATTCCGTGTCAATATATATAGGTGTTTTTCTCCTATCTAGTGAAGCACGAACTCGACCTCGTGCCCTTAGAGCCATCCTCCCACCTCTTTGAGGTAATTTGTTTAGAGGCCTAAGAACAACAATATCGAAGTCGTCTTCACTACTCGACTCAATCATTTCTTAATTGGTAATTTTATCTTTTTCTTTCTCTTTTTCTTGGCTAGATTTTTGTCCAACCACTTTCTCCTCAATTTTGATCTCCAACTTAGAATGGGACGAGGACTCTTTTGGTATAAAATGTGTGGCATCTTCGTAGATCCCAATTTTTCGAATTGAGAATGGTTGCATATCACACTTATCACGTGTTCAATGCCGTCTCGTTGGTACTTGATGCATTAGTGTAGATTGAACCATTCTATATTCGTGGATCCAAGGTCTACCTAGAAGAGCGTTAAAGGACATTGTCATATCAATTATATGAAACTTAGCTTCAGTTTTTAATTCTCTTATCTTTAAGAGCAAAGTGATTGAACCTAAAGCACTCTCGCCTTTTTCGTTGAACCCACAAAGCACCAACTTATCAGTTGAAAGCTTGCTAATATCAACTCTAAGGTAAGCAAGGGTTTTTATGTTCATTATGTTGACCGATGCTCCCAGATCAACGAGGACTCTTGATAACTTGAAATTTTGAACATCTACAGTAATGTAAAGGGGACAGTTGTGGTCAGCAGTTCCCAAGAGCAAGTCTTCGTCTGAAAAAGTAATTCCAGTGACCTCTTTTAAGTATGGTGTCTCATCTTTTAAAGTTGAAGCCAATTGGGCCAGGCAAGTCTCAGGGTCAAGAAGTGCTTTGATTAAAGACTCCCTCTTTTCCTTGAAAAGAAGGAGGGCATCATAAATACTTAATTTGGCTGGCAACTTCCTAAGATGGGCAAGGATATTATAATAAACCTTAGGAATGACAGACTCAAAACCTAAAGGAATTAAATGAAATTCATATTATTGAGGGGAGTTTGGATTTAGATCTTCGAAGGTGAATTACTTGCCTTCATCCTGTGGGTGAAGCCTATGGGGTAAGACTTTACCTCCACGGAGTTGCACCTGCTCGATATCCTCGGGCGGGAAAACTAGAGAAATGTCTACACTCACCGTAGGCATCGGATCGTCATTTCCCGAAAGAGAGTCAGAATCTGAAAACTCTGTCTCGATAAGACTTCCCTAAAATTAAATTGGGGGAAATCACTTTCTGATAAGGTTTCACAATCGACATCTCCTTTAGTGGTAGACTTGGGAAGGTCAATTTATTTGACATTGAGATTTACTTCACTAGAATTTTGATTTAAAACAAGAGAGTCATCAAGTTGCAGTTCAAACTTATGGCTAATCATCAAGATAGAGGTGGAAGGATGTTTTTTATTCATCTTTTGACCCTTTGCCTTTGATGGGGATGTTGACCTTGATTTTGCCCAGACCTGGCAAAGAGGTTGACTTGGTCAAATTGACCAAGCTAGACCCCATGACCTTCTCCAATGGGTTCAGTGAGTCGAGTCGAGTCTGTTGAGCCCGGGCTTGGACCCTGAGTCAACCTAGTTGACCAAGTCAACCAAGGTTGACCAGTTTGGACCCTTTAAGCCTAAAATAAATTCTAAATTCATTTCATGGCTTCATGGCTTGATCCCTCATCCCCATTGACCCCCTTGACTGGTTTGACCAAGTCAAACATGGACTTGGTCAACCATGGCTCTTAATAGGTCTTAATCACCTATTTAAGTGAAATTAAGGCCCATTTAATGTCGAATTCAATTCCCCTTCATTTTGGAATTCAAACCACGGCCAAAACCGACCCTTTTCCCTCCCAATTAATCAGAGAATCGATCTGGATCGTCGATCTCAACTCTTGGCCCTTAAATATCAAAATTTAGGTCAAAATCCGGATGCTTTTGCTCTTGCTCTAGGCTCAGACCTCCTTAAGCTCTGAGATTTTGTGAGAGCACTCCCACGACTTCCCTCCACTTTTTCGAACCAAACCCCGACGTCCAGACCCTGTCAGCAACGATCCTCCGGCGAACCTGAGGCGTTTCGCATTCCAGGATGAATCCTGGCCGATCGAACGAGCTTCGGATCTTGACGTCAACTAGGAACTTTCTCTTGAGGATCCCACGAGTCCAACAAGACCAAGATCTTCTGAATCCACCATGTGGATTGAGGTATATCTCAAACCCTAGTTAGAATACTTAGGGTTAATTAGCATCATCATTAGCGTGTATTAATTCAAATAAAATATTCCCCATTGATGCTCTTCATACATTCTACCTATGTTTAAAATTTCATAAGGTTTCGTTGAGTGGTTCGAGGGAACGAGGTGAAAAGGGATCTAGGGCTCGGATTCGGCTGTTCGTCCGCCAGGGATGGATCGCAACCGTTGATCTCGTGATCAACGGTTGAGATCAAGCCATTCCGCGGCTCTGATCCAACCGCGGATTCGATCCCGTGGCTCTCACGCCCGTTCGGCCGCATCACGACCGTTGATCCCAAACCGTGAAGGATCCAACGGTCATCAGCCCTTGCCGACGTGGTTAATGAGACCGCCGCCATTTTCCGTGCCGCGACAATCATTGCCAATCATTGCGCCGAGAACCGCAGGGCAAACCCGCTGCTGCCACGCGTCTGACCGCCCCCGCCATATGTCGCCGCTGCCGATTTTGAATAAATAAAGGTTTTATTTATTTTAAAACCTATTTTTAACTTCAAAAAATCATAAAAATTTCATTTTTGCTCTATTTTTGATGTATAATACATCGTTTTGTTTGTATTTTTATTCTCTACACTAAAAAAATAGTTTTTTTTATAAAAATAATATTTATAGTTTTAATTATTAATAAAACAGTAAAACCACTATTTTAAAAATACCTTATAATTGTATTTAAACTTTGAAAATTCATAACTCCGCCGTTTTAAATCGGATTTCGGCGTGCAACCCCTCGTTCTCTTCAGAAAATTATGATCTTTATTTTAAAACAATTTTTAGGGGCTGATTCTTGCTGGTCTGGCAGATATCTGTCCTTGCTCATATATTGTATTATTATTTAAGTAATAATTATTTTTAAAACTAAAAATTATTTTCAAATCGTTTTGAAATCTCATGAGAATGGTCAGTGGGTCTCCCTATACTTATGTATTATGAATTAACTTATTTTTAATTACTTTATTTTCTAAAAGTATATTTATACTTATAAGTACTTTTAAACTATTTTAAAACTACTTATAATTAAATCTCCTAATCTTGGGAGATCCGCTATTTCATAGAATTTTAAACATAGAGTCTATGTGTGAAGAGAAAATCATGGGGGAGTGGATTAGTGGATGGTTGAGTCCCAACCATCGCTAATCCCTTCATTAGGTATTTTCATTTTCTTGTTGTTCGTAGCTTGCATGTGTAGGTTGCACTACGAGCACTTAGTTTAGGCTCTTCTAGATCTAAGGACATGGCATGTTTTCTGCTTTTATATGTTTCCCATGCATTATTACCATGAGGGTTAGTTCAAAACACGATTTAAACCCATATAACGTAGTGACACCTTAAGGACAAAAATTAAGGACTTGTCTAGCGAACTTAGAAATTTTCTAGGGTCTAGGATTGACCCTGGAACCACATGAAAACTTCAAAACTTAAACTTAGTGACATCTGAAACATCCCAGAATTTTCTAGGAATTTTTAGGAGTCTTTAGACCCCTTAATTAACCAACCATAATTAATCTGCTAAATAAGGCCCCGAGACCTTCCAAAAATTACAGTAAATATATTTTAGGTTAGAAAATTACCCATAATACCTTGAATTGTTCAGAATATGACCCTTGACCTTATATAAATAGGGATCCACATTTTGACTCTAGGTTAACCCCTAATTTTACCATAGGTGGAATTTACCATTTTGCCCCTAATAATTCATTAAAAATTATTAAAAATTCTAAATTTTCTTCAAACACTTGTAAACACTTTATCTGGTCATTCCTGACCTTTGGGAGTGATTCCAATAAGTTTGAAACTAATTTGGATCAAAACAATAAAAACAGCCATTTATTAGGAAATTTAGAAAATTCCTTTAATTATCTGATCTTTAGAAATTCATATTTAATTGTAGAAAATTCCAAATTAGGCAAAATCACTTGAATTAGACTCCAATTAGGGTCTAGTATTTATTAAAAATCATAGGTTTCCATAAACTGGCCTAGATTAGAAAGTCAACTTTTTGGTCAACCGTAGTTCATTTATGGCCCGAAACTTAGAAAATTCATAACTTTGCCTAGAAAACTCTGATTTCAGTGTACTACCTAGATAATTACTCGTATTAAGGTCTAGTATATTTCTAAGGTGTTAGGAATCCTAAACCTGATCTATTTCCTATAGTGACTTTTTGGACCCTTAACTTAGTACCTAGGAGGACATGGAATTTTCTAAAATTAGCTAACATCACTTGAACTTTAAATATAAGTATCCTAAGCTCTTAAAACTGATCAATAAACTGAAATAATTAAAATAGACCATAATCCACTAATATTTGAATTTTAACTAAAACATTTTTTCAGACCCCCCAACCAACCTTAAACTCTAGATAACTTTAACTAACTACCCTGCTCAGGACCTATCCAAACCACACCAACCTTACACACACATAGAATTGTTTGCTAGGGCACCACTTCTAGATCTAGGTTAGGCCGCTGGCTTTTATTTTTTCTGCTGTGTGCCGGAGCTTTTCGATGGTTTTCATTGCATGCTGTATGAAATTAAATTAGTATGTTTGTTTGCTTTTACTGCACTGTGGATGATGTGATGAGCGCTAGGTTTACCCCTAGGTTAGGAACATCATATATATATATATATATATATATATATATATATATATATATATATATATATATATATATATAATGTTCTTCCGTGCAGGTGTCCATGCTCAAGCTAATAAAGGGGTGAGCATTATCATGATTTCTAATAATGTTTTATGCAGGTGCTTGCTCAGCTCCCCCTAAATAAAATGAGGGCTAAACTAATAATTATAACTGCACAGATGGAGCTGGTTAGCCCTCATAATTAAGAGCATGGCTTGGCACAGGGTCAATGGTTTGAGTTATTTTTATTTTCATATATAACTGCTTAGGATTATTACTAGGATAACAATGCAGGGAGTCTAGAATTTTCTTTTTTTAAATGTATGTAAAATTTGTAATATAGTTAAGAGTTGTGAAAATGCACTCTGAGTGGGATATTCTTATCCAACTCGAATTCCAAAAGAAGAAGGCATCCCTAAAGGGAGGGTCTTCTTCCATTTAGAAGATAAAGTTGGATGGCTTTAGATATCCAAAGAGAAAAGGAAATCATCCCCAAAAGGGAGAATTGTCTCTTCGTTTGGATATTCAAGCCGCGATGGATCCAAGGAGTCCAAGGAGGAAAAATCCAAGGAGTCCAAGGAGGAGAGATCCAAGGAGTCCAAGGAGGAGAGTTCCAAGGAGTCCAAGGAGAAGAAGACACCCAGAAGACTGAAGACCAATATCTCATTCAAAGTCATTTGCGTCTGTCATAGGCTTAGAAATCCGGGTTGTTGGCAGTGGTGCCCGGCTACTTTATTTTCTGCATATCTGGGTTATAACAAGGGCAGTTTTCCTATGGCCATTTAGTTGATTATTTTTGGATTTATATTGATGTGTTTACCTGATTGTGCAGTAGAAATTACCTACTTTCTTAGGTTTCTTTTCTTGCATGCCGATTTTGTTTTCGCCTGGATTTTCGTTAGGCTCTTTTAAGGATTACAAAATTTTTCTACTCATAACTAATTTTTAAAATTTTAAGTCTTAAATAACATAGAAACTTAACGAACCTAGGGAACTGCCAGAATCGTCTGGGTTGCATGCATATTACTGCATTCTTCTTTCCTTACTATAAGACATCTCTCTACCTGTGGGTAGAGTCGGGATAATCTGGCCTATGAGGATGAAGTGCCAGACCTAGGGAGACCCAGTCTTTTCAAAAAAAATTATTTTTATAAGCATGTTTTTAAAGTTCTATAGCATTCATGAGCTGATATTTCAACTAGCATGCATTGCATTAGTAACAAACTAAACAAAATTTAATTGTGTTAGCTAGGAGCATCTGACCCACATAAGTCCAGGACCACTTAGGAAATCCTCTAGATGTTGGTCCTATTTAAAAAAAAACTGTACCACCCACCCATCTCTCATAACTGACATGACAGCATGGTTTTAAAGCAATTAGGTGGATAGCTGCCTCCCCAATCTAGGCCAGGGTAAGTCCAGGTTTTACACTACATTAGCTAGGACACGGGTCTTAGTGTTTCGTAGAACACTAAGCCCAACCTAGGTTTAGGATTCGAGGCTACTACATTCGGTCTCGTAGTATGCCTTATATAGTAGGTGGTCCCTTCCTTTCAGGGACTATAAATCCTACTTATCCACATCACAGGATGACGCCACCTCCATCTCTTCTCTCACGTATATGATTGAATGCTTGATTTTATTTTCCCAGTTTCTCTCTAGTGCCCTAGAGCCTCCGAATGCTGGTATGAGCCACGCATGTTGATTCAGCCCTTCGAAACTTTCTTCCTTTTGGATAGGACTTCCTAGTCTACACCCCTGTACTAATCCCACTTTAGGAGAGGATAATGTATGATCCTTAATCGAGAGTTTTCTCAGGCTCCGGCCTGGGATGTAATTAACCATGGGGGTTGCGCCTATGGAAACTCGGTCCTACATCTACTAAACCCCATTCAAACTACTGTATCGGATGGGGGAAACCCGTGAATAGGTCGTGTATATTACTACCCATCAGGGTGTGTTGGCGACAGCCTCTACCCTCAATGGTTAGTCGTATGCACGATCCAATCTGTCCATTCCAATTGACCGGTTTGCGTGGTGCTCTTTCGGAGGTCCACAGGAGAAAAGTAAAAGTCAGATAACAAGAGAGGGGAAAGGGTTTTCACACCACCATCCGCCACTCTAATACATCTCTCATCAACACACTTCCTCTCTACAAAATCATCTCTCTTTTCTTTTACATATTTTACAGTAGTTCCTACGACTATTGGAGAGGGAAGTGGCTCATTATCCTCCTGCGAAGCGTCTAGGTCAACTTCCCACACCGGGCCCTGGGCTGTCATAATCAACTGATAAGAAAGATGAAAAGATTTGTTAATCATCTTTTTAAATGCCCAGGACAGAGCAATGTCTTAACCATCTTTGACTGAAAGAGAAGAGTTAGAAAGATTACCTGAGATAGTTTGACTTAGGTCTTTTTTGGATCCACCAAATACTCTTTAGGAACTATAATATTACCTTGAATGTAGTTCCTCTTGAGCCAGTATTTGAATACAACACAGTCCTCGAGTGGGTGACTAAGCATTCGGTGGTACGGGCAGTATTTAGGATCTTCTTTCTTACTCTCATCCTCTAGCCTCCTAACCTCTGGTAACTAGAAATCTGGCTTCTTTAACAAACTCTTAAAAATCTTTTTTACCGACTCCCTTTTAAATGGATAAGGTTGTGCCAATCTCTCTCTAAAAGGGATGAAGATAGGAACTCTAGTATGCTAAGAAATTATTTGAAACGGCTGCTTCTGAGGTGGCTGTGGTGGAGGTGGAGCGCTAGGCTGACTAACGACTGGCCTCTTCCCCTTGTCAACTACTGAGACCATAGCTTTCTTCTCAAAAGTTTTTACCAACTTAGGACCCTTCTTATCTTCAGGATTCTCTTATAAGAATGACATCCTAGGAGCCTCTTCGTACAAATTGCTAGTCTTGTTTAGAAGTTTTTCAAAAGTTTTAATAGGGAAACCCTTCAGGAGAAAAGCAATCGGACCATGAATATTCTTTAGAAGAATTTCCACGGCATGTTGCTCTTTCAACTTGGGTTCACACTTCATCGAGAGGTTTTGCCACCTCAAGATGTATTCAACCAGAGACTCTCCTAGCTTTTGCTTTTCAACAACATGATTGCCCATAGTATTACGTTGTTGCGCTCCATAAAATCTCTTTAGAAAAAGATTTTCTAGATCGCTAAAGGTTCTTACTAAACCATTGGGCAGATCGGCATATGACTCAAAAGCAATGCCAGACAGACTACTTACAAACTAGAAAAAAAGTAGAGCATCCGACCCTCCTACGTTGCAACAGCTCGCTTGGAAGTGGGCCAGATGCAGCCTCGGGTTTTCAACTCCTAAAAATTTTAAATGACGGTGGCATAAAACACTTTGGATGAGAAACTGAGTCATATTCGTTGAGGTAGGGTCTACCCTTTGAAGTATATGCGGTCGCTTATGAAAGAGTTAAGGCCTCCCTTACCTGGTCCTCAATCAGTTGTTTAATGTATTTTTGAGGTAGAATTGGAAGGGCAGTGGAAACTGTGTGCTGAACTGGAGGTGCTTCTGGTGGGCAAGGAGGGATCACAAGTGTTGACTTGGGGGATTTGGAGCTAGATTATATCAGTTTAGCTTTTTCTATGATCTCTCGAGATGATTGTTGGATTTTAAGGGACTATTGTTGTGATTTATCCAACATTTCCTACATTTCCCTGACTTGTGACATCATGCCTGCCAGCTGAGTCTACAAGTTTCTTATATATTCCTCATCTCTAGCTTTTACTAACTCATATGAATCTGACTCGACAGCAGGTGAATCATCATCTATAACAGGCTGGCGCTTGCTGGGCTCAGCTTCTTTATTAGAACCCTTGGTTTCAACCATACAAATGCTACCAACATAATCATCCTCATCTCCGAGGAGGTCATCCAGATCTGGGTCAAAAGAGGCCATTCCTTCTTTATTCAACAGAATATTTCTGATCTCTTGTACTACCTCCTTGACCAGTGTATTCCCAATTGACTTAGGATTGAGGGGAAAGTATCCTTTATATTCATCCATATCAAAGAGTTCTTCAGAATCTAACTTGGAGATGATTTTTATAAGCTTTGGATTAGGATCTGGCTGAGGCTCTGAAACTGGTTCATCTTCCATCTCTAGATCCTAGTCAGTTCTCTCCTCTTCGACTATCCCAGAACTAGTAGTCAGAAGAGTGACATCCTCTATGGGGTGAGGGACATATACCTCGGGGGTGAAGCAGGAGCTTGTAAAGTGATAGCTCCTACAAATGGAAAGGTAAGATCCTCAGACACCTAACTATGGAGCCTAAGAATGACATTCAATTCTTGGGGGTCATCAACTAGGGCAGTAGTAGGGTTGGTGGCTGGATCCTGAACTAAACTGGCAAAGGGAGCACTATCGATTGTGACAACTGCAGTACTGACGGGAACATCCATCTGATCAACTGGGACCAGAGGAGGAGTGACTGGAACTCATTAGAGTTGAAGAATGAACTTAGAAGTTCTAGGAGGTGGTGGAAAATTCTCCAAATTAGTTCTTTTGGGCAAAAATTTCTTCTTAGGGGACTTAGGCCTCTTGCCCTTAACATCTACAGGTCTTCGAATCTCGGTCTCCCTTGGCTTGACAATCACTGAGGCCAACTTTATAGGTCTAGGAGGGGGTACTGGGGGTCTACCAGCAGAATGGTGGCCTCTCTCGGACCCAGTCAACACAATACCTTCCATTTTAGAGGATGGAAGGCGTGGCGCCCAATGATACCCATTAACTAGTACTGAGGTGACAGGTTGTTTGACATACTTCTAGTTCCTCCTAACAGGCTAAGGGGTCATGTTCTTTGCCTCAGAAACTTCTTCTTTCAAGATCTCCTTCTGAAAGCAATGGGAGATAACTCCCTTTAACTATTTTACATACTCCTCCTTGGTTTGCCCAGACTGTGCAGCACAGGTATCAATTATGTTCCTTAATGCCTTTATTCTCTGGAGGTGTTTTTCTTTTGGAGTCTTCTTGTTGAATAGTCAATAGGGTATGGTGGGGAACGGGCTATCCTAGCTGCCCTCTCCTCCCCCTAACCACCAGCAAGGGGGTAGAAGCGACTCCCATTGAGGAGGGGAGAGGAAGCAGGAATAGGCATCTCCTCAGCAGCCTCAGGCTCTACTCGGGCTAAAGTCTTAAAAGGTACAACTCTCTTAGCCTTGGAGATCCTCTTCCTAAGTCTCCTAAGATAGTTCTTTTTCTAGTTCTTAGTGGAAAAGGTATGTCTAGAACTGGATCCTTACTCAAAAATAGATTTAATATCAGTGGGCACCTCAACAACTGGTTCGGACTATTTTTGCTCATCACTGACTACTAACAAGGTGGGTGCAGATCCCACAATCAACTCAACCACTGGGGGAACTTCCTTACTGGCATCCAAGCTAACTATCTGATGTCCGTCCATGGAAAACTCAATGGTATTAAATCCCATCCCAAAAATAATAGTGCTTCCCTAGTCATTCACTGTTGAGGACAGCTCTCGATCGAAAGAGAAGATTAATTTGCCAGCCATTTGGAATTTTTTAAAAGTTAAAGAGAGGATTGGAATTAGATTTCTTTAAAAATGAAAATTTTCTTTAGAAGATCAAGGCTCATAAGAGAATCTCAACCCTCTAATGCATGTTGAGTGGTAGAAATTATCACCCAACACATATTAGTGGGGTAAAGAGATTAGATATGTGCCAATGAAGAATGTTTTTGTAACACATACGAGCCCACATAAGGATTTTATGGGATAACATGTGGCGACTGGAAATTCGAAGAGAGTTTTAAAAGAAAACTTAAATTTTATGAGATTTAAGGTGGTTTCTTACAAATTCCAAAACACAACAGACAGAGTTTCCCCTTGACCGAAGGCTTATGGAATTGTGAGAAAACTCAGGTAAAGGGGGTAGCCTAACCCTCCCCACCTCTAAAGGTCAAAAGGGGAAGTGAGGGGTTAAGGCTAAGGTATTTTAACATCAAAATTAGGATCTTTAAAGTTCATTTCAATCTTAAGAATTTATGTATTTAATAAAAAATTGTTAATTATAAATTCATAGGATTGAAAAGGAGATCCCAAGAATCTGATTTGACACTGTTGCCTCACCGGTTGTCCTGGGGGCAGAAGGTCAAAATCAGAGTCAACATTTAAATTAAAAGAAACTTGGAGGTATGACCTCTCTTTTTAACATACAACTTATTTTAGATGTTGGTCACACTCACCCAAGAAATAAATGGGAGGAGGGACCAACGGAAGAAAGGTAGTTAAGACTACCGATGAAATAAAATTTTGTCACTATTAGAGATGGAGAGAGAGATTTGTCCCACCGGGCGTGCCATTTTTTTTGTTGGTGAAATTTTGAAAATAGGTTTTGAAAATATTAGTTCTCTTTGAGAATTTTGAAATTAAAGTTAAATTCTAATTCTCAAATCGAGTTGCCCCGTTAGAAAAAGTATATCACCTCGAAAGGTGAAAATAGAATTTCAGGACGGAATTCAGATTTAGACTTATGAATCTCATCTTGAGTATTGTGACCGGATGCTAAAGAGAACTTCGTATGGCCCCGAAGGGCCAGGATGAGGTTCAACTAAATATCTAGCTACAACAATCAAGAAGTGTGATCGTTAAGTTCATATCTAAAGCTTTATCAAGGAAATATATATCTCCCCGAAGGGATAAAATACCATTCGATGATAACTCTTTGAATATAATAATAATGATCACTAGTATTTTAAGTTTTCCCAAAGAAATCCAATTGAATTTTAAAAAATCAATTTTTAAAATCAGGTGTGTGTGGTTCTAAATCTCCTACGAGCGCAAGCCCTCGTAGTTAATTACATCGTAGGGAGACAAAGTCCCCTACGAAAACTCTCAATTAAAATAGTGACAAAATTTTGTTAGATTTTTTAGGAGTGATGTCAAAAAGAGATGAATCTCGGAAGCACATAGGTGAGTGGATCAAAATTGAGCAGTTATTATTAGAATCAAAGGAAGAAAAGTAGGGGACACTTTGAGATTATGGAATCATCTGGAAGTGTCCCAACTTAATCTTAGTGTTGGGCTTTATGTTTTGGATTGAAATGATATTTAATTAGAGTTGAGAATTTTATTAGAAATTTGGGATTAGATTCCCGAAGTTTGGGGTCTTATAATCAAAGATCTGCCCTGGATCCTAAATCTAATTTTGGACACTGGACCACTGTTGTCCGAACCTAACTAATGCAGTGCAAGGTCTGGACTTACCCCAGCGTGGATTAGGGAACCAACTAACCACCTAATTGATTTAAAATAGATGAGTCCGAACTTTTATGAAAGAGTGGTGGGGGTGTTTTATTTAATGATTTTGGAGAGTTGGGGCTGACATCTAGAGATTTCCCTAATTGGCCCCTTTGACTTATGTTAGGTACAAAAATGCTAAAGACTAATGCAATTAAAATTTTAACACTTTTAATTTATTTCTAATGCAATGCATGCTAGTCAATGACTTCAAATCAAATATGCTTGAAAGTTAAAAAATAGGCTTAGAAAATAATTTTTTAAAAGACTGGGCTTCCTCAGGTCCAACACCTCGTCCTCATAAGTCAGACTATCCGGACTCTACCCGCAGGCAGGGAAGGGTCTAAAGCAAGGAGAGAGTAGTGCAAAAATTTATATGAGACCCCGGGGTTGATCCCCGGCTAATTCCCTAAATTAGTTATCTTTCTATATTATTTAGACTCACTAAATTTTAAACTTTAAGATTATAAGTATAAAAATTTTCACACCCTTATAAGTCTTACGTATCCAGACAAAAATAAAAGCGGCACACAAATGCCAAAAAACTAAGAAAAGCATGTAATTCTATACGCAATCATCTCAATAAATAAAATATAAATGAATTAATTGATAAATGTCCATAGACAAAGTTGCCTTGCTTATTACAAATCAGAATTTACAAAAAATAAAGTGGTCGAGCACCACTAACAACAACCTGGATTCTAAACATAGTAGAGACGCAAGTGGATTTGAATGGGATACTTTCTGTCTTCAATTCTTCAATCTTGTTCTCCTTCGGGCTCCTTTTCCTCAGGCTCCTTGGATTCTTCATAATAGGCTACCCAAATGGATAATAGGGCACTTCTTTTGAGGGGAAGACCACTCTTTCCTCTCTGGGTAGGGAAGAAGTGATCCAAATTTGGATCTCCAAATAGAAAAGGGCTACTCCCCTAAGGGGTGTCCTTTTCTCTGTGGAGTGCAAACATTGGACCTATGTATCCCAATTCAAAACTCCACTTTCAAAACATTTTACATTTGCACAAATTACATTTATATGGAAATGAAAAATTCTATACTCTCCTGTAGGGTTATCCTAAGCAGTTAATGAATCAAAATATTCTCAAGCAGTTATATATGTGCAAAAAAATAAATAAACACACTAGCCATGTTCTTTTTATTATTTGGGTGCTTTAGTGGCTGAAGCACTGGTCCAAGTATTATTATAATTGAAATATTTTTTATTTAGCCCCCTTTTTATCGCACTGCATGAGCGTGGCCACCTACAAAATAATTATGTGAACATACAGATCGCTCATATCCTAAGGGTAATCTAGTCGCCAAACACATCAATCATCCACGGAGTGCTGTAAAAAGTAAGCAGACACAGCAAGGCAAATTCATCCACAACATGCAGCAAAATCATGAAAAATCTGACACACAGCAGTAAAGTAAACACCGTCCTAACCTAGATCTAGAGTTGGTTGTCCTAGAAAACCATCTAAAGTGTGCTTAAAAGGTCGTGTGGCTGGGGTAGATCCTAAGTTGGGTGATTAATTAGAGTTTTCTCAAAATTTGAGTTTGTTGAGGCATAAGGGAAATTTATGTTAGAATTTAAATATTAATATATTAAGAATTTTATTTAAATATATTTTAGTGGTTAATTGATTACTACATTTATTTCACACCGAGGCCGTGAAATTTATTTCACCTTCCTTGGGGCTAAGCTAATAGCCTCGTAGGCCTGGGTTATCCAGTAGTAATCGGGGTTGATTAAGTGGCCTAAATTAATTAAATATTAAATTATGAAATTTTTGATTATTTTAATCATTTAATTAAGGGGGCAAAAATTGACATTTAAAATTTGAGGGAAACTTGAAGGTTTCAGATTTATAACAAATACTAGACCTTATAATGAGTTGTTAGATAGGTAGCATACTTAATTTGGAGTTTTTTTAAGAAACGTTATGATTTTTAAAAGTTTGGGCCCATTTTTAAGCTAAGGTTGACAAAAATGTTGACTTTTTGACTTTGAACAGATTTTGGGGGTTTGACATTTTTGGAAAATATTGGATTTTAATTAGATTCATTAGCTACTGAGTTTGTTGATTTAGAATTTTCTATAATTAGTAATGAATTTTGGAATTTTGGGTATTTTTGGAATTATTAATTATCCTAATTAAGAACCCTTCTTAGTGGTTTGAACCTAAATGAATCCTAACTTCTTGAAATCAACCCCAAAGATCAGAAATGATCTAAGGGGAGATCAGCAAGTTTTTAAAGATTTTTTGGGATTTTTAATGATTTTTTAATTAATTAAAAAACTAAATGTTAATTTTAACTTAAAATTAAATTAAAGCCCATTTTAAAGTCAAATTTAAGGGACTTAAATTTCTACAGGTTAGGGGATTAATTAGGGTCAGTTAGAGGTGTTTTAAGGAATTTTTAGGATTAATCTTGATTTATTAGAATTTTCTTAAAGCTAAAGAGTAAGTCTAGAGAGGAAATATTATGGCTCCTATTTGATGAACAAAATGGGCACCAAATATGGTAAAATTTGGACCATGGGATCACCTAATCCCAAGGCCTAAACACACCAAATATGAGCCTAAATGGAGTTCTCTAAGGTGGCCAAACAAGCCACCTAAGGTGATCTCTAAGTCACCTTAAGAAAACCCTAGGGAGCTATCCTAAGCTTGGATTGGGGTAAAATTATTGGCCCTAAACTCCCTATACTACACAACATCAGCACACAAAAATTAGATCCTAAATCTCATTAGATATGTCATAATTCCAATTTGGATTTAAGTCTCAACCCATGACCCTTGAATAAAAAATGGGATAGTAATGCCCTTAAACATTTCAAACATGGGAGATAAAATTTGGGCAAGCCAAGGACATGCCCAAATTCTTTCTCCCAAAATTCCAGGCCCTGGGGAATTCAATTTAAATAATAAATGTAATAATTGATAGAACATTAATATTGAAATTAAACTTAATGCAGATGCAATCAGGACCTGGAACCATAGGGCTTTTGTAGGTCTCCTGAAGACCTTTTCAATGAGCCTAAGAACACCTAATTTGGTCAAGTGTGCAGGGAGATATAAATTTTTGAAAATACCTTGATTTCTCTATAAAATTAAATCCCTCAATTGCCCAGGCAGCCGATGCTTTACATGCGACGCATCGTGATTGGCGGGGCAATGATTGCAGTTGAGTGGGTAACAGTTGGATTAACCGTAGCCATTAGATGGAAGATCTAACGGCTACGATCAAAGGGGCTCCGAGACCGCGGGATCTAATTTACACCGTTGATTGAAATCAATGGTGAGGATTTCATGTTCAAATTCCTGCGCAAACCCGAGACCATGAAGCTTCTCCTGCTTGATCCGAGAGATCTCCTTCAGATGTCAGGACCGGAGGATGGCCGGAGGTATGACTTTGAGTGCCGAAAGCTTTCATCAAAGCTCACTCGAACAGATTGACGGGATGGCCTGGGAAGCTGGGAAATGGCACTAGAAGGAGGAGGGAGCTCTAGGGAGTGATTTCAAATATTAAGAGACGAACTAGGGCTTCTGAGATGAGCTGCCCTATTCAGCTACCTCTAGCGAGCTTGGACGGCCGGGATTTACTAGGAGGGGCTTCGGATGGGTGTCAGGCGGAAGGGGACATCATCCCAGAGGGACCTTGAGCTTCTAGCCGGTGAGCCATAGCCTTTGGAAGGCTTTGGGTCATGATATAACGGGGGGACCACTGGAGCTCGTTCTCTATTGGCTCCGACCGTTGCCGACTGGGGTTTGGGTTGGGTTGACCTAGAAAGAAGGATGGAGGCATGCTGGAGTCAAAGGTGAGCTCAATTGGGCTTGGGGAGGTTCAATTTGATCAGGTGGCTTGGTTTGACCCAAACCTGCTTGGTTTGGATTGAATTGGGCTCAACCCAAGTTAGGCCAGACCCTGGGCTTGATATGGAGATGGTTCTAGGTCTAGTCCACCCAATATAAGTGGTAATTGGGTTCAATTTGATCTGGGTTCAAAGATGGCTCAGGTTGATCCAAATCTGCTCAGTTCGTTTCGAATTGGGCTCAACCCATGTTAGGCCAGACCCTGAGCTTGATATGGGAGATGGGTCTGGCTATGGTCCACCCAATATAAGTGGAAATTGGGTTCAATTTGATTTTGGTTCAAAGATGGCTCGGGTCCATGTGGTTTTGGCTACTTTGAGCTAACCCAGAAGTTGGCCCAAGTCAACCCAAGGCATGGGCTGGCTGGAGGAGGTGTATTGGACCTAGGGCCACCTAATGGAGGTGTTGGTCAGGTTCAATTGATCTTAGGATAGAAGTTGGCTCAATCCTAAGTGGTTTTGGCCACTTTGGGTTAGCCTAACTCTTGACCCAAGGGGGCTTAATGGCTAGGCTGATTAAGGAAGGTGTATTAGGTCATGGGAGACCCAATGACACCATGGTATGGGTTCAATTTGATTAAGGTTTAGAAATGGCTTAAAGGGGTCCTCTCTTTGGGCACTTGGGTCAAGACAAAAGGGTAACCCAAGTGAGCCCAAGGCTTGGGTCTCCAAGAAAGGTCTCTTGGGAGTCCAAGGAGCCACCCCTTGGGTTCAAATGGGATTGAAATGGTCTTGGTCAAATAATTTAAGTGGAAGGGTGTGTATGGGTCATTTAGTCAAACTTGGTTGACTTGGTCAACCAAGTTGACCTAAAACTAAGAATTAGGTCCATTGAATTCAATTCGGTCCCATGAACCTAATGAATGGGGTGTCAAGGTGTGGGGGGGTCAATTGGGTCAAAGTGACCATTTTAACCCATAAGGGGCCTTAAGGTCAAAATGGGTTGACTTGGTCAACCAAGTTGACCCATGGTTGGAATTGAGTTCAAGAGTTTTCAAAGATCATTTAGGGAAGGTTTAAAAAATTGATTGTTATATCAAGTTAACTCTAGGCCAAAAGTCCAATAATGCCCCTTAAGGGTATTTTGGTCATTTTGACTTTGAGCCAGTTCTGGGTCGAATTGAATCTGAAAAGATATAGACTATTTCTCAACAAGTCAATATCAAGGTGTTGGAGGTGATCAAAGGGTTTGGAGGGGGCTCCAAGGTCAAATCCCACTAGGTGGAGGGTCCAGTAGCATTGATTGTAAATATTTGAAGATTTTATAACCTTTGGAACTAGATTGAGTTTATGATGTTAGAAACCTCCAAATGAGTTCAAACTTGGAGGGTTGACACTAGAGACATGTCACATCAATATGAAACTGACAGACCCTGGATCAGGGGCCAATTGACTGGGTTTCAAGGTGATGGAAAAATCAGCTAAAAAGGGCTTTAGGACCTAAGTCCTTAGCTCAAAGGTTCTGGGTTTATATTGGGTCAAGATCTGGATTGGACCTAAATGCTAGGAACTAGGAGGATCCTAAGATCTACAGTCCAAAGAAAACTAAGGTCCAAGGCTCAAGAAGGGTTGAAAGTGACCTCATACAAAAATGAGGTCAACATAATTATTATAAATGTTAATTATCTTAAACTATTTTAAATACCTTTAATTACCTTAAACCTTTAAAAATTTATATTAAATTCAATTTAAAAAGAAAAAGATCAATAATCCCTTAAAATTTATAGAAAATTAAGTTTTTTATTTAAAATTAATTTCATAAATTAAAAATATAATTTGTAATAATTAATCTTTATTATTTAATTACTTTAATACTTAATTAATATTTAATTAAATAATATATTAAATATTTTAAAAATTAATTTTTTTTTTGAATTATTTTAAATTATTTTTAAATGATTAGTGGATTTCTTAAAAAAAAAATTAGAATTATTTTTAAGGTATTTTTGAGTATTTTATTTTAAGGTTTATTTTCTTATGTATAGGTATATATATATATATATATATTAAAATTATATGTATTTAAATCTCTAAATATTTAGAAATCTTTTTGAAATTCTAAACATAGGTTAAGCATATGAATGGAATTCATGGGGAAGGATTAGTAAATAATTGGACTCCAATTATTCACTAATCAAATCATTAGTACTATTAATTATTATTTAATCTTTGCAGGATTAGGATGTACTTAGCCTAGGTTCCTCCTAGTTCTAAGGACATTGCTTGCAATTATGTGTTGCATTTACCTATGTTACCCAAGGGTTAGTCATGACACCTAATTTAAACCTATTCAACCTAATAACACCTTAAGGATAATATTTAAGGATGTGTTTAGAAAACTTAGATTATTTTTAGAAATGAGGATACTCCTCCAAATGATATGAAACTTAAACCATTTAAACTTAATAATATTTTAGAGACCTAAGAATTTTCTAAACATTTTTAGGACACTTTAAGTCACTTAATTAATTAACCATAATCCAACCCATTAATTAAACCCCAAAAATTTTTAGAAAATTATAATAAAACCAAATTAAATCCAAAAATTATAAATAATAAATAAAACTCTTAAAAATTAAATTTATTAATCTAATAAAATTAAAAGCTTCTTAATTGGACCTTAGTTTGAATACTAGTTTAATTTTGATTAAACATCACCCTTTAATTAAATTAATTAATTGCACATTATTAAAAATTCCAAAAAAAAATTCAAACACTTAGAAACACTTTCTTATGTAATTCATTACCTTAGGAAGTGATCCCAAGAGGTTTGGTCTTTATTTAAATGAAAATTCTAAAAATCTCATTAATTATGTAATTTTAATAAATCACTAAATACCTAAATTTTGAAAAATCATAACTAATTAAAAAAAATCCAAATTTAGTAAACTAATAGGCAATCAAATCCAAATAAAATCTAGTATTTATTAATAATATGAATATTCAAGAAATTAATTTAAATAAAAAAAAGTCAACTCCCCGGTCAACTAGAGTTTAATAACTAGGCCCGAACTTCTTAAAATCATAACTTTATGTAAAAAATCTAAATCAAGCAAACTCAAAGTCTAATTAATCCAAAAAGGGTTTAATATTTAATAAAAATATTATGATTCTTGAACTCAGCTTGATTTTAGAAGTCAACTTTGTATCCCTCTATTCTTGGGAATAGGATAATCCAGGGCATTCCAAAGATTTGTTAATTCAACTTAAATTTTAGATAATATTATCCTAAGAATTAAAATTGACCAACCAATTAAATTAATTAAAATTGATCTCAAAATATTAATATTTAAACTTTAATTAAAATTCCACTTTAACCTTCAATAAATCAAATCATAAATTACTTGAACTAATTGCCCTATATAGGACATGCCCGAGACCACACAACCTACTACACATATATAGAATTATTTATTAGGATTTGAATTCTAATATTAGGTTAGGCCGGTGCTTTTCTATCTTCTTGTTTTTATGACGTGGTAATTTGTATGTGGAACGCGTGCTATTTGTTTTAGTTTTTTGTGATAATGATTTTTTAGCAATTACTGGATTATTTTTATGATTTAATGGGCAATAGATTACTCATAGGTTAAGAATGATTTTTAAACTTATGATATTTTCTATAGGTGGTCATGCTCATACAACACTAAAAGGGGGCCAAAAAAATAAATCATGTATAATTATTATAGCTGCTTCTGCTACTTAGCCCCGAAATAAATACGAGCATGACCAAGTGTGGATGGCTTGAGTACTTTTATTTTTATATATAATTTCTTGGTATTTCATTATTATAACTGCTTAGGATAACCTTTTAGGAGAGTCTAAACTTTTTTTTTACATTTCTGATGTAATTTTATTCAAAGTATAAGAGTTGTGAAAATCTATAAATAAGGTATTTTTAAATATAAGGGGCCCAAAGAGAAAAGAAAGCATCTTACAAAGAATTTCTTTTTATTTTGATAACCTCCTAAAGGACGTACTATGAGGGAGTTGAAGAAAGGAGGCCAGTAGAGGAGCCAGAAGATGAAGATCAAGATAAAAATGTCTTATTTTTAATATTTATGTCGTTCTGTATGATGAGAATCTAGGTTATTGTCAGTGGAGCGTGACCACCATTACTTTTTTGTAGACCCTAGGTTATACAATATATGGCACTTTTCATGGAGTTTGGACATTCTTTTCTATGATTTTATTTTGATGATGTGTTCTACTTTATTTACACAGTATCGATGGCATACTTTTTATTGCTTGTGTATTTGTCTAATTTTACTATGCTCTTAGGAATAAAATTCATCTACTCGTAACTAAAATTCAAAATTTTAGAACTTAAATAACATGAAAAGATAACGATCTAGGAAATGAGCCAGAGGTTGTCTGGGGTCGCATACATATTATTACATTCCTCTCTTTTCTTATTTAGATACTTCCCTGCTTGCGTGTAGAGTTTAAATAATCTTACCTATAAGAACGAGGTGCTGAACCTAGGAAAGTCTTATCTTCTAAAAAATTATTGGATCCATTTCTGATCTTGGAGATTTTGATTAACATGCATTAAAGTAGAAACCAACTAAAATCAAAATATAATTGTATTAGTCTTATAAGCATAATATTATTCATAAGTACAAGGCCACTTAAGAACCTCTCTAGATATTAGCCTTAATTTCTAAAGACAGCCACCTATCCATATTTCATAAAAAACGAACAACATGGATTTTATACGACTAAGTAGTTAGCTAGCTTTCCTTTTCAGGTAGAATAAAAGTCTAGAATGTATTATCTAGGACACAAATATTAGATTGTGTGTAGAATACTAAACTCACTATAGATTTAGGGTTCAAGGCTACTACTATCAATATCCCATAGTATGCCTCATCAGTGGGTAATTCATCTATCCTTCAGAGGCTATAAATCTCACATATAGATTACGCACCTCCATCTTCCTATCTTGTATGCTTAGTGTGTAGTATTATCTTTCTATAGTTTATTTTCCCTATCTTAGCCCTTTCGGATGATGATATGGGTCGTGTTTATTGACCAAGCCAAGTTGAACATTTCCTTCCCTCTAAATAGGAAGCTCCTAGATTACTCTCTATGTACCAATCTCATCTGAAAAAATAATATATATTCATTAATCAAGAGTTTTCTTAGGCACCAACTTAAGATGTAATTAACCACGGGGGCTTGAGCATATGGGAAACGAAATCCACATCAAATAAATCCCACTCAAGCTGATGTATTAGATGGGAGAAATCTCATGACTCTGATCAGGTTATATATATCATTATACATCAAGGTGCGCAGGAGAAAGCCATTATCCTCAATGGTTAATCAAATGTATGATCTCATATTCCCTCTCATTGGCCTATTTGTGAAGAGTGCAAAGGCCTATAACCATATTGTCCTATGGGATAGTATGATCGTACCCTTTATATTCTGCCTCCGCTGAGCGGTGTCCTTTCAGAGGCCCACATCATAATGTATTAATTCATCTTTAATCTGGATGAAAGGTGCTTACTGTTCTTCACATAAGTGCTAAGTTCTTCAAATTAAGTGAGGAGTGAGTGTGAAACCACCTTTTAGTAGATCGAGGTACTCCTCTTCTTACCACCATTATTGTTAAGCGCAAGACTAAGATAATACCTATTATTATACCTTTAAGTCTATGAAGATGCCATTAGATTTATACTTATTCAATAAGAAAGGAAGAAAAATATAGATGTTTACTATGTCAATAAGATGTTAAGGGGCATTAAGCTAAGTTATGTAATCATGAAAAAAATTGCATGGGTTCTAGCTATCAATAATCATCCCCTCAAATCCATACTTGCCACATATGATCATATTAGTGATTACTCAAATTCTCATGGAAGTTGAGTGACTTACAAGTTTCTTACACACTGTCTACCATGATTAAAGCCTAAGAAGTCATCTACTTCCTTGTGGATTTCAAGTGTCATGATGTAGGAAATGATGTGATATGAAATGTGGTTAAGCTTGGACATTATACATTGGTGATGCTTCTTGTGAACGTAGAGTACGAGTTGGCATGATATTGAAAAGACTCATTAATATCTTTATCACAAGCTAACTAGCTAAAATTACAAGACACCAATAACCATGCTGAGTAAGGGTTTCTCTAGGTAATGCTGAAGTTTGTCATTGGAATGGATAAATAGTCATCTAGTCATACTCATAGTTATTTATGAGTGAAATAAATAGTGAATAATACCCCATCTTACTTGGTAAATTTTGTAGCTAGCCAACTTCAAACTCAAATGAGAGACAAGATATTAAAATGTCATAAATAATAAGAGCTATTCTACCAATGCAATTTGAAAGTTTGACCAATTTGGTTAAAGACTAATATAACCTCAACCTATGTTTAAATCTAAATGTAGTAAGACTACCCCCTATTGGCAAGTTGATACCTTAAGGCTCAAGATCTTCAAGATAACTGAGTCCCCCAAGATAAAGGCCAACCTATACCAAGTGAGGTCACTTTTCTTTTCTAATAAAGCCACCTGAATGAGTTGATTTTTAAAATTAAAATTAAAGTCTTAACTAAATTTATTTTTAATATTTGAGTAAACTAGCACTTATAAATGATTTAGGGGTGTGCATATTTGTTTAAAAAATACCCATATTTTATTGAAAACATTTTGGATTTATTGCATTAGGCTATAAATAATAATAATAGTTTTTGTATTTTTATTAATCAAATGTATTCAATATGATCTAAAAGTTCTTATATAATTCAAGGACATGTTAGAACATTCAAGGAACATTCCCTAAGTTTTGAAGATTTTTATATTAAAATAAATTTTTTTAATGATTTTCATATCATGAATTAGTCACTTTAAAAAATGATAACATTCAATATATCATTAAACAAGCCATGTGAAACTTATTAGAGGCTCATTAGTATGGATTTATTTATTTATTTATTTATTTGGCATGATAATTAATTAAAATAGAGAATTACTTCTTTTTTTTAATTTTAAAAATAGGAAAATTTTGGTATAACAATATTTTTACTACAATTTATATAGTTTTACACACCTCTGGTTAAAGTTTCATAAGGTTTGGTTCACTAATTAACTCATAACAAAAGAATTCAAAAAATATCTTAAAATTTACTAACCCTAGATAATAAATAGTTCATATCCTTATTTGGCTCGATAAGATTTGTTCATTTTAAATGGACAACATTAGTTCATCATCACTACCCCATGTGAATAAACTCACATTTGGATACTAGCTTGAGTCTCATGCCCATACCTTCTTGAACTTTCTCCACAATATAGATATGAATATCCCATCCCAATATGATATTATATATTTTGGTACGCTATGAAGTTTAACAATTTGATACATATAAATTATGTTAATTTTTCAACAGCATCAGATTGCTTGATATGTGAGAAGTGTGCAGATTTGGTTAATCTATTAATTATCACCCTTATAGCATCCCAACCCCTTATGGACCCGATCAAACCAACAACAAAGTCCATGGCAATATCTTCCCACTTCCATTCAGGTATAGGTAAAGGCTGTAAAAATATGTCTAGTTTCTAGTGTTCTATCTTGACCATTTGGCAAGATGTATACTTAGCTACCACTTCTACTATACTTTTCTTCATCCTTAGCCACCAAAATAATTCTTTTAAATCTTGATACATTTTATTGCTACTATGATAAATAGTATTTCTTGAATAATGTGCATCCTAAAGAATCTCCTTTCACAAATCTCTAAAATTTAGGATACAAATTCTATCTCTACATCATAGCATTATTTTCATCAAGTTCATACTCTTCAATATGTTTTGCATTCTCTATATCCAATATTTTATTAAATTCTACATCTTGTGAGAAGGCTTCTTGTATCCTGTCCTTTAATGTTGATTGAATAATCATCTGATTTAAAACCCTAATCTCTACATCATTAATCTGAATAATTAAAAATTTTAACTTTTTTCATATTTTTTATCAACTCATGCTATTGTGTAATCATCCAATTAGCATTACCGAAAGTCTTTCTACTCAATGCATCTACAACTATATTTTCTATACCTGGATGATATTGGATAACTAAATCATAGTCTTTAATGAGTTCTAGCTATCTCCTCTTCGTTAGATTTAATTCTTTCTATGTGAAGATATATTTTAAACTTTGATGGTTGGTAAAAAATTCACACCTCACCGCATACATATAATGTCTCTATATCTTCAAATAAAAATAACAACAGCTTATTCAAAATCATGAGAAAGATAATTCCTTCCATGATTTTTCAGTTGTCTAGAGATATAAGTAATAACTCTTCCATTCTGCATCAATACACATTCCAACCCTTTTTGTGAAGCATTACTATAAAGTTAGAATCTATATAACCTTGAAGGAATAGTTAATATTGGAGGAATTATCGAACACTTATTTAATTATTAAAAAACTACTTTATACTAAGCTGTTCATTTAAATTTCATTAACTTTTGGGTTAATCTAGATAATGACATATCAATCCATGAAAACTCCTCAATAAACCTTTGATAGTAGCCAGCTAAACCTAAAAATCTCATGACATCAATTATTGTAGCTGGTTGTAGCCAATCATCTATAGCTTGTACCTTATATTAATCCATAAATATTTCTCCATTACTCATTACAGGCCCCAAAAAAGTAACACTTGTTACGTATCTGATTTCAGAAATAGAATTTTGATGATAGAAAACACTTCTATTTTTCCATGACTTCCTTGCCTACTAACATTTCAGGTCCACAAGATCAAGACTGGAATTTGAACCAGCTCAAAATTGGGTAGATTAGGTTTGAGTCTGTTTGTAACTTTTTCCCTTTTTTGAGTCTACTGAAAAAGATCTGGTCCCTGATGCTAACTAACCTTGCACACACACACACCTTGGGAGAATTTCTGACTGTTTCATAGAGTTTATTATTTTTTGTCACATCGTCTGGGATAACATATATATCATCCTAGATAATATGTTCAAAAATAGAAACCCTAATTAGGGCATCCTGATTAAGGCATCTTTCATTAAGCACATCGACCTGGACAATAGTCGTATTGACTGATATGATAGGCTCAAATCAGAAAGACTCGGGTGACAGATCTATTTAGGTATTATTTATTTTGGACATCATCCAGGAGATCGTCCTGAATGATGTAACACAATTATACCTAAATTAATCTGGTAATTAAGGAAAGCAATTAAGGCTTGATTGATACAATCACATCGTCTTGGACGATCGCAGGATCGACCGAGACGATCAATTCAAAATACCTTAATTTCTACTAGACGATCAATATCGGATAGCTCCTATTCAGGGTGATATTCTGGATGATTTTCACAGATTTGAACTAATCGTTCGGGATGATTGTGAGATTATCCTAGACGATCAAGCTTTTTTTAGATCGTCCAGACATCCCTTCAGTGCGATTATCTGGATGATATTCCATGATTTATACTAACCGTACATGATGATAGCTTATCATTTTGGATGATATGAACAAATTTCTTTTGATCGTCCTAGATCGTCTTGGCTGATTGAGCTTAATTTGTAATGATCGTACAAGATGATATTGATATCATCCTAGATGATAAAGTCAGCAAGTTGCAATTAATGAGCTATTTCAAAGCTCTTTTATTTAAGAGCACTTATTCTACCCTTTAGAACATCTTTTGTTACTGTCTTGACCTGAGAGAGCCTAGAGGAGAGTGAGAAAGAGGGAGAGAGAGAGGATATTGCGAGGGGAGTTTGTGAGAGGGTTTCACAATGGTTGATCCACATCTTCTTCTTCTACCATAGTCCCATGTCCTTGGAGGGTTAAGAGAGGGCCACTTCAGTAATCGATCAAGGTTCTCTGCATGCTTCAGGAGGAAGCAAAAGGAGTTGGGTTCTCTACCTCACCGGTGTCGATGGAAAGGAGATTTTGTAAAGGCTTCTCCGCCTTTCTTTGGGGGCTAAAGGAGAGTCACTGAGTTTAGTGCAATACCCAGAGGGTGCCTCCGGGGAGTGGATGTAGGTTGAGTTGATCGAACAACTATAAATCTCTATGTTCTATACTACTATTTTTCCTCATTTAATTTCTGCACTTTAAATTTCTGCATGTGGTACTTGGACAATGGAAGCTCACAGCTCATAATTGCATAAACCTACTGCTTAATAAAATTATGAATTGCATGTTTACTACTCTGTTGAGTGTTGTTATTATCTGCTTTAGTTTTTGTGTTAGCTTTTTATGTTTGTTGTTATAGTTATTTTTACTTTGATTTCTTTTTGCTTTATAATATTTTTTCCTTATTTTTATTTTTTGGAGATTTATAGTCAATGTTTAAACATCTCTAAATCAGTTAAAGGGAGAAAACACCGTTGATGATTTCCCTCCCTCTAACCTCTTTTAGTGGTGTAATTTTCTTTGCTAAACAAAAGTCTATCTCAAATTAACAACCAGATTTTGCAATTAAGATATTTTCTATCTTGCAACAGTAGTCTACCTTATATATATAATATTCAAAGTTTTTATATAACTTTCAAGTTATTTGAAATCTTATCATTATATTTATCATATGATTATTGAGTATGTTTTGTGGTTTTATTCTTACTTATATTAGAGTGAGTTTTTTTTCTCTAATATCTGAAAGATCTACTCAAAACTAAATGTATTTAAGAGTTTTTAAAAAAGGATCTAGCTTGCAAAAATAAAACAAAAAAAGAGGCCAATGACGCCAAAACAAAAAGATGCGCAATGACGCCAAAATATGCATTAAAAATCAAAAGATGAGCAAAGTGCACCATTCAATTGACAAGAGGCATAAAATGAGCCAACAAAAGACAAGCTTACTTCTCTATCAAAATTTTTAAAA
Organism: Dendrobium huoshanense; assembly: GCA_016618105.1. NCBI lineage: Eukaryota > Viridiplantae > Streptophyta > Magnoliopsida > Asparagales > Orchidaceae > Dendrobium > Dendrobium huoshanense. Next base: position 34,860,100 of record CM028342.1, on the reverse strand, counting down.
ACTTAGAAGAATTTATATGTTACTTGATATTTTCAAAGGCTTGATTTCAAATTTTATGATTGTAACAAATTACTTTGATATATTATTCTATAAGATATTTTCTTTAAAACCAAGTTTTGAACGGATCTTTTCTCTTATCTAATTAGTTTATTCTGAGTTAGGACTTTTATTTTCAAATGATAATTTTGCCCTGAAAGAAGTTCTAGATATAGTTAACAGGATCGGATATTCTACCATTTTTGAATTTGGACAATGTTAACTAATTGGTCATACAAGTCTTTAAAACTCAATTACTTGGAACATTTATCATATTCATGCCTTGCTAAAACTTTAAAAAAAAATTTAAATTTTTTTGGGTTATTTTCTTTTTGTCTCTTCTTTTATCTTTTTCATATTTTTTTTACTTTATCTTTTCCTAGTGTTGTTATATTTTTGGGCCTTCTCTGATCATCTCTGTCCATCCTCTAATTCTCAACTTTTTGCCACATCATCCTGGATGATATTCATATCATCCTGGATGATCCGATCAATTCACTCTTTAAACTTCCCTCTAACGACGAATTTGAATTTTCTTCTTCTGATTGTCCTAGATAATCCATTATCGTTCTGAATGATATGATAGTCCTCTGCTTCAACAATTTATGATTGTCCTGATCGATCCTTTTTCATCCTGGACGATGCTCTTCTCTTTTCTCAAATATATGTAATCATCCCGTACGATCCACCTGTTCGTCCTGGATGATATACGTGGCAATACGTTTAAAATCTTTAAATTCGACGGGTACGATACATTATTGGAGAATCATCTCTGATGATCCACCTGTTCGTTCTGGATGATACATGTGGCACATGATTCAAAAATTTTAAATTTGGTCGGTACAATTCATTATTGGGCATCAGCCTGGACGATATACCTAATCGTCCCGGATGATCTATTTTTTTAACGGTCGTCCGGTTTGACTCCTTGGGATGATCGTCTGTGTCATATCATCCAGAATGATATCTAATCATCCTGGACGATAGGACTGCCTTTTGACCAATCAGCCTGGACACAATTATTGTACCCGATCGGCCTAGATGATTATGCGATCGTCCTGGATGATCAGACCGATTCTTTAAATTATGAGCCCCTCAAGACATTTTTCCCGCACTCTCTTCCTCTACTAACCTTGTACTTCCTAGTTTCCTGCTACTCTTGATCATGATATGAGGTAAACGATCCCGTCACCCTTCTAAAAGTTCCTCTAGACCCTCGATTAACTGAGGCGCATGATCAAGACGCTTACCAAAGATACAAGATGACCAGAATCACTATCTCCAGATCTGTCATCCCGAACATTCTCTCATATCTGATACTTGATATGTTTGCTCACACCTCCATGTGTTTTCCCTTTACTCTTACTGTACCTTTAAACTTTGAGCTTTTATTTAAATTTTTTGCAAGCCTGCACATAAACTCTTCTTTCACTTCACTTGGATCCTATGTGAATCGATGTCCCGTCGAGATCACAAACCAGGACTGTGCAAAACATTTACACCTTTCCACTATAGGGAACAAACTCCACATCCTATGTTTTGACCCTGATTATGACTAGGCTCCGGCCAACTACTTTATCCTGCTCCACCAAACTTCCAATCTGCTTTCTACTCCAACAACTCCTTCCCTGTTCTCCATAGAACTAATCTCTATCCAAGGAACGAGGAAGCCAAGGGAGCTGAGGAGGAGGAGGCTCCCGCTCCTGTTCGTGCACCTGCTCCGCTCCGCCAGCACTCTCGACTGGATCAGCTGGTGGAGCGATTCAATCAGTGGGAGTCACGTTTTGAGACTTATGTTGCTGAATAGGAGCAATAACATACTGAGGAAATTATTCGCCTGTAGCATGAGCATGACCAGGATATGGCTTGGTTTGGAGCACAGTTCTCCACTCTATCTAGCTACTTTTCGCAGCCACCACCACCTCCTCCTTCGGATGATAGGACTCATTTTTCTTTTAGTGTGTTTTTGTTTTCCTTATTTTTAGTCTTTTTTTTGTTTTACAATTTTTATTTTTCTCCTCCTTTTTGTGATGTCAAAAGGGAAGTAGTTGTATTAGTTTGTTCTCATTGTTCTAGTTTGTTATGTTATGTTGATGAGTTAAACTTTTGAAACTGTATTTGTTTCCTTACATATTTCCTTTAAATCTACTTTAAACTGTTTCAATTAAGTTTTGGTATTTGCCATCATCAAAAAGGGAGAGATTGTTGAGTATCTGAATTTAAAAATAGAATTTTGATGATAGCAAACACTTTTGTTTTTCCACGACTGTCTTGCCTACTAATATTTCAGGTCTACAAGATCAAGACTGCAATTTGAACCAGCTCAAGATTGGGTAGATTAGGTTTGAGTCTATTTGTAACTTTTTTCCTTTCTTGAGTTTACTGTAAAAGATGTGGTACATGATGCTAAGTAATCTTGCACACACATGCCTTGGGAGAATTTCTGACTATTTTATAGAGTTTACTATTTTTGGTCACATCATTCGGGATGATACATATATCGTCCTAGACGATCTGTTTAAAAACAAAAATCCTAATTAGGACATCCTGATTAAGATAATCATCATTAAGCACATCGTTCTGGATGAGTCGTATCGATTGGGACGATAGGCTCATATCAGAAAGAATCAGCCGCTATATTTATTTAGGTATTTTTTTTGACATCATCCTTGACGATGTTACATAATTATGCCTAAATTAATTTGGTAATTAAGGAAATAATTAAGGCTTGATTGATATGATCACATCGTCCTGGATGATTGCATGATCGACCGGTATGATCAGTTCAAAAATCCTTAGTTACTCCTATACGATCAACATCAGATAGCTCCTATTCAGGGCGATATTCTGGACAATTTTCACAGATTTGAACTAATCGTCCAGGATAATCGTGAGATCATCCTAGACAATTATGCTATTTTTAGATCATCCAGACATCCCTTCAGTGTAATTATCTGGACGATATTCCACGATTTGTAATAATCGTATAGGATGATAGCTTATCGTACTAGACGGTATGAACAAATTTCTTCTGATCGTCCCAAATCATCCTGGCTGATTGAGCTTAATTTGCACTAATCGTACAGGACGATATTGATATCATCCTGGATAATAAAGTCGGTAAATTGTATTTAATGAGCTATTTCAATGTTTTTCTATTTAAGAGCACTTGTTATACTCTTTAGAACATCTTTTGCTGCTATCTTGACCTGAGAGAGCCTAGAGGAGAGGGAGAGAGAGAGGATCTTCTGAGGGGGAGTTTATGAGAGGGTTTCACAAAGGTTGCTCCACATCTTCTTCTTCCACTATAGTCCCTTGTCCTTGGAGGGTTGAGAGAGGTCCACTTCAGTAATCGATCAAGCTAGGTTCTCTGCCTGTTTCAGGAGAAAATAAAAGGAGTTGGTTTCTCTGCCTCATCGGTATCGATGGAAAGGAGGTTTTGTAAAGGCTTCTCTGCCTTGTTGTGGGGGGCTAAAGGAGTGTCACTGAGTTTAGTGCAATACCCAGAGGGCACCTCCGGGGAGTGGACGTAGGTCGAGTTGACCGAACCACTATAAATCTCAGTGTTCTTTACTACTATTTTTTTGCATATTTCCGCACTTTAAATTTCCTTGTGGTGAATTTGGTTTGGATTTAGTTTTGTGTTTTGATTGAAAGATTTTTTAAAATACCAATTCACCCCCCCCCCCCCCCCCCTCTTGGTTAGCATTGGGCTAGTTCATGAGGGCTTAACATCCCTAACAAACTCTCAACATCATAAAAAATTCATATTTAGAGAATTTAGCATACACATCATTTTCCTTTAATATTTGCAACACAACATCTAAGTGATTAGCGTAAGATGCTTCATTTGAAGAGTATACCAAAATATCATTTATGAAAACTATCATGAATAAAACTAAAAATGGCTTAAAGATCCTATTCATGAGGTCAATAAATACAGCAGGGGCATTTGTAAGACCAAAAGTCAGTACCATAAATTCATAATGCCTAAGTCCGGTATTGAATGCAGTCTTCATTATATCTTCTTCCCTAATCATGAACTAATGATATCCTGGCCTCAAATCAATCTTTGAAAACACAGAGGCACCTTCTAACTCATAAAATAAATCATCAATTCTTGGGAGAGTATATTTATTCTTCACTATTAATTTGTTGAATTCTCTATAATCTATACAAAGGCTTAGTCTTCCATCCTTATTCTTCATAAATAGCACACGTGCACCCCAAGGTGAGGTACTAGGTCTAATAAATCCATTTTTAAGTAATTCTTGTAACTGATATTTCAATTCTTGCTATTCTTTCATTACAATTCTATAGGGAGCTTTGGCAACTGGTTCAGCACATGTAATTAACTCAATTGAAAATTTAATTTCTCTAAGTAGAGACAAGACAGGTAACTCATATGTGAAAACTTTTGAATACTCATACATATTTGGTTTATCTTTCAATTCTTTTACGTCCTTTGCCACATCCTTAATATAAGCCAAAAAGCCCTTATGTTCTCTCCTTGATAACTTGTAATCCTCCAAAGATGAAACTAGAATGAATGTTATTCCTCTTTCCCCTTAAAATCTAAATTCTTCCTCTCCAAGCATATGAAATTTAATTTCCTTCTTATTACAAGCTATCATCATGAAGTGGTAAGATAACTAATTAATGCCTAAGATTGTATCAAACTTAAATGGTGGTAATATAATGAGCTCTGCGTCCAAGTATTTATCACCAATAGTCAATTCCACAAGGCATTTTTTATTTATTTCCAAATGAGTTTTATTTGGCATTGTTGTAACCTAGTTGTTCATAACTATATTTTCATAGTACGTATGATTTTTATAATTCTAAATATTATTGTTTGATTAATATTTATCTTAATATATTTGGGATATACTGCTTTTATTATTTGTGTACTAACATTTCGAGAAAATTATACTCTATAATGTTGACGACTTAAAGACCAATTTTATTAGGGTTTAATGCAAATGGAGTATGTACTTTTTTATATTTTTCTTGAGTCTGAAAGAGTGTGATTGTATTTGGGGGGGGGGGGGAGTGTTAAAACTTGTAATTTTGAAAATTAATCGTACTGTACGATTTTGGATTGTATAGGACAATTTATCCAGCTAGTTCCTCCAGCAAACAGTTAATCAAATCATGGACGAAAAAATTTTCTAAGTACTATTCGTATTGTATGAAGTAACCCTCGTAGATGACATCCAGAGTATGAAGTTGATGCAAATATTTTCGTCCAAATGAATAGGTTAATTTTTTGAACTGTTCGTCTGGGACGATCTTGAGTTCGTATAGACGACGTCCAGAGTACGAAATTGATGCTAACATTTTCGTCCATATGAACAGGTAAATTTTTTGAACTTTTCATCCTGGACAATCTTGAGATCATACAAACGATGTCCAGAGTATGAAAGTGATGCAAAAAATTTCGTCCATATGAACAGCAAAAAAGAATGAACTAATAATACGAGACGATATATGGTTTATACTATATAATGTGCATGTACAAAAATGTTTTGTACAGGATCATACGTGCAAAACTTTGAACTATTCATATATATGATTGTCGATCGTACTATACAACTGTGGACGGTCAAAATTGACATTTTCATTTTTCTAGACTATTTTTCATCCCTTTCCTATATAAGGTCCTATAAACTAACGTTGGATAAATTCTTCTTCATTTTTCTTAAGAGCAAAAATGTGACAGTGATTTGGGAGAGTGATTGAGAGAGATTTCTTGCAAATAGAGAGTGTGAAGGGTTTACAAGGTTACTCAAAGATGAGATTCTCTTTGTGTTTGTAGCAAATCTCTTCCTTACTTTTTTGAAGACGCTCGAAGGAAGATCTTTGAAGAAGATCTAGTTCTCTGCCAACATTTGGAGAGTGTGAAAGAATGTCAGTTCTCTACCGACAACAGGAGGGTGTGAAAGGATGTCGGTTCTCTACCAACACTAGGAGAGTGTGATAGGGCACCGATTCTCTGCCGACACTTGAAGAGTGTGAAAGGGCGCCGGTACTCTGTCGACACTTGGAGGGTGTGAAAAGACGATGGTACTCTGCTGCACTGGGGATTGATGGAAGAGAGAGTAATTATAAAGGCTTCCCTGCCTTTGCTGTCGGAGCAAAAGGAGAGTCACTTTGATAATAGCGCAATACTTGAAGAGGGAGTTTTCAGGGAGTGGATGTAAGTCTAATTGGACTGAACCACTATAAATTTTTGTGTTCTTTACTTTTTCCACAATTTTATTTTTCTACACATTTTTTCATTAAGCTGTTGAAAAGTTTTATTTTGATTAAAACTTAAATAGTGCAAAAATATTTTAAAAGCAAAAAATGGTTTTTTTATTCAAGAGGAATTTTTAAAATTACCAATTCACCCTCCTCTCTTAGTTAGCCTTGGGATAATTATGTTAGGTCTATCAACCTATACAGACTTTTTAAGCATTACTACTACTAATGATTTAAGTATAATTAAAGGAGATAAATTAACTAATTTAATAAATTCTTTTGAAATAAAAGAGTGTGACACTCCCAATCAAATAATACATTAACAAGCTTATTACAGATAAAAATTATATGTAATATCATACATAAAATAATGTTCATTTTATCCATTTATTAAAAAAGAATTTTTTGGCATTTATATAAAAGTCATACCTGTGATGACATTAAGAGAGTCTTTAACTTCTTGCTGGGATAATCCATAAACTCATGGATGAATAGCCTTATGAGTTTGAACCTGAGATAGAGTAGATGCAGTAGACTCAATAGCTCTAGGTGTTCCTGTTATCCTATGAGGAATAGAGCAACCTATTATGGCCTCTATAGCAGGTTGCTATCCCAAAATAAGGTAATACTTTGCTAAATGTCCCGGGTGATGGCACCAATAATAAGTATTGGTGCCAGAGAGGCACTCACCCTTATGGGTCTTCCTGCACTTATTGCCTGAAGTAGAAGAAGTATTACTATCATAAGTGTTAGTTCTAGGTTTCTTCCAAGTAAACCTTCGAGACTGAGCAAACTGAGTCGACACTTGGAGGGTATTACTATCAGAAGTGTTAGTTCTAGGTTTCTTTTTTGAAAGTCCCTCCTCTGAGTAGCTTATAAATCCAACTCAATCCTTCTGGCTTTCTCAACCAGGGTAGAATAATCCTTAATGCCTAGAGGAATAAAAGGCTTCCTGATGATATCCTTCAGTCCAGATAGAAAATGATGGCACTTCACTTCTATATTGAGTATCAACTATGAGGCATACATGGAAAGTATGATGAATTCAGCCTCAAACTGAATGATAAAATGGCCACCCTGAACTAGCCTGATGAATTTATCCTATATTTGCCTCCTAGAAAATAATGGTACAAACTAGTCCCTAAGCTCCTTCACAAATTCTCCAATAATACTTGACCACTAAGTTATCATGCAAAAGTCTTCTGTAACTGGGTCTGCCACCATATCTCTGCCTTTCCTTCAAAGTTATAACTAGTTAGTATAACCTTCATATACTTTTGACAAGAGATACCTTATATAATTTTTTTCAATCCTCATAAGCCAATTATCTACCTTTATCGGTCCATCGCCTAATAATAAAGTGAGCCTCATATCTTGAAATAACTTAAGGTACTTATCCATAGGAGCATTCCCACTACCACTAGCCTAAGTCTGGGAGCCCTTAATCAGTTGTGTCATTGCCTCCATCATTTGTGTTAATGTTTTCATAGTAGCATTATTGTTACCACTCGAAGTGTTTTCTATAGCTGGTAGTTCCCTCCTAACTTCACCCGTATTGCCATCAGTGACATCACGCTTAGGATCCATAGCCTTAAGATATAACGCAATGCAATATATTAAATATTTCATAAAACATACATCCTATACATTTTATAACTTAGAAATAATCCTATTAGTTATTTCATATTGATAAGTATTTTAAAACTTTAGCTCTGACACCACTCTTATCACGACTTGGCCTGATAAACTCTAATTAATGAGGCTGGAAATAGTCGGTCATATGGAAAATTTAAAACCTTAATTACAATATAACAAATCATAATAATCATCCAAGCAAAAATAAGAAAGAGTCATTAACTCCAAATAATATTTTATTTCATCAATAAACATATACATATGAATCTACTACAAAAAATACATGTCATTATATCACATGTTATAAAAAAAATAAAAAAAGAACATTCTCCTGGCATCTTTTTTATAATGATAGGTGAATGACTATCTGTCAGCCATCACAGATTAGTGAACTCTCCAGAGAAGTATCCCACAACTAGGATGATCTGATAAAATAAGATAAAGAAACACATTATGCATGCTAATTTTATGGTACTATATAGTGAAAACCAAAGAAAAAAATAATAAATGTATCATACAGTAGTAACTAGTGTGCCTTAGTCTATATGTCATCCTATATGATTGTTTTACTTTTCATATGTCTGTAACATTTTACATTTCACATTTTTCATATTTTCTTTTATACCCTTTAAGAATATAACTTATTCTTATCTTATACAACTGTAATGGAGTATCAATTTATTAATGATTAAGTACACATTTAATTAGTCATTTCTTTTATTTTAGCCTGCTCCAAGAAGCCATATTTATCCTTTACCATTTCCCCTTACCTTTCATTTACCATATTAATACTCCGGGCCAACATACACATGCAATCATACTGTAATTATCGTAGGAGGGTAGCTAACATTTCATTCAAACATATGCCCTTACTTATCATAGCGTTTTCAAACATATGCATTTTAAACAATCCATCACAAGTTGTCAAAGTACATTGCATTTAAAGAAGAAAAATGCTATTGCTAAACTAAATAAAAATGCTAAAGTATATAAAACTTTTAAATAAAAACTTAAAGAAGAAGCAAATTCTGAAATTAAAAGAATTACATTAACCTATCTCAGATATAAGCAAACAAAATCTTAGACGTGCAAAAATTATCATTTATCCTTTCGGCGTCTTTCCTCTCCCACTTCCAACACAATATATATATATATATATATATATATATATATATATATATATATATATATATATATATATATATATATATATATATATATATATATATATATATATATATATATATATATATATATATATATATATATAATAACCATAGTTCTTTTCACTAATTTAGCATTTTTTTATATCATTATTTTCAGATTTTAAATAATTCCTAAATTTTTAAAATCCAAATTTTTTGTCTAATCAAATAAATTACCATTTTTAACCCTTTCTAATTACCTAATTTAATTTAAAGTAACCTTAATTTTTAATTTTTTCCATAAAACCCCAAATTTGAAAATCCAAATTCCATTATTTTTATCAAATATTCATGTTGAAACCTTTATTTTACCTAATTAACATTTACGGCATGATTTTTTTTTTGGATTCCCTTTAATTAAAAATTAGGGAAAATTATAACATGGTGAAACATCTTAATTTTTAACCTTAAAAAAATTCCTAAGGTTATTAGGAATAATAATTGTCAAGATATTCTCAAAGAAATTGAACTTCAGAAAAAATCCTAATTTTAAAAATCTAAAAAATCTTGAAATAAAATAAAAATTAAGATTTAGAACTCAGAATTAAGTTTCTCTAAACATTATCCTTTAAAATGTTAAAAATATGAAAATCCTAAATTTTTAACCTAAAAAAATCTAAGCACAAAAGAAGAAAATTTTGATTTAGGATCATACCTTCTTCTTTCTTAAGATTGGGAGTTAACAAAAAAAAAATGTTTAGATCAAAACATTATAAACTTTATTTAGAATCTCAAATCAAATTACTTGTTGCAATAGCATCACCCAACCGTAACAAAGAAGTATACAGATGACTGCTTTTATTTATGGTGGCTAGATAACGGGAAATTATTGGGTCAGGTGACCGAAGCCATCTCTCCGTTCGGTCGCCAATAGAAATGCGCCATCTGTTAGGCATTTTTTTAATTTAATATTAACGCTTTATGTCTTGTCAGAGTTAGCGACCCGACCCGATAACGCTATTCATTTGAATTCCGGAAAAGAAAGAATGGAAACGCCGCGTATTTTATTTTCGAGCGACATTTTCACTGTTACTCCAGCTCTGGTAAGCGCTCTCGAATTCCTCCATTACCTTCGGTTCTGCATTTGCTTATTCCTGCCGGAGGTAGACGACGAGACTGTAGAAGATCATCAATCAGGAAGAGGTATGGTTGCGCCTAACTTGCACTTTCGTTGCGTTAAAGTTATATTGCCGTTAAATTTTAGGGTTTGGTTTACTTATAATTTTACCAATGTTTGTTTAATCTAATGTACTGTTCAAATTTTTATTTTCTGATTTTTCACGCTTCTTCTCATCGTAAATGGATGAAGCAAATGATACGAAAGGTTTACGCTATCTTCTAAGTTTTAGGGTTTAGTAATAGTTGTAAAACTAGCATATATGTTCAATGTGGTTTTCAATTTTTTGTTTTTTTTTTTAATTTTAAACTTCTTTTAAGCTAAATAATTACGAAATGTAAGGTTGCGCTATGGTTGCGCTATGGTTGCGCTATTGTTGCGCTATGGTTGCGCTATGGTTGCGCTATAGCTGCGCTATTGTATGGTTGCGTTGTAGTTCTGATTTTTCTTTTTGTTATAGATGAGGACGCCGTATCAAAGGCCAGTAACATCTAGATGTTATGTTTCTTCTTTCCGGAAACATTGTGATGCTTTTGCCGAGATCATTGATGATGAAGTGGAGCAAACATTAAAGAATCTGAACATTCATCAATTTTTGAGGTTCCCCGCATTCCAGCAGTGTATACCACTTCTTTTTGAGGTTCTCAAATTCTGGAGTCCTGCTGATGAAGGCTTCATTGTCCTCGGTCATGTTTTGAAATTCACTTCTAACGAGGTTGCTTTGTTGACAAGTAATATTTTGAATATGGAATTTTTTATAGCTATATATTTTTTGAACTTTAACAACTAAAATTTTCTTACAGGTATGCCAAACAGAGGCATTGATATCAAATGAAGGATTGATCCTCTAAATGGACCTCTGTCAACTGAAATTAAAACAGAAATTTCAAACTTAGACAGATTATCTGATAATGCAACAAAAATAAAGACCTTTATTATGTTTTTGTTATCTAACCTTTCTTTCCACTAAATAGTCATAAAACCCCTAGAAGGCTCACAACTGTTGCAAATAATTTAAGTGAGTTCAGTTCCATTAATTGGGCTTCATGCTTAAGGAACTTCATGGTTGGGGAGTTCAACATAATTTTTGAGAAGTTTCAACAACAAAGACCATTGGGTTACATCAATGGCTTTTTTCCTCTTCTACTGGTAAGTTTTCACTCCTACTAGTTATTCTACATGTTTAATGTTTTTTAATGTTAACTTTAAATTTTTTATTTTTGGCATTATAAAGATTTGGTTTTTGGAACATTTTTCTTTGAATAAACCAACCGATTCAGAAATAAGACCACGTTTTCTTAGATGGCAGGGTATACAGATTTATACTTTACTCAAGATAATGCAGCCAAATTGTTTAAATTTTTAAAGAAAAGTGAGGTAATTTTTTCGTTTACCTGATGCAAATTATGTTAAGGTTGCGCTATGGTTGCGCTTTAATAAATTTTTCTATTTTTTGCAGATTTTTATTTGTCTTGACAATGTTACCAATGAGGAGGCCGAAAAATACGGGGCTGACATTACTGCCATACAAAACTTGGAAACCCGTTCAGGTCATGAACCACAAAAATTGCATTCACCCCAGAAAATTAAGGCTTCCGCAAGAAAGAAAATTGACACCACCCCACCTCCCTCCCCACCTCCCTCTCCTCCTCTCTCTCCCCCTGATTCTCCTCATAATGAACCACCAGAAACTAAATCTCTGCCGCCAACTCAACCTGCTACTCGTCCACCTACCGAAAATATTTCCACCAGTCAGCCTTTTGCTGAACAGCCACCCATTAGAAGGGCAGATTTAGAGGCTGTGCAGAATAAATATTTTGAAATATTTGAGAAGATGTTGAATAAAATTCAAGATAATGTGGGAGCAAGATTGGATAGAGTTGAAGATATTTTGGAGAAACTTCAGGCAGATCAAGACTCCCTGAAGTACAAATTTATTGAATTTCAAATGCAGTGTGATCACAATCCAGATAAGCCGCATATATCTAGTTCTGCCTCCAGCTTCCAATCCGTGAAAAATACAGCTTTGTATCCTTCAGGACAAGCACCAATACAAGATCTTCCTCCATCTCCACCAATGGCTAAAGAACTTCCACAACAACCAATACCTCCACCTCCACCATTGGCCGAAGAAATTCTTCCACAACCACCAATACCTCCACAACAACCAATACCTCCACCTCCACCATTGGCCGAAGAAATTCTTCCACAACCACCAATACCTCCACCTCCACCAATGGCCGAAGAACTTCCACAACAAAAGAGAAAAAGAAAAAATGATGAAAAAGCAGAGAGTACATCAAAACAAATCATACCATACGTAAAGAAGAACAAAGAGGTTATCTCTATTGAAAATATAATAGTTGAGACACGACCAGCATTGGAAATTATGGATTATCCAAGGAAGCCATTTTTAACAGAGGAAAAACAACGAATTATGGATGAATGTTTCAAAAAATTTAATACAAAGTAAGTTTAGTTGCGCTATGGTTGCGCTATAGTTGCGCTATAGTTGCCCTATAGTTGCGCTATGGTTGCGCTATAGTTGCGCTATAGTTGCGTTATAGTTGCGCTATGATTGCGCTATAGTTGCGCTATAGTTGCGCTATAGTTGCGCTACGGTTGCGCTATAGTTGCGCTATGGTTGCACTACGGTTGCGCTACGGTTGCGTTTTAACATTAAATTTTTCTTTGTTTTTGTAGGGAACACATAATATTTGCATCTGGAAACATCGAGATAAAAAGATCAGATATTGACATGCTGCTCACAAATGATTGGTTAGCAGATAACCATGTTGATGCTTTTGCTTTCTTTTTACTTGAGCAGAGTAGGTTAATGGCTGAGAAATTTCAACGTTACTTGTACATTTCTCCATTGTACAGGGTAAGTATAAATAATATTTTAATCCTTTTTTTCACTTTTGTTTTTCCTTATAGAACTGAATTATTACAGGTTTACAAGTCATACAATCAAGATTATCAAATTTTTATCAATCACATTAATCCAGTTTCAATTCAAGAAATCAAACTTATTGTGCAACCCATAATTTTTGAGAAGCATTGGGTTCTTCTTGTTAGAAAATTGAAGGAGAAAGTCTGGAAAATGTATGATTCATTACCAAATCCTGAACACAAGAGTATTTGTCATACAGTTGTAAGTTCAATTCATATTTCAAGTTAAATCCAGATTACTATGTTTATATACATAATTAATTTTTATAATGTTTTATTCGTACAGATAAAGTATTTGCACGAGGACACCATTGGATGCTTTTCAAGCGATATTACGAAATGAAATGTCCAGGCGGTTCGTGAAATTCCAACACAAACAAACAACTACGATTGTGGAATGTTCGTTTGTAAATATATGGAAAATGCCGTCCAATGAAAAAAAACAGACTGGAATGCTCATAAAGATTGGCAAACGCATATGCCAAAATTTAGGGCAGAGTTAGCATATTTTCTTTTTCTACAAACAAAGAAGTAAACAATCTGTAACTTATTGTAAATATTGTCCATGATTTATAAATGTACATTTTATTATATTTTTATATACTTTTTGATGTGCATTTTATTATGTTTTTATATAGTTTTTTATTGTTGTATAAAATGTGCATATTATGTTATATTCTGTAAAGAGCATTCTCTAAATTCTGTAACTTCTAAAATGTGCATATTCTGTAAAGCGCAACCATAGCGCAACCATAACGCAACCATAGCACAACTATAGCGCAACTATAGCGCAATTATAGCGCAACCATAACGCAACCATAACGCAACCATAGCGCAACCATAGCGCAACTAGATATCAAACAAGTTCAATTTTTCTATTTATCATCTTCATCCTAAAAATCAATAATGAAAGCTAAGCAACAACAACATTAGATTTTTTTTACAACCAATAAAGCATGATTCATATAAAAAATTTTATTACAACCAATAAATTAAATCAATAAGTCCAAATAAATATTATTACATTGCAAATTCATTAAATTTCAACTCCGAAGAAAGAAAATCCATCATCAACTTGGTGTATTCAGCTCCAGGTTGGCATAATGGTATGCCAGTTATATATTCCTCATTGAAACATTCAGGCATGCTTGAAAAGTTCATCTGTGTTGAAGAAGGTTCCTCCATTGGATTATCCCCCACCAAAGGTTTCTTATCTGTAAGAAACAAGAGTTTTAGTATTAGGATTAGGAATTAAATAATTACCAAGTTATTAAAAACTTACTTTTAGGCCGTTTCTTCTTCTCCCAATGACTTTTCAGTCTTGCATTTGATATGCCTTTAGGTCTACGCTTTAGAGGATCTTTCAAATTAGCAGTTCTACCTTGGGAACTAGCAACATCCTTCTGATTTCTTTTCTTGCCACCAAGAATTAAGTATAATTTTTTATACATGTTTTGCAATGAGGAAAGAATAAACTCCTCTGCCTCCTCATTCCCTTGAGCTTCCGTGCTCATTTGATATGCAAACATGCTCACCTGATTTCTGAATATGAATCCCCTACCACTTTGAAAATTATTACTTCTTTGAGAATTAAGCAAGTAACCTGAATAAAAAACTTGTTCAGCCTGTAACTAGTATTAAAAATCAACACATCTCCAAAACATTCATAATCTATCCTGCTTCTGCCATCAACCCAGAAAAAATTTAACAATCTATCCTGATCATCATATTGAACATCCCATGCGAACATGTGATCCTCAACTTGTCGATCTTTAAATAATTGAATCAAAGAATTAGTGTCATCAATTTCAATCATTGCTCTTTTCTCCTTCTGAATAAAATTGTAGGCATCCCTCTTAGAGAATCCGACATTCTCACATCCACCAACTTCCTCTGCAAGGTAGGCATATGCATCAACGGTTCTAATCCCTGCATTTGTCATCGATTTAAGGACGAAAGCTTTTTCCTCAATAACATTCCTACATGATCTTAAAAGGTGTCGGTCGGCTGGGCTAGCTAATTCATGGTTGTGGGATTCAATAAATCTTTTGACATGCCAGTAACCATCTTCATCAGTGACAAACCTCACCATGGCTGGACAACCAATTCTGACAACTGGTCTAATGAATCTCTTTCTCTTTCCTGAATTATGATCATCACTTTTCTTGAAACCAGCTTTTGAACAAACAAAGTCTTTCGATTTTATCTTTCTAGAATTTGGCCAAAAACTGCGATGATCCTTTTGGACACTAAAGCCATTATCGTGAGCATAAGTGCAAAAACATTCATATGCTTCTGTCTCATCTTTGTAAACAGCCTAAAAGCGCAAGTAAAGGACAAGTAAAGGGCAAGCAAAGGGCAAGTAAAGGGTAACTATAGCGCAACTATAGCGCAACTATAGGACAACTATAGCGCAACTATAGCGCAACTATAGCGCAACTATAGCGCAACCATAACGCAATCATAGCGCAACCATAGCGCAACCATAGCGCAACTATAGCGCAACTAGATATCAAACAAGTTCAGTTTTTCTATTTATCATCTTCATCCAAAAAATCAATAATGAAAGCTAAGCAACAACAACATTAGATTTTTTTTTTTTACTTTTTCGACAAAAGAACTTTATTCTGCTTAAAAATCGCAAAATCAAAAATCCTAAGACTATTGAGCTGAAACCTACGTCTTCTTTCTGCGGCGATGAGATTAAAACTGACTGTTTACAACTTTCTAACTCGTTTTTCCAAGAAACTTACCGATATATTGAAACCAAAGGAATTTCCGGCTAAGTTAGGTTCCGATTTCGATTCATGCAACAGCCCTTCCGATTCATGCACTCCCTCTTCCACCTCCCTCTTCGCTGAGCAGTCCATTTCTTCTCTGCAATTTTCTGGCTCATTTTTTCTTCTACAGCAGTAGATATTTACGTCTTTCGCGGGTATCAAAATGAAAAAATAGAGCGGCAAATGCTTAAAAGTTTAAATGAATAGCGTTTTCGAGTCAGGTCGCTAACTCTGATAAGACATAAAGCGTTAATATTGAATTAAAAAAACGCCTAACAGATGGCGCATTTCTATTGGCGATCGAACGGAGAGATGGCTTCGGTCACCTGACCCAATAATTTACCCTAGATAACAAGAGTGATTCTCAATGACGGCTCCACTAAACTTAAAGTTTGTTAGGGTTAGAGCTGAAATTGGAGCTGAAGATTGAATGGGGATGGAAGCTAGAGCTCTACAATGGAGAAGAGTTTAAAATGTTCACTCAAAACCCATTAGAAACCAATAAATTTATAGTACGATCGCAAGGCTCTTCTCACCTATTTCGTTGTTAGCAATATATACTTCGGGGTGATATCATCAGGGTTGGGCCACAAGAGTACTGCAAGTGTTCAAGAAATTTTCAAGACACTAGATTAAAATATCAAACACTTGTATTTAATCCCAACTCATTTGACAACTTATACATTTTGATATTGCAACGACATTTTCATACTATTAGATTTCTCAGCTACTAGATTAATCCATTAAAAAAAATTCTTGTAAATGCTTTGAATTAAAAATTAAAAGGTCATGTTTGCTTTTAATTTCAATGATATTATTGTAGAGAATGGGCAATCTTGATCTTAAATTTGATCACAACATCAAAACAAAATGAAAACATGCCATATAACTCATGAATATATATCTTAAATTTACTCTTTATTAACTATGAAGCCAGAAATAATGAAACCAGGGATAAAATCAGTCATTTTCCACCCCAATTTCAATTCTTTTCGGAATTAAAATAAATAAATAAGTAGTTCTGCCAACATTTCAAGTCTTGATATCCGGGTTTAAGTATTAAAACCAGGGATAGAGTGACGCAATCTCAATGCAATTCAACCTGGCTCAAGCTTGGATCAAACATATTTGTGCAGATAGAACCATTTCAATCTCAAAGAGGCTGGTTGATCGATGCGTTTGTGTTTGTTCTTAAAGCAAGAAGTAACATATATTATCATCAAAGTAGGCTTTTTTATTTTTCCGTAACTTAAGATAACCATGAAAGGAACCCGAATTACTTCTCAGGGTTGTGGCCTTGTCTGAACTATGAATATGTCATTCCCTACAACACAACCTTCAACGTCCTGAGGACAGCCAAATTTCTGCTCAAGAAAGAACCCAATAGCACAAAGGCGTTGCCCCAACTGCCTTCTATAGATAGGATCAACTGTTAATGGCTTCTTACTGTAATCGACAGTTAAACGGGCAACTTCTCCATCTGCAGGGCCAGAACCAAGAACTAGAAGCTCTTCGCTAAAGTTTGCAAAAGCCATGGTACAAACATTGCCATCAAACTTGTTAGAAGTAAATCTCCATGGAACTCCACGAGTTCCTGAAGCCAGAGTTTCCCCTAAGCCCGATGCAATCTCAGCCATGAGAAGCTTGGGGTCATTCTCCACTGGGCTAACGGTGTGTAGAACAAAGGAGAGATTAGGTGAGACCATCTGTTGCACCAAAACAGCCATCTGTGCTTCCCTTTGCGGAACACCAGCAGCTCTACGGCTCAGAATGGCTCGCCTCGTATACAAGGAAGCCCATACACGGCCTATTGCAGCTCCAAAGATGGTTGGGCTCAAGAGGCTGACATTTGGGATGGATTCATACAGTCCAGCAGCTGACATTCCAGCAAGGTCTTCAACATTGGCACTTGATCTTACTATAAGCCGGGCATTGGCTGGAAGAATTCTGCCAATGGCTTCAATGGTTTCTTGAGATGGAGCTTGGGCAGATATCAATGCCTGGAGGTCTAAGCACAGGTGATCAAGTTCACCACCTTCAAGATTAGCTGTTTCTATCTTTTCTAAGAGGAAGAGGAAGGTATCTAGAGAGTCGCTTCGCTCAAGCACTGATTCCATTGATCCAAATGGTAATATAGCACCTGAGGGGACTTTAAATGAAGCAGGAATGCCCTGATCACTGTAAACTGCCATCAAATGAGCAAAACAAACGAGGTCAGCATATAAGCAAAGCGGGGAACTAGATTGCAGCAACATAATTTTTTATTTTTTTCAGTAAAAAGTGGCGAGAGTCACACTTAGCAAGCCTATTAAGAATCATAAAAAAGATTGCTGAATTTAGGCGGTGAACGGGACATTAAGTGGTGGGAGAGAACATACATGGAATGGAAATAGAAAACAAAGGAGTCTAGGATACAATTATAACTTCATTCGTTCTCAATAAGACAGCATGGTTCCTCATTTACATGGCAGAAAAATTTCTATGGGCGATTTTTTACTTTCAAAAAGCTAGTGTAGGTTGTGAAGAAGTTATTGTGGGTTCCAGCTCGCCTAAGTGGTAAAAATTTTAAAATTTTTTGCTAAGGTCCTTGAATTAAACCCCGCCGCCTACATCAAATTTGTGCTTTGACACTCAACTTTTCTATCTCCTTTCCACATATGTTCTCTCCCACCACATTCAGCTCAACAGAATACACGATAAAACTAAACAGCAGGAATAACATTCAAAAGATGATCCAAATAAGGAAAATGACAAATTGATTCCAGTACAAGTTCACAGTTAAGAAGCTGGCTATTTTATTTTAACCAGGCTAGACCTACACGAAGGAAATCACAAATAATTCCTCTATAAAGGAATTGAAATTATACTAAAGACATTAGTTGAAATTGTTCGATGGGGAATACAGAAAAAACAATGGGCAAAACATCAAAGTTACAATGACATTGAAATGCAAGTCACAATGCGAGAGCAGTTTCAGTTTGAATTGTATTGATACTAGAGAAATACATCACAAGATCCAGCTTTTACAAGCGCACTTGCACCAACCTAGAAGCTTATGCCACCATTAAAATAACAACAACAACATCATCAAGGCTTTATCCCACAACATGGGGCCGGCTAAATGAATCATGTCTTCATTGTGTTCTATTGAGAATCAAATTCTCATTTAAATCTAATAAAAAAAAAGATCATTTCTAATATTTTCTGATAAAATATTTTTAGGTCTGTCTCTACCAATCTTAACATAGACCAGATCTAATACATCCACTCCCCTAACCAGGTCATTGGAAGGCCAACGTTTTATGTGAACAAACAATCTAAGCGACTCCCTCTAATTTATCTGCAACTAAAGCTACTCCAGCATTTTCACGTATGCACTCATTTCGCATTTTGTCTCTAAGAGTGAAGCCACTCATCCACTTGAGCATCCTAATCTTTGCAACACTTAACTTCATTTTATGTTTCTCTTTTAATGGCCAACATTCTGCGTCATTAAGCATTGCAAGTCTTACCACCATATTAGAGAAATTTTCCTTCAATTTAAGGGGTACTTTTCTATCACATAATAGGCTCAATGCATTCCTCTATTTCACCATCACTTTGAACAATAAATGCGAGATATTTAAAATGTGTTATCTTATTAATAACTTGATCGCCCAAAGTCACAATTCCCCTACTAGAACTATTACTACTAAAATTACACTCTATGTATTCAGTTTTAGATCTACTAAAACGAAAACTTTTAGACTAAAAAGTTGACCTCCATAATTCAAGTATTCCTTCAACTCCTCCCTCTCTAGTCTTATTAACAAGAAGAATATCATCGGAAAAAGCATACACCATATTACATCCTCTTGCAAATATCTAGTAAGAACATTCAAGCAAAAATATCTGGACTTAAAGCTGGTCCTTGATGTAATCCAATTGAAATAGGAAAATACTTGGTCAAGCCATCTTGTGCTTGAACACAAGTAACAACCCCTGCATACATATCCTTAATGACTAGAATATAAGCATTATTAATTTTTTTTTTTTTCTAGAACTCTCCAGAGCACTTCTCTTGGAACATGATTTCTCTAAATCAATAAATATCATATGTTGATCATTCTTATTCTCTCTATACTTCTCCATCAATGTAAAGCTTCCATACACCCCAACCAAAATGCAAAAGCCACTCATTGGCATGCTATAGCTGCCAGTATTCAGAGAATTATTCTTCTTGAAGTGATTTTAGCACGTGATCTCTTCTTTAGAGTGTACAAGCAAATTAATAAGCATAATGATGTTAATTTTCACTTATCATGATTTATTGATTGTGAAAGAAAAGCTATTTTTTGTCCTGCCTGAGATCCTCAATCTTTTATAGGACATCATAACTGCCAAAAAACATGAATAAGTGCAAGTTGTCATCAAAACTAATGCTATATACCATAAGTCGTACAGCGATATCTATACGAAAGTTCAATTTGGGTAGTTAGACCTACTTGAACTGTCCAAGGAACATCAAGGGGGGGGGGGGGGGTTGAATTGGTGTTTTAAAAAATTCTTTAAAAAAATCTATTTTTGAATGTTTAAACCAAATTCACAACTTAAGTTTAAAATCAGATCTTATAATGCGGAAGCTAATGATATGAAAAATCAAATTCTATTTTTTGTTTTGATTTTGTAAAAAAAAATGAGAATATGTTTTCCTTCACTTTTTATTTTCAGATTTTACTTCTTTTTCTTTTCTAACAAAAGTTAAATAAAAAACAATCTCAATATTCTCAACTCATATTTGCATGAAAAGTAAACATATGAGAAATAAAAATGCAAAAAATAAAAGTGCTAATAAAAAGCAAGAACGAGCACCCTAGAAATATATAATGGTTCGGTTAACCTTGACGTACGACTACTCCCTAGAGTCTTCCTCTTCGAGTATTGCACTAAATCTTTTAGTGACTCTCCTTTAGCTCCTCCAACAAGGGGGATAAGCCCTTACAAAATAACTTTCACCATTCCACGGTGCTCCTGAGAACCTAAATTCTTTTCACCCTCCTGGCGAGGTAGAAAGCCTAGAATCCTTTTCACCTTCTTGGTGAGGCAGAGAACTCGATGATCTTTGGCCATGAAGAATTTCTCCTCAGAGCAATCGATGGTATTCTCTATTCGAATGCGCTTTGTTCAAATGCAGAAAGCAATTAACGGGGGAGGAGAAGGAATGGGAATCAGTTAATGCTTTATTGCTATATATATTAATATACTAATGTTTATTTTCCACTAATGCTCCACTATCACCCATCTAATCCCTCTCAGCCGTACAAGGAGATATAATGTTGTAGAATTACAAGTCATACTCGTACAACACAAGAAGAAAACATACATCAAACATGCATAAATATTTAAAACTGAAAAAAGAAATTATATTCAATCAAAGTTCATAATTTATGCCTTATAACATCTATTTATAGACTCCTCATCAATAGATTGATAGATAGATTGATAGACATAGTTGGCACAAGATAAACTCAATTTGATTCTAGATATCCATCAAGTTCACACTAGAGCCTCATTAAAATATAAAGTATTTAAAATCTCAAATTATTTATCTTATCACCATGAACGTAATTGCTAGTGAACAAAGATAAAATTAAATAAGAATAAAGCTGTAAGTTTCCCGCAGAAGTTTTAAAACAACCTGTAACTGCACCTAAGAAAACATTATATAATACAAGGAACAACACCCACAAATATATAGTCTCGAAAGTAAGAGAATCAGTAGATAGCTGCTATAAATCAAAATAACTTTGCTTGTCTTTGAAACATTCGACCCCAACAAACCAACATTTTCATATCCCCATCATAGTAAAGCCAAAAACACTGCAGGTAACACTTGAATTGGACTTGAAGGCATACAAGAACAAAACCAATCTAATCACATTACCGAATTATATAGACTAAATGAATAATAAGAAACAAAAGCATTCCTTCATAAGGCCATCATCACAAGAATGTTCCAAAATACCCAAGATTACAAAGAAAACTACCAATGAAAAAAAAAAAAATTGGCTTGAATCATTGCTTGAGTGATACTTCCAATGAGTATAAAACACCATCATCAAATTTGTTCGGCTTTGATAAATTCAACATCTAATTTAGCATTTAACACTCATCACAGAAATCAGGACATAAATTTTATGCTTCCTGAAATGTACTATAGGAGTCATAGCAAGCAAATCTATCTCATCAGTTAGTAAGATATCTCAGGACTATCAACAGTGAGCACAATTTCATCATCTAGAATAACCTTACTAACAAGCTGTATAAGAACATCTGAAAGAATATTAGATATGGATTTACAGGTAGATAGAAAGAGAGATGAATTCAAAAAATTAGCAATCGACACATATAATAATATTAAACTATACGAAAATTGAGAATCTCAAATTTTCAGTACATAGGCATTAGTTATAAGCATTGCAAAATTTTAAATGTCTAGATCTTACATTTAATAATTTTTTAATGCTTATGATAAATTTAAACAGACCTTGACTTTATCATCATGTTTAAACCCCATGTAACTCATGTTCACATCAATATAAGGCATATAGTTATCATAATTATGCTCATGCAACTCATACAAATCATTAAAGTAAAAAAAATAATCAAAAGCAAGTAATTAATGCTAAAATACCAATTAGGGATTTTGACACAGCCCTATGCCTAACTCTAAAAATGAAATATTAATGAAATTGAACAGACAAACTACATAAGTATGATATGTTTATACAAATAAAAGCTCTTTGAATAAAATTAATCCAAATGGCTTAAAAATTAGTTGCAATAAATTATACACATTTTTAGGCTTTACCAAATGGATGGAGTTTTATATTTAAAGTTTAAGACATTTATGTATAATTAATTCACTGATATATTGATGTTACTCAACTTTCATCAAGAGGCTAGTTTTATGAATTTTTATGTCACTAAACAAAAACCTAAAATCAAAATTAATTTTATTCTATCACATATCGTATGAATAATATCATCTGATAATACATCAAAAGTTGTGTTTTTCAAATAATTCATCAAATATAATAGTCATGATTGGTTTAGTTTCATTTTCATATTAAGAATTATATTCAATTCCCCTTAAAAGTTTAGATTCAAATCTGTTTACATGCTCAATTTTAGTTTCATATTAAAATTTGGTTGTGATGTAGATGCAAATGCAGATTTAGGCTCAAAATCAATAAGGGGCTCTATGATTGGCTGCATGTTGAGTGTGAAGTAAATGAAGAGGTTTTAAAAATTTGGACATTTAGATGACTGCATTTCAAATGCAATATATTATAGGAGTGAATTTGAAAATCATCTAATGGTTCATTTTTAGTGCATTTGGAATTTATCTATTTTGAGCAAATTTCCAATGCATAACTTCAATAACAGTGATATCGGTAAGCCACCATCATAAAAAACAAATGCCACCGGCCTCCGACTACCCACAGCCATTGCCGCTAATCATCATTGGCCATCACAGCAACCGCCGCCATTGATAGTCGCACCTACCATTGCTAACTACTGCCCTCACTGTCAACTAGTTTTAATTAGGCATTGCCACTGCACCTAATCGTCGATGGTTGGTTGCTAGCCATCACAACAGTCGCTGCTACTGCCGGCTCCACCTACCATCTCTAATCACTGCCCTCACCATCTGTTGTTCCTAATGCACTGTTATTGTACTTCGTATTTCCTTACTTTAAACCAAACAAAAAGAATAAAATAAAATGAATTGAAATCCTACATTTGTAATATACTCAACCAAACAACTCAAAAGTTTTTTCAATACATTACTTTTCTTTACACTGCATTCATTTTTCATCAAACCAAACAACTTATAGAATAGCTACATTCATAGCTGCAAATCAATTTTTTTTTTTTTTTTCATATAAAACATCCTCCAACAAATATTCATGAACAATCATTTCTTCAATAAGATCATATTCAACCTCATATATTTCATATCTTGGTGAATGTTTAATGTGGTTTGCATAGGTTACTATGGAGTTATTCTTTGGGAATAGGCACAATTGTCATAGTCTTAATAGGAGATTAGTAATAACATTTCTAAATATCTAAATCTATTTCTAAAGCCTCTTACAATATATTTGGAGAATTATAGGATTGAAACAAGTTGAAAGCATAACATTTCCTCATCATGTATACAAGTTGCAAAATGCATTATATGGATTGAAACAAGCACATATAGCTTGGTATGATAGACTTAACATATTTTTACTAGACAATTTATTTATTAAAAGATTGTCAATAGTAGATAACTTATTAAAAGAACAGAGCTTGATATATTGATAGCACATATATATTTGTTCAAATTAATGAATGACATTTTCTGTGAAGATTTTCATGTACGATGAGGTATTAGTTTGAAATGAGTATAATAAGTGAGTTGACCTATTTTTTATGGTTTAATGTGAAACAAGTGAAGAACACAACCTTTCTGAATCAAATTAAGTATGCTAAGAAATTAATTAAGAAATCTAATATGAAAAGATGTAAAGTGTGAATATTCCCATGAGCCTTAGTTGGATAAGGATTTCAGTGAAAATCCTATAGATCCAAAAAGGCTTAGAGATATGATAAGATCTTTAGAATTTTCTGGTATCTCATAGGTACACCCACTATGGGCATTTGGTATCCTAGGGATATTGTATCCTCGACCTAGTAAGATATAAAATGTACAAGCACATTAGGAACATGTCAATTCATTACACATTCACTAATCTCTTGATAAAGTAGAAATTAAAACTGTGTAGCTCTCTATTGAAGAAGCAGAATATATAGCTAACAAAAAATTGTTGTTGATCAAGTCTTTTAGCTGAAGCAACAATATTTTAATTTTAGTTTATAAGCGGATACAATTCATATTTTGTGTCATAGCGTTCAACATTCACGAAATAAAAATATTGATATTCATCATAACTTTATCAAAGCTTATGTATTGAAAGGTGATATTAATATTAGGTTTATCATTATCAATTGGCAGATATCTTTATAAAGGCACATAATTATGAAATATTTAGAGCCTTAGAACTAAATGGAGAATGATAGACTTAGGTGCCTAGACTATATCTAAGGTGTTTATGCTTGTAATTATACTTATGTGAATGTTTGTGCTTTGTGATTTTTTCTTATTTAATGTTTTATTGTTCTAATTACATTTTTTTTCAAGTGTTAGTGCAAAACCTGAAAAATATCGATCGTACGAGTCACATGCATTTCAATGCGCCGCGATGAAATTAGGCGAAATTTCAAAATTGTAGAAATTTGACGCAATTAATTTTATTAAATTCTAAGTGAAATTTTGTTTGAAACGAGATAAAGAACCTACACCTAATTTCGTTGAATTTAAACTAAAAACGTCGAAGTTAACTTAAGTAAGAATTAAGCCTAAATGACCAAATTGCCTACATGACCGTTAAGAGAACCAATGGCACATGCATAATTAAGCATTTAATTAATCCCTTAAACCCTCCTAACGCCTAAGGGATCAAAATCATTCGGTCCCTAGCACTTTTGTTCTACCGTTCGCGTGAAAGGGAGAAGGGCAGCGGGTGCAAGGGGAAATAGCGGCGTCGGCGAGGTTTCCGGCGAGCTCTTGGGAGAAAAGTGAAGGAAAAAGACTAAGGAGAAGGAGATAAGCTTCTATAACAAAGAAACTCTCATTTTCCCCTAAATTTCCTTGTGTTAAAATTTTAGGGTTTGCTTAAGATTTTTAAAAAAGAATGATAGGGAAGGATTATAGCATGATTATAACAATTTAAAATGTAATTTTGCATAATAAAATCTTAGGTTTTCAAATTAGGGTTTTATGAAAATTTAATTTTGTCTTAGGAATAGTGTTAGGAAAGGTATAAAAACACTTTATAATGATGAAATTTGAATTTTCCCTAAGTTTTTTTTTTATGTTTAAAAATTTAAGGTTTTTCCTAATATCGAGATTTCGTGAAAATTTTTTTACAAGGGTTGTTCCTATAGGTCTTAGGAAGGTTCTAATTATGAGAAAAATGAGATTTTTATCCAAAAAATTATTTTCCTAATTTTTAAATTTAATTAATCCAAAAAATAATTAGGTTTAATTATAATATAGGTTAGGAAAAATGTTTTAAAATATAAATGGAATACAATATGTAAAATTTAAGTTCCTAAAATTAGGAATTAAATTAAAACTAAAATTGTATATTAAAATTTCATTAATTACTTAGATATAGAGTAATTAGGAAGAGAAAATATGATAGGAAAATATTAAATAAGAACATTGAATAGGAGAAATGCTTTTTTATTAATTCAGTATTTGTTTTTCTTAGGTGTTAAGCCTGAGAAGGGGTTGGTTCGAGGAGGTTTGCAAAGTGAAATTGCTTAGCGTAAGTGACAAATTACTCTCTAAATTCATATTCTTTCTCTTTTAAGATGTTAGTTGTTTTAAGTTACATATGGCCTTAAGTATATTCATGTTGCATTACTCTTGTAAAATGTTAATTGTCTTGAGTTGCATATGACCTTAAGTATATTCATGTTGCATTGCTCTTGTAAGATGTTAATTATCTTAAGTTGCATATGACCTTAAGTGTATTTAAGATGTTAATGGTATTGTGTTTACATATGACTTTAGTTTTTCCATTAAACAACTTATGACTTAAGCTTTTCTTCACGTATAACGTTGCATGTTTAGATAGAAAACTCTCTTCATATGTATAAAAGTTCACTTTTAGCATGAAAACTCATAATCAAATTCATTTAGTGGGTTGAACATATGCATGGTTGATATGTTAAATCATATATGTTATGATATCAAAATGATATACGAGTTTGTGCATGTTGAGTCATAATACCAATACAGTGCATTTGCACAATACGGCTCTTCGATGCAAAATGGTGATGAATGACCAATATGAAATTGTACTTGATCAGTACAATAAGGGTACTCCAGTACGGATGTTTATATATATATATATATATATATATATATATATATATATATATATATATATATATATATATATGTAGAAGTTTAGTAGTTTATATATCTATAGTGCAAAATAAAATAAAGAAGTTTAGAAGTTTATATCTTTTAAAAGCATTCATTTCAAAAAGGTTCTATAGATAAATATAAGTCTATTTTAGCATGCATATTGATTCCTCTTCATTGCACATGAGTTTAGTAGATATAACTATTACTTATTGAGCGTTAGCTCATTCTCTAATTTTGTGATACTTTTCAGGAAGTCCTGCTATTAGGTGATGGCTAAAAGACCCTGGTTTACATACAACTATAGAGGACCAGATGACAGGTTTCATGTATTTTAATTTGATGTAATTTTTATTGGTGGATGTTGACATATTAAATTTTATCAACCTTCGTATATCTTTTACTTATATATGAAAAGTTTTGATATAATTGAAAGTTTTTTTTTTAACGGCGTTGATTATATATTAAATTGTTAAGATTCAACTATTTCATTTTTTAATGTTATTGAAAAGATATGTTTTAATATTTAAGTGTGACATTCGTTATCGCCTTGTCTATGCGAGCTCACTGGGCCGGACCATGATAAAAGTGATATCATAGCCCAAATTTAAGATATAGATCAATATAAAACGCCATTAGGATGATTTATGACTCATAGAAACTATAGGGTGTATGTTTATATGGAGTTATTGAATTGAAATATTTTAATTGTCTTAGGGCTATAGATCTAGAGCACAACGCCACTGATGAAAAAACATATGATAATACTAAACAGGGTGGAAGAGAAGTTCCAAATGTTCCACATGTGGCACAAACTCTGGGTGGTGGCAGCAGTGCTACCATAAAAACGTTCACTCAGATGATGACGACTGTAATGCATTTGATTCAACATTCCCATGAACAGTAATAATCTAGTTCCAAGTGTCACGACCCGGCCCGGCTAGCCCGAGTTAATGGGGCGGGAACAGTCAGTCATACAGATAAAGCATATAAAACATGAATAACTTTATTAAACACCTTAATATTGTACACAAATATCATCCAGAAACATGAAAAAGTCATTAATAACATCAAAACTAAAAGAGAGTTTCATACTATTCATCACACATAACTACTAAAACTCTTTTAATCCATCAATTACATAAACTCCATATTACTGATCAAACACAAGTACATACACAAACTTAAATTCACAAACTACACAGGTACATAACAAAGACTCAAACTGAAATCATAAAAAAGGAACCTTTCTTCCTGAGGTCCCCTACGACGATACATGTACGGTCGTCGTGCAGCCATCACTTCTTTCCTGAAAAATATTTCAAACGTAGGATGAGTTTACTCGCTCAGCAAGTAATTCATAACTCAGTTAATTTCATAAGATACAAATAACAAAAATATTTATAATTGAAATTATTTTATATTATTTGCAAATAAAAAACATTTGAATTTCCATTCTTACTTTCCTTTTCCTTAACATTTCATTCTTTTCATTCTTTCCTTTCAATTTTTTTTCATATGCAATGTAAATGCAAAAATGCTTATGTCAAATGTATACACCCGTCCCGGAAGTACCCTTATTCGTACTGATCAAGTACACAGTCAAATTTTTAGCAATTTCTTTTACCA
Organism: Dendrobium huoshanense; assembly: GCA_016618105.1. Classification (NCBI taxonomy): domain Eukaryota; kingdom Viridiplantae; phylum Streptophyta; class Magnoliopsida; order Asparagales; family Orchidaceae; genus Dendrobium; species Dendrobium huoshanense. The sequence continues at coordinate 34,831,477 of CM028342.1, read as the reverse complement.
TTTGGCTCCGAAGAACCCCATTACCATTTGGCTTTTGTAAGCCCCTTTACCATTACCCTTTTGACACTTCCGGATCAACATGCAGTATGAAAGTGTTATTTCATTTAAATCTTTCAATTATGATCAATTTTCTTTCATATACTTCATTTATTCATATGCTCTAATTGCTTTCATAAATTATTGCTCCAAACTTAATCTTAAACATATAATTATAATTATATTATAATTTTTGGATTAAAATAATTATGAAAATTATAAAAAAAAAAAATTTCCTAAAAATTCCAAGTTTATGCTTTTAAAACATTTCTAATGTTCTTAGGAATAATTTTTCTAAAAACACTTAGTAGAAATTAAGTTTTTAACAAAAAGCCCTAATTTCTATTTTGCCAAAAATTTCTCCAATATCTTCGTTTTCAATATTAAAACGATCCTTTAATCCTTCCTTAAAGATTTCGCAAGGAAAATTTGAAAGAAAAACAAAATCTTATAAAACCCTAAAATTTTCTTTTCAAAAAATTTAGAGATCGAGAGGGATTCGTTTCAAAATAAACATACCTGAAGACTCCTTTCGTCGTCTTCTTCGATTTGGACTAATTTTCTCGCCGGAAGATCGCCGCCGGAGCCACCCTCGCGGAACCTAGGCCGTCCGCCCTCCTCTCTCACGGTTTCGGTCTTTTGATCGATCGAAACGAGCGAATGAGGGAGAGAGAGAGAGAGTTTGGGTTTCTATTAAAAGGAATTGGGGTTTTTGCAAAAGAATCAATTGCCCTTGCTTAAATAGATTTGGCCTAAGGGATAAGTGAGGGTAAAATGGTTATTTTAAGACTTCAAACATTTTATGGAAGGAATCAATTGCCCTTGCTTAAATAGACGATCAAAACTGAACATCAAAGGCTAGGTGGATTACTTCAACCCCAACCTATTCTAGAATGGAAGTGGAATGATATTGCTATAGACTTCATGACGAGTTTACTAAGATCTCGACAGAGTCATAATGTTATTTGGGTTATCCTTGATAGGCTTACGAAGTATGCTCACTTCTTACCTATTCGACAAACTAACTCAGTTGAGAGGTTAGCAATGTTATATGTGGCTGAGACTATTCGATTGCATGGTGTACCAAAGTCTATAGTATCTGATCGTAATGACATATTTACCTCTAGACTATGGAGGAAGGTTCAAGAGGCTATGGGTACCGGATTAATATTTAGTATAATATTTCATCTTCAAACTGATGAACAATTTCAGAGTATTATACAAACTCTTGAAGATTTGATTAGACTGTGTGTTCTTGATTTTGGTGGAGGATGACAATCTGACATTCCTTTGATAGAGTTTGCTTATAACAATAACTTTCAAGCAAGCATAGGAATGTTTCCCTACAAAGCATTCTATGGAAGGAAATGTAGAACACCCTTATGTTGGACTGAAGCAGGTGTAAGGAAAGTAATTGGCTCTGATTTAGTTGATGATGTTACAAACAAGATCAGAATTATCAGAGATAGGCAAAAAAAGTATTATGATGCACGTGCAGGGGGTATTTTTGGAATATTTATAGATGCCTTCTGTCTGCTTGTACGGATGTTGCAGATCCGGTGGCGTAGAGTAGCAGCTTCTGGATCAATTGTTTGCTGCTTTGTACAGGTAGACTGTCGTGCATTATTTGTTGATTTTTGTAGGCGGATCATAGTGCACTAACTAATCTCCTGCCTTGGCTTGTAGACAATTTCCTTTACATGATGTTTTTGTTCGTGGTCTTTGCTTTGCATACGAGTCTTCTAAATCTGACTTTTATGACGTCTCGTACAGGTTTGTATTTGTCGTAGCCGTTAATCTTTGCTTGTAACAAATCAACATATTTGCTCAACATTGAACAATAATTGATTGTAGAGGTGTTGTAACATTCATCACCTTCTACCACGATGACTTGTTGGGGTGTGGGTATCTTGTATGTGTAGCAGATATATTACATGCAACTTGCATTGACCGTGGAAGGGTCATATTCTAGCTTGCACTTGCTTATGCATCCATCATAATCTCCTTGAATGCATTCATTGCATCCTCCTTGAATGGATTCGTAGAATGCTTGTCAACCTTATTGTTTACAAACAAGTTGGCATATATATATCTGAGGTCAAATGATGTTAGCCACTTGCAAACTATATTTGTTTAAGACTTGTTCAACAAATCTTGATCATTAATCTGTCATGTTTACTACGTATTGGACTCATTTGTTGATGCACTTTCTTGAAATTGAATCACTATTGATGGTGGAGATGTCATCGTATGTTGTACATATATATTGGTAGGAGAATGATGTACTCATGTATAATTAAACGACTTTGATTGCTTAGCGATAACATTCATCTCAAGCTATTCGAGTACACTTTTGATGTAGGTATGTTAATGTTGGATGCTCAATCTTGCTACATTGACCTTAAGCATAAATACATGTATGCACAAGGAGTCTACCTTCATTGCATTCTTTATGATTTTCTAACCTTGCTTGTTGATGAATTGTTGTTGATAAGAGACATGACATTGTATCCTTTCATTCAATTGATATGATCGTTGTAGGCCAATTATGATTGCTCAAATAAGCTTTTTATCAAAGCTTGTAATGACTCCATGGGTGATTGTTTGCTCGCTTGGATGAAATTCAAATGGATCACCCTCTTTGATTATCACTCGCATGATGATTCTTTAACCTTTAAAAGCTTAATGTTATGACCCGAATTCAAATTTTATTGAGTCGTTAGGATATGCATATCCAAGTTCAAGTCAAAAGTGGCCCAACTCTTATTATTATTTTTTTTAATTTGTCTTGAGTTTGATATCCAAGCTCATATATTTTCTTATTAGACTTGAGTTCAAAATATGTCTCATGAGGTCCAAAAATTGATTCAAGTCCTTTTTGAGTTCAAATGAAAGTCCAAGTTTAAGTCCAAGTCTTGTTGTCCAAATCAAATTCTTGTTTGATTTCAAATGATTGAATCAAGTTCAAGTTCAACTTTGTTCAAGTATCAAGTTTGAGTTCAATTCAGTCATGTCCGACTCAAGTCTTACACAAGTCTTTCATCATTTATCCAAGTTTGGTTTTGAGTTTGAATTAAGCATTTTATTAATGTCTTTTCGAATGTTCAAATGAGTCCAAGTACAAGTTCTTCATCGTTCTTGCATGTCATTCAAGTGCAAACAAGTCCAAGTCTCAAATTGTTCTCTTGAGTTCAAATGAGATCCAAATGTAGCATTACAATCACCAGAAATTTCGGCAGCCTTCCGGCTTCTCCCCCATTTAGGGGAAAACTACGGAAAACTGGGCCTTTCCCACCACGCTAAGAAAAGCGTGCATGGTAGATGCCCTCTTTCGAGGACACCGCGGCCGTGTAATTTTTCGATCCCCCACCACGCTAAGAAAAGCGTGCATGGGTATTTTTTTTTTTGTAAAAAGTATTTTTTTTATTTTTTTTGAAAATATTTTGTAAGCAAGGCAGTTATTTCCCCGCAAGCGGGTACTTATGGGTATCCCCGCGTTGTCGTGCGCATCGCACCGGGATCCCTTCTCACCACGCTAAGAAAAGCATGCATAGGCGGGGTTTCCAAGGCGATACGAACTTCGAAGAAGGAATTTAGGTGATTACCCGCTTCGTCGCAAGCGTCGGGATGCACTCCCTCCCACCACGCTAAGAAAAGCGTGTATAGGTGGTTATTTTGTCTCGACGAATGCGTTGAAACGAGTTCTTGGAGTTTTAGGGTTTAGAATTTATACCTTGGCGGCCGTCGGCGCGGATCGAGGGAGAAAAGCATATTATATATATATTTTTAGAAATTAATTAAAAAAAATATTAATTATAATTAAACTTAATTATAACTTATTATAATCAATATTATTTAATCATGATTAAAAATATTTAATATAATTAATTTAACTAATTATATTTAATTATAAATAATTAATAATTAATTAATAATAAAAAAAAATCATTCATAATTAAACTAAATTAATTATAAATGATTATAATTATTTATTTATTAATTATAATTAAAGTAATTAAATATAAATAATTAATTATATTTGAATATAGTTAATAATAATTAATTAATATTAGGATAATTAATTATAATTAAATTAAATTAAATATAATTAATATTATTCTTAATTAATTTTTAATATTAATAAAAATCCTCCCTCCCCCTTCTTCTCTGGTTTCACGGGGTCAAGCCGAAGAAGCGCAAGGAAGGGAGAGAGTTACCTTCACAGAGAGCAGCTCCCGTCGCCTCTTCCGATTCAACAAGAAATGTCCTCGAAGGAGTGAAGTCGGCGTCGGTATGGAGGAAGGGATCGGAAGGGCTTCGGGATTCCGGTCCTGGGAGCTCGGATGGGAGGTGGAGGTCGGCTGCCTTGGGGTTTCGGCCGGGTGGAAGGATGTAAGTTTCTCTCTCTCTCTCTCTCTCTCTCTCTCTCTCTCTCTCTCTCTCTCTCTCTCTCTCTCTCTCTCTCTGGGGATCAGGAGGATCGGGTAGAGCTGAGGCTCGTGCGGCTTGAGGCTGGATGGCAATCGAGCAAGGAGGAGGTCTTGCTGTGGAGCGGAGCGAGGTCGAGGTAGAGTCGGAGAGGGAGGTGTGTCGTCGGCTTCAGTGGAGATGGGGTTGACGGGAGCAGGCGACGGGTTGGGGAGCTCCTGCGATCGAGTGGGGGATGGAAGAGCTCGTGCGTGGGAGGAGTTCGGTCTGGGAAGCAAATGGAAGAAGAGTTGCCAACGCCTTGGCTTCGTTCGGTATTTAACGACATCTGCGGTCGTTCAATCGAGGTGAGCCGCAGGATATCCGGGAAGAGACGCGATCGCAGCGGGATATCTGGACTGGTTCGACGCCGTCTACAGAGAATAGTCCTATAGCTAGTGGCGGGATTTCTGCAGGATTTCCGGCAATATTTATGGATCCATCAGGTTATAGCAGGTATGTATTTTATTTCATTCCTTTTGGGTATTATATGGAGGTCAACAGGAGAAATGTTTTAAAATGTAAATGGAATAAAATATGTAAATTTTAGGTTCCTAAAATTAGGATTTTAATTAAAACCAAAACTATATGTTAAAATTTCATTAATTACATATGGCCATTGAAAAGTTTAGAGTAATTAGGAAGAGAAAATAGGATAGGAAAATATTAAATAAGAACATTGAAAAGGAGAAATGCATTTCTATTAATTAAGAATTTATTTTCCTTAGGTGTTAAACCTAAGAAGGGGTTGGTTCGAGGAGGTATGCAAAGTTAAATTACTTAGGGTAAGTGACAAATTACTCTCTAAATTCATGTTCTCTCTCTTTGAAGATTTTAATTCTCTTAAGTTACATATGGCCTTAAGAATAATCATGTTGCATTACTCTTGTAAAATGTTAATTCTCTTGAGTTGCATATGGCCTTAATTATATTCATGTTGAATTGCTCTTGTAAAATGTTAATTGTATTAAGTTGCATATGGCCTTAAGTGTATTTATGATATTAATGATATAGTGTTACAAATGGCTTTAGTTTTTCTATTAAGCAACTTATAACTTTTGCTTTTCTTCACGTATAACATTGTATGTTTAGATATAAAACTTCTTCATATGTACAAAAATTCACTTTTAGCATGAAAACTCTTAATCAAATTCATTTAGTGGATTGAACATATGCATGATTGATATGTTAAATCACATATGTTATGATATCAAAATGATATGCGAGTTGGTGCATGTTGAGGCAGAGTACCAATACAGTACATTTGCACAATACGGCTCTTCGGGGCAAGAGGACTCTTCGGTGCAAAATGATGATATATGGCCAATATGAAATTGTACTTGATTAGTATAATATGTGTACTGTGGTATGGATGTTTATATATATAATATATATAGTGCAAAGTAAAGTAAGGAAGTTTAGAAGTTTATATCATTTAAAAGTATTCATTTTATAATGGTTCTATAGATAAAAATAAGTCTATTTTAGCATGCATATTGATTCCACTTCATTGCACATGAGTTCAGTATATGTAATTACTACTTGCGGAGCGTAAACACATTCCCTAGTTTTGGGATAATTTTCAGGAGATCCTACTGTTAGGTGATGGTTGAGCGACCTTAGTTTACATACACCCGTAGAGGATCGGAGGACAGTTTTCTTGTATTTCAGTTTGATGTGATTTTTGTTGGTGGATGTTGACATGATAAATTTTATCCACCTTTGTATATATTCGACTTATATATGAAAAATTTTGATATAATTGGAAGTTTTTTTTAGTGACACTGATTATATATAAAATTGTTTTAGATTCAGTTGTTTCATCTTTTAATGTCATTAAAAACATATATTTTAATATTTAAGTCCGACATTAGTTCCCGCCTCGTTTATGCGAGCTCATCGGGCTGGGTCGTGACAATTAGGATGAAAAAATCACAAAGACAAGTTTGTAAAGTATGATCCACATCATATTGTGTGATCTAACTTTATCAATTGTTTGTCAAAACAACTGAATACAATGAACTGGACAAATATTCATAGTATACAATCCAATTCAATCTATGCAATTTAACTCAATCAACTAGACAATGGGATGATATAAAGGTGACAGATCATACTACAAGATACTTATTGTGTCGTATGATGGATTTAGTTACATTAACCATTGGGATGATCTAGAAACATATCAAATTGTACAAGCTAACAAAGGCTGAAAATCTATAAATAGGCATTAACTATCTCCTTCATTCACAACATCTCATAATCATTCTACTTTCCTTGTGTGAGTTTCTTTCATTCTCTACAAGCTTTCTCATTCATTTTTATTCTAAGATGGCAAGTAAGCGGTAAGTGTGGCATAAACTTCATCTCGTCGACAGAGAGATGACCAATTTCGCTCAAAATAAGAAGTGGCATATGAACGTTATAGGAAAGCATCAATTCTTGACTCAATGGTTGTTATGCAAGAAATTTGTCATATTAGATTTATGATCTATTTGTGAGTAGTGATCTTAAATTCCTAAAATCTCTGGCAATTCCTTTTCATTCTAAGATGCTCTATGAATTTTTCACAAACCTAAGAATAAATGTTGATAACCATAATATAATCATTAGTCTGTTGGACACAAGTAGCAATAATCAATCAAGAATTACATGAATATTTAAAAAATCTCATACCGATGTTGCACCCCATGACATAGCTATCAACATTCACTATATTTGGATTTCTGTCAATATGATCCTTAGGAATACTTCTTAGCCATCACCAATCCTTAGTAAGCAGTGTTGTGTTGAACATTCATTTAATCTAACACGTGCTTTAGCATAACGTAATTCCTAAAGTCAATGATAGAATTAAAATTACTCCACTACTTACAATAGTTACGTACTATGGCATTCCTGAGACTCAATGCAACGTAGCCAATCTTCTGATTCAATACATACAAAATCTTCTATCCGTTAGGAACCCTAAGGCTCATAGAAAGCATAACCTGGCATTGTCATATCATTGCATAAATCCTAGAAATCAAATACAACTTAACCTACCCTAAACCACCTGACACTACTATCTCTATTTACTGATCATTCATATATTGAGATGTGCAAGCTAAAAATGAGATTACTCCTAGGATAAGTAAACTGAGAATTTTGCATGGCTGGAGCTAAAAGTTGATGGGCATATTTAGTAAAAGATTGATCGATTGGAGCAGCTATAACGTCAACATGATGAGGACTAAGTCTAGTTTCAGGATCAATTATTCATGTTCCACAGCTATTTTCACCACCATCACCACCACCAAACCAAGGACTGTCCATGTATTGGCTTTGTTTTGTATGCTTGTTGTCTTTTTTTAAGTAGGTTTGTTTACTCTCTTTTTTGAGATATTAAAAGGGGGAGTAATGTGTATTTGCTTGCATGCTTGTACTTGTATTTATGTCAGCATTTGGTATATTTGTACTTGTGTTTAATATATTTGTATTAGTATTTGAACCACTTTTTGTACTTGTACTAGTTTTTATGTACTTTATTTTTATTAAAAATTAAAAATCATACTTTTCTCACAAATTAAATTTTTATTATCTATATTTTTAACAGCATATTATTATGAGGTATAAATTAAAGGAGAGAACTATTTATAAAATTAAAAAAATTTACATAAGGTATTTTATTTTACAAACTCTTTCAATTTAATATACTTAACTAAAAATGTTCACCATCATGAGCCTAATAAACTCATTTAGATTTTAATGAGTACAAATATTATTGACTATTTTGATTTTTTACAAATGAATTTGTATGTACAAACCTTTTAATTATATTAATATTGAGGTTAAATAATAAGAGAATGTGAAGTAATACTAGACATACAACTTGGATGTCAATCACATATTAGTGGAGGTGCACTCAACCTAAGCTAAAGTAGTGAAGCCATCAAGAAAAAAGAAGACTGGTAAAGACTTAAATACTTGTATGTTTCATTTTATGAAACCATCTTGCATGTGTCAAGCAAATGATTTATGAAACACCAAGAAAACAGACAAAAGATAAATTAAATTTATTTTCTTCTTAAAAAATAGTAATTAAAACAACTTGATTAATGACAAATCGTATTGTATGATTTTTATCATACTGTACAATATTATACTATTTTTAGAATTTCTAAGAAATTAAGTCATTTTTTTTAATAAAATTTTCAAAATTAAAAGTGTAGATCTAATTATACGATACCAATTGAACCGTACAATCAGTAATCAAATTAAACAACCTAAATTTATTATTACATATGCAATTTACCTAAATTAAGGTCCAAGAACCTAGGAACATATAAAAAATTGGATTCAATTTTTCATGTACAAACATAATTGTACAAGCCGATCATATAGAAAAAATAGTGTTTTCTAGAGTTAGCTAAATGTATTAATTGTACTGTACAATATCAATTGCACAGTCCGATCAAATAGATGGACATTGAATGGAGTAGTACTCAAATCGGGATCACTTGCATCACCACTTGCATATCTATCCACTTGCTTATTCATTCAAAAACCTTCTAAGACTTTACCTACCATCAAATGTAAGAATATTATTTTGAGCTTGATGATAATTACAATGCATTTGTCTAAAATCACAACTTATCCCATCCAATTTAAATTGCATCATTTATTAATTACATTTTTGGCTCAATACTAAGCCCAATATTTAGTCAACATGATGAAAAAAACAAAAAACTCGAATATCAATTTGATGTAGGAAAATTCAGGATAAGAGTTTTCTAATGCAACTGAAAAGATGGAATGAATATAAATAATGCAAAGGAAATTATAGCTATTAGATTAGTGGATACCACTTATCCCTGGGGTTTTGCTCTTGAACGAGGCCAGATGTGTTGGATTTGAACCTCTTGAGCAGAAACTATAGCAATCCACAAGATGCATTAAAAGTTTGATTTCTTTAGATGTAGAAAATAAATACAATAATTAGAACCTAAATTAAAAGTAATAAAATATATTCAAAAATAAGCAGAAAATTTAAATAATATAAAACAGAGTACAATTATAATTTAACTAGAGTATAATAATAATTTAATTATCACAAAAAAAGTTTCAATTATTTAAAATTCAAAATTAGAAGCATTAACAAGTCAAAAACAAAATATGCAGAAGAAATTAAGTCAATCAAAGAATTATCAAAGTAAAAAATACAGATCTTATGCTGGTGCAAAGAGATGACTTTCCCTCAAATTAAGTAGTCATACTTGTATCATACTCGAAGAAAAAAGACATACAAATTGCACACAAAAGATTGTACACTAGATGATTTTATTAATCCAAATTCATAAGTTGCATGTCTAAAAACATCTACTTCTAGACGACTCATTCTTAAATCAGTAGATTTAGTTAACACAAAGTCAGTCCTGTATGATTCCCTAACCATCAAATTCATACTTCAACCTTATTCAAAAATAAAAAAATTTAAACAGCCTCAAAAAATCATCTATTGCACGTAGGTACAGTAGGCGCTCGGTGGTAAAACTCTTGAACAACAAATCCAAAAAATAAGGCACCAGCAGGAATTCCGCAACTGTAACTGCACAAGATGAATCCCAGAAAAAGCACATGCAAAGTTACAGCCCTGGGAAAAAGGGAAGCCGCACATAGCAGCTACAGTCCCGCTTAACAGTCTCTTAACAATTAGCTTGCAGTTCAATGAAACTTTATTATAAGATAATGAATGGAAACAGCTGACGGTTAGGATTAAGAGTCAAAGAGGTAATATTACCTTTCTCAGAAATTGATGCTAGAGATGCAAGACTACCACATGATGTTGCCTTTGCACCACACGAATCAATAACTGCTTGTGAAAGCTCCAGAACACTGGTTGAAACCTTGATATAAGGAACGCCATTCTGCTCCACAGATATATAGTGAAAGAGCTTAGTAACTTTAGCAGAGTATGGAAGCTTCAATGCATGAAATAATTAAGCATGTTATTCTAAGAACAAAGTTCATGAAATTAATTTTTTTTATACAATGTAATACCTTACTTGAGAACGGGATGCTGATCTCTGGAGGGGGGGAAGGCAGTGCTGCGGTTTCATTCCTACATTTTCCGTTACTTGATAGATCCATGAACTGTTTCTCGTCACTATCTTCAGGGGAAAAGGTAGACACATTAACTTTTACAGCTGACGCCTCCAACCTACATCATCAGAAACAATAAGGGTTTAAGAGTAAGATATAACCATAAAACAAGAGAGGTTAAAGACTACGGAGTTAGTTAATGATGACCTTTCACTCACATGTAAGAAACAACAAAATAAGAAACAGGTAGTACACTATAAGATGCAGCAGCATGAATGAAAGATAATTCACCTGATGATAGATTCTAAATTTTAAATTATTGCTAATTACTAGAAATCAAGTCGGCAAGAGAAAATTTTTCATTGCACCAGCTACATCACTACAAGAATACGGGGAAATTCCAGTGGATTTATCGCCGGAAAAAGAGGAAAATCCGCCGCAAGTACACATTTCCGGCGGATTTCCAACCGTTTTCTTTTTGTCGGTAAAACTCGCATCAAAAAGAGATTTGCATCATATTTCGTCGGAGGAGATGCTACCAATAGATTTCTGGTGGATATTCAAACGTCTTTCGTCGTTTTATATCTGCGGATTTTGAACTGAATTTCCACAGGAAATACCAGCAAAATTGTGAGGAATTATTCGTTGGAATTACCAGCAAAATATTCCGCCAGTAATTCAGCCGGCAATTTCAGTGAAGAATTCGACCCTAAATTTCGTCGGGTAAATTTCTGACGGTAAATCCGCAGGAAGCCCTATAGCTCAGACAAAAAAAAAACTCCACATTAATTCTCCTACAATAACCCACAAAAAATGTATAATTCGCATAAATGAACTCAACAAGCAAAACAGATAAACATAAATCCCACAATAACATCATTCTAAATGCATTAAACGATAGTCAAACATTCTGGTGTACAAACGATAGTCAAAATATATTAGTTCATAACTATGATACACCGACACGGACACGGTGACACGAACACGCACGACACGGACACGGCATTTTTTAAAAATATAGGACACGGATGCGGCGTGGACACGGCATAATGAATTTTTTAAATAATATATAAAAATTAAGGTAACATTATATTAAAAAAGGTAAGCAATATTAAATCAAAGTCATGATAACTTGTTTAGCTTATAACATAAAGATGTTTAGTACAAAAATGTCTAGAACAACCACAAAAATATAAACAAAAAATTATTTAGTGCAACATGAAGGTCTAACTACCCAATAGAGTGAATGATAGAATTATATTCAGAGGTTGGTCTTTGGCCTTCAATATCATCATCATTGAATATCATTGCTTCCAACTCTGGTTCATCTAGAGAAAGATTTGCAACCTCCAATAATCCCATATCATCAAGGCACTCGAACCCATCTCGAATAACATCCCACATCTTGTTATCACCTGTCATATAAAGTAGGGTTTTCCTTGATAGAAGACGAAGATTTGTATGCACATAAACTAAATCTTCAGCCCGTTGTGGAGTTATTTTATTCCTTTTCATTATTTGAATAAATGAGTATGTGCTCCAATTTTTCTTACAACAGGAAGAGGATGATACTTGACCAAGAAGTTTTATTGCTATGGTTTGAAGAAGCGTTGCTGAAGCTCCATGAATCAACCACCAAATTTTTAAATCCATCCTCCATCTATCAACCAAAGATTCTTAATCACCATAATCCTCTAAATATCCAAAGAACTTTGCAAGTTCAATATTAATTTTTCTTCGCTCCTCCTCATTTGGGAAATATCGTTTCAAGCATATCTTTCTCATATTTGACACTTCTAAATCTTTGTGGTGAGACACGTTGAGGGTCTTTTTGAAGCCATTCTTTACTTAAATACCTTTAAATAATACAAAGCATATAAAATTATTTAATCATTTACTAAGAAATTTAAAATTAATTTAAAAGATGAATACAAATATGCCTTGGATTTAATGAGTGGGCCAAACAATGCAGAGGTGTGTTGCTTTTAGTCCACCTATCCTCAAGAATGGTATAGACAATACTCCAAAAACTTGAGTTTTCATTATGTGACTTTCTTTCATGTCTGTATATAATTTCTTTCACTTTTGTCAACATAGAGTTCCACATCTCATAAATCAAATATAGACATGATTTATCTGTGTCAGCCTCTCAACATGTCATAAATCGGATCAGTGGAAGCCAAAATGTAATCTATATCATCCCACCACAAATCATCTACCAGAAATCTTGCCAAAATGCAATTCTTTCACATATCTTGCCTTCCCAACATCATCTTCGATAGCAAGACCACTTCTCACTAATTACAATAGATTGAAGGATATTTTTTATTTGTTTGAATCTTCTCAACAGAATTATTACAGAGGCAAAACAAGTTTCAGCAATAGCTAACATTCTTAAATGTGAGAAATCATTAATATTGAAAGTCTCATTGAGTGGTTCATAATGAAATTTCTGATCAAAACAACATCATATGCAACCACTATTATCCAATGACATTCAGCATAGATGATTTCTTTTGCCTCTATATTCTTTGCTGCACAAATATTTTTTTAAAGCATTATTTAAAGTGTGCAATACACATAGAGTCCATAATATATGAGGATAAGTTTGCTCCACCAACAATCCTACAGCTCTACACACCAGTGCATTATCTGTTATAACCTGCACAACATTTAAAGATTCAATAATGACTATCACCTCTTTAATCAAATTGGCAATGAAATATTTATCCATGTATTCTCATTCTTAATTCACGGTTTAATGAACATTGGACAATTCTTTGTAACGGCCATGAAATTAATGAGTGGTCTTGTTTGAGGATCAGTCCAACTATCACACATCAAAGTAACTACTTTTTCTTTCCACACACCTTTTGTTGGTTTAAGCAATGTTTCAATATGTGCTCTTTCCCTTTCCAATAATTTTGATCTTAATGCATTTTAGCCAGGTGGAACATAACCTGTAAGGCTGTTATTACATTCAAAAGTGAATGCATTTTTGTAATGAGAATTTCTTGCAAGGTTGAAAGAAAGTCCGGCTGAAAAAAAACATCCTTGCAATTTCACCATCAATTCTTCTCGCAGCTGCATGTTAAAAGTCTTCTCTAAAGCACTACTGGCAACTCCTTTTCTTTTCTTTCAATCATATCCTTCACTTCTATATGATAATGAATAATCAAATCTAACAGATGAGAAAGAAGTGTGGGATGAATTATGGGTAGATGACAAAGATATCTCTTTAGGAAGTGCCCTTTTGATCCTAGATTCAGCTTCATCAACTTGTCTATTCAATTCAATCAACTGTGACGTAGTAATCTTAGGACACATTTTAATTCCATGGCCAGAAATCTTAAGAAGATGTGCTTTCACCCTAAAATAAGATCCTTTGTAGGTGCCACCACAATAATTGCATGTAAATGACACATTCCCTCCTCCAAAAGCTTTTCCTAACTTTGTAACATGAATCCATAATGGCTTATAAATTTCTACAGATGGCTCTTTAGAACCACTCCCACCAGCACTAGAGCTAATTTTGCTTTTAAATCACTGGTGAAGTAGAAGAAATAAAGACTTATTGTAAAACAATTAAAAATTGCGAAACAAAGTTAAAAAACAATTAAAGAACTATTGCATCATGTGTTATGACTATCTGAATAAAAAACAATTGAAATTTGTAACTATGCCGGAGGTCCAAGGGGGCGCTACCCCCTGGCGGGGTAACATGAATCCATAATGGCTTATCAAATTTTTATCATAAGAAAGCATTGTGAAAGCGCAATAAAAGCACAGTTAAAGCGCAACAAAATTGCAGTTTAAGTGCAACAAAAGCGCAGTTAAAGCGCACTTAAAACACAGTTAAAGCGCAACAAAAGCGCAGTTAAAGCGCATTAAATAAATAAAATTTTATTGTATGAATAATTTTAATCCAAAACAAATAATATATTTTAAAAAAAAATAAGCTCTTCTAATCACAAATATACAAAATCATTGATAAATGAAGAGAAATGGCGAATGGAAAAAAAAATGACGAAATCAACTTACAGGTTTGAAAAATTTTCTGCGATTTGGCGTCGAGTTCCCTTAGCTGCGCCAGAAACTTAGGATGATGCCTTCTTGCTTACAGTCGTAATAGAAGACCAAGGGTGCGATCTCCAGCCGACCGCTGCTCGCCTTAATCGCCTGGGAAGACCACGAATATGAATAGGAATACGGAGTTAAGGACAAGATGAAGACTCGGGCGTGAACCAGCTAATATGAAATAACGGGATTAGAATTTTTTTATTTAATTAATTATATAATAGACGAACACGCGTGTCAGACATACGTGTCCGATTTAATTTTTTTTTTAAAGGGACACACTGGTGACGTGTCCGACACGTGTCTGACACTGCATACCCTCTTAAAACAAAGTGTCGGTGCATCAGAGGTTCATACACATAATCAAAAACCAATAAAAATACAAGCATCCACACTTTAATCCTTTTCTATCCCCTCACTCTCCTAGTATGGATGTGCAGGCTTCTTTTAATGAAACTACCCCATGAATTTGGGTAGCTCATCGAGCATTTGCATATAAACTTGCAATTTTCGCACTTGCTCTAATTCCACAGTCAGAGCAAAAACATTTTGGCTAACTAACTCCGAGCTACTCTTTGAGGAGCCTAATGCGCCAGACAACTATCCCTCAAATGCATAGGCTTGCAAGCCTAATTCATAACCTCTGCACTTCTGCATTATGCCAACCACATATGACCATATACTATAGTCTGAATAATCCATCGATCCAATAAAGAATCTCTCACCAACTACAGCTGACTCTCTCTAAGTCATATATAGTCCTCTAGAAAAATATAAGATAAATATAACAATTATATCTATGTCACTTAAACATTCTTATTATTATTGCATGTTTCAATAATCATAAGGGCATTTCTCACTCGCTGATCCTCGCACTGTGGATCCTCCTGGCATTAGTGGGTGCAAGTGTGCAACTCAACAGTGGTGGGTTCCCTACCCAAAACTTTTTTCTATAATAAAATTTGGTAAGTATGAATAAGCACGAAATTATTTAAATATGAGATTATATAAACTATGTAAAAGTTCATACCAAACATCATCTATGCTAAGTGTGTGGAACTAAGCTGACAGTATGGAGGGAATTCCCTATGCCCCAATATTTGAAGCTCTGCTCAGCCTATTATGAACCCTTCTATTATAATCTGGGCTGGCCCAAGTCCTAGTCAACTTGGCCCACACACCCTTACCCATTCAAAGTGGTTTCTCATTTAACTTCTTAATATTTGCAAACATGTCTCATAGGTGAGTCTAACTGTGCTTTTAAAATTCTTTATTATCTTTGCATCTTTATTTTTTCTAAATGGATAGTTAGCAGGTAAGAACGTATGAAGACAATCGAATCAAGTATTCTTGCATCCATATTTCAATGTGAATGATTTAGTAAATTTCATACAATATGGGCAAGCTAACTTACCTGTAATGCTCCAACCTGATAGCATACGATATGTAAGAAAGTTACCAATTATCCAAAATAATGCTGCCTTAATTATAAATTCTATTTGGTGGAAATGTATATGTTTCCACGCCTTCTTCCCACAACAATTTAAGGTCATCGATTAAGGGTTGCATGAACACATCAATCTTTGCTTTTGGATTATATGGGCCAAGTATGATAAGTGTAAGAAACATGTATGGTGAAGTCATACATATCTTAGGTGGAAGATTGTATGGGATGATCATCACTGGACAACATGAATATAATGAGGTTGTTTGGCTGAATAGAGTAAAATCATCTGCACATTATCCCAATCATACATTTCAAAAGTCAGATGTGTTCAACCTAAGTGCTTGTAGGCCTCAACTTCTAAAGGATGAGTTAAAACACCTGCTTGGGAAATAAAGGTGGAAGGACCTCACGATGGCGAATAAAGTAACACTAAAAAGTCAAGGTGAGGATTTTAGAGTCTATCCTCCTCTTAGAGATGAGTGTGACACAACAACGGGGCAATGGATGAAGAGGCACTAAAACGTAAGCGAGGTCCTTGGGGCAAAGGCGGCATTGACGTTGCAGTGGCAGACGACATGATGATCACTGAGGATAGTTTGAAAAATCCTCCTCCAAATGGTGGAGATGGCACAACCTTAAAGATGCTAAGGAAGCAATTTTGTGGTGCAAGTCTTGAAGAATTATTCTACTCTTATTCGATTATAAGTAACCTACAATCATTTATCTTACACTTCATACATTCAATAATTTATTGCTTAAATAAATTTTTCATAACATTAACTTGTTTTATGCTTACCTCAAAACCTCTCTTCTGCATATACGAATAATCCTACAATACGATTAATTTATCATCTTTAGAAACTTTACTAAATAGGTAATACAAAAGATAACAACAAACATCATAATTCTTACCTCCTTTCTTCTACTTCTTATTCTTCTTTCTCTCTTCAATTAGTTTGCACACTTGCATCAAACTACAATTCATCACCCAATTTCAAATTAATCACATCCCAATCTTGGTTACAAATTTCAGATAACTTCCATTTCACTTACCTGTACTATTGTTTTCCTTTCCTTCACAGCCTCAAGAAAATTCCTTCAGCACTAGGCAGAAATCTACTAAATAAAATTTGCACTGTACAGAACTGCTGTAGGAAATTTGGCCGAACTCCTTTATGCCAAAGACATCTGTTCTGATCTTCTCTACAAGAACACTATGCCGAATGAACCTTCACAGAAATGCAAAGTCCGCCTGTGCTGCATTATCCAATTTCCTTTTCCAAGCCTATAACCCATTTGCTCTTGGGAATTCCAAACAGAAAAAATGTGAGAGAGGGCCCACACATACCCATAACTGCTTTCATTCTCATCCAACGGAAATGCCCATGTGGTTCCACTTCATTTGGAGGTGAAACTACTCTCTTACTCACGTTTAAAGAAGGCACCTCTTCAGAGTTATGAACTTATCTAATTAAATTAGATAACAGTAAATTATTACTTAAAAATTCATTATTATTCACTTAACTAGTTTACTAATATTAATTACTGTTATCACTAATTGAACAATTGGTTATTATTAAAATTCATTCTTAAAAGTATAATTAAATAAATTTAAAGTTTTCATGCCTGAATGCTGGATCTTACAGGCTAGCTATTTTGGTGTCAAAAATGTTCTCTTTCATAATAATGATTTCAAGTAAATAGATTGCAAAACAAAGTCTGTGGAGGTCAGTGACTCTAGAAAGTAGAAAATTTAGCAAATGAACAAAGCAACAACCAGCCTATGCCGACACAAACGGTTTACATCCATCTTATCCAAATTAGTAAAAAAACAAGGGTTAGTTCAACTTCTCCTTAACCATTGGAGGCGGTGATGGCGGGATGATACTGCTATCTCCTTCCTTACAATCAACAACAAAGGTTGCCTTCTAGGAAGGAGACTATAACACCACACAATACCCCTACCAATAACGTAAAATGTCACAGAGAAATACAATCATAATTCAGAACATATGTGGTAATGTAGTTGGAGTAAATATATATATGTAAGAAATAGCTCACAAATTTTCATACTAGCTGTTGTTACAGGAAAAGACAAAAAAAATTGAAGCAGAATAGTCTCAGGTTATTGAATATTTAAGTTTATGTTTATCGATGTTTATGAGTCTTCATGTTAGATATGTAATCTGATAAAATTATGGTAATGTATTTTGATTTTTATTAGTGGCTCTGTAATTATTTTTATAATGATATTGGGAATAATTAAATTTAGATGCTTCTGTTTATTTAGAAAATGTATTGTTCAATGGATGAAAAATAAATAAGTATTCAAATGATGAAAATATTAGATGTTAAAAATTATGAATCTTATGTTTATTTTTGTGACACTGCATTATAAATAAGAGGTATCGTGGCGTGTTACGAAGAGTAACCCAACTGGAAATCCAACTAATTTGCCATGAACTGATATAACAATTTTAAAATTTTATAAAAACTAGGCAATTCTTGTGTTGACAAGTTCATCTAAATAAGCTTTTGCATCATTTCGAGCTCATTTGATTTTTGTGCAAGTTCGAACAGTTAATTTAGCTTCTGAAATGCCTTGAGATTTGCGTTTTGCATTAAAATTGTGCTCAATCAAATGGGGTATTTATGATCCCAACAGAAATATTCAATTAAAACTGCAGGCCCTTCAATTTTGGGTAAAAATAGAAGAAAAAAAATCTAGCAACTGAACAAAGTAACGGATAAAGTATTTTTTAACAAATTAGTTTAAACTGAGTCTAACAAACAGCGGGTATGCTAACAAAGGTTAGTTTTTCAAGTATATATATAACCTCACAGATTTTCCTTCCAGTGCTTCAAACTTAGCAATTTCTTCTTCATCTTCACATGTCACAAAAACCACCTTTTCCTACGCAAGGGAGAATACACTACATCAACATTTTTTATCAATGAACCCACAGTAGCTTAGAAGTGCACAATAAAGCGAACCTGTCGGGCCCTAACACCAAGGTGTGATAAGTGAGGTAGCTCTTGTGCTAGAATAACCCCTACAATATTACTCCCAGCAGCCTTAACCTGTCAGAATATGATAAATAAAAAAAAGACATGTTAAAAATGGATCCCAACAAATTGTAGTCACAAGCATGGAAAATGTAATCCATTAGTTAGGTTGGATGTGTCTATAACCTCCTCATCACCATTGGCTTTTTTGACGGCAAGAATAACAGGACCTTTGATAGATGAAGCCATTGAACCAGGATCGATGCTCTCTACCTAAAAATCACCAGAAATGATAACTATAAGAAATGTTTATACAGTAAATAACTAGGACAGAAAACAAAAAATTAATTTTCTTTGAAATGGGTCAGTATTCATTCATTGATGACCTAATGGATAAGAAAGTGTTTGGCACTCAACATGCACTCAATTTTATAAATAAGTAAATCTCTTCAGCATCATGAATCATGATAGCAAGCAAGATACATTATATGGAAAAAGCACAAAATAACAATTATGATGAAATGTAAAAAAGAAAGCTCACTTGCATAAAACAAGGGACAACCACAAATCTCAAACCTCTTAACTAGAGCTGCAAAATAACTAATACGCTAAACAAACTATAAGTGGCTGAGCTTAATTAGAGCACATTCTTGATCATTTAATTAACTAGTTGTTAAAATCAAGAGATTTGAGAGAAAAACCATAACTTTATTATACAGCATCATTGATCTTTTTATAGATCTATACAAGAGGTCTTACTAAGGAAACACATAACTACAAAAAATGAATAATTGTTGTAATATAATCCTTCCTAAATCAAATGTCTAGCTATGATAAGTACCCAATGCTTTCCACGGATATCTATCCTACACAGTTGGATTCATACAGGAATTAGGGGCTGAGATTTAACACTTTTGCAAATCCAGTAAAAGACGCATGCAACAACAGATGCTTTGATCGTATGATTGGGATGGTTTTAAAGGCTAATAGTTTATATAATTACTTATATATTAACTTAAGTGAAAGTGATTAGCATTTCATCTTATTTCCTTTCCCGTAATCCCATCAGCTGGGCGAAATAGATAGCTGGAGAAGGGTTTGGCTAACGGAAGAATAGAAGAGGGTATCAATAAAAGAAGAGAGAAAATGAATATGAGAAGAAGAAATGGGAAAGCTAGGGATTATAATGTAATGTTCAATTTATTGAATTTCTCTCCGCAAATCGAGTTTGATTTTGGGTTGACAGATTTGAAGGCTTGAATTATGAGAAATCATTTCAAGCTAAAAATATCTTTCTGAGGTTATTTGAGTTATAATTGTAATGTTAAATATCGAATTGATATAAATTGAAACTTATATTTTAATTGGTAGTTTACAAAAGAACAATACTTCAAGAAGATAAAAATAAGGAAATCCATCTCGAGTATGATCTCTAATTATGGTAAAATTCAATCTCTAATAAAGAGAGCAGATTATTCTTAAGCTTAATATTTGTTGATTCTTAAAACTTTATTGAACTGCTATTTGCATGCAAGTAAATTTTTAAGATTTAGGATATTTTGATGATATAAGCAAGTTTAATGTGTATACCCATAATCACATTCTTAGGTGATTTAATAGATAGCAATAAAGTCGTGACGAGGGTCTTCACTCTTAGGAAAAGATCCCTTAAAGGACTCACATGAAACTAGAGAGGAAACTGCCCAAGGAGAACGATGGGTGTCACTTGGCCACATCCGCTAGAGAGATGTCCATATGCTAGGAAACTGGGAAGTTCTTCATCAAACAAACAGATCGTCACGCATCTCAATCAAATCCTCCTCCTTCCAGGCCTCTATACTCCTGTCAACAACCACTAACAAGCTCAAGAACTATTCATTCCAAAAACACCACTACATCCTTTAATGACAAGATTACTCAAGCTTCCTATGCCATTTGCCAACCTAATCATATGACTCGCTAGCTACAGGTCCATCTCCTCTCAGAATCGATAGGACTTGATCAAAACAGCACACAATAATAAAGAAAACAACAACTTACACCAAACAGATTAAGAAATAACACCAAGAGTGTTGTATTTACTAATCTCCGAGCAACGAAAGATAAGATACAAGTTGATTTACTATTCAAGAGGTGAGTCATCTCTCACACAATTCCTAATAGCCAATACGAACCCAAACACCCAACAAAAACAGATGCAGAAAACAAAACTCAATATGAACCTTAACCCTCCACAATCTCCCCCTTAAATAGCTCAAATCCCTTAATAAATGCCCCTAACATATTTCCCAAAGAGTTTCCCCTTAAAGCCTCTTCTCCTATAGATGATAAAGGAGGTATTGGACCCCACCTGGGCAGTTGAGTTGCTACCAGCAATTGTATTAATACTCCACTAGACAGCTGTCCCTATGCTAGGCAACTAGGATGTTCTTCATCAAACAAACATATTGTCACTCATCTCAATCAAATCCTCCTCTTTCCAGGCCTCTATACTCGGCTACAGTAAAGCACCTATATCAGAAACTTCACACTCCAATGCGGGCGAAAATCCAGGGGATGGGGGACCCGAGGACCTTCGCCGGCAATGTAAAAAGACTACGACGAAACTTGCTCGCAAATAGGGAGCGAGCAAACCCTTACATTTCAAGAAAGACTAATAAGCAGAAATTAAAAACTACAAACGACGATTTCATAAATTTGACACTTACAAAATAGACTTGAAATAAAAAAGACACCCTAAACTTGCTTCACTTATAGAAGAGGGATCAATGTGAGGTGTAAACTTGCGGAGAGAAGAAAGAGATTAGAAGCCCGAGAAGAAAGGTGGAAAGAGCTCGCAAGATTTTCAGAGGAGATGAGAGGAAGAAGGTGGACAAAGCTCGCAAGCTTTTTCAAGAAACCCGCAGGTTTACTTTTCTAAAAATCAAATAACATTCACTATTTTAAAATATTACAAACCCCTCATATTTATAGGTATGAAAGGGGGAATACAAAAAGCCACATAACATTGAATTCCCACAAGAATCCAAGCAACACAAGCCATGAAAAGCCCCTTGCTTTTCACGGAAAAACGGCCCAGCCCAGGAACCGAAGGAGCAACCACGGGAACAAAAGGGACCGCATGGAACTAAGTCTCCAAAAGCCACGGGAAGGACCCCAGCTCGAAAAACTAGCAGCCACCGTGAGATCGAAGGAGCCATGCACGGAAAACAGCAGCCCACCGTGGAAGCCAAGAAGCCACGGCATGGGAAAACAAAACATATAGGAATTCCAAAAGCCATTTTAGAATTCCAAGAGACAAACTTTAATTAAGACATAAAAACAATAAAAATTACATTTAATTAAAAGATAACTATGAACTAAAACTTAGCTAATAATGAGCTAACCCTTAGTTCAATAAATGAACTAAAGACCAGCTCATAAATGAGCTAAATTCCGGCTAAAATTTGATTGAGCTTGTAAACTCAAGGGAAGCCAAAATCAACTTATTTTGGATATGAGTTGACCCTCCCTTTGTCTACATCAGACTCCCCTTCTTGAGAACTCATCTCCCGATGAGTTAGCTTTTGGTTTATTTCGAGGAGGTGAAGATAGTGCATCCAATTCATTGATCAAATCTTCATATTTCTGCATGATCTCATCTCGTTCTCTCAGGAATTTATCTTATAAACGCTTCTTTTTCTTCATGTACCTTTCTGTACGTAGGTGCATCCATGATTGAAATTTGTACAATTCATACTCCAGAGGATTTGTTGACTTTGATGGAATCCACCTATCCATAGGATTTTCAATTTCATCTGGCTTGCTTTCTTCAATTTCTTTGTCTTTTTTCATTTTTTAAATGACTAAAAAAAAAAACTCAAAGAAAGACTCAAAAGACTCAACCTATTAAACTTAGACTCACAAAACTTTCAAGACTCACCAACCTAAAAAACTTAAAACTCACAATGAGACTCACGACAAAACTTGACAACCAAATCCTAGGACTTCCTAACTTGCTCTGATAACAAATGATGCGGGCAAAAATTCGTGGGATGGGGGACCCGAGGACCTTCGCCGGCAATGTAAAAAGACTACGACGAAACTTGCTCGCAAATAGGGAGCGAACAAACTCTTACATTTCAAGAAAGACTAATAAGCAGAAATTAAAAACTACAACGACGATTTCGTAAATTTGACACTTACAAAATAGACTTGAAATAAAAAAGACACCCTAAACTTGCTTCACTTATAGAAGAGGGATACAGGTGAAATGTAAACTTGCGGACAGAAGAAAGAGATTAGAAGCCTGAGAAGAAGGGTGGAAAGAGCTCGCAAGATTTTCAGAGGAGATGAGAGGAAGAAGGTGGAGAAAGCTCGCAAGCTTTTCCAAGAAACCCACAGGTTTACTTTTCCAAAAATCACATAACATTCACTATTTTAAAACATTACAAACCCCCTCATATTTATAGGTATGAAAGGGGGAATACAAAAAGCAACATAACATTAAAATCCCACAAGAATCCAAGCAAACCAAGCCATGAAAAGCCCCTTGCTTTTCACGGAAAAACAGCCCAGCCCAGGAACCGAAGGAGCAACCACGGGAACCAAAGGGACCGCACGGAACCAAGGCGCCAAAAGCCACGGGATAGCCCCCAGCTCGAAAAACTAGCAGCCACCGTGAGATACAAGGAGCCATGCACGGAAAACAACAGCCCACCGTGGAAGCCAAGGGGCCATGGCATGGGAAAACAAAACATCTTGGAATTCCAAAAGCCATTTTGGATTTCCAAGAGACAAACTTTAATTAAGACATAAAAACAATAAAAATTACATTTAATTAAAATGTAACTATGAACTAAAACTTAGCTAATAATGAGCTAACCCTTAGTTCAATAAATGAACTAAAGACCAGCTCATAAATGAGCTAAATTCCAGCTCAAATTTGATTGAGCTTGTAAACTCAAGGGAAGTCAAAATCAACTTATTTTGGGTATGAGTTGACCCCCCCCCCCCCTTTGTCTACATCACACTCCATTCAATAATCACTACCAAGCTTATGAACTCATCACTCCAAAAACAACACTACTCACCTTTAACGACAAGATGACCTCAAGCTCCTTATACCATTCGCCAACATGGTCATATGACTCACCAACTACAGGTCCATCTCCTTACGGAATCGATAGGACTTGATCAAAATAGCACACAAATTTTGGGTTAGAGTTAACTAGTCGTTCTCAAAGACTTCACACTCCATTCAACAAGCACTATCAAGTTTAGGAACTCTCAAATTCTCCATTTCCTTGATCAATTGAACCTCTTGAGTACATGTGTCAATATTTGACCCAACCCGAAAACCTGACCTGAACCTGACCCGAAAATTCCGATTTAGGGTCGACTCATTTGAGAAATAGGTCGGGTTCGGGTTGACCCAGAAACCCGAAATGATCCAAGTAAATTTAAAAAGTATATACTAAAGTTATTTAACATATATAAAAATGCATTTTAAAATTATTTTAATAGATATATATATATATATATATATATATATATATATATATATATATATATATATATATATATATATATATATATATATATATATATATATCACTTTTCCTATGAGAACATAACCATAAATTATAATGCTCTACTTGCAATGTCTAAACTATCCCCCATCGACATCATAACACACAAGGCAGGTATAAAACATACAGTATCAATAGATAAATCAGAATAAAATTCTTCAGAAATAAAAGAATGATAGGTACCAGAATAAAAAAGAACTCTGCCAAACTTGTTGGAAATCAAAAGTATACATGTAACCACCTCCTCTGAATCTTTGGCTTCCTGAGGTGTAATAACAAACACTCGAGCTTTCACAGGTTGATTACCTTTAACATCTAATGTTTCTCCTTTAAACTAAATTGATGATTTTCTTATACTGTTGGCTTTCCCTGAATTTGAGATTTTCCTACCTGATTACCATCCAGATATTTCTTACAGTGCCCCTGTTCCTGATATCCCTATGGCTTGGCATTGCTTCTTCTCTCCTAAAGGCAGTCAACCTTGTGATGATCCGGTTCACCACATCAAAACATCTTCCAGAGCCGACTAAACACTGGCCTGAATGCCTCTTCCCAACAAATCACACAAAGGTTTTTTAAGCTAACTCTGCTTCTGCTTATCATCAAACTTTGGCTTCTTAGTTCTAACTCAAACAACCTTTTCAAACATCTTTTTACTTATAGGGGCTTGCGCCTATAGGAAACCAGAACTCAGATCATAAAGTCCTCCAAAATGAGGGCGAAATCTCTGGGTAATGTCTTATCTACAACCCTATATGCCTTCCAAAATTTACCCCGGAACTAATTACGTTAAAACTCCCCCAAACAAAAGAAAAAGCAACACAGTATCGGGAGGGGAGGCCGGGGCCGAATTTTTCGAGCCCACAAATATTTTATTCATCATATCCATGAATACCACTGTGGTATTGGTTAGTTTAAATGGCATAACAAAAAGTTTATAATGCTCGTATTTGGTGCCAAAAGTGATCTTCTCAATATCGCCATCTTTCACTCATGGTAACATAATCGCAAATCAATTCTAGAAAATACAAACGCAACTACTAACTGAACGAATTAATAATCAATTTTAGGAAGAGGATATTTATTTTTAATAGTCGTCTTATTTAAATCTCTATAATCTATGCAAAGCCACATCAAACCATCTTTCTTCTTGACAAATAAAAATTGGTGCACACCAAGGAGATGTACTGAGTCTGCCAAAGTCATTATCATATAACTCTGCCAATTGACTTTTTAATTCCAATAATTCTTTTGTTGCCATTATATATGGTACTTTTACAATTGGATTTGTTTCATGTTGTACATTAATTAAAAAGTCTACCTCTATTTCTAGAGGCAAACCATTTCATTTCTCAAAGAAAAAATCTACAAATTCCTTCACTACAGAAATAGAATTTATCTCATCACTGATCCTTTTTATAACTTCTAACCTTTGCTAAAAAAATCCATTCATTAGCTCTTATACTTTTGTCCACTTGACTAGAAGTAAAGATGAAATTACTCCTCTTTCACAATGAAAATAAAATATTTTTTTCTAGCAAATTAAATCTAACTCTTTTCTTTCAATATTCAATGGTAGCAAAGTTTTTAACCAAACAATTTTCCAAAATTATTTCAAACTCCACTAATGAAACTACTATCAATTCTTATTGAATTTCTCTACCAGCTACTATAATATAAAATTAAACATGATACAATAACAGTTAAATAATTACTCGCATGTAATCGAATACTCAAACCAAGAGTAAAAACAACAAGTCTTACAAGTGATTTTTCATATAATATCTCAGATATAAATGAATGAGATGCATCAGAATCAAAATGAACTCTAACAGATAAATTTGAAATATTGATAGTGCCTATCACCACTTCAAAAAATTATCTGGCTTCCTGAGAAGTCACAGCAAAAACACGAGCTAGGCTGACCTCACTACTTCCTCTGAGGCTTCTCCTCCTTTTTATCTTAAAAGCTGGTGGATTCATTTGTGGCTTAACACTTTCATTGTGATCTGTCCTATGAATGACTTTTAAATTCTTTGACTCCTTGGACATTTATCGAACTTTTCCCTTTATATGTCATGACTCCCCACAAAGATAACATTTTTCCTGAATTCATTAGACATCTTCCTGGATTAGACTTCTCATAATTTGCACAAACTGGAATCACAAAAACCCTGCAGGTTACTATTGTTGAGCCTGATGAAATTTCTGCCTTTTTGATTGACCACTCAAGTGATCAATTGACCTTTTTTTCTATCGGCTTCCCATTTCTATTTGACCATATTCATGTCATGCTCTATAGTCTAGCACTTTCAATAAGTTCAACAAAATCTCTTATGTGAAGAGGAATTAATGGTTGTCTCAATGAATCCCTGAGGCCCTTCAAAAATCTATAATATTTTTCAACAGGAGTACTGATAAACTGTGGAGTTTATCTTGATAGAGATGTAAATTCTGATTCATACTGAATAACGGTCTTAGCTCCTTATTCTAAATTGCCAAAACTTTCTTGTATGGCCTATCTTGCTGATGAATAAATATACCACTCCTTGAAAACTTGTTCAAATTCCTCTCAAGTAATTAGATTCTCAGCCCTACCATTGAATTTTTTAGATGTTGTCCTCTCCACCATCATTTTACCTCACCTTCTAAAATAAATATTGTAAGGGAAACCCGTCTGTTATTAGGATATGTCATTCCATTCAAAATTTTCTCAATCCTTAAAATCCAATCTTTAGCGGTTCTAGCATCTACTCCTTTAAATAAATGTGGTTTAAAACTCTTAAAGAGTTTAAAATGTTTATCCACATCCGTAGTAACAGGAGAACCTACCTTTTTATTAAGAATGTTACTAGAAGTTATTGGAGTAATTGGGACAGCTGCAAGTGAAGCACTAGGTATTGCAGCTTCTACCAATGATTGCATCTTTTTTATCATCTGCATAATCATATTCATCATCTGCATTTGCAACTTATTTCCTTATATTACACTAGCAGTTTTAGGTACTACTAGTGCATTATCAATTCTGGGTGAACTGCCTTCTCCTGGAGCAATATTTTTAGGACCCTCAGGTATCTTGTCCTATTAAGATGATTGAACATTAGTCCCCTACTATACTCTTTCATCCATTATATCTGCAATGCATTACTTATATATGCTAATTGCCAGCAAAATCTAAAGATATACCTATTACTAACTTAGAACCATAACATTCTCCTAGGCTCTGTAATAATTCAATCAGATCCATTTCTCCTCTTAAATAAAATTTTCTTAAACTTCTCTAATTAAATCCTCGGAATCTTAATTCTTTACTATAATACCACTTTTATAACACCCCATGATACCTCTTTCCGATAATATAAAGTATTATAGAATTGATATTAACATTCCATTTCTACATATAATATTTCTAATCATTTGCATACTTGCATAAAATCATTCACTAGCCAATACCTTTAATAAATAAATGGAAAAATCAAAATAGTCTCAATTTCATCATACACATAATTACAGAGCCACTAAGAAAATAAGAGTACATCACTACAATTTGACATTTTATATACCTCGCTGAAGACATCACAAATATTGTTAAATAGAAAATATAAATATTTCATAACTTGCCTAATCTATTTCAATTTTTTTCTAACCTTTTTCTGTAATAACTAATGAGCTATGAGGCTCATAAGGTTATGTAATTTAAATAAGAAATTAAATTCAAAATTATAGATAAATGACATGATTGAATCAACTCAAAACATTTATAAAATAGCATAAACATCATACTTAGGATCATCCTTTAATTCATTTGATGTTGTACAAAATATCATAATTAATCTTCTATTAACTTTCATAATAATGTTCAATAGAGCCCATACAAACCTAGCATTATATCAATTGATCTACATGGAGGTACCTTTTGCCTCTTTCAAAATCCCTTTTGCCCCTACCTACAATGCAAGTTTCATATATGGGGTCTCTTTTGCCCCTAATACAACGCAAGTATAATGTCATTTCATAGCCAACTTTTTCTAATTTGATATTCAGTAGATTTCAAATATTCGTAATTCATACTTTGTATTGTTGCATGCTTTCATAAAATCTATCTGTTATAACATTTGCATAAAAAAAAATGAGGATGTAACATGTAAATTTAATGCACCTTTTTTTAAATAGTTTTTAGTTAAAGAAATCTTTAAACAATCATACTATATCTTCATTAAAATTCCATTCATTCAAAAATTCATGTAGTTACTTATACATGAATATTTAGATAGATGTTTCAAATTCCATAATCGATTCATCTTAATGCATGTATTCATTCAATTTAGTCAATAGCATTGTATGCATCTAGAATTCATAATATTAACTTTTATAATTTAAAATTGCATATCTTACATCCTTGACAGACTCTCTTCAAATCCTCCACCTCATACTTTTCTTCGTTTGTAAGTTACATACAATTCATCTCTCTGACTCTATAATTTGCATAAAATCAACTTATACTAACATAACAATTTACCACAAAACTAATTTTTCTTCCCCTCATATACCAATTAATCCTAACAAATTCGATGTAATTATCTTTAGAACTTTAACCAAGTTCAGGAAAATCAAAAGAAAACCATAACACAAACACTGTAACATAAAAATTTACTTATCTTAATTCCTTCATTCCTCACTATTTTACTTTTCTTCTTCCTTTATTTAAATCAATTTTCTCTCGCATTGCTACAGTTCAAGCACACCCCATATTCTCATATATTAAGACCAATAACTTCAGTTTTTCCCTTGACCGATTCTTCCTGCAGTATGTCGGAACCTTTCCTTGCCATGTGTCGAACTCTTCTACACAACACTGCCAAACTCTTCTACGCTGCACTATGCTAAACTCTTCTATAGTGCACTGTGCTGAACTCTCCCTTGAAGGGATTCTCTGTTCCTTCTCACAGTCGAATATGATTCTTTGTGTTACGATTTTTATACAAAATTTCTATTAGAAAAGGGCCCACTAGATAACTACTCCTGTAACTCCTTTAAAGTAAACAGATGTATCTATTCAAATATAAGGAAAATTTAGTTTAATTAAACTTATCACTTAATATAAATACTAAAATTTAATTAAAAATAATAATTGCTAAATTAGATAATAATTATCTCAATAAAATTTTTATTTTATTTAACTAAATTTTGGGTATTACAAATCTTAACAAATCTTAAATTACTAAGATTAAATTCAAAACCATATCAGAGTAACCCATCCTTAATCAAAAGTGCTCTCCCATGAATGGGGGGGATAATTAACTATGAGGCCTTGCGCTCATAGGAAGTTGAGACCTTAGATCTAAATAAATTATGACATAAACATCGGTGAAAATCTGGTTAATTAAAAATTAACCTATCTCAAAGAGTCGAAATCTAACACAAAAGACAAGGTTCAAGCCTCATTTTTCCTGAGCGAACACATTCGTCAACCTGATTAGATGATGTTAAAATCCCAACCATCCCTTTGGCCCTTGATCCCACAGCCAAGGATGGAGATTCGTGAGAGGCTCACTTGGATTACGCCAATCTCCTTCCATATTCGGGTGGGTGATTTAGGAAGGATTATATTAGCGCAATTATGAATAACTTTGTATTTATTTGTTTCTTTATTAAGATATCCTGCATAGATCTATAAATAGGGATAAATTTGTGTAATAATAATTCAAATTTTTTTCCCTCTCCAATTCTATGAATTCTAACATTGTATCAGAGCCAACGACCTTCATTGCTGATTGAAGAACTATCATAGAATCGTCGGAGGAGGAGAAGAAGAAGAAATCAGAGCTGCCGGACGCCGCCGACGCTGCCTCCAACTCGAACGAACGCAAGCAGGCGGAGTCGGCACCAGGCGGAGTCGCCACCAGGTGGAATCGGACATCCATGCGGAACGAGAGCAGGGTTGCAAAGCTCTATATAGTCTTTTGTGTCCTAAATTAGCATGTAGCATTGTATAGGTATTCTATATAGCATGTATTTTTACTTTTCTCTATATAGTCTTTTGTGTAGATCTTAAAATCCTATAAATAAAAGGTAATGAAAAAAAGTTGGGAACCTTTTCTAACCTTTGGACTTTTCACCTAAAGAATTTGGCTCTATAACTTATTCTTTATACTTTCTAATTGAAATAGAAAAGTTCTGCTAGCTTATTCTCCTCCTCTCTATTCTCTCTACTCTATCTGTATTCTCCATTCTCAGTAACGGGTTCTTAGCTTACTAGATGGATTTGCTAGTAAAGTCAAGTATCATCCACCAGATAAATTTGAATCCAACATAATGCATTTTTATATTACCAGTTGTTCAAAATTACTTCAGAATACATCTATAAAATTCAAAATTAGAATTATTTAATAAAATATGATGCATAATTGATATCCATATGTCAAATGTTACATGTAATGCTATATTTTTATGCATGTTATTATATGTTGATTGACAACAGGCGTGTAACAATGCTAATAATTTTAAATGTCTACAATCATGATGTCAAAATTAGAAAAATAAAACTAAGAAATGTCATGTCATGTGATATGGATTGAAAAATAATGAAGAGCACAGGCAAAGGCAAAAGTTCTATAATGTTGGATTATCAAAACTTTATCAATGATTATTAATTGCCGATGAGCTAAAGTAACCAAATGATGTAAATGTTCAAAAAATCAATACAAGCATTATATGATATGTTTAAGGCAATGATCAGTACGAATGAGAAAGAAAATAAAAGTAAAGCAAGCAACTGACTAACATACTGATTTTTATGTTAGAATTATTTATCCCGCTGACCATTTTGTTAATCAATTATTATGATGCCTGCGATTTCAGCAAAGGGAAAGGAGCTAATGGGGCCATTGACAAAAGACCTAATTTTGTCCTACATCTTAGCATTATGGATGTATTAAAAGAAAAAAATATGTTTATAATGTAAGGCCTTTTTGCAAATATAAATTTACATATGAAGTTTATTTAGAAATTCAGTAATCCATTTGATGATTTAAATTAAGTATGCTTCACCCTTAATGTTTATGATGGATCTTTTAAAGGATTATGAAGGATTTTTAAAAGGGTTATGAAGTGTAATTTATAATTTATGGCAATCTATGCAGACTAAGTTTCAACTCATTTGATCCTGATTAATAACTAGTATGAATGCTTGTGGGAAATGTCTAACTGGATTGCTCGCCATTGTTATGTCTCAAGGTTAACTAAACGGGTCAAAATAGGGCGTAAAAAGTAGGCGAATTTTTCGGAAGCAGCATGTTTCAAGTGAATTTTCGTGGAAAAAGCAGACTACTGAAATAATTTAAATAAGAGCTAATTCGCCAAACCAAATAGCATAGTGAGAATGCGTTGTTTTGTTCCGCGCATTCTGAAGAATGCGCCAAACCATTAAGCGCATTATAGAATGTGCTTAATGATTCGGCGCATTCTTCCGAATGCGCCAACCTAATCGGCGCATTCTCCCCGTCTTTGCTTCGGTGGATGTCAGTTGATTGGTGTTTTTGGAGTTCAGCAGAAACCAGATCCGCTTTTTCCGCGGACCGGTGCGGAAATGAAGACGCAAATAATTGCTGTTAGTTGGACGTTGAGGGAGTTGTGAAGATGCCATGCAAATTTTCGTTATAAATACGAGCAACACAACTTAACCGAAATCACAAGCCTCTTAACTCCCTTTTCTTCGTTTGCTGCTGCTGCTGCTGTGTTCATCCGAGCGAGAGGTGAGTTATGTCTTTTTTTTTTTCATTTTATTTTCTGTTAAAGTTGTTTTGGTGAAGATGTAAATTGTGGCCATTTATTTTAAAAAGTTTTTGTATTATGTAGTAGTTTTGGGCTTGCTGCAGTTTTGTGAGATATTATTTTTTGTTGCAATATTGTTAGTTATTGTTTTAGCAGTTAGTTGTATAATTTTTTTTTAACAATTGTTTATGTTATTTAAAATAAAATTGGTGTATTGTAATTTTTTTTTAGCACATTTTGTTGTTTGGTATGGTATGTAGAAATAAATATATCAATGTTATGTGGAGTGTTGCTTGTAGTTTTTTTTCCACAGATCTATAACTATGTAACATTTTTAAAAAAAAATTTATTTCATACACCGCCAAATTAACCACTTATTAATTTTAATAGTAGCCTAAACAAAAGTTATTTAATAACGACATAAGCCTTTTAGACATTTTTTGTGGTTTACAGAACTGATCAAAGGTAGTTATTTCAATAATTTTGTTCCTAAAGAGAGGCACCCAACTGTTATTTTACTAGTCTTGAGAGGCATCTTAGTAAGTTGGTTGGTGTAAGAGTCTGCTGAAGTTATTGGCATCTCATGTAAGAGTCAACTTTGACTACGGATGGTAAAATTGTAACAATGCTTAGTTTGTATTTTAGAGATTGATTATAGCTCCTTAGATTTAATCCATATATGATTCTTTAATAAAAGTCCACATTTTATATTTGACATGATCCTTAAGAAATAACACAAATAATTTCATGCAAGTATATAAGAATCTATGACGAATTTAAAAAATTGCCTTTAATGTTGAAACCAACCTTCTCCGCACAAGATTCAATTACTTGTCATTTAAAATTTCATAGCTCTATAATGATGATGGGAATATTTTTTTGCAAAAAAATTTTTAAGTTAAATAATTAGAATTATATTTAAAATATTTAAACCTTATAATTGTTAGAATTAAATTTGTTAGAATTAAATAATTGTTAGAATTAAAATTTTACCCGCCAAGATTTTTTTAAAATAAAATTATATAAACTTATTTATGTTTACAAATAAAATTTGTCATCTTGTATGTAATTATATTTTATTTATTAAATGTTAAAATCCTTTTGGAGAATTACTCGAAGTGCAAAAAAATTTGTTAAATTAAGTTTAGATTGAACCGAATCCTTCAATCGAGTACGTTAGACTTACATTTAACTATCATTTTGGGAAGAGGAAACCTCAATTTATTTTCAAGTTTAAAATCATAATAAGAAGTACATAAATAGTAGATTAACCTAAATCCTTCAATCTAGTACCTTAGTCAAAATTTTAACTATCAAATTGGGAAGAGAAAACCTCAATTAATTTTCAAGTTTAAATACATAATAAGAAGTATTAAGCTCAACCCTAAGGAGAATAAATAAAATTTACCTATGTTTTAATCATGAAATTTTGAATTATTTTTAAAATCAAAAGTACATTAAAAATTTATTATTCATCCATAATGAATAAAAGGAATATTTAACTATCATTTCAATCAGGAAACTAAATTACTAAATTGAATTTCATATTAAAACTAAATAGGGAATATTAAAATCATCCTTAAGGAGAGAAAATGTTTACCTATTTTTTACTCATGAAGGTAAATTTATATTTTTATTTTCATAATAAAAAAATATAAGAAATATTCAATTTACGCGAGGATTAAAAGAACATTTACTCCTCTTTTGATTGTGGAATTAAAGTTATGTTTAATGCTTAGGTGTACATCCATAAAATTCCCACATATCGTAAAAAAGAACTAAGGCATGTATTTTAATTCAATTTCCATATATGAATATATTAAATTTGTTAAATTAACTTTAATAAAACAAACAAAATCTATTGATGCATTGGTTACTACCCAAACCATACAAGACGTTGCAGTATAGGGATGATATGTTAGACCCAAAAATAAAGTGATATTAGTTTCATGCTATGAACTGAATACATTATTGCGATTGAATTCAACAATTTATTAGTTTGACTTCATCAGTATGAATAGAGCTGTAAGTACATTGTTACGCTTTAAAATACATTTACTCTCGTTACATTATGAGTAGAATGTTAAGTAAAAAACTTTAGCGGAATATGACATTCTTGGGATTGACCCGCAAATTTGTGTTATTTAGGACAGAATGTCACGCTTAGTGTTATTTTTCGGTGGTGAGCTTCGTATCGGGGATGAGTTCACAGCGACATATATTGGTGGACAAAATCGGCCAATCATCGTTGATCATGATATTTCTCTTACAATGCTAAAAGACAGAATTATGGGTGCGCTTAGGATTAATTCTGCAACAAATACTGTCAACCTAACATGTCGACTTTGGAATAATGGTGGCTACTGTGAAACACATGTAACCGATGATGAGGTTTGTGAGTTTATGTTATTAGAAGCAAGAGTTGATCATGTCGTTGTTTACGTTGAGGTAGAACAAATAAATCATTATGACGTTCCTGGTCCGTCAACGGAGATACATATGTAAGTATTTAGAACTTCATTATATGATGTTGTAGTGATTAAATTCCTTATTTAAAAATTAAGCATAATTAAATCTTTTTGAAGTAGTCCTAACACGTGGTATGGCGGAGGAGTAAATACGATTGAAATGCAAAACAACTTTCATGGCCAACTGAGTTTGTCAGAGCGACCAAATTTCGTGCAGCAACACCTGCCTTCACGTACCAATGTGAATGATCATCCATGTTGGTTTAGACCACGTAGTAATATATGTGAAGAAAACCTAGTATCTTCCTTATTCATGCCTCAATCAGAGCAAAACGAAAATGTTTCATTACACGGAGATGATATGAATAACAACGACGTAGATTCATACAAAACTATGGATAATGGTAGTACTGATTCAGGGGATAGTTGTAGTCAACTTGAAACTGAAATACATGAACAAATGTACGATTGTACGAACGATGAAAATATTGCTGTTGAGTTTATTGAAGTTCATGCACGACGAAACATTGCTGGATTAGAATAGATGGATGCAAATAATAATCTCAAGGAAACCATTCAAACAACCGAAGAATGGGATGGTAATGATGTGATACTCCTATCATTAATATTGTTAGCTCAACAGAAGCAAACATTCCATCGGAAGTGTATGAATGTCAAATCTTTCATAACAAAGAAGACTTACAGGCTGCAATTAATTGTTGGTCAATTTCATAAAATGTTCAGTACATAAATTTGACTTCCAATAAAAGTCGTATCACAATTTTATGTACTCAACATAATAATGTGCATAAACCATGCTATTGACGATTACATGCATCACGAAGTAAAAGATTATGTGGTCTTTGGAAAGTATCATCTGCGGGTCCGCCATATATTTGCACTCAACCTGTTATACTTGGTGGGCATCACAATTGCACCTCAAAATTTATATGTAGGCATATCATGCTCTTTATAAAACAACAACTCAACATGAAACCGAAGGAGATAATTGCAAGAATGGAGTCAAAGTTTCAAATGAAGATTTCGTACATGAAGGCATGGGATGCACGGAGAAAAGCCATCGAAGAAATTTTTGGAACCTATGAGGATTCATATCGTTCTCTCCTACGTTTTATGGAATTGATACGTTTGTCCCTACCAGGTACAGTATACAATGTTGAATTGGTTGGAGGTTCACGATTCAAGGCTTTATTTTGGGCGTTTGGCCCATCAATTTATGGGTGGCAACATTGTCGGCCTGTCCTTAGCCTTGACGGAACCTTTTTGCTAGGAAAATTTCGTGGAACCCTTCTTGCTGCTGTTGGAATTGACGCGAATGGTGGATTGTTCCTATTTGCTTTCGCAATAGTTGAATCAGAGAGCAATGATTCATGGGTTTGATTCCTTCGTAACCTACATGATTTGGTTCACTTTAAGTTGTTTGTGACTTAAAGATTTTATTTGAGTTTTAAGTGTTTCATATTTAGGAGGGTTATGAAGTACCCATAAAGTAACCACTACTTGCTTTTGGGCAAGTCTGTTACTTATGAATCCTAAGATACAATGATGTATGCATCTCTCCTTTTGGGGGAGATGATTGATCATTGTATCAAAAGGGACCTAAGTAATTTTTAGGTGTTTTTGGAGTTCTCTTAGTGTTTGGATAAAAGAGAGTGTCTATCTAATAGGGTAAGATAGACATGCCTATGGGGTTTCACTTAGGACTTGATGAAATTCATCTAATAGGGTAGGATGAACTTCAATGGATTGGATAATTCCTAAGGGACATCTAGATATTTAGCATTTTAAATGTCATAGGAAAGATCACTCAATTTGGATTGAGTGGAAGAGGTTACTTAGATTTTGGGTCTAAGAAAGGTGTCCAACATGTAACTTTTGGGCTACATGTTGGAGAAATCCCCTTAGCTTTTGGAGTTAAGAGGAGAAAGATAGAGATCCAACATTTAGTTTTTAGGCTAAATGTAGGAGAATTCTCTCTAACTTTTGGAGTTAAAGAGAGAAGAGATCTCCTACAACTTTGGAGTTGGAGGAGAAAGGACCTATAGCTTTTGGGTTAAGGTATGACATTTTCTAAGGCCTTTGGAACCTATAGAAGTGAGGGAGATTAGTAGATTTGAGACTACGAATCAAAAGGGTGTCTCCTTGAATTTTGTATTCAAAGAGTTGAGTTTCATTTGCCTAATTTAGATTAGGCAAATAAAGTTGAGTCACTTATTGAGTTTGGTTTAATAAGTGAGAAAGATTTGTAGCTTTGGGGTTACAAATCAAGAGGGATTGTCATTGAACTTTTAAGTTCAATGATGAGTATTTAGTTTGCTAAGTTTGGATTAAGTAAATATGAGAAGATGATGTGTAAATTTGGCCTACACATCAAGAATTCTTTGAACTTTTAGGTGTCCAAAAAGAGGAACTCATTCACCAAATTTAGTTAGGAGAATGGAAGAAATATAGGAGTTTCTCTTTCGCTTGCTATGGGATTATTTATTGAATTTGGTTCAACAAATAAATGGCTTTGGATTGAACTACTTGTTGATTTTGACTCAACAAATAGGCGACTTGGATGAGACTTTCATACAACTTTTAAGTTGTAGAAAGGAGAGGGGAAGATGCAACTTTGGGTTGCAAGCTTTCAAAACCTCTTTGAATATTTGGAGTTCAAAGAGGGGAACTCATTCTCCCAACTTGGATTTGAGAGCATGAAGATGGATTTGGAAGCTCTCCTACAATCTTGACTTGTAGGAAAGAGAAAGGAAAATGCAACTTATGGGTTGCAAGTTCAAAAACATTCTTTGAACATTTGGTGTTCAAAGAGAAGTGTACATTCTCCCAATTTTATGTTTTTTTTTTAGGAGAATTAGAGAGTCTTCCTACAACGTTTGGGTTGTAGAAAGAGGGAAATCATGTGCAACTTAGAGGTTCCACATTCATGAGTGCCCTTGAACATTTGGTGTTCAAAGGGGGATACTTTCGTTTTGCCTAATTTGAAGCTAGGCTAAAGAAGAGAAATTTAGAGGTTTCCTACAACTTGGGCTTGTAGGAAAGGAATTGTCCAAAATGCAACTTAGGGATTACAAATTGGAGGATTTCCTTTGGACGTTTGGTGTCCAAAGAGGGGGAATTCATTCCTCCAATTTGGGTTGGAGGGAAGGAGAAGAATGAGATGCACTTTGGAGTTGCAAACTCTTGAAATTTCCTTCAACATTTGACATTCAAAGAAAGATGTACATTCTCCTAATTTAGGTTAGGAGAATGAGAAGATCTTTCATATAACCTTTGGGTCATAGAAAGAGAGCTTCCCACCTTCCTCAAATGTTTTGGGCTCATTTGAAGAGAGGAAGGATGCACCTTAGGGCCTTGGAAAGGATTCCTAAATCAACTTTGACATGATTAGGAAACTTGAATGGGAGAGGTTCACTTGTTACTTTCATATCATAACAAAGAAAGGGTTAGACTTAGGATTTGGTCCTAAAGCCTTGGAGATTCATGTGATAGAACATTTGGAGCCTTAGGGAGTTCCAAAATACTTCACATGGAGGGAAAAGAGTGCTTGGGAGCAAGCTCTTTATACTTGTTAAAACTCATGCAACATAGAGCTTAGAACTTTGAGGAAGTTCTAAGCATCAAATTTGGAAGTGGATGTGCATGAGAAAGAGAATTCTCCTATATCTTTTAGAGTGTTTTGGACTCAATTCGAGGAGGGAATATAGATTTCCTAAGACTTTGGAGAGATCTCTAAACCAATTTTGACATGATTTAGAAACTTGGAAGTATGGTGTTCCTAGTAAGAGGTCTAGGAAACACAATTTTGACTCATGTAAAGAAATGAAAACACACCTAAAGTCTCTAGGAACAATCCAATCAATTTCGTTATGAATGGTGATTGAAGGTTTTCTAGGAAGGTCCTAAAGATCCATTTTGATAGGATTTGATTTATTAGAACATTGATGCGAGGTTCCAATCTCTAAGGATTTTTTATCATTTCATTCAATGATTGAATTTGGAAACTCACACAAATGGAATTAGGTAAGCTTGAGTATAAAGGCTTATGGGCCTTTGAGGGCCCATATCAGATCTCAAGCCCACTTCAAGGTTAGATAAGCCCATTTGGTTAATTTCCAAATCCCAAATGTAATGGATGTAAACTAACAATGACTATCACTTGTGTGTTCTAAATTTAGTGAAAAGATCAATCATGAATTTGGTTGGTCATAGACATTGTGGGGTCTTCAACATAGACCTTTGAGGATCTATAAGAAACCGCACAAAGATGGGTTGTTAGTGATATTGTTTCCAACCAAACATATTCACATTCACTAACTTGTAGAGACTATCCATTCCAACATGCAAACTCTCCAAAGTTTGTATCAATTTTGTCATGACACAAATTCGGATAGTTTACATACTAAAGGATCATTCGTTATTATTCTTATCCATGA
Source organism: Dendrobium huoshanense (assembly GCA_016618105.1). Classification (NCBI taxonomy): domain Eukaryota; kingdom Viridiplantae; phylum Streptophyta; class Magnoliopsida; order Asparagales; family Orchidaceae; genus Dendrobium; species Dendrobium huoshanense. The sequence goes on along the minus strand of CM028342.1, from coordinate 34,792,095 downwards.
GAATTAAGAGATGCAACCCATATTTAAGTAATTCAAGGGCACACAAGGGGTGGCTTATGGGTCTTTGGAAACCCATTTCTACCCCAAGTTTTCCCTACAAATTAAACAAACATGCATAGCAATCTCCTAATAATTTTAAAAGTGTGTAATCCTTAGAGAAAGAGACCTACACTATTTATTTAGATCAATATTGGCATAATCTAAATTCTAAGCAACATGCAATTGATTTGGCCAAATGCATAGTTTCCAAATTTGGGTGCTATGACGGCGAAGCCTAGGTTTGTTATAGGCGACAGTTTGAACACAATATGAATGCTATTACATGCATTTGAGAGATGTTGGCTATCAATCCAATACCCCTACACGCGTTTGCATGCCTCTTTGACTCTCACAAGAGAGCAAACAAACGGAAATCACCGGATTTCCGCTGTTTTGCGGAGAGGGCAGCGCACATAGGTTTTGGGGAAACAAGCAAATGAAGTTTCTAAGGGACTTATGGCTTGGGGACATCATCCACACATCAATGGTCTTGGGGGACCCTAGGTTTCACTAAGTTTTAGGATTTTACCTCACCCGGGTTGTCCTAGCGCTCCTATCCAAGTTCCGGCTCGCTGTCCAAGTCCTTTGAAAGCTCCAAACTGCTGTCCAAGGCCTTCCCAAGGAGGAAGGCTGCTGTCCAAGCTGCTCCGGAGGAGGAATTTGATGTCCAAACTGCTCCGGACAGCAATTCTCGCTATTTGGATGCTCCCGGAGGTGATTGCTTGCTGCCCAAACGTTCCAACAGCAGGTTTTTACTGTTTGGAAGCCTTCGGAGATTGCGTGGCTGCTGTCCAAGGCTTTCCGGAGGGTGGATTTGCTGTCTAAACCGCTCCGGACAGCAGTTTTCTGTCTAAGAATGCTCCAAACAGCAGATATTTCTGTTTGAAGGCCTCCAGAGGCTGATTTCTTCGTCGAGTGGTCGCCGGAAATAGTAGAAGAGGGAGAGGAACCTTGTACAGCAAGCAAATGATCCTCAAATAATTCCAATGTCTTCAATAGCTCTTCCACTTCACCTCCTTCCACTCAAAGGAGAAGAAGCAACAGCCTCTCACTGTTTCTGAGAAGAACAGTGGAAGAGACAAAGCCCAAACCAAGTGCAGAAAAGCATTTATGCAAGGAAGTAATCGATTCTTCCTGACTTCGTATGGGAGAGGCGCACGCATGGAAGTTGTAGGGCTTTCACCTCCTTACCTCCTCTACTTGTTCTGGACGCACACAAACAAGAGAGCCAAGCGGTTCTCTCTCTTCCACTCTCGGTTTCACGCAAGGGCTGCTGGAGGAAGCCGTGCCGGGGAAAGCTTCTCCGCCTCCCGTTCTTCCGCGCCTGGAGACGCACGCGCAGGGAGCCGATCTCCCCTCTCCGCTCTCCCTATCTTTCTCTCGCTCGGAGTCGGCACGGACAACACAAGGGGAGCCGAATGCTCTCCCCATTCTCCCATTCGTCTCTTAGAGGCGCACAAGGCACCGCCCAAATGGGCCAATCCCCTCTCACGCATGAAATGAGGGGTTTTACGGCAGATTTTGGGAGGAAATCTGAGCCCTAGATCTCAAACTTTGATTTGAAAATCAAATTCAGCCCAAATTGAGAAATTAGGGCTGAAATTGAGTCCGGATTGGACTCGACCTCAACCGATTTGAGTCGGTTTGGGTCCGATTGGGTTCAATCAATTTAATTTTGTGAAATTAAACTCGAATCGGTGTCGAATCACGTCAAATTGGGTTCGACGACGCTCGACGGGGTTTGAATTTGATTGATTTGATTTAAATTAAATTAATTTGATTTAATTTAATTAAATCGAGGTTTGATTTGAGTCAATTTAGCCTCGACAACGATCAATTGAGTTGATCGAGCGCAATCGAGCTTGGTCGGACTCGATCGAGGTCGAGTCGATACGAAAATATTTGTCAACAAAGAAAAGAAGGTTGGAAAGAGCCCGCAGGATTTCCGAATAAACCCGCAGGTTAATAGCAAATATGCTCACAAAATATCAACTCCCTTCTTTCATAACATTTTCTCATATCTATAGGCAAGAGAGAGGAATGCCAAGAGCCACATGTCTCTAATTTCCATTAGAACCAAAGCATAGTAAGCATAGAAATCGCCCCCCAAAGCTCACGGATAAACATCCAAACCAGGAACCAAGGAGACAGCCACGGGAGACGAGGGAACCGCACGGACTGAGAGCCACGGCAACGGGAAACGAGGAACGGCCACGGAATAAGGAGCCAGCCGTGAGATCCCCAGGGGTAAAGCACAAAAATCATTAACTTCCTGTTGACGCACATTTTCGTATCGACCCGATCGAAGATCGTCAAAACAAAATTGACTCAAATCAAACCTCAATTTAATTAAATTAAATCAAATTAATTTAATTTAAATCAAATCAATCCAATTCAAACCCCGTCGAGCGTCGTCGAGCCAAATTTGACGCAATTCGGCACCGATTCGAGTTCAATTTCATGAAATTAGCTTGATCGGACCCAATCGGACCCAAACCGACTCAAATCGGTTTGAGTCGAGTTCAATTCAGACTCAATTCAGCCCTAATTTATCAATTGTGGCTAAATTAAAATTTCAAATCAAATTCCCAAATCAAGGGTTGAGATTTTACATGAAATCTTGCCCTAAATACCTCATTCCATGCGTGAGAGGGGATTGAACCATTTGGGCGGTGCTTTGTGCGCCTCTAAGAGAAATGAAAGGGAGAGAGGGGAGGGGATATTCGGCTCCCCTTGTGTTTTTCGCCCCGACCCAGAGCGAGAGAAAGAGGGAGAAATCGGGAGAGGGGGAGCATTCGGCTCCCCCGTGTGGTTCCGTCCCAGATAGCAAAAGTGAGGGGAGGAAAGAGAGAGCCGCTCGGCTCTCTTGCTTGGTCGCACCCAGCCGAAGGGAGGAAGAGGGCCAACCGAACCTGTATGCACTTCCTTGCTACTGTTTCCCTTCTTCCTTGGACCGAAGAGGAAAGTTTCTCCCTATTTTCCTCCATCTCTTCAAGTGGAAGAGCAAAGACCTGCTCTTTTCTCTTCTCAAGCAAAAAGGGGAGTGTTGGAGGATAGTAGAGAGACTTGGAGGCTGTCTATTTGCTGTGGAGACTTCTTCCACCCCTTCCTTCAACTCCGGTGACCTCCAAACAGCGAGGACAGCAGTTGGAATATTCTGGACCAATGTTTAAAATTGCGTATTCGGGTGTTGAGGCGTTTTTCATTTGTGAGGCGAGGCGTAAGCCTCAAGGCGTTTTGAGGCGTAAGCCTCAAAATCAAAAGATTGCGTAAACATAAAATGATAAATTTTTTATATACTAATGCGTGAATAATATAAAACATAAAAAAGTATAAGATATGAAGTGAAATCAAAATATCTCAATAATAAGACAACATGAAATAAAGTTCAACTCAAAATTCTATCTTTCCCAAATCCCAGTATTCTTTTCATTAATATATAATTCCAATTTCCAAAAATAAATAGCAATAACATATCACATAAGAACTCATAAGTCATCAGCACTATCATCACTAAGGGGTTCTTCATTTGAATCACCATTATGGTGAATTGCTCTCTCCCCTTCCTCCTCCCCTATAGAGTCCAATGTCGGGTATTTACTTCAAGATTTATGTAAGTTTAATATATAAAGCCTCATGCCAGTGAGGCGAGGCGGGCCTCAATCAAGTTGAGGTGCAAGCCTCATTAAAAAAACTCGAGGCGTAAGCATCAAGGCGTTTTTTACTGGAATTGCGCAAAGGCGAGCCTCATATTGCGCAATTTTAAACCATGTTCTGGACAGCAGTTTGGTGTGTCTTCTACAGCATATTTGTCATCCGGAGCAGCTTGGACCGCTGTTTGGGATGTTTGGACAGCAAGCATCCACTCCCGGGAGCATTCAAACATCAAAACCTGCTGTTTGGAGGTTTGGACAGCAAGTAATCACTTCCGAGAGCCTTCCAAACATTGCAAACTGTCATCCGGAGCAGTTTGGATAGCAAATCTACCTTCCGGAGCAGCTTGGACAGCGACGACGACCTCCGAAAAAGCTTGGACAGCAGTCTTCCCCCTTGGGAAAACCTGGGACAGCAACTTGGAGCCTTCAAAGAACCTTGGACAGCAACCTAGGAGCTTGGACAGCGGTTTGGACATCAATTTGGAGCGCTAGGACAACCCGGGTGAGGTAAAATCCTAAAACTTAGTGAAACCTAGGGTCCCCCAAGGCCGTTGATGTGTGGTTGACGTCCCCAAACCATAGGTCCCTTAGAAACTTTATTGGTTTGCTTTCCCTAAACCTATGTGCGCTGCCCTCTCCGCAAAACAGCGAAAATCCGGTGATTTCCGTTTGTTTGCTCTCTTGTGAGAGCCAAAGAGGCATGCCATATGCGTAGGGTGGTCAGATTTGTATCCGACAACCTCTCAAATGCATGTAATAGCATTCATATTGTGTTCAAACCGTCACCTATAACAAACCTAGGCTTCGTCGTCATAGCACCCAAATTTGGAGGCTATGCATTTGGTCAAATCAATTGCATGTTGCTTAGAATTTAGATTATGTTAAAATTGATCTAAATAAATAGTGTAGGTCTCTTTCTCTAAAGATTACACACTTTTAAAATTATTAGGAGATTGCTATGCATGTTTATTTAATTTGTAGGGAAAACTTGGGGTAGATGTGGGTTTCCAAAGACCAATAAGCCACCCCATATGTGCTCTTGAATTACTTAAATATGTATTGCATCTCTTAATTTTCATGGATAAGAATGATGGTGAATGATCCTCTAGCATGCAAACTATCCAATCTTTGTGTCATGACAAAATTGATATAAACTTTGGAGAGTTTGTATGTAGGAATTGATAGTCTCTACAAGTTAGTGAATGTGAATGTGTTTGGTTGGAAACAATATCACTAACAACCGATCTTTGTGGGGTTTCTTATAGATCCTCAAAGGTCTATATTGTATACCCCACAATGTCTATGACCAACCAAATTCATGATTGATCTTTCACTAAATTTAGAGCATACAAGTGATAGTCATTTTTTTTTGTTTACATCTACCACATTTAGGATTTGGAAATTAACCAAATTGGCTTATCTAACCTTGAAGGGGGGTTGAGATATGACATGGGCCCTCAAAGGCCCATGAGCCCTCATACTCGAGTTTACATAACTCCATTTGTGTGAGTTTCCAAATTCAATCATTGAATGAAATGATCAAATTCCTTAGAGATTGGAACCTCGCATCAAAGTTTTAATAAATAAAATCCTATCAAAACGGATCTTTAGGATCTTCCTAGAAAACCTTCAATCACCATTCATGAAAAAATTGATTGGATTGTTCCTAGAGACTTTAGGTGTGTTTTCATTCCTTTACATGAGTCAAAATCGTGTTTCCTAGACCTCTTACAATGAACACCAAACTTCTAAGTTCCTAAATCATGCCAAAATTGGTTTAGAAACGTCTCCTAAGACATTAAGAAATCATTCTTCCCTCCTAATTGAGTCCAAAACACTCTAAAAGACATAGGAGAATTCCTTTCAAGCATGCATCTCCTCTTTCCATGGATCCAAAACATTCATGGAGGAATGGAGAATCTTCTTTCATGCATAATGCTTGGAGCATTCTCAAAGCTCCAAGTTTTAGATTGCATGAATTATTGGCAACTTGGAACCAACTTCCAAGATCTTTCATCTCTCTTGTTGGAACATAAACCAACAAGGATCCCCTTCATGTGTGATATGTTGGAGCACCCTCAAAGCTCTAAATCATTCTATCACATGAATCTTTAGAGTCTTAGGACCAAATCCTAAGCCCAAACCTTTATTTGTTGAGACAAAATCAACAATCCCCCTCTTTCATACATGATTATTTGGGACCTTTCAAGTCTCCAAACATGTCATTACATGAATTATTTGGGAGCTTAGGACCAAATCCTAAGCTATCTCTTTCATTTGTTGAGTTACAAAATCAACAAATGAGCTTCTAACTCCATTCACTTGACTTCAACTAAGTGAATGATCCTACCTCTTTGAATACCAAATATTCAAAGAACATCATTGAAATTTTGTAACTCTCAAGTTACATCTTCCTCCTTCAATCCCAAAGTTGTAGGAAATTCACTAAATCATTTATTCATTGGGACACAAATCAATGAGTAATCCTCTAAATTTAGGACTCAAATCCTAGTCTTCCTCATTTGCTTAGCCCAAAGTTGAGCAAATGATAATCTTCCTTTGAGTACCAAATGCTCAAAGAGACTTCACCATTTACTTAGCCTAAGTCAAGTAAGTGGTCCTCCCTAACCTCTAACTTACAATTCATAAGTTGTATTTCATTTCTCCTTTCCTACAACTCAAAAGTTGTAGGAAACAATCTCATTCTCTAAGGACACCAAGTGTAAAACCCGCAAAAGCCATTTCAGACTTCGCACGCTTTTCAAAGCGCCGCGACGTACTTTAAGTGGAAAATTCGAGGTTGTCGGTTTTCGACGCAAATAATTTTATAAAATAGAGCGCGAAATTTCGATCGATTTGGTATAAAGGACTTATATGTAATCTCGCTTAAATTAAGAGATATAATTTTTAGAAGCTCATTAATGCCCAAACTACCCCTAAGCTTTCTAAAGGTCAAATCTACTTAAGTGAGGGCATGAGAGTCTTTTGGCATATTCCCTTTTCTCCCTAAATGAACTAACCGAGCCCTCCCCATTCATTTCGCTCGGTATTCTTCCGCCCGAAAGCAAGAAGAGGCGGAGAGGAGGCGTCGGGTAAGGGACGGACGGCGAGCTTGGGAGCGGTTTCCGGCGACCAAACTTGGGGAAATCGTAGGGGAGACTAAGGGAAGACTAAGGTATGTGTTTTGCTTGAGTTTTATCCTTCTTCCCTTGAGTTTTCTCTAAAGAATGAAAACTAGGGTTTAGAGAAAACTTGGACTTTCTTTGAGAAAAGTTTAGAGAATGATTAAAAGATGTTTCTAAACCTTAATGCGAGTTGATTTCCTATAAATATGAATTTTTGGAAGTTAGGGTTTCACTCAAAAATGGTTTTCTTTCAAAGTATATTCACAAAGATGTTTCCTAATGATTCTTTGAAGATAATTATGGAATTTGATTTAAGTTTTATAAGAATAAATTGTGTTTTGTAAATTAGGGTTTTTGTAGAAATGAGAGTTTTCTTTGGGTTAAGCTTAGAGAAAGGTAATGTGATGTTTTTAAAACCCTAATGTGAGTTACTTTTATGAAAATATGAGATATTGAGTAGTTACATGCTTAACCTAGGGTTTTTTTTTAGGTGTGAGAGAGAAAACTTATTTCTACACCTTATGTTTGCCACTTGTAGAGTTTGATTTTCATAAGAGGAAAAGGGGCGTGAGGATTTTTGAAGGATCGCCTTGTGGTGCACGGATTGAGGTAGGTGGAATGGATTTTCTTTTAAATGTAAGACAACTTTTATTTCATTGAATTGCATAGAAATTGCCAAATAATTTATGCCCATTTGAACTCTTATGTCTTAACTTTTCTTTTGTAAGTTTTATGGATACTTGAAGCAATTACAAATGTTTCCCTTATGAAATGCTCAACTTATGGTTGGATTACATATTCATTTCCTATACATGCTCTACATGATTTTCTCTACATTACATGCAATGTTCATACAAGCATAGCAAGCATACGCATCTTTGAGGAAACATACACTTGCATAGCTTATGGATAGTTCTACATTGAGCATCTTTATGAGTATTTAAATACTAAATGAATGTGCATGTTGACGCGGGAGTATCACATGGAAAAGGAGGCTCTTTGAGCCATGGAAAAGGAGGCTCTTTGAGCCATGGAAAAGGAGGCTCTTTGAGCCATGGAAAAGGATGGTTCTTATGAACCAATGGAAAAGGAAATGGCCAATTTATATGTACCTGATCAGTACAAGTGATACTCCTGAGACGGGTGATATAGTTATATGCATAATAAGTTATTATGAATGTTTCATACACATGTTACATACAAATGAGATTATCCCTTGAGGCATGGTTTTAAAAAAGAGAGAAAGGAAAAGGTTATGAAAGGATTATGCATTTGAAAGTTGAGGTAAAGGTATGTTTTCCTTTGAGCACAACTTGTTTTTGATTGATGAATCTTTTGCTAAAAATATTTTCCCAATGTATGTTAAAGTTTTCTTTCATTGCTTTTATGTTTAATTGAATTTCCATTCTCACCTATTGAGCTTAAAAACTCACCCTCGTTGTGGGAATATTTTTCAGGAGGATCCAAAAGAGGGGGTTAGATGACTGATCAGCCACCGCGCACCTACCGTCGTAGGGAGACGACGGGTGGCAGGTTCTTTTGTATTTTGATGTTTTGTATAGGAGGATTAGAACTAGAATGCATAGGGAAGATTATACTTGTAGATCCTCTTTTTGTATGCTTTTGTACTTTTAATGTTAAATCCCTTGATTGGTGATTTTTGAATGAAAGAAATGAGAAAATTTTATGTTAGGAGATTGTAGTGGCTCTTTCTTTATATTGTTGATGTTTCAATTGATGTTATGTTAAGATCCTTTTAACTTTTACGTCCGATCTCTGTTCCCGCCTCGCACTTGCGAGCTAACCGGGCCGGGTCGTGACAGTAGTGGTATCAGAGCAAGGATTTGAGGATATTGATTTTCATAAAAGAGCCGATAGGAAGATCTTATAGGTTAGAATAGGTGTAAGGTGCTTGTGTTATTTAATGCTTAGATTGCTATGTTGCTTCATGTCTCAGGGCTGAGGAACCAGAACTAGATGCCACTGATGGCAACACAGGGGAGGTTAGGAGAGAATTACCGTCTGTAGTAGAGCCTCAAGGTAGTAGCATTAATGCTACCTTGGACTCTTTTACCCAAATGATGGCAGCTATGACGGGGATGATAAAGAATGCACAGACTCAAGCTGGAAGTAGTGGAAGTGCTCCAATTGACAAGTATTTAAAGTTATTCCAGGACATGAAGCCACCATCTTTTGTGGAAGGTGGAGCTATAGAAGCAGAGGACTGGTTAATGGAAGTTGAGAAGATTCTGGAGGGGATGCTATGCCCTCAGGATAGGAGGGTAGCCTTAGCTACTTATGCCTTCAAAGGGGAGGCAAACAGATGGTGGAGAAGACAATTGGAAGAAACTTTTACTGGGAAATCTAGCAGTCAAATCTCATGGGTGGAATTTGTCAAAGTGTTTAGAGATTGGTATGTGCCAATGACTGCTAGGAGAGAAATGCAAGATAAATTCATTAGGCTGGTGCAGGGTGACAAGACTGTTGCAGAGTATGAGGCTGAATTCACGATGCTATCTAGGTATGCCTCTCATCTGATTCCTAATGCAGAAGAGAAATGCCACCGTTTCCTTTGTGGCTTGAGAGATAGCATTAGACAGCCATTGGTTGCTTTTGAGATTGAAGATTACTCTAAATTAGTTGATAAAGCACGGAAGGTTGAGCTTGATTATCAGAGTACTCAAAAGAGGAGAGACTTCCAGAAGAGAAAGTATGAAGATAGATCAAGGCCTGCACAATCTTTTCATTCTGGAAGGTCAAATTGGAAGAAGCCCAAGCCCAACATTTCAGAGAGCAGTACTCCATCTGCTATGTGCAATAAATGTGGAAGGGCTCATAGGGGAGAGTGCCTTTCTGGCACCAATACCTGTTTTTGGTGCCATCAGCCTGGGCACATGGCCAAGTCTTGCCCTACCTTGGGACAAAGGTCCACTCCAGAGGCCAGAACAGGTAGCGCCCCTCAGAGGACAGTTGGAAGGCCTAGGATGGTGGAGTCTACTGCATCAACTCCAAATCAAGGTCAAGCTCGTCCACCGGTTCAACCAAGAGTTTATGGAATGTCACAGCATGAAGCAAAAGACTCTCCTGATGTTATCATAGGTATGGACTTTATTTAATGTCATTGGATTCATTTATGATTTATGAGTAAGATGAGCTTTATGTTATGTTACATGCATGATATTTAGGAACGATCCTTGTTTGTAACAAGCCTGTTAAGGTATTGTTTGATACGGGAGCCTCTCATTCTTTCATTTCGGAGGAATTTGTTAAGTCTGTTGGTTTATCTTCCTCACTTATGCTCAAACCCTTATCTGTTATGATGCCCAATGGGAGTCAGTTGGAAACCAACAAAGGGTGTCATGTGGAGTTGATTGTGTGTGATAGAAGTCTTGGTGCAGATCCTATGTTATTGCCCTTGACCGAATTTGTTATGATCCTAGGCATGGATTGGTTGTCTTGTCACTTTGTGACCATAGACTGTAACAAGAAAGAACTCAAATTTTGTATGCCAGGGGAGAAAGAATTTAAATTCGTAGGGGAAAGAGGCATAACTTCTATGATAGTCTCTTCTTTGGTGGCATACAATTTGTTGAGGAAGGGTAATGAAGGGTTTCTAGCCTATGTTAAGGAAGAGAAGAAAGAAGAGAGGAGATTAGAGGAGATACCTGTGGTGCAAGAGTTTCCAGAAGTGTTTGCTGATAATTTACCTGGAATGCCTCCAAGCAGGGAGATTGATTTCACCATTGAGCTGGTTAGTGGAGCAAATCCTGTTGCTAAAGCCCCTTATAGGATGGCCATAAAAGAGCTGAAGGAACTGAAAGAACAATTGGAAGAGTTGCTTAATAAAGGATTTATTAGGCCAAGCACTTCTCCTTGGGGTGCTCCTGTGCTCTTTGTGAAGAAGAAAGATGGGAGTTTAAGACTTTGCATAGACTACAGGGAATTGAACAAACTAACTGTAAAGAATAAGTACCCTCTTCCGAGAATTGACGACTTGTTTGATCAGTTGGAGGGTGCCTCTGTGTTTTCCAAGATAGACTTGAGATCAGGATATTATCAGCTCAAGGTTAGAGAAGAGGACATAGCAAAAACAGCATTCAACACTAGATACGGGCATTTTGAGTTTACAGTGATGCCTTTTGGCTTAACGAATGCCCCTGCAGTGTTTATGGATCTCATGAATAGAATCTTTAAGGATCCTTTAGATCTATTCGTGATTGTATTTATAGATGACATACTTGTTTACTCTCCTGATGAAAGGATGCATGCGAATCATTTAAGGTCGGTGATGTATACTTTGAAGGATAATGATTTGTATGCTAAGTTCTCCAAATGTGAGTTTTGGCTGAAAAGTGTGAACTTTTTGGGTCATGTGATTGGCAATGGAGAGATCTCTGTGGATCAACACAAGGTACACGCTATAGCGGATTGGCCACGACCCACTACTGTGACGGAGATCAGGAGCTTTCTGGGTTTAGCCGGTTATTACAGAAGGTTTGTTGAGGGGTTTTCTCGTATAGCTATGCCCTTATCTAGATTGACTCAAAAGGCAGTGAAGTTTGTATGGACAGATCAATGTGAAGAGGCTTTTCAAAGATTGAAACAGTGTTTGATGACTGCTCCAGTGCTTACCATTCCTTCAGGGACGGATGGATTTCAGATTTATAGTGATGCCTCTCACAAAGGGCTGGGTTGTGTTTTGATGCAGAACGGAAGGGTCATTGCCTATGCTTCAAGGCAACTGAAGAACCACGAAAGAAACTACCCAACCCATGATTTGGAGTTAGCGGCAGTGGTCTTTGCCCTGAAGATATGGAGACATTACTTGTATGGAGTGAAGTGTGAGGTATTTACTGATCATCAAAGTTTAAAATACATCTTCACTCAGAAAGAGTTGAATTTGAGGCAGAGGAGATGGTTGGAGCTTATTAAGGACTATGACTTAGATATCCAATATCATCCAGGCAAGGCAAATGTTGTAGCAGATGCTTTAAGCAGAAAAACTTCTAGTGCTAGTTGGATGATCACACAACAGCATGAATTGATTAGAGACTTGGAGAAGTTAGAGATTTCTGTAGTTCAGCCTGATGATGCAGAGTTTGTTGCTTTGAATCAGATGATCATTCAGTCCACCTTAAAGGATAGGATAAGGGAAGCCTTGCCACAAGATGCAGAATTTGAGAAAATCCTACAATTGGTGAAGGTTGGTCACATAGAGGAGTTTGAACTTGATGAGGATGAACTACTACGGTATAGAGGCAGAATTTGCATCCCTGATGTTGGAGATTTGAGGAAGGACATTCTTCAAGAAGCTCACTATTCAAGTTATACCATTCATCCAGGTAGTAACAAGATGTACCAAGACCTGAAGGGATACTTTTGGTGGCCAGGAATGAAAAGAAGTGTAGCAGAATTTGTGGCTAGATGTACAATTTGTCAGATGGTAAAGGTGGAACATCAAAAGCCAGGAGGTTTGTTGCAGCCTTTACCTATTCCAGAGTGGAAATGGGAAGACATAGCTATGGATTTTGTGGTTGGATTACCTAGGTCCAGAACTGGTCATGATGCTCTATGGGTGATCATTGATAGATTGACCAAGTCAGCACACTTCTTGCCTATCAAGCAATCTGATGCTGTTGAGAAGTTGGCAAGTATTTATGTTAATGAGATCGTTAGACTTCATGGTGTACCTAGATCAATAGTATCAGATAGAGATGGGAGATTCACTTCTAGATTGTGGAGGAAAGTTCAGGAGGCAATGGGCACCAGACTTACTTTCAGTACAGCTTTTCATCCTCAAACAGATGGTCAATCAGAGAGGACTATTCAGACTTTAGAAGATTTACTCAGATTGTGTGTACTTGACTTTGGTGGCAAATGGGAGACACACATTCCATTGATTGAATTTGCTTATAACAATAGCTTCCAAGCAAGTATAGGTATGGCACCATATGAAGCTTTGTATGGAAGGAGGTGTAGAACTCCTTTATGTTGGGCCGAGACAGGAGAAAGAAAGATAGTTGGAGCTGACTTAGTAGATGATGCTACTGAGAAGATAAGGCTGATTCGTGATAGATTGAAGGCTGTTCAAGATAGACAGAAGAAGTACTACGATGCCAAGCATAGATTTGTTGAATTTGATGTTGGAGAGTTTGTATTCCTCAAGGTTAGTCCTATGAAGGGTGTAAAGAGATTTGGCAAAGTTGGGAAGCTAAGTCCAAGGTATGTTGGCCCTTTTGAGATATCAGAGAGAGTTGGCAGTGTGGCCTACAGATTGATTTTGCCATATCACTTGAGTGGAGTACATAATGTATTTCATATATCTTCCTTGAGGAAATACATTTCAGATGAAGCCTTGAAGATAAGTACTGAAGCAATAGACATCCAACCAGATCTGACATTTGTAGAAGAACCTGAGAAGATCATAGATTATGATGTTAAGCAGCTTCGTAGTAGAGAGATTCCTTATGTCAAAGTTATGTGGAAGCATGGAACGGAGAAAGATGCTACATGGGAGAAGGAATCAGAGATGAGGGAAAGCTATCCTCACCTCTTTGACTAAGGTATGATTTCTTAAGCTTGTCTTAAATTTCGAGGACGAAATTTTTTTTTAAGGGAGGGAGAATTGTAAAACCCGCAAAAGCCATTTCAGACTTCGCACGCTTTTCAAAGCGCCGCGACGTACTTTAAGTGGAAAATTCGAGGTTGTCGGTTTTCGACGCAAATAATTTTATAAAATAGAGCGCGAAATTTCGATCGATTTGGTATAAAGGACTTATATGTAATCTCGCTTAAATTAAGAGATATAATTTTTAGAAGCTCATTAATGCCCAAACTACCCCTAAGCTTTCTAAAGGTCAAATCTACTTAAGTGAGGGCATGAGAGTCTTTTGGCATATTCCCTTTTCTCCCTAAATGAACTAACCGAGCCCTCCCCATTCATTTCGCTCGGTATTCTTCCGCCCGAAAGCAAGAAGAGGCGGAGAGGAGGCGTCGGGTAAGGGACGGACGGCGAGCTTGGGAGCGGTTTCCGGCGACCAAACTTGGGGAAATCGTAGGGGAGACTAAGGGAAGACTAAGGTATGTGTTTTGCTTGAGTTTTATCCTTCTTCCCTTGAGTTTTCTCTAAAGAATGAAAACTAGGGTTTAGAGAAAACTTGGACTTTCTTTGAGAAAAGTTTAGAGAATGATTAAAAGATGTTTCTAAACCTTAATGCGAGTTGATTTCCTATAAATATGAATTTTTGGAAGTTAGGGTTTCACTCAAAAATGGTTTTCTTTCAAAGTATATTCACAAAGATGTTTCCTAATGATTCTTTGAAGATAATTATGGAATTTGATTTAAGTTTTATAAGAATAAATTGTGTTTTGTAAATTAGGGTTTTTGTAGAAATGAGAGTTTTCTTTGGGTTAAGCTTAGAGAAAGGTAATGTGATGTTTTTAAAACCCTAATGTGAGTTACTTTTATGAAAATATGAGATATTGAGTAGTTACATGCTTAACCTAGGGTTTTTTTTTAGGTGTGAGAGAGAAAACTTATTTCTACACCTTATGTTTGCCACTTGTAGAGTTTGATTTTCATAAGAGGAAAAGGGGCGTGAGGATTTTTGAAGGATCGCCTTGTGGTGCACGGATTGAGGTAGGTGGAATGGATTTTCTTTTAAATGTAAGACAACTTTTATTTCATTGAATTGCATAGAAATTGCCAAATAATTTATGCCCATTTGAACTCTTATGTCTTAACTTTTCTTTTGTAAGTTTTATGGATACTTGAAGCAATTACAAATGTTTCCCTTATGAAATGCTCAACTTATGGTTGGATTACATATTCATTTCCTATACATGCTCTACATGATTTTCTCTACATTACATGCAATGTTCATACAAGCATAGCAAGCATACGCATCTTTGAGGAAACATACACTTGCATAGCTTATGGATAGTTCTACATTGAGCATCTTTATGAGTATTTAAATACTAAATGAATGTGCATGTTGACGCGGGAGTATCACATGGAAAAGGAGGCTCTTTGAGCCATGGAAAAGGAGGCTCTTTGAGCCATGGAAAAGGAGGCTCTTTGAGCCATGGAAAAGGATGGTTCTTATGAACCAATGGAAAAGGAAATGGCCAATTTATATGTACCTGATCAGTACAAGTGATACTCCTGAGACGGGTGATATAGTTATATGCATAATAAGTTATTATGAATGTTTCATACACATGTTACATACAAATGAGATTATCCCTTGAGGCATGGTTTTAAAAAAGAGAGAAAGGAAAAGGTTATGAAAGGATTATGCATTTGAAAGTTGAGGTAAAGGTATGTTTTCCTTTGAGCACAACTTGTTTTTGATTGATGAATCTTTTGCTAAAAATATTTTCCCAATGTATGTTAAAGTTTTCTTTCATTGCTTTTATGTTTAATTGAATTTCCATTCTCACCTATTGAGCTTAAAAACTCACCCTCGTTGTGGGAATATTTTTCAGGAGGATCCAAAAGAGGGGGTTAGATGACTGATCAGCCACCGCGCACCTACCGTCGTAGGGAGACGACGGGTGGCAGGTTCTTTTGTATTTTGATGTTTTGTATAGGAGGATTAGAACTAGAATGCATAGGGAAGATTATACTTGTAGATCCTCTTTTTGTATGCTTTTGTACTTTTAATGTTAAATCCCTTGATTGGTGATTTTTGAATGAAAGAAATGAGAAAATTTTATGTTAGGAGATTGTAGTGGCTCTTTCTTTATATTGTTGATGTTTCAATTGATGTTATGTTAAGATCCTTTTAACTTTTACGTCCGATCTCTGTTCCCGCCTCGCACTTGCGAGCTAACCGGGCCGGGTCGTGACACCAAGTCATGAGAATGTGCGTGCCCTCTTTGAACACCAAATGTTCAAAGAATGTTCATGGGGTTGTAGCTTCCAAGTTGCATCCCTTCTCCTCCATCCCTCCAATCCAAATTGGAGGAGTGAATTCCCCTCTTTGGACAACAAATGTTCAAAGAACATTCATTGATTTGCAACCTCTAAAGTTGCATTTTTTCCTCTTTCCTACAAGTCAAGATTGTAGGAGAGTACCCAAATCCATCTTCATGCTTCCAAATCCTAGTTGGGAGGATGAATTCCCCTTTGAACATCAAATGTTCAAGAGCATTCATGATTTGCAACCTCTAAGTTGCATTTCCCTTTTTCTTTCCTACAAGCTAAGATTGTAGGAAAGCATCTAAACCCATTTTCATGCTCTCAAACCCAACTTGGGAGAATGAATTTCTCTCTTGGACACCCGAAAGTCCAAGGAATCTTTGATGTGTGGCTCAAATCTACATATCAATCTTCTTTATTTGCTTAGTCCAAATTAAGTAAATGAAACCCAACTCCTTGAATACAACAATTCAAGGAAACATCTTTTTGATTTGTAGCCTCAAAGCTACTAATCTCTATTCACTTTTATAGGTTCCAAAAACCTTAAAAGATGTAATACCTTAACCCAAAAGCTATAGGTTCTCTCTCCTTCAACTCCAAAGTTGTAGGAGACTGGACCCTCCCTTTAGCTCCAAAAGCTAGAGGGAGTTCTCCTACATTTAGCTCAAAAGCTAAATGTCAGAATCCTACCTCTTCTTCTTAGCTTCAAAAGTTAAGGAGAATTTCCCTCAACAAGTGGCCCAAAAGCCACATGTTAGACACTCCTTTCTTAGACCCAAACTCTAGAAGGACTTTTAGTGTGACATACCACACAAGCCTCACACACTTAGATGCATAACCCCTTAGGCATGCTAGGATTAGGATTTTTCTTTGTATGCGCATGTGATTGATGTTGTGGAGTGATTGACTTTTGGATTGTCTGCGTTGTGGGCACTTGCCCTTAAGTGGTTAGTGTAGAAAGATATAAATGTTTTTCTGTGCAGGTGGCCATATCTAAAAGGGGGGACGCTCATAAATAATAATAAACTGCTTGCATGACAGGTACTGCTTAAAACCCCCCAAAGATGTAGCCAATAGGGTAGAAGCAAGGGGCCTAGCACTTAGCACTCTAAATGTTAGGCCAATTTTGAGATGATCATATTTCTGTTATATAAACTGCCGCCTGACTCTGTTTTGCAGATTTGAGTCTTTTTCTTTTTACATCATGTATTTGATTAGATATAGGGTGTAAAAATTGTGGGGTTTGGATCAGAAAGCAAGGAAGATCAAGGAAGAAAGTACCATTTTGGAGATGAAGCCCAAAGACCTCCTTGAAGGTTAAAGCTTGAAGACCCTCACAAGTAGAGTCTGTAAATATAACTGGGTTGTATAATGGCAGGCAACTTAGCTGTCAAACATGTTTGTAATAACTGGGACATTATTTACATTTATGTCTTAATTTATATATAAGCATGTGTTGAAGTGTTTACTGGGTGCGCATTAGAAAAGCATGTTTTTCCTAGGCTTCTTCTTTTGTTTCTGTGGGCGTGGCCTGGACTTGACTACGTTAGGCTCTTAGGATAAAAACTAAGTTTTATACCCCTTTAAAATGTAAGCAACCTAAAATGAAATTAGGCTTCATGGTTTTCTAATAAAAGAAAATTTGCATGGCTCTTTTAAAGGGTCAAGTTTTCCAAAAGCTTAAAATAATCATGCATAGCCCAAGCATGTTGCATATAGAATGCCTCCATATAAGGATTAGATAACAAAAGTCTTTTTCTTTATGAGTCAGCATATGCATACCCACACACTTAGGCATATTGGCCTCAAAGCCAAGCTATAAGACCTACCTTCTAAATAAAAACAACCCTACCACTCTACATTTGCATTGAGACCGAATAACATGATTTTAAAAGAGATTAGGGGGAGTTTAGCTGGTAGTCCCTTCCAGGTGGGACAATAAATCCAGAGGTCGGGCGGGTTATGCCTCTTGTGAGGTGTAGTTTGTAAGTCCCTCTTTGCACTCATTAGATCTAGGTTCGAGGCACTACCTATCGGTAGTCCTCACCTTAGTCTTAGGATCCGAGGTATGGGTTGATTCTAAATCACCCTATCAGCCCTCATCCTTCGGGCAATTCCTCCAACAAGCGTTGTTGGGATGTAAGCCCCAATCTCCTAATAAAAATATCAACTTAAATCAAAATTAGGTTGTTAAAATGTAAAGCCCAATATAGGATAGTTTGGGCACCTCTGAGTTTCATCTCAGAATCAAGTGCCCCTACTCCACCTCCTTTGGCTTTCATTCCCAAAATCTAAATCTAAGTTGATCCACTGCTCCTTGAAATTCCTAAAGGCCAAATCTTTTTGCTAAGACTTTCATGGATTTTAAAATAAAGATCAAACTTTAGCCAACATTCAAATGACTTCAAAATGAAGAAACCCACTAGTTTAATCAGAAGTTTTCCCAAATCAAGTTTGGGATGTAATTAACCATGGGGCTTGCCCATATGGGATGTCTGTACCCCAGAAATAAATAAACCTCACTCAAACAAACATTGAGTGGGGGAATCTCTGTTAAATAATTGTAAATTTTATTATTGAGCCCATAAGAAAATGATATTTTTACCCTCCGGGGTAATATATCGTATTCTTATGCCGTGCCCGATTATATAATATGCAATCCGTTTGAGGATACAAAAATTCTCCAACACTTCCCAATGAATTCAAAGCATAGAATTCAGCCCCCCAATTAATACAAGCCACGGATTAGAATGCGCTTACCATTCTGGCGCATTCTATGAATGCGCTTACCATTCTGACGCATTTGATGCTTCTTAATTTTTTTTAAAAACGTGCTCGTTCCACTAAATGACACATAAAAGAAGCTTGTTTCGAAAATTTCGCCTAAAAAGTATCACTTCATTTATGTGAAATACACCTTAATGGGTTAATGATATCAACCATACAATTTAGACTTAAAAATATGATACCTCAATTAAATTCAATCATCTGTCACTTCTTTTTTTAATACATGAAAAAGGATTCATAAAATCGACTTCAAGTAGTACGATAAAGACTTGATATTATTGTAGTATTTAAATTTTCTAACACTTTCTGGCATGAAATTTAAGTAAACCTGTCTTTACATTATATGAAATTGGAACATGATATACATATTTTATGTATATTCATAACTTTTATTCTGTATTCCAAGATATAAGTCATGCCATACATAAACTTATAAATATTCATTAATACCCATCTCATATTCTACCTAACCTTTGAATATAGTAGTAGAGCTATCTCTAATCAAAGATAATAAACTTCAAACTTTAAGAAATGTGAATGCAATTCTAGATTCTAGTTTCTGACTAATAGTCCCAAAGGCCGCGAAACCTCATTTGATATCAAGAAGAAGATCATTTAACTTGTAGTAAAGGTGTTTTGGAGGATAGAACGATAATTCTCAATTAACAGTCAAAATTATCAGCCCAGTAATCCTTCAAATATGATAATAGTTGGGAATGAATGCGACTGCATGTTGCTAAAATCACCAAAATGGTAGGTTTAAAATAAGACCAATCAATATTGATACCGTAGTTCCGTTGGTCTAAAGAAGTTGGGTAGGTTCCAAAATAGATCCCTGGTGGTCTATGCTTGATAAATGAAAAGAAAGAACAAGGAACTCTTAAGAAATTTGACTTATAGGAAGTGAACTAGTATTTCCCAAACGAAATAATCGAAGTCTTCATCCTTATACTAGTTAAACCAAATAAAGCTAACAAAAAAACTATTTTAATTTAATAGTGCGAGATGTTTCCAAAATAAAAGTGATGCGGTCAAATGCTTCAATAAATACTTTTTATGAATGTAGATAACGCTATTCAAAATCAACATCCTCATACATGCCAATTGAAAAAAACTTGTCGCACACCTGAAGAAAGGTTCCATGTACCACACCTGGGACAAGAATATCCCAGCCCAATGAACCTAGTGTAGTCTTTAATGCTTTCAGAAGTAAGGTACAAAGTTTTGAAACCTGGAATATAACCCTACAAAATAAATTCCAATCAAATTACTTAGGAAGTTATAAATAATAATATTAAAGAGAAAAAGCATACGCATATGATAGTCCTTTAGGAGGGAAGATCAACTTGATATTTAAAAATGAATTAAGAAGCATTACCCTGAACGTATTTCAGCTTCAGTGTATGTTCTCACACTGTTCAGTGGAATTCCAAGTGCTTGCCCTAACCTCTGCAAGCTCAAGAATAGCAGATGATTATCTCAACAGTTTTAACATTTAACAAGGCACTTGCAGAAGCAGTATTACTAAAACAGGCTTCACTGAGTAGAGTCAAGAAAAAGCCCACATGCATCATCTAAATTAGCAGGATACTGTTATCAACAAGACTACCCCTATTCTGCAATCTGCAAAAAAGAGGCCTACATGCAAACAAGTTTTGGAATGAAACACCAAGACCAGCCTAAACATTAAAAATGCTATAAACTATAGCTAAAATAATAAAACTTAAATGTATGATAATTCCTATCATGTTTACTACTGAGGCAAGCAATTCAAATTTCATCACCTTAAGAAAATTAAAAAAGATAGAAATGATTATCAGCTAACCTCGACTTTATCAGGAAATATCTCTAGCAGTGCTTCAGAGTACTCTTCAGTCATCCTCCTTGCTCTATCAACAGTAGCCTTAAGCCTCAGAGCCCAGATATGCTTTCCATCCTCATTGCCTGATCGGATATTTGAAAAAAATCATTAGATAACCGCAACAGTAGTTTGTAAAGACAATCAGCACTCAATAATCATGTAAGTAAGCAAACAAAGATTCATGAAGCGTACCTTCTCTTTCAGAAAGACCTTCTAGGTCCCATGCAAGAATTTCACTTCCTATAGCAACGCATTCTTCCTGTCTCCAACCTGAAAGACCAACCTGGCGGATGCCTACAATAAGGGCACCAAGTGGACTGTGCCAAGAACCGATGTTTCCCGAATTGACATTGTTTTCCAACCAAGATGATCCTCCAATAGCTTCAAGCTCATTAAGAAACCTAGAAAGTAAAAAAGTTTTAAATAAGACCAACAGGAGAATCATAGGGCACAGTAATTAAAAAAAAAGGAGGAAGGTGATTATCTCGGTTTAAGCTTCAGAGGTCAAGATAAAAAATTTCCACAGCTAAATTCACAGACTGTTTATAATGTATTGAAACATGACGACAAAGAAAATCATCTAAATAATTTTCCTGGCATAAATTTCAATCAAGGGAAACATCAATAAACAATGACATACCAGTGACCATGAAATCTAAAAGAGAGAAATTCTTGATAATTGTAAAATCCGAAAACGACGATCATAGGTAGTCGCACACATTTCGATGCATCGCGACGAAACTTAAGTGAAAATTTAAAGTTAACGAATTTTGACGGAAGTAATTTTATAAAATTCTACGCAAAATTCTGATCAATCAATTTCGCTTAAATTAAGAGATAAAAATTATGGAAGTTTCTAAATACCAAAACTACCCCTAATATGTATTAATGCCGAAATAGAATAAGTGAGGGCAAATAGGTCTTTTGTATTTTCCCTTTTCTCCCTAATATAGCAAAACCGCACCCTCCTCCCTCTCATTTCACGTGATCGGCCAAACCGAGCGGAAGAAGGGCGGACGGCTAGGGCTGACTGCTTCGACGGACAAGGTTCCAGCGGCGATTTTCCGGCAAGGAAATTAGTGGAAATCGAAGAGGACGACGAGGGGAGTCTTAAGGTATGATTTATTCGAAGCGGATCCCTCTCAATCTCAAGATTTTTGGAGAATAAATTTTTAGGGTTTTACAAACATTTTGTTTTCTTTCAAAACTTCTTTACGAAATCTTTAGGGAAGTATTTTAACGATGAAAATAAGGTTTCTTTGGGAATTTTTGGAAATAAAAAATTTATGGCTTTTACCTAAAATCTAATTTCCTTCAATTGCTTTTACAAAAATTGTTTCTAAGGGCATTAGGAATATTTTTAAAACAAAATTTTGAGGTTTTGTAAGAAATTTCATTTTTCTTAATTTTCTAATTAATTTAATCCGAAAATAATTAAGATAATTATTAAAATATGTTTAGGGATATTTTCAGCATATTAATTTGATGAAATTGAAGATTTAGGATATTCCGAAAATTTAGGATTTTAATAAATCCGAAAATTAAGGTTAAATAATATGAATTTTATTAATCGTCCTAAGGAATAATTAAGTGTAAATAAAGGATTTAGACAATTAGGAATTACATTAAACCTTAGGAAAGATTGATTTGTGACACTTCTTTTTATATGATTATTTATGTTGTGATCTTTAAGCTGAACGAGGTGTGTCAAAGTGATACTTTGAGGAAATACTGTGCTTGGGTGAAGGTAGGTACTCATATTATTTGTAAAAATTTCATATTTACGTTTTGTTCTTTTATTCAATGCAAATAGTTAGAACTTTCAAGTTATATGGTTCCCAAATTTTATTTTTGGTAAATAACATGTTCAAGTCTTTTATTTCATGATGTTAGTGAGCTTTCATATTATGTTTAGATTCAAGATTTTCATGTTTTAAACGAATGATTTTTGATTCATAATTGTTCACATTACGGATATGATTGACTGAACATAAACTATAAATTATAATACGAGAATGTGCATGATAATACGGAGTGCCCAAATAATAAAGGAGCTTGAAAAAATCAAATGGTAAAGGGTCTCGAAAGAGCTAAATGGTAAAGGAGTCTCGTTAGAGCCAATGGTAAAGGAATAGCCAAATGATATGAAACTATGCACCTGATCAGTATAGAATTTATGGGCACCTCCGAGACGGATGATATAATAGACATTATGCATAATATGGTTTATATATGTTTTCTACGAAATATGAAAGTTGATGTTTGAGGAAAAACATTAAGTGAAAGGTTTATGATTGAGGAAAGTTTATGAAAAAAATTTTTATAAATAATGTTATGAACTTATGCAGAAGTAGCAGAAACTCAGAGAAATAATGATAATAACACTTTGGAGTCATTCGCTTAAATGATAGAAGCAATGACTCAGATGATAAAGACCTCCCAAACTCAGACCAGTGCAGTGGAAGTCGTTCTATGGACAAGAACTTAAAACTATTTCAAGATATGAAGCCTCCATTATTTTCAAGTGGCGGACCTATAGAGGCTGAAGATTGGCTGATGCGTATAGAAAAAATTTTGGAAGGCATGTCTTGCCCAGAAGATAGGAGAGTAACACTTGCTGCAGAAAGGTGGTGGCACAGTTAATTGCAAGAAACTTTTAGATGGCGGCCTAGTAATTAAGTCTCCTGGAAGGAGTTCGTGAAAGTATTCAGAGGCTAGTATGTACATATGTCAGCTAGGAGACGGATGCAGGATAAGTTCAACAGATTAGTTCAGAGAAATCGATCTGTTTCTCAGTATGAGGTAAAGTTCACAATGTTGTCCAGGTATGCCCCACACCTGAAATCTAATGCTGAAAAGAAATGTTGTCGCTTTTTGACTGGATTAAAGGACATAATAAGGCAACCTCTCATTCCTTTTGGAATTGAAGATTATTCCACTTTGGTGGAAAGAGCGAGAAAGATTGAGATAGACATGTAGGCAACTCAGAAGATGAGGGATTTTCAGAAAAAGAAGATGGAGGGAAGGTCAAAGCCCTCTCAGTTTTCTCGGTCTTCTCAATCTGGGGTATCTACTTAGAAGAAGCTCAAATCTAGCAATTCTGAAAGCAATACTTCAATTGCTACTTTATGCAGTAAGTGTGGGAGAATGCATAAGGGAGAGTGCTTCTTTGGCACTAATACTTATTTTTGGTGCCATCAGCCTGGATATATGGTGAAGTCTTGCCCTCTTTTGGGACAGAGATCTGCTACAGAGGTCAGGTCAGCCAACAATACTCAAAGACAACTGGTAGACTAATAGCTATGGATTCTATAGCTTCTGTGCCTTCTCAAGGTCAGACTCGTCAGAATGTTCAGCCTCGAGTCTATGGATTGTCCCAACAAGAAGTTAAGGGGTCTCCTGACGTTGTTACAGGTACGTAATTTAATTAATGTCAATGAAAGATTTTATATGAAATGAACGAATAATGAATGATATGTCTTATAAATGAATATTGTGACATATTTATGATTAGAGACAATCCTTATGTGTGATAGACCTGTTAGAGTATTATTTGATACTGGAGCGTCACAGTCCTTTATTTCGAAAGAGTTTGTTAGATCTGCAAAATTGTTTCCTACAATTATGTTAAAATCATTGCCAGTTCTAATGCCAAATGGAAATCAAATGGAAACAGATAGAAGTTATCAAGTGAACATGATAATAGGTGATAAAAACTTAGAAGCAGATTTGATTGTTTTGCAATTGTCTGAATTTGATATAATCTTAGGCATAGATTGGTTATCTTGTCATTTCGTGACTATAGATTGTAACAAAAAGAAGGTTAAGTTTTGTATGTCAGGGGAGAGGAAATTCAAATTTCAAGGAGATAAAGGAATAACAGCTATGATTGTATCATCCCTGAAGGCTTTTCAGATGTTGAATAAAGGATATGAAGGCTTCTTGGCCTATGTTAAGAAAGAGAAGATGGCAGAAAGAGAGCTGAAAGACATCTCAATTGTTTAGAAATTCTCAGAAATATTTTCAGATGATTTACCTCCAAATAGAGAAATAGATTTCTCTATTGAATTGGTGGTAGGAGCTGAACCTGTTGCAATAGTTGCTTGAGAAGGGATTCATTAGGCCTAGTACCACCCCTTAGGGTGCTCCTGTTCTTTTTGTGAAAAAGAAAGATGGAAGCTTAAGGCTCTACATAGATTACAGAGAGTTGAACAAATTGACAGTGAAGAATAAGTGTCCTCTCCCAGGGATAGATGATTTGTTTGATCAGTTGGAAGGTGCTTCAGTGTTCTCAAAGATTGATTTAAGGTCAGGGTATCATCAACTGAAGATTAAAGAGGAAGACATTGCAAAGACCGCTTTTAGTACCCGATACAGACATTATGAGTTTATAGTGATGTCTTTTGGTTTGACAATGCTCTTGCAGTGTTTATGGATCTCATGAATAGAATCTTTAAGCCATTTTTAGATTTATTCGTGATAATACTCATAGATGACATACTTGTTTACTTCTCAGATGAAGAGATGCATGCAAATCACTTAAGGGTTGTGTTATAGGCATTGAGAGTAAATGAATTGTATGCTAAGTTCTCCAAATATGAATTTTGTCTTAAGAGAGTAAAATTTTTTGGACATGTGATCACTGATGGAAAGATATATGTGAATCAGCATAAGGTGCAAGCAATAACAGATTGACCAAGACCAGCTACAGTGACTAAGGTTAGGAGTTTTTGGGATTGGCAGGCTACTACAGAAGGTTTGTTTAGGGGTTTTCACATATAGCCACTATCCAGATTAACTCAGAAAACATTGAAGTTTTAATAGACAGTTAAGTGTGAAGAAGCTTTTCAGAGATTAAAGCAGTGTTTGATAACTACTACAGTGCTGACTATTCCCTCAGGGTCAGATGAATTTCAGCTCTATAGTGATGCATCGCAAAAAAGGTTAGATTGTGTACTGATGCAGAATGGAAGAGTCATTGTTTATGCTTCTAGGTAATTGAAGACTCATAAAATGAATAACCCAACCCACGATCTGGAGTTAGCTGCAGTAATTTTTGCTTTAAAGATCTAGAGACATTACTTATACGGAGTATAGTGCGAAGTTTTTACTGACCATCAGAGTTTGAAGTATATCTTCACCCAGAAGGAACTGAATTTAAGGCAGAGGTGATAGTTAAAACTCATTAAGGATTATGAGTTGGACATTCAGTATCATCCGGGTAAAGCAAATGTAATTGCAGATGCTTTGAGCAGAAAGAATTCTGTTAGTGCAAACTGGATTATTACACAGCAGCAAGAATTGATAAGCGAATTGGAGAAATTAAAAATTTCAGTGGTTCAATCCAGTAATGCTGAGATTGTAATGTGAAATCAGACTATTATCCAATCAACTTTTCCAGAAAGGGTACGAGAAGCTTTGCCACATGATGCAGATTTTAAGAAGATACTGATATGGTTAGTGTGGGACACACTGAATATTTTGATCTTTATGGTGAATGGTTACTTCGTTATAAGGGTATATTATGTATTCCAAATGTTGATGACTTAAGAAAAGAAATCCTTTAAGAAGCTCAATATTCTAGTTACACCATTCATCCAGGCAATAATAAAATGTATCAGGATTTAAAGGTGTTTTGGTGGCCATGAATCAAGACAAGTGTGGCAAATACTATATCAACGTGTATTTCATATCAGATGGTGAAAGTGGAATATCAAAAACTATGAGGATTTCAATAGCCCTTACCTATACCTGAGTGGAAATGAGAAAATATTGCTATGAATTTTATGGTTGGTTTACTCAGATCCAGAAGAGGATGTGATGTTTTATGGGTGATAATTGATAGGTTGACTAAGTCTGCACAATTTTTACCTATCAAACAGACTGATCCAATTGAAAAATTAACAAGCCTGTATGTTGATGAGATTGTCAGATTACATGGGATACCAAAGACTATAATGTCAGATCGGGATGGAAGATTCACCTCCAGATTGTGGAAGAAGGTTTAGGAAGCTATGAGTACCAGGCTTACTTTTAGTACAGCTTTCCACCCTAAAACAGATGGGCAGTCAGAAAGAATCATCAAGACTTTAGAAGATTTGCTCAGGTTTGGTAAAGCAGGAAAGTTGAGCCCAAGATTTGTAGGTCCATTTGAGATTTTAGAAAGAATTGGAAAAGTGGCCTATAGGTTGATTCTACCTGCACACTTGAGAGGAGTGCATAATGTGTTTCATATTTCCTCTTTAAGAAAATATATTTTAAATGAAGCCCAAAAGATTAATACTGAAGTGGTGGATATTCAACCGGATTTAAGTTTTGTGTAAGAATCAGAGAGAATCATTGATTCTGATGTTAAGAAGTTGAGAAGCAGAACAATCCCTTATATTAGGTGTTATGGAAACATAGTTCAGAAAAGAATATCACCAGGGAGGAGTCCAAACTAAGGGAGAACCACCTCGTTTATTTGGCTAAGGTATTGATTTACTTTTTAAAATTGCTTTTAAATTTCGAGGACGAAATTTTTATTAGGAGGGGAGAATTATAAAACCCGAAAACGATGCTCGTAGGTCGTAGCACGCATTTTGATGCATCACGACGAAACTTACGTGAAAATTTAAAGTTAATGGAAGTAATTTTATAAAATTCTACGCAAAATTCTGATCAATTTGATATATGAAACTTGCATCCAATTTCTCTTAAATTAAGAGATAAAAATTATGGAAGCTTCTAAATATCAAAACTACCCCTAATATGTATTAATGCTGAAATAAAATAAGTGAGGGCAAATAGGTCTTTTGGATCTTTCCTTTTCTACCTAATATAGCAAAACCGCACCCGCCTCCCTCTCATTTCACGCGATCGGCCAAACCGAGCGAAAAAAGGGCGGACGGCTTCGACGGGCAAGGTTCCGGCGGCGATTTTGCGGCGAGGAAATTATTGGAAATCGAAGAGGACGACAAGTGGACTCCTAAGGTATGATTTAATCGAAGTGAATCTCTCTCAACCTCAAAATTTTTGAATAACAATTTATTTAGGATTTTACAAAAATTTTGTTTTCTTTCAAAACTTCTTTACAAAATTTTTAAGGAAGGATTAGGGAAGTATTTTAAAATTGAAAATAAGGCTTCTTTGAGAATTTTTTGAAATAAAAAATTTAGTGTTTTTACCTAAAATCTAATTTCCTTAAAGTTCTTTTACAAAAATTGTTTCTAAGAGACTTAGGAATATTTTCAAAACAAAATTTAGAATTTTTGTAAGAAATTTCATTTTTCTTAATTTTCTAATTAATTTAATTAGAATATAGTTAAGGTAATTATTAAAATAATGTTTAGGGATATTTTCGGCATATCATTTTCATGAAATTGAAGATTTAGGATTTTTCAAAAATTTAGGATTTTAATAAATCCAAAAATTAAGGTTAAATAATATGAATTTTATTAATCGTCGTAAGGAATAATTAAGGGTAAACGAACGGTTTAGACAATTAGGAATTAGATTAAATATTAAGGAAGATTGATTTGTGACACGTTTTTTTATGTGATTATTTAGGTTGTGATCTTCGAGGTGAACGAGATGTGTCAAAGCGACACTTTGAGAAAATATTGTGCTTGGGTGAAGGTAGATACTCATATTATGTGTAAAAATTTATATTTAAGCTTTGTTCTTTTATTCAATGCAAATAGTTAGAACTTTCAAGTTATATAGTTTCCAAATTTTATTTTTGGCAAACATGTTCAAGTCTTTTATTTCATGATGTTAGTGAGATTTCATATTATGTTTAAATTCAAGATTTTTATGTTTTAAACGAAAGATTTTTTATTCACAATTGTTTCCATTACGCTTATGATTAACAGAACATAAATTATAAATTATAATATGAAAATGTGCATGATGATGCGGAGTGCCCAAATGGTAAAGGGGTTTGAAAAAGTCAAATAGTAAAGGGGCTCGAAAGAGCCTAAATAGTAAAAAATGCTCGTTAGAGCCCATGGTAAATGAATGGCCAAATGATATGAAAATGTGTAACTGATCAGTACATAATTTATGGGCACTTCTGAGACGATGATATAATAAACATTATGCATAATATATATTTTATATTTTTATGCATATATATTTTCTACGAAATATTAAAGTGTGTGTTTAAAGAAAAATATTAAGTGAAAGATTTATGATTGAGGAACGTTTATGAAAATATTTTTTATAAATAATATTATGAACTTATTCAAATTTGACTGTCGTTTAATGTTTTATTATGAAATGATGCTTTATTTTGGTTTTATGCAAATTTTTATAAAAAATATGAATTACCTACTGAGCAAGTGGGTGCAACAACGTTATAAAATCACTGCTTGTGTGAATCTTTTTCAGGAGAACCATCTGGAAAGTGATGGAAATGAGACGACAGTACACCTACCGTCGTAGAGGACCTCAGAAAGAAAGGTTTTATGTTTTCTATTATGAGTATAAGTTAGTGGTTTATATCTAAGAAGTCTGTTGAAGTTTATGTAAGTGTTGACCACAGTACACCTACCAACACTAACAATCATTGACCATAGTATCCAGGGAATCTGATTAGCAGTCATGCGTTGCCTCCTCTCAATGATCCTAAGTAAACTAAAGTGGTTAGATGTGGGTTTTAATTTTATTGGGTGTTTTGACATTTACATTTATTAGAATACCCATAAATTGATTTAGTTTAGGATTTATGACTTCGTTTAGAAGTAACCTAGGAGTTTGGACTGAAACGAGTCTTATGGCTTCTTTGGGAAGTTGCTAAGGTATTTAGATTTAGGTTGAGACTTACAGCTTTTGTAGAACGTAGCCCGGGGATTTAAATTTAAGTTGGGATTTACGACTTTCGTAATAAGTAACCCAAGTATTTGATTTAGGATGGGACTTACTGCTCTATTTATGAGTTTCTCAAAAATGGGTCTTACAACCTAACTATATAGCGAGGCTGTCCAAAGATTTTATTTGTTTATGTAGGTCTTAAGACTTCCCTTAAAAAGTAGCCTGAAAAAGAAATCTTACAGCTTAATCTTTTGGACTAAGATGCCCATGAATTATGTGTTTTGTAGAAGATCATACGATAAAAATTCCACATGTTTTCGACATGGGATTCGTATCATAATTACTGTATTTCAAAGCATTATTTAAAGATAAAATTCTTTCTTGAGGCTTTCACCTTGATTTTTCAACAAGAATTGTCAGTGTAATTAGATTTTGGTTTTGCTTTTGCCTATTAATGCAATGTTTGCAATTTATCAAAAAAAAAAATTAGATTTTGGTAGGGACTTATGGCTTTAACTAGAAAGTAGCCCAGTTAGTGGGATTTACGGCCTCTACTAAGGGTAGCCCAAAGATTTCAGTTGAGTAGGCCTTATTGCTTCTGTAGAAGTTACCTAATGATGGGTCTTATGACCTAACCCTGTAAGCTAAGTGGCCCGAATTATGATTCTTACAACCAAGCCCTATAGATTAGGATGTCCGATGAGGGGTCAAGGTTTGTGTTAGCACCTAAACATTTCCTTAGAGGTCGGACTTATGACTTTTATTAGAAGTGGCCGGTGTTTTAATTGGGGGTTAGGAGTTTGGTCAATGTTACCTAAAACTTTCCCCTAAGGTCTGGTTATTTGCTTTTCTTTGAAAGTTGTCAGGTAATGGGTCTTACAACCAAGTTCTTATAAACAAAGCTACCTATGAGTTTTCAATTTGATTGTTTGGATAAACAGTAGTTGCTTGTACAATATTTAGAAATTTGTTCTATACTTGTTTGAGCTGGTTTGAGTTTGTGATTTCGACACTTCGGGGTTTTGACATTGGCGTCAGTGTTATAGTTTTTTTGTGCTCGTAGTCTTTTTCCTACTACAGTAGTACACAACTCTACTTATTTTCTGGCACTATTACTTTACTAGCTTTTTAGTACTTAGCTTTCTTTATTTTCCAGTACTTTTCTCTTACTAGTAACTAGATTTATCACTCTCTAACATTTTAAATTTTTTAATTTGTTATATATTAAAATTTGTTTGTTTTGTTTGTAGGAACGTGGTACTTGTAGCAGTTCAGGAGATCACAGATAGCTACAGGAGTCATTATAGAGTGTTGAGAGTTTCAATTTGTATTGTGTCTGTTGATTGAGTTGATTATTGAGTTTGAAAAGTTTTGTGAAGTTGAGAGTTGTTCTTTAGAGAAAAGTAGTGTTGAGTTGAGAATTTAACTGTTTTGAGATTTGTAGTTTGTAGAGTTTGGAGAGCAGCTTGTATAGGATTTTCGAGAGCAATACGTGCTGATTAGTGGATCTCTCCCCATCCTCCCTTTTATTGTATTTTTATTTTTATAATTGCACATTTGATTAATTAAAAAATGCTCTCAACTTTTAACTCAGATTTTAAATTTCTTTTGTACTTAAATTACTTTAGATTTTCAAAACTCTCAGATTTATAAAAGATCTCGTATTTTAAATACTCTCATATTTTAAATAGTTCATAGATTTATATAATTAACCTTAATCAATTAATTATTTCAATTAATGAATTGATTAATTAAAATCATAATTAAATTGTTCTCTAATTGATTCTAAAAATAAATTTCAACAATTTTGAAGAAATTTCGGTAGGCTCCCGGCATCCCCTTCCCACTGAGGGAGAAATCGGGATGGCATTTCCTGAGATTTCTTCCAACCCGGGCATAAGGTCAACAACGTAGGGTCTTTGATTTGGAACTATCCTGATCGGATCTACGATACGACGGCCTAGGGTCTTCAATTTTTAAAACTATTTGCTCAAATCTAAGATCAATGGCACGGGTCTTCAATTTCAAACTATCCCGGTCGGACCTAAGTACAATGGTCCGGGTTTTCGACACTTGCTTGAAAATCTTATTCTCTTCTTCTTCTTCTTTTTTATATATAATATCATATTATTTTTAATTATATTTATATATAGCATATATAATATATTATAATATAAAATATAACTTTATATTATCATATATTTTATATAATATAAGAGAGAGGGAGAGAAGCCGATTGTATGGGGAAATCACGCACAGGTCAGGGGCGGAAGTCGGCGTCGGACGTCTGGCGTCGGAGTTCGAGGGAGGCAAAGACGAAGGAGGTCGGAGGGTACTGTTCGAAAGAGCAAAGTCAAACAGTAATGAAGGAACCAAAGTCGGACAGCAACGAACGAGTCGAAGAGGCGACTCAAGCAATATCTCCGCCTCCTGTAAAGTAACGACATCGGGTAGCAACAAAAGAAGATAAGAAACGACTCGTTCAATCTATTCGCCTCCTTCGAAGCAACGAAGCCGAACAACGGCAAGGAAGAGAGGATGAAAGCGAGCCCTAGACACCTCCTCCAAAGCAACGAAGCCTAACAGCAACAAATCGAAGGAGCAAGAGAGTCGAAGGAGTGGGATCTCTCTTTCTTTTCTTTTATGTTTCCATCCTTTTATCGTTTTGAATTGTCGAGAGGTGATTATGGCTTCGAAGAGGTGCGTTGTTTGGCAATATCACGGGATGTGGGGCTGACTTGGAGGCAGGTGCGCTAGCTCTCGTTTCTTCTTTTCCTAATTTCGTTCTTTTCTTTTTCTTTTTTTATTAGTCAACAAATTGTCTCCCAATGAATTTGTTGTATGACATTCACACAATGAATTCGTTGTAATATCTCTGGACATTTAGCATTTATATTAAACACTATTATTTTTCCTTTCTTTTAATCATTTAGATTAGTTAAAGTAGCTCACTCTTAGGCTTGGGATCATAAGAATGTTTAAAAGGTTCAGCTCTTAGGCTTGGTGAACCTCGATTTCATTCTCAACCTTTTAAGTAGGTTGATAAAAACAGCTCGACCCTTAGGTTTATGAGCACACAAAATTTAGAAAGTTCGACCCTTAGGCTTGCTAAACTTGTGGATTTAGCTCGACCCATAGGTGAGCGTAGTTTTTAAAGATTCGGTCTTTAGACTTATTGAACCTATAAATTTTAGCTCAACCCTTAGGTTTATGAGCATAAAAGATTTTCAAGTTTCGACCCTTAGGCTTGTTGAACTTATGGGTTTTAACTCGACCATTAGGTTTATTGAGCATAGAAATTTTGTAAGATTCATCCCTTAGGCTTGCTTAATCTATAGGTTTTAGCTTGACACTTAGGCTTATGAGCAAAAAAGATTTCAAGATTTCCTTATTTTATTGTGTAAAAGGGATAAAATTGTCTCTTGACTTTTCAAGAGGGGATTGAATTTTCTCCTGCATTGTAGGAGAATATAATAATTGTCTCCTGCCTTTTAGGAGAGAATTGAATTTATCTCATGTTTTATAGGAGAATATAAAATTGTCTCCTGTCTTTCAAGAGAGGATTGAATTTATCTCCTGCATTACAGGAGAATATAAAAATTGTCTCCTATCTTTCAAGAGGGAATTGAGAAAACTTTTACCTTGTAGGCAAATTTTCATACATAACTCTTTATGTATGATATTCCTTCAGATATTGTTCATTAATTTGTGGCATGGGATTTTGGCCTTTTAGGTCTATGAGTTGATAGGCTCATCCTTCATACACTATTTAAATGATAAAGGGTCCTTCCAATATTGGGTCAAATTTACCACCAAGGCGACGTTGAGAGATTATAGGTCTTCGATGAACCAATACAAGTTCATCTTCCTTAAAGCTTCTAGGACGAACAATTCGATCATGGGCCCTAGTCATTCTTGCTTTATAGGATTCAAGATTTTGTTGAGCTTGAAATCAAACTTCATCAAGAGCTTCAAGTTCTTGAAGTTGTAAAAGATCATTTTCTTTTTTGGTTAATTCGTATTGAACTACATTACGAAGAGACGGCAACTCAATCTCGAGAAGTAATATTGCCTCTGTTCCAAAAAACTAGCGAATATGGGATGGATTGCATTGCAGTTTTATAAGTAGTACGATATGCCCAAAGAGCTTCTGTCAAGTTATCATGTATTCTCTTTTATTTTTAGAGAGAATTTTCTGCTTAACCATTGGATCTTGGATTGTATATCGAAGAATAGTGCCAATCTATTTTATGTCGTTCGATAAATTTGTAGATTTTAGTATTTTTAAAGGTCGTACCATTATCAGATATGACTCGACGTGGTACTCCAAATCGATAGACAATAGTATCTAGAAAGAATTTCATTACATTATATGCTTTAACTTCTCTTAAAGGAATTGCTTCAGCTCATTTTAATAAATAGTCAATGGAAGCTAGGATGAATCGATGTCCTAAAGAAGATGGTGGTCCTATAGGACCTATTATATCGGTACCCCAAATTTCAAATGGTCATGATGCTACTATAGGGTGTAGATAATTCGGAGGTCGATGCATGATATCTCCATGCACTTGATATTGATAGCATTTCTTAGTATGATTGATGCAATCTTAAACCATACTTGGCCAATAGTATCCCATACGTTTAATTTTTATTTTCATTTTTGGTCAAGATTGGTGTACAACACACAATTCTTCGTGAACTTCACTTATGACCTTTTAGGATTCATCATGACCCAAACATCGTAGCCACATTTAATCAAATAATCTACAATATAGTGTATCATTCATGAAAGCATATCTTAATGCTCTTCGTGATATTTTTGAAGCCATAGATTTATTTTCAGGCAATCTCCCTTGAAATATCTGATGAATGGATCTTTCCAAACATTTTCATCAAATATAGCAAAGCTCTCTTGCATTTCCTTCCCTTTATCATCTTATATGATAGCTGGAGTTAATGCATGCCTGTTTTGAATAGTTATGAGAACTGGATCTTCCTGCATATTTGCTAGTTTTTTGACTAGCTTTGTCAGTGCATCGGCTTTGCTATTTTCACTATGCGTAACTCTAGTGAGAGTTACTTCAATAATTTGTTGTAGGAGTTTCAGAGCATACTCATGATAAGAGATTAATTCAGGCTTATTGATTTTGAAAGTACCTATTATTTGTTTGATTATGAGTTGAGAACCTCCATATATGGAGTTTCTGAATTTTTATATTAATCTCCAACTCAAGGCCGGCTATTAAGGCTTCATATTCAGCCTCATCATTAGTGTGAGGCTATGGTAAAATATAGCAATATCGGAGTATTCCTTTTTGCGGTGTAATGAATATAAGACCAATGCTCACTTGAATTATTGGAAATTTAGGTGGCCTGACTTTTATTGATAAAGCTCCATTGAAATAGAGCTCCCATTCTTGCAGATTTTCTTTTCCTTCCACTTTGAGTGTTCGCTCATCTGGCAACTCATCATTGAGTGAAGAATTTGCAGGTAAAGGATGGGCTACTAGAAAATCAGCTAGAGCCTGTCCTTTCATCGCATTTTGGGGTATATATGTTATATCAAATTGCATTAGCAAGACAGTCCACTTAGCTAGCGACCAGTGAGAGTGGGTTTAGTCATTTAAAATTTTAATGGATCCACTTTTGATATTAAAGTGATTTTATGAGAAAACATATAATGTCAGAGTTTTTGAGCAGCAAAAATTAATGCTAAGCATTACTTTTCAATTGATGAATATTTATATTCTGCCCCTATTAATCGTCGGCTTATAAAATAAAGGGTATTTTATTTGTCGTCTTCATTTGTTTGTGCTAACGCTCCGAGTGATTCTTCAAGAGCGACTGTATATAAAATCAAAGGTTTACCCAGGATAAGGGAAACAAGGATTGGAGAATGAGCAAATATTGTTTTATGATATCAAATGCCTCCTGACAAGCATCATCCGATATAAAAGGTGTATTTTTCTTCATTAGATGTGTGAATGGTTGACATCTACTTGAAAGGTTAGATATAAACTATTGGAGAATTTTTGTGTCATCAAACAGATTGCATACCTTATGATTGAACACAGCATAAGAATAATGATATATTATCCCGAAGGGTAAAAATATCATTTTCTTTATGCACTCAATAATAAAATTTATAATTTAATAGAGATTCCCCTATTCGATGTTTGGTCGAATAGGGTTTATTTATTTTTGTGGTATAGACGTCCCATAGGGGCTTGGTTAATTACATCTCAAGCTTTGACTTGAAAATACTTTTGATTAAACTAATAGTTTTCTTGTTTTGAGAGTCATTTGAGACGTTGGTTAAAGTTTGATTTTTGAAAATTCATGAAAGTCGTGTTTTAAAGGTTTTAGTCCTTTAGGAATTTCAAAGATGAAGGGGACCAACTTGAGGTTAGCATTTCTTGAAATGAGGGCTAAAGAGAAAAAATGTAAGGGTACTTGATTCTAAGGGAATCTCAGAGGTACTCAAACTATCATATGTTGGGCTTTACATTTTTAGAAATCTAATTATGTTTGAGTTGATCATTTTCATTTGAATGTTGGGGCTTACATTCCAACAACAAATGTTGGAGGAATTGCCCGAAAGGTGAGGACTTGGCATGGCAATTGAAATCAGTCATTGTCTCGAACCCTAAAACTAAGGTGAGTACTACCGAGAGGCAGTGCCTCAAACCTAAGTCTAATGAAATACAAAAGAGACTTATAAGCTACACCTCACATGAGGCATAGCCTGCCCGACCTGTGGATTTATTGTCATGCCTGAAAAAGACTACCAGCTAGACCAACCTAAACGCTTTTAAAATCATGTTGTCCGGTTTTAATGTAAATGTAGAGTGGAGGGCTATTTTTATTTAGGAAGTAGGGCTTACAACTTAACTTTGAGGCCAGGATGCCTATGTATGAAGGTATGCATATGTTGACTCATAAAGAAAATTGATTTTTATTATCTAGTCTTTAAATGAAGTCTTTCTATATGCAACACACTTTTAACAATGTATGATTGTTTTAATTTTTAAAAAACTTGGCTCCCTTCACTCCTTGAAGGGAGCCATGCAATTTTTTTATTAGGAAATCATGAAGTCTAAATTGATTTATTTAGATTGTTTACATTTTAATGGGTAAAAAACTTATTTTTGTCCTAAGAGCCTACCGAATCAAATAGTCCAAGCCACACCCAAGCAAAAGCAATGAAATAAATCTAGAAAAAAGCATGATTTTCTATTGCGCAATCAGGTAAACAATCAAACATGCTTTTATATATAAATAAAGTGCAAAGAATGTAAACAGAGTTCAAGTTACTACAAACAGGTTTGGTAGTTGATTTGCCTGTCATTATACATCTCAGTCAAATTATTACAAACTCTACTTGTGGGAGGTTCTTTAGGCTCTTGACTTCTAAATGGACATAGGGCTTCACCTTTGGTAGGTACATCCTTCTAGTCCATTTCATTCTTTAGCTCCAAACCCCCACAAGTTTGATACAATTTCTACTTCTATCAAATACATTTAGAAAATGGATTAGAAGCAATTTATATAATAAAGCACACATCCAAAACTTGCCTAGCACTTAGAATGCTAAGTATCTGTTTCTACCCTATTGGCCACATCTTTTGGGGGTTTTAAAAAGCACATGTCATACAGGAAATTTATTATTTATGAGCGCCCCACTTTTAGATATGACCACCTGCAAGAAGAACATATATATTTTTACACTATCCACTTAAAGCAAGTTTCCAGAACATAGACAATCTAATAAGCAATCACTCCACAACATCAAACATATGCGCAGAAAAAGAAAAATCATAATCCTAGCATGCCTAAGGGGCTGTGCACCTAAGTGTGTGAGACTTATGTAGCATGTCACACTAAGGGTGTTTGATTTTATTTTGGAATGAAGATATTTGATCTTTATCCAAGGGTGGTTTCACTTTAAGTTGTTTGTGACTTAAAGATTTTATTTGATTTTTAAATGTTTCATATTTAGAAGGGTTATGAAGAACTCATAAATTAACTAATGTTTGCTTTTGGGCAAGCCTATTACTTATGAATCTAAAAACACAATGATGTAGGCATCCCACTTTTTGAGGGAGAAGATTGATCATTATATCAAAAGGAACCTAAGTGATTTTTAGGTGTTTTGAAATTCTCTTAGTGTTTGGATAAGAGAGGTGTCTATCTAATAGGGTAAGATAGACATGCCTAAAAGGTTGCACTTAGGACTTGGTGAAATTCATCCAATAGAGTATGATGAACTTCAATAGATGGGATAACTCCTAAGAAACATCTATATATTAAACATTTTAAATGTCATAGGAGAGGTAAATCAATTTGAAAGTTGAGATAAGGGTATGCTTTTCTTTGAGCACAACTTGTTATATGATTGATGATTCTTTTGCTAAATTACTCAAAGCATGTTATAGTTTTCTTTGGGATAAGCTTAGAGAAAGGTAATGTAATGTTTTTAAACCCCTAATGTGAGTTACTTTTATGAAAATATGGATTTTTGAAATCTAGGGCTTATCCGATTTTGTTTTTCTATCAAAATGCCTTTGTAGAAAAGTTTCTATTTGAGATTAGGAACTTTTTTTTTGTGTAGACGGATTTCTTTTTGGGAGATATTTTGCATGCCCTAATAGTTAGGGTTTTTCAAAGGCTAGAGTTAGGATGCAATTCTAATTGTAGTGAAAATAAAATGGAATTGGTATGATTTAAGTGAGGGATTTTTATAGAAAAACCAATGTTTGAGATATTGAATAGTTACATGCTTAACCTAGGGTTTTTTTTTAGGTATGAGAGAGAAAACTTATATCTACACCTTATGTTTGCCACTTGTAGAGTTTGATTTCATAAGAGGAAAATGGGCGTGAGGACTTTTGAAGGATCGCCTTGTGGTGCACGGATTGAGGTAGGTGGAATGGAAATTTTTATAAATAATAGCTAACCTTTCTTTCATTGCATTTACATAGAAAGGGTAAATTTCTTCATGCTTATTATGATATCTTTTTATGACTCTTGCTTCTTTGTAAAAGTTCATGGACATTAAAAGCAAAGGCAAAAGTTTTTTTTATGCAAATGTAAAATTTAAGAATGGATCACATGCTCATTTCTCTTTTATGTTATACATGTCTTTCCTCTTACATGCAAAAGCACACATAAGCATATCAAGCATGCATTTCTTTATGGAAACATACAAGTGGTTAGTTTAAGAATGATTTACATCAAGTATTTCTTATGGTTATATAAATACTAAATGTATGTGCATGTTGACGCGGGAGTATCACATGGAAAAGGAGGCTCTTATGAGCCATGGAAAAGGATGGTTCCTATGAACCAATAGAAAAGGAAATGACCAATTTATATGTACCTGATCAGTACAAGTGATACTCCTGAGACGGGTGTTATAGTTATATATATATTAAACTGTTATGAATGTTTCATACCCATGTTACATGCAATTGAGGTTATCCCTTGAGGTATGATGTTTTAAAAAGGAAGAAAGGAAAGGTTATGGAAGGATTAAGCATTTGAAAGTTGAGGTAAAGGTATGCTTTTCTTTGAGCACAACTTGTTATATGATTGATGATTCTTTTGCTAAATTACTCAAAGCATGTTATAGTTTTCTCTCTTGATTTTATGTTTATTTGAATTTCCATTCTCACCTATTGAGTATAAGACTCACCTTCGTTGTGGGAATACTTTTCAGGAGGATCTAGGAAGGGGTAAATGGCCGACCAACCACCGCACACTTACCGTCGTAGGGAGATGACGGGCGGCAGGTTCTTTTGTGTTTTGATGTTTTGTATAGAAAGATTAGAAATGGAATGTAAGAGAGAAATGTTACACTTGTGGATCCTCTTTTGTATCTTTTTGTAAACTTAATGCTAAATCCATCTATTGGTGATTCTTTTTGAATGAAAGAAAAGAAAAAGTTTATATTTGGAGATTGTAGTGGCTCTTTCTTTATGTTGAAGCTTCATTTTGGAGTTATATTAATTGTTTTGTAAAGTTTCTTTTATCTTCTTTATGTCCGATCTCTGTTCCCGCCTCGCACTTGCGAGCTAACCGGGACCGGGTCGTGACATTGAGGGTACTCAAAATAATGATAGAATGCTGCTCGTGTAAGATATGAATGTCGAGCATATCCAAGATCCCATATTATAGACAAACTGATGAGGACATCGTTCAGAGATTCATACACGCGTACCGGCAATGAAATCGTAGATCGACAGCTACGATTCAGCACCTCTAATTTTTTAATGCATTTATATTTTATGTTATGTTTGTTTCCTAGTTTCGTTTGTACCCTTTTATTTGAGTCTATGGGAGTTGTAGACCAAGGGGCATTTGTGTCTTTTCTTTAATTTTTATTTCAGGCCAATATATTGAGGCCCCATCTATTGTAAGAAGATGATTTGATAATAAAAATTTCATGTATTTTCTTCTTCTTCTTGTGTGAGCACTAGAGAGAAGGGAGAGAGAGCTCGAGGTGAGCAAGCGCAATACCCACTAGTCATCGGAAGAGTCCGTGGCTCGTGGTTTCCTTATTTATTTCTTCCTTCCTCCATCTTCAACTTCTGGCGTTCTTCCACATCTCCACCACCACCCCACCTCTGAAATACCACCTCTAAGTCCATTCGAACTCCACATTCACAAGCACCACCCACCAGCCTAAGTCCCTTCTCCCCCACCCAACCCGACGCCAACTCCTCCCCATCACCCTTGCCGCCGGCCACCACATGATTTCCCATCATTATGGTGATCCCCATCACATTAATGACTTCCTACATTAACTCCCAAAAAAAAAGGAAGGATTTACTCCCATTTGAATTTCAAATTCTTTTCATATTTAGAATTCTCAATTATGAAAGTATTTAGTCATGAATTCAATTTAAATTCAAAAGATTGGATTTATTACTAGCTTTCCTAATTCACAAACCTTGTTTAGAAACTCCCCAAAACTCCTCCCCAATTCCCTCCCTCTCTCTCAATGTCGTCGGCCACCCATTGATGGCTTTGCCATTAATTCCCATTAAAGCTCCCAATCCCTCCTTAATTTGAATTCAAAATTCAAATTAAATTCCTCCAAAACCACTTACATCTGAATTAATTTCAGAATTTCTAAAACTTCCTCTCCTCTCTCTCTATGGCCGGCCACCCATTGCCTCCCTTCCTTAATTAGGAGCTTAATTCAAGGCTCCAAATTAAGCCCCATTAATTCCCACTTTCCCTCCTAACGTCTAAATTTCAAATTTCAAAATTTGCATTATGATAGCCCAACTCAAATTAAGGAAATCTGAAATTCTGAAATTCATTTCAGATTTCCTCTCCTAGCCTAATCCAAGCTCCTCATTCAAGCCGCCCCTTCCCCTTCTCCCAACCTTGGCCGCTCCCCCCTCCCTTGCATCCCCACTCTTGGGAAAACCTAGTTGCTCAGGAAACTTGAAGCCAAGAGAAGAAGAAGACCTCTCCCAACCTCATCGTCATCGGTGCATGGCCGATCCTGAGGTCGATCACGATTTTGCCTACAACGCCCAAGGAGAGATCGACATTCTTCTCTCCTTTCTACGAACCCGATTGGGAATACGACGAAACGGTGGAAAGATACGTCAAACGAATCATCTACTGTTTAGCGGAGACGATTGATCTTCAAAAACCCAAGACGCCTTGGCTAATCATCGGTCACCTGTCGTTTCCTCCACTGCTGGCTACTTCTCCATCAACGAAGGACTTCGGCCCCGTCTTCATAGTGGTAATATCCTTCCTCGTATGATTCGTCTTTCTCCGCTAAAGCCTAAGAGTGATTGATTGAGAAGGTACTCAAGGTGAACCTCTCGTTAATAAGTGTTGGATTATGTTATGAGCTTGTAACATTTACTTTTATCTTTCAATTTTGATTGAATTGTTTGGTTAATCTCAAGAGCACTCCTTTGCCTAAGCAAGCCGACTAGTTTGAATTCTAGGATCTTTCTTTGTTGCAAGCAATAATTTTATATTAGCAAGTTTTAAATCAATTGATCTTTTAATTTCTCAAGTAACTCCTAGTAGTTGCATCGTATTACATCACAAACCATTGCCAATAGGCTTTTGTGCTTACTCGTTATGCCAAAGCTTTCTGAAGTAACGAGCTTGCTTGCGTGTTTGCACAAAAAAAATTCTTCTTTATATCAGTTTTCTCATAATGGATGGAGTATGTTGAGGAAAGATTATCAACATATCTCCGTATTTCCAATCATCTTCGCACACTATTTCATGAGTAATGTGATGCAATATTACTCTTGATTCATAGAAAATAGATCTACGTTCATTGAGATCTCTTTTGGGGGAATATATAAAGTTTTTAACATTTCTATGTTTATGTTTGGCGAGGTAGTCAATGTTTTGGAATGAGCCGCCGACATAAGTACTATTTTGTTGATATTTATAGATATCTGATCTTCAGACACCCTTATCATTGAAATTGATACTTTCTACAATTTCTTAGATATGGAACAATGTCCTAGGTCCCCTTCCTCTTGAGATTATGTAGTATCCTTGGGCTGATATAGGAATTCTTCTCCTTCAATTATTGTTTTGCTTGAACACCATACTTTATTTGTATGATTAGCTTCATAATAAAAAGGGACAGTTGATAGTTCATTCTTTTTTTTTCCTATGATCAGGGGTTTAAAAGTTGTGGAGATATCATCCCCTTTGGTATCACTACCGAGGTGAAGCACTGAGCATATTTGCTTTGATTTATTCATTCCTTTATCTTTTGATTTTTCTTTATCTAGCATAGCGACCTGAATTCTCAAAAGTTCACTGCTTTTGACTTTTGAGCTATAAATTACTTGGCATCATCGTAAATTTTGACTTCGTGCACCTTGTGGTTGTTCACCATCAATGCGATATTCTTCATTGTCTCGAATGTATTTCATACATTGATAAAGCATACTCGTGGAGTCAGGGTCTTCCGAGAAGTGTTTTGTATGATGTGTTGGAATCAATGATATGAAATATTGCCTCTGTATTAATTTCCCCATAGTTTAGAGGCAAGACCAAGGACCCCAGGGTTCTTTTCCCTTGTTCGTTGTATCCTTGAAGAAATATTGTACTTTTATTCAAATACTGGAAGTCTAGAGCCAATCCTTTAAGCGTTTTGAGGCTCATTAGATTAAAAGATGAACGTGGATCAATCAAATTTCTATTTATTTCAATGTTGTTACTCTTCACAGTAACATATAGTGGCTGATTATGATCTGCAGTTTCCAGGAGCAGGTCACTATCACAGAAAGTGATTGTGGCAGTATTCTGAGTATGCAAAGCTTCTTTCAAGCTTTGCTCGGCAAAGAATGCCTCGTACTGTTCAGGATTTTACAAACTTTAATGAGTGTTTCCCAAAGATTCGTAAATATAAGAAGGGTGTCATAGACACTCAACAGTGCAGATAATTTGCGGAGATGAGATAATATGATGTAATCAACATTTGCACTGACAACCTTGGGTTTAAGAGGCTCTTGTGGAATAAAAGCTTCATTTAGCTAAATATTCTTCTCCTTATCCTTTATTTTCTTTTGAGGTGGAGGAACTTGTTATCCACTTCTCAGCTGGATTTGTGTCACCTCTGAAGATGAATAGCTTCAACTTGAGAATTCTTTAAAATTTTCGTATCCTCAACCTCCTCGAAATCTGAGCTTCTTCCGAGTTTTGGACATTTTTCTTTAATAATCTTCTTATTCTTGTGATCACTTTCATCATCTAAAAAATGTAATTCTTCATCTGAATCAGGAAAGGTGTCGGTGTATGATGTACTTAGAAGGTATTTCCATATCAGCTTTATAGATAGCAAGAGGTGCATTGCGTCCTCTAGCAGCCCTTCCACCTCGTTTATTTATAACTCGGCAAGTCTCAATTGGAATACTCTCTTCCTTTTCTGATTCCGAGTACAGAAATAAATCAACCAGGTATTCCTCTAGCTTGACAGGACGCCTTGGAGGTTGCTGATATTCATCGATAGAGTCGATGTATTTTTTAATCACTATTTTCTGCTATGTTAATTTCTTCTTCTTTCCTTTCTGAGATTTTGATCTAGGCTTATACTTTCCTTTTTTTGTCTTTGAAATATTAAAAGATTTTTTCTTACTTGAACTGGGGCCCCCTGCCACTGGATTCTTTGAAGAAAAGAGTCTTGAATCAACTTCCAATTCTAACGCACTTTGCGACAAATGCCTTCAATGGCCAGTAGGACATTCATCATTTGTTTAGTTAAAGAGACAAAAAAATCCAAGACTAGAGACACTAATAGCACCAGAAAAACATGAAAGGAGGAATGCAGATCGTTGTGCTCATCGTAGCCTCTTAAGCACCTCCAGCCATTGGATTTCCCACGAATTTATTGGGAAAGAAGAAGGCTACTAAATGTTGTACTGGAAGCTTGATTTGGATATGGGCTAAATAAGATAAACTACTTGATGGGGACATCAGATTTCGACACATATACCATCGCCGGAGACGCCGATCGACGGCCATGATTCAAAGCCTTTATTTTTGATGTTTTATTTTATTCATGTCATTTATATTTCATGTTTTTCCTTTTGTACCCCTATTATGAGGGAATTAGTGCTTATTGTAGCCCAAGGGCGTTGTCGTCTTTATGTATTTTATTTCTAGATAGCCTATATAAAGGCTTTGTCATTGTATTTGAGATTATTATTGAATGAATGAAAATTTTCAATTGTGTGATCTCTTTGTGAGTTCCAAGATCTCTTAGTGAGTTCTTAGCATGAGATCTCTTTGTGAGTTCTCCGTGTATTAGTTCCATTATCTTCGCCTCACCCACAAGCGACGCCATCCACACCCATCAACTCGGAAGAAGTCGGACCATCCCCCCCTCTTGCCACTGCCCCTAGGCCCACTCACCGACGACCCCAACTTCACCGGCCGGCCTCCTTGCCGCCGGTCCTCCTCCCCTTCCACCACCACCACTCCACCTCCTCATTCAACCCCTCATTGAAATTTGATTTTCAAGTTTCAATTTCTTTCTAAATTTGAAAATCTATTTTTGGAAAGTTTTCGAATAAATCCAAATTTTAAGTTAAGATTTTATTTGGATTTTATTTCAGAATTTTTCAAATCAAATTCTAAGTTTGGAAACCTTCTCCCCCTCTCCCTAACTCCCTCTCTCTCTCCAACCATGCCGCCGGCCTCCCTAAAGGGAATTCCCATTAATTGAGGCATTAATTTCCCTCCCCCCTTGTTTGAAATCCAAATTAATCCTAAATATCCTCTCCCTCCAAGTCATAAATCAAA
This sequence comes from Dendrobium huoshanense, assembly GCA_016618105.1. NCBI lineage: Eukaryota > Viridiplantae > Streptophyta > Magnoliopsida > Asparagales > Orchidaceae > Dendrobium > Dendrobium huoshanense. The sequence goes on along the minus strand of CM028342.1, from coordinate 34,747,608 downwards.
ACAAAACTGAACTTATTTTCAGTTTTTTTTTTTCAAATCTCCTCCCCTCTTCCTCTACCGCTGGCCCCCCTTTAAGGCTCAAATCAATTAAAATTTATTGAAAGCCTTAATTGCCTCTTGATTGGAAATTTGAATCCTAATTTTCCCTCCCAATTCCCTTAAACTGAAATTAAACTTCAGTTCTCAAAACAAAACCCTCTTCCTCTCACCCTTACTCTACCGCCGGCCTCCCCCTCCCTTCTCCGAACCGCCGCCCCTCTCTCCCCCTTTGGAGAGCTTCTTGCGGCGACCACCCTTTCTCTCCTTCAAGAATGCATGGAGGAACCGGAGTGGAACTTCGGGTTTGAGTACGACAACCAAGGGAGAGTTAACATCCTAATATCACCCTTCTTCGACGTAGGCTTTGATTTCGACGACACCGTCAGAAGAATATTTGGATCGGATTCTACCAACATTAGTGGATTCCATCGACGAACACTTTTCCTTCTACACGTGGATCATTAAAGGTCGTCCTCCCGTGCCACCTCCACATCCGGCGCCTTCCTCTCCTTCCCTACGGATCTACGGCACCGTCGCACTCGGAGTGGTTTCATCACTTGTGTGGTTATTCTTCTTCCAACGAACCTAAAAGTAGGTGAATGAGCGTAGCCTCAAGTTGAGACAATCGCTTTGTTAACCGCCGGATTCTAGTTGGCTTTTTTCATTTGCTTTACTATTTATTACCGTCGTTATTTTATAGAACTTGCTAATTTAGGTGTAAACTCTTGCCTAAGCGTAGTTGAATTCTAAGATCTTTGAGAATGTTTCAATTGTGAACAACATTAAGATTGCAATTTTATTATTTGAACAAGATTTTATTAATCTTCTAAATCCAATTCCTGGTTTCACATCATCTTGGTATCAGAGCATGGCTAGCATGCTTTGTTTTTGCTAGATGCATCCTAGGAGTCGAGTTTACTTTGCCATTGGTCGTTTACATGAATAACATCATCTAGGTAATTTTATTCACTGTTTAACTTTGTTTTCCAGTACTTTTCTGCATGCTATTTTCATTGTAAACATTCATATTTACTTTACCTAAGTGTTATCTTTGCCACTCACCACCTACCCAATCACCTAGGTCACTTACCACCCTAGAAAACCTTGCTGTCCAGGACTTTTCCTGCACTATTTAGTGACTTTTAGGTGCCCCTAAACCCTTGTCAAGTTGCTGTTCACACTTTACAACCAACCCCCAACACTTAGACAACTTACACCATCGTGTTAGGTTGTTGTTCCTAGTTTTCCTGCAGCGTATTGAAGCCTTAGGAGCGTCCTACCGTAGTGTCTAGGTGCTGCCCACCACCTCAACACTTCCCCGGTCAACCCATAACCTTCACCCATGGATCCGCAGCACCTCCAAGCTACCCTAGACCTCATTTTGAGCCAATTGGGAACTGTCACACAGCAAATTCGTAACACTCAGACGGACCTAGAAGATTTTAGGAGATTAACCAGTGATCGGTTAGATAACATAGAGCGTATTGGGAATCCCGCGATCTATAAACCTTCCCGACCTCACTCACCCTATGACGAGGATAACCGTGCAGATCATGGCCCCCCTAGAGACCAGTACCGCCATAACCCGAGGCCCCATCAAGACCCTGTAGGAGATGAGAACCCTTGGAGAGACAATGATGCCCAGTTGTTGAAAAACATTAGAATTGATGCCCCAACATATGATGGAACCCTCGATCCCCAAGTTTTCATGGATTGGCTTAAATCCATGGATAGTTACTTCAAGTGGTATAACATCTCGGAGGCTAGGAAGGTTATATTTGCAGAAATGAAACTCATGGGTCGAGCTAACTTGTATTGGACCAATCTAGAAAATATGCACGAGGCCCGAGGCGAACACCCTATCACGGATTGGAGAACGATGAAACAAGAACTTAAGAGAAAATATCTCCCTCCTTCATATTACCCTAAGCTCCTTGATAAATGGAATAGATTGACCCAGGGGAGCAAGCCCGTCAAAGACAATATCTCAGCCTTCGACGATTTCCTGATCTGTTGCAATGGCGAGGAGTCGGCCACCCCAACTCAAATCTTGTCCATATTTAGAGCTGGCCTTAGGGAAGAACTGCGAACTGAACGTTTTGCTAGAGTAGACTCGTTAGAGGCAGCCTGCAGCCTAGTTCTTGACCTCGAAGATTCTAAAACCCTCCCAAACGAGACACTTTGACTCCCGTTCAAACTCGTATAAAACCTCATCTGGGCAACCCCAAAACCGACCCTCGGGTTCGACTGCAAGCCGACCCACTGCTAGTTCGGCCCCACCTCGCACGGACCTCAAAAGTAAGACCCCCGAACGAGACGCTTCCAAACCCAATTCTGGAACCAAGTGCTATAGGTGTCATGGGTATGGACACATTGCTTCGCAGTATTCTAGTCCTTACAAGGTCACCATAATTGAAGAGGTGAACGAAGAGGAGAACGAACCTGAGACTGATTTGGTTCACCATGTTGATGAGGAAGAAGATTCTTTTACAGAGGAAGAACCAGTTACCCTTCAGGCTGTTAGATGCGCTTTGTCACAACCTAAGTTAAATGATGATTGGCGTAGGACTTCCATTTTTCGTACCTTTGTTAAAATTGGATAAAAGAGCTGCAAGGTTATTGTCGATAGTGGGAGTTGTATCAATGCAGTCTCTTCAGCTATGGTTTTCAAGCTCAACCTGAAGATGACCCCTCACCCAAATCCGTATAAGGTTGCTTGGATCAACTCGACTACCATAGAAATTAAGGATCGAAGCCTCATTCCCATAGAGTTTGTGGGATATCAAGAGAAGATTTGGTGTGATGTTTTGACCATGGATGTAGGTCAAATTATCCTGGGTCGCCCTTGGTTATTTGGCAATGACGTTCATATGTATGGGAGAACGAACACCTGCGTGTTCGAACATAACGGAAAGAAGATCAAGTTAATACCCTCTCAACCCAAACCTCCCAAGACGGAAGCCAAGCTTACCCCAGCCAAACAAAGCAAAGGGCTACATCTATTGACTGCTAAGGAAGTAGAAAATGAGATCACCCAAGGAACACCCATGTATGTCCTAGTAGCGAGAGAAGTGGATGAGGATCAAAAAGAGCAAATTCCCGAGGAAGTTAAGCATCTTCTTGAGAGCTTTGCTGATGTTTTCCCAGATGATTTACCTAACCAACTGCCACCCCTGCGAGACATACAACACGCGATAGATTTAGTGTCGGGAGCATCCCTACCCAACCTCCCTCACTACCGTATGAAAACGACCGAGCATTCTGAGCTGAAGAAACAAGTCGATGAACTCCTACAATGAGGATTCATTAAGGAGAGCCTTAGTCTGTGCGCTGTTCCTGCACTTTTGACTCCCAAGAAGGACGGCTCATGGCGAATGTGTGTTGATAGCTGCGCTATCAACAAGATTACTGTCAAGTATAGGTTTCCCATTCCCCGGCTAGATGACATGTTAGACATGATGACCGGAGCAACTCTCTTTTCCAAGATAGATCTTAAGAGTGGGTACCATTATATTAGAATCCGTCCAGGAGATGAATAGAAGATGGCATTCAAAACTAAAGATGGACTTTATGAATGGACTGTTATGCCGTTTGGTCTGAGCAACGCCCCAAGTACCTTTATGAGAGTTATGACCCAAGTCCTCAGACCCTTCCTAGAAAAATTTGTAGTAGTTTACTTTGACGACATCTTAATCTACAGTACTTCGGTGGATCAACATCTCAATCAAATAACCCAAGTTTGTGATGTTATGAGAAAAGAGCAATTGTTCGCCAACCCTGCCAAATATAAATTTCTCACTGACAGTGTGACCTTTCTTGGATTTATCATTTCAACTCAAGGAATATCTGCTGACCCAGAAAAGGTGCGAGCTATAAATGAGTGGCTATAACCTAAGAATATTCGGGATGTTAGAAGTTTTCATGGATTGGCTACTTTCTATCGGAGGTTTATTCGAAATTTTAGCACCATTGTAGCTCCCATAACTGACTGCCTTAAGAAGGGAGAATTCCATTGGACGACGACCGCCACCAAAGCGTTTGAGGATATTAAGAAGAAAATGGTAGAAGCTCATGTTATGCGTCTCCCAGATTTTTCTAAGGTTTTTGAGGTGACCTGTGACGTATCAGGAATTGGAATAGGAGTCTTGTCACAAGAAGGACACCCTGTGGCATACTTTAGCGAAAAACTAAATGATATCCGGCAAAGGTATTCTACCTACGATAAGGAGTTTTATGCAATCATTCAGTCCCTTAGGTATTGGAGACACTACTTGCTTCCCCAGGAGTTTATAATATTTTCGGATCATGAAGCTCTGCGTTACATTAACTCCCAAAAGAAGTTAAATGCCCGTCATGATCGTTGGGTAGAATTCCTACAAGAATATTCGTACACTATTAGGCATAAGGCCGGAGCTGAAAATAAAGCAGCTGATGTTTTGAGTCGTAGGATAATGGTTACTAGAGAGATGAGAACGGAAGTTGTTGGATTTAAACACATCAATGATGACTATAAAGAGTGTACTGATTTTAAAGAGACATATTCGTCACTGACGATGGGAAACAAGCTAGTTGTGGATGATTTCTTGTTGGAGGATGGTTACCTATTCAAGTCTCAGAAATTGTGCATTCCCAACACCTCTCTTCGTGAATTTCTTGTGTGGGAACTACACGCAGGAGGCTTAGCCAGACATTTTGGGCAAGCTAAGACCATTACAGCGGTTGAGTATAGATTTTTCTGGCCCAGCCTCAAGCGAGATGTCAGTAGACTGATCAAACGATGCCATACCTACCAACTAGCTAAACAGAGGAAACAGAACACGAGCCTATACACCCCGCTTCCCGTCCCAAACCGTCCTTGAGAAGATATTAGCATGGACTTTGTTTTAGGGCTAACCGCTAGGAAGCATGATTTTATCTGTGTCGTAGTAGATCGCTTCTCTAAGATGGCCCATTTCATTCCTTGTGCTAAAACATTCGATGCCTCTAGGATTGCCAAACTTTACTTTGATGAGGTTGTCCGACTCCATGGACTCCCAAAAATAATTGTGTCGGATAGAGACGTGAAATTTACAAGCTAATTCTGGAAAACTTTATGGATTAAAATGGGTACTAAGCTGCAGTTCTCCACTGCCTTCCACCCACAAATGTATGGCCAAACAGAAGTTGTTAATAGGAACCTTGGGAACATCCTTAGGGCCTTAGTAGGTGAGAACATTAGAGATTGGGATTCCAAACTACCCATTGCTGAGTTTGCCTACAATAATTCTATCAACCGGACCACCGGTATGAGCCCAGCTGAGATTGTTTATGGATACCAACCTAGGCAACCAATAGATTTACTCCCCATGAGTCCTAATCTTAGAGTGTCAGAGTCTGCATCCGCATTTGCATCACATATCCAGGAATTGCATCAAGAAATTAATAAAAGAATTGTACAAAGTAATGAAAATTACAAACTTAATGCTGATCTCAAACGACGCTTCAAGGAGTTCAAAGTTGGAGACTATGTCATGGTTCGGATTCATCCGGAGCGGTTCCCACCTGGGGCCGTTAAGAAACTACATGCTAAAAGTGCGGGTCCCTTTAAAATAACTTCAAAAATAAACAGTAATGCTTATGTTTTGGACCTTTCTGAAGGTTTCAACATGAATCCCACATTTAACATTGAGGATCTAGTAGCCTTTGATGGCCCTGATTTTAACCTTGAAAAACCACTAAATTTTGAGCCTTGTGAGTCCATACCTAGTGAGATCCCAAGCTTACCTCCACTCCCCAAAATTCCCACATTACCTAATACGGAGAAGATTGAAACCATACTCAGTGATGAGATCATTTCCACCAGGGACGGTGGACGCCACAGATACTTAGTTCGTTGGAGAGGAAAGCCTGAGACGGAGGATACTTGGTTGGAGCGGGATGAGATACAGAGGCTAGACCCCGACCTTCTGGAGCTGTACGAGAGTTCTCAAGACCCTTGCTCGACAGGGTCGAGCTTTCTCCGACTCGGGGAGAATGATGGGGACATCAGATTTTGACACATGTACCATCGCCGGAGACGCCGATCGACGACCATGATTCAGAGCCTTTATTTTTTATGTTTTATTTTATTCATGTCATTTATATTTCATGTTTTTCCTTTTGTACCCCTATGAGGGAATTAGTGCTTATTGTAGCCCAAGGGCGTTGTCGTCTTTATGTATTTTATTTCTGGATAGCCTATATAAAAGCTTTGTCATTGTATTTGAGATTATTATTGAATGAATGAAAATTTTCCATTGTGTGATCTCTTTGTGAGTTCCAAGATCTCTTTGTGAGTTCTTAGCATGAGATCTCTTTGTGAGTTCTCCGTGTATTAGTTCCATTGATCTTCGCCTCACCCACAAGCGACGCCATCCACACCATCAACTCGGAAGAAGTCGTACCATCCCCCCGAGGCCCACTCGCCGACCACCCCAACTTCACCGGCCGGCCTCCTTGTCGCCAGTCCTCCTCCCCTTCCACCACCACCACTCCACCTCCTCATTCAACCCCTCATTGAAATTTGATTTTCAAGTTTCAATTTATTTCCAAATTTGAAAATCTATTTTTAGAAAGTTTTCGAATAAATCCAAATTTTAAGTTAAGATTTTATTTAGATTTTATTTCAGAATTTTTCAAATCAAATTCTAAGTTTGGAAACCTTCTCCCCCTCTCCCTAACTCCCTCTCTCTCTCCCCCTTTGGAGAGCTTCTTGCGGCGACCACCCTTTCTCACATTCAAGAATGCATGGAGGAACCAGAGTGGAACTTCGGGTTTGAGTACGACAACCAAGGGAGAGTTAACATCCTCAGATCACCCTTCTTCGACATAGGCTTTGATTTCGACGACACCGTTGAAGAATATTTGGATCGGATTCTACCAGCATTAGTGGATTCCATCGACGACCACTTTTCCTTCTACACGTGGATCATTAAAGGTCATCCTCCCGTGCCACCTCCACATCCGACGCCTTCCTCTCCTTCCCTACGGATCTACGGCACCGTCGCCCTCGGAGTGGTTTCATCATTTGTGTGGTTATTCTTCTTCCAACGAACCTAGAAGTAGGTGAATGAGCGTAGCCTCAAGGTGAGACAATTGCATTGTTAACCGCCGGATTCTAGTTGGCTTTTTTCATTTGCTTTACTATTTATTACCGTCGTTATTTTATAGAACTTGCTAATTTAGGTGTAAAGTCTTGCCTAAGCGTAGTTGAATTCTAAGATCTTTGAGAATGCTTCAATTGTGAACAACATTAAGATTGCAATTTTATTATTTGAACAAAATTTTATTAATCTTCTAAATCCAATTCCTGGTTTCACATTACTACTTATGTTTAAAAGGGTTTGATTCAATTGTATTTAGTTGATTTGGGTCAACTTGAGTTAGCATGAGATCAAAAATTGAGTCAGCATGACCAAAGAAATATGAATGTCCTTTCAAGCTATTTTCAATGTTACTGGCACATCGGCACAATCCATTTTGCAAAATGAGCAACAATTAGATGAATTTACTTGAGGTCTAGGTGTTTCAAACAATATTTGTGTGACGTCGTGTCAATTGTCAGTCATTTTCGTCACATTTGATCTTATTAAATTATGGGACATATGGAGGGTGTCACTATAATATAACTCACAAATTAAAAGATCTCTAGAAGAAGTCCTCGAGAAGCATAAATATCTGCCCTCATCAAGATTATCCATCTAGTACAATAAAATCATAAAGAAAAGAAAAATCTAAGGAGTGGTACTTCCTGACCAATAGAAAAAAATATTTTCAATGCATAAATTTATTACATCTTATTAAAATAAACTCAATATATAATAACTATCAACAAGATGATATTTTTTATCCTACTTAAAATGCAAAAAATTATTTCTAAAATCTAACAACCAAGATTTCTTTCATCATCTCACCTTTTTCAAAAATGTTAGTACAAGCAATTCTACCCTGAATTACAATAAAATTTATGCATATTCTTGTTACATATAGGAACAACTGACAACTTGATGCCATGCATTTATAAATAAACATGATTGCCCAAAAGTAATTATATGTTGGCTATTAACTTACAAGATAGATTTTAATATGTTATAGTTCACTTTCATAGAAGTTTTAATGCAATAAAATAAATCAGAAGTGCAATCGTCAGTGGCTAGATTAATACAATTTAAAGGAATACCTGCTTAAAAGAACAAAGGAGTAATCTTCAAGGCCAATCTCACATAGACGCCACTACCAAAAAGTAAACTTGAACATCGATCAGCACTAGAAGAAACAACTACGACTCATAAGACCATAAGAATGATTTACGAAATTAAAATAATATACCTTCTGACGCATTGCAATGGCAGTATCCGGAGCATCATTTCTAAGGCCACTTTCAAGACCTTTAACAATCATTGATCTCAAGTTTGTCAAGGACTCGAGTGCATTCATCAGTACATTAATAACAGCATCCCTACCGCCAGGTTTTTCTTCAGGAAATTCCTCTAAATTCTGATAGGCAAGTTTAATTAAAATATTTCTATTCAATATAAAGACTTGAAAACCATTATTCATACGCAGTAAGAAATTCCCACTCTATGAAGAAAAAAGTTGTGCTATAGAAAATATCTACGCTAAGAAAAACACAGATAATATGGGAAAACATAATATGATAGTTTTAAATATTTATTTTTTTTACTAATCCTTCTTATATTTTTTTTGAAAAAATCAAATTCAAGGTCCATAAATAAAATACGTAATGTAAACTAGATTTGTGACCATTGGATTCAACAGAGCCAGCCAAGTGAAAGGCTGGATAGGGTGGGCTGTCCTGGATATTACCATGTGTAATGCCTGCCCAGCCAAATCTGACAGAACCAACCATAAAATGAACAAGTATTAAATAACCCAGTTCAAAAAATATATTTATCATATAGAAGTTTTCAAGTATACATGATCAGCAGTTTGAATCACCTATGAAGTGTTCAAATTCATCTTAAAGAACACTTTATTAGAAGCTAGCTAGATAACGCTTAACAACTTCTGATAACTGCTTATTCAGATTATATGAAATTGCAGAGCTGTAAAGAAGATAAATACAACTGTCTTAATACAAGAGCCTTTTGAAACAAAGAAATCTCGGCATTCACGGAAAGGTTAAAAAAAGCTGCAAGGGAACAAGCATGAAGCCACATAAGATAGCAAAAGAGAAGATTTAGATGTAATCTAATATTGACAATAGAGAAATATTAAATATATAAAAATGGAGATATGGCTAAGGATATAACTTCTAGAGTTGAGGTTGTATGGTTAAAATGCAGAAATGCCTTTAAAGTTTTATGCCATAAAAGGATATCATAAGACCTAAAAGTAAATTTTATGACACCCCAATCAAGTCAACAATGTTGTAAGGTCCAAATGTTGAGCTATAAAAAAAGTCATTAATTTCTAAGTTGAGCATGACATAGAAGAGAATATTAAAATAAATGTGTGACAAAACAAGAAAGGAAAAATTAAAAATAATTAGATTAGAAAAGAAAAAAAAAATATGGAAAAACATCGATTGAAGATTAGATGACAAAAATAAACTTAAGTGGTTTCGACGTGTACAATAAATAGTAGAAAATGTACTTGCTAGAGTGGTTGATAAAGTTAGCATCTAAGGATTATAGAGGAAAGGGGGAGGACCTAAGGTTATATGAATAGAGGTTGCTCAAAATGATTCGATATTAATAGGTTTACCAGCTCAAACATTACTCAACTAAAATGAATAAAATATGAGGATTCATAATGCATACCCCAAATAATCGAGATAAAGGCTAATGATGATGAACTCAACAATTTGACTTGGATACATTTATTCATTTGAAGTTATAAAACAAAGCCACTTCTACAAGTCAAGACCAAAGAAGAGAACTCGCTCTAATTTACAAGATAAGAGATAAGGGGAGAAGAAAATGATCTTGGTAACAAAGTGATTTGGTTATCAAATGAAGAACTATTCTTAACTAATATATGATGCACACAAACCACACAGTACTATTATTTTAATTATGATTTTCTATGTTATGATGTGTTATGCAAAAGTATGCGTTGTGTCAAATAATAAAGTAACGTAAGAAATAACGTTCCCATGAAGATTGAAATAATCCAATCACAAGTTTATCTTATCAATAAAATCAAAAGTTTGATGCAAGTGAAGAGTTAAATTTACAAATTCAAGAAAGAGATTTTATATTAAAAATACTCTTAACATATGATATTTAAAACTAGATAATTGCAAAAGATAGATTTTTTCTGATGTTGTTGTGAATGAGAGCATAAGTATTAGCTAAGATTTCTCTCAACTATGGTTTTAATATCTCCTTAAGATCTCATAATCCTAACCACCGTATGTCTATGCATGGCAAAATTATATTTTAAATCCCCTAATTACTCTTTTACTCCTCCGTCGAGACAATAGATCACAATGTATTTTAAGCTCAAGCAAGGCCTCTACACAAATTAAATTAAGCATGGAGGATTTAATAACAGCATTAAGCAATTCATGAAATTATAAATCAAATTTAAGCAATATATGGTTTTTATAATATCACAAGGCCAGAGAAAAGCTTCTAACCAGACAGAATTAAAAGTAAACATATCAAAGTTCAATGCAATATTTAAAACAAAAGATCAAGAGAAATAAAAATAACATAATTGACCTGAACACCCTTCACAAAGCAATTACAAACTCTTTGCACTCATTCCTTTTCTCTCTAGATTCGTACATAACTAGCACAATAGGAGGCCAGCCTCCTAAATAAGCGGTCTTTCTCTCTCACTCACGTCTCTCCAACTAGCCAACCCCCTTTTCCATCAGAAATAGGATCCCTATTTATAATTTTTTAAACAGTGTCGCTTACTAGGTGGCGCTGCGGTGCTGCTAAATAGACATGTCAGTTCATTATTCATCGCATTGGTTCGCCTAGTTCAATCATTTTCAGCTATCGTCTGCCATGGAGTTGTAGTGATTTAGCATCGTGGCGCTCAATCTGGCGCTACGACGCTCGATATGGTGCTACGAAACTCCATAGGTAGCACCTCAGCATTAAGTTCTCCAATGATTTCTTATACTTCTACCGTTGCGGCGTTGGTCTTGTGACATTAGAAGAAATGTAGTATTGTGGTGTTGGGAGAAATGTAGTTCCCTACCTACTTATTGGATGAATTAAAATTACTTTAAATAGTTTATTCGCATTAACACTTAAATCAATTAATCATTTACAAGTAGTCAAGTGCTTAAATGTCTAGAATTTAATCTATTATAAATTTTAATTTTAAATAAATTAAATAGTTATTATTTTTAATTATTGTATTTATTAATTTTTTAAAATTTTTGTACTACTAAATACCTAATTATTTTAATTTTATAAACCCTTAAATTAATTAATCCTAACCAGGTCATCAGAAGGCCGACATTTTATGTGACCAACCAACTAAGGCAACTCTCTCTAGTCTTATATGTCACTAGAGCTATTCCAACCTATTCCCATATATGTTAATTTTGCATTTTGTATCTAAGAGTAAAGCACTCATCCACTAGAACATCCTCATCTTTGCAACACTAAATTTTATTTTCTCTTTTAACTGCCAACATTCTATGTCATAAAACAACGTAGGACTCACCACAATCTTATAAAATTTTCCCATAAGGTTGAGGGGTAATTTTCTATCACACAACAGGCTTGATGAATTCCTCTACTTCAGCAATCCAACTTAATTACTAAGATTATTCCCATCTATTTCACCATCAGTCTAAACAATAGACCTAAGCTCTATCCTCCCACAATATGTATTAGTACTAAAATTACACTCCATATTTATGTTTTAGATCTACTTGCATGAAAACCTATAGATCTACTCCATAATTCAAGTTTTCCTTCAACTCTCTTTATTCTTATCAAGAAGAATATCATTAGCAAAAAGCATAAACCAGCGCACATCCTCTTGCAATTGTTTAGTAAGAACATCCATGAATAAAGTAAAAATATATGACCTTAACGTTGATCCTTGATATAATCCAACTAAATAGAAAAATACATTGTCAAACTATCTTATGTTTGAACACAAGTAACAACTCCTGCATACATATCCTTGATGACTTGAATATAATCATTATTACCTCCTTATCTAAAACTCTCCAAAACACTTCTCTTGGAATTTTATCATATACTTCTCAAAATCAATGAACATTGTGGGCTCCGAAAATTCGGCCCCGGCCTCCCCGCCGCGCTTTTCTTTTTATTTGAGCGAGGGATTTTTAACGGAATTAAGTTCCGGGGTAAATTTTGGAAGGCAGATGGGATTGTAGATAAGACACTACCCAGAGATTTCGCCCTCATTTTGTGAGGACTTTAAGATCTGAGTTCTGGTTTCCTATAGGCGCAAGCCCCTATAGTTAATTACCCCTCCCGATAACGAGAGAGAACTTTCGATTAAGGCTAGTCGTCAATCAGATACGTAGTATCTGGCATATAGTAGCAGCAATATATAGATTTGGAAATATTTGAAAGTTTGGAAATTTGGGTTGAAATGGTTTGTTATTTAAAATTTGAAATTTCACCATCTTGCACTTAAAGCTGATGGTGGGGGAATGGATGATGGACCCGATCAAGATCCCATGGTTCCGTCTTCCTGGGTCATCGTGGTCCCTGGTCTACTTAGTCAGAGGAGGTAGTCGACCCAACCTGACAGAAGGATCCTCGTCGGCAGCCATGGGTTGCTTCATCCAAGGGGACCTTGTAGATCTAGGATGGATGTTTGCCTAAGGGGACAAATTTGAATCCACCTTAGCTGACATAGGGCTTTATGCCCTATCAATCATATCCTATTGATTCATATCTCAAATATTTGATGCCAACAAGAAGCGTATTGGCTCTGGCCATAACCGGTATTTCGTGGTGCCATTTGGCAGCAAAACCACTCGGTTCAGAGGACCCCGGGTCATAACCGTTTATCCTGCGGTGCCATTTGGCGGCAAACTGCCGGTCAGAGGACACGTACCACATCCTTATTGGCAGGAGATTGTTTGAGAATGAATCCTAGTGATATTTTCGACTAGGCATTCGGCTCTTTGTGAGCTGAAGTTATATTTAAATTTGTCCACCCCGATAAACTGTTGCGGAGGGTGGATGAAGTTTGCTTTAAGTGTTTGATAATTAGATTTCAAATTTTAAATATTTTTGGATTTTTGGGATTTTGAGATTTTTTTTTAGATTTTTGGATATTTGGAATGACATTGGAAATTATTTGGAATGGACCCCTCCGGTTGAGATTTTTGTTCAACGCGGCCATCATCGGGGTGGGGTCATTTTCATTTATAATTTGAATCTTGTCAACTCTGTCTGGATGTCGACAGAGGATCGGGTTTCATAGGCTTTATGCCTCTGTGAGTGAATTCTATTGATTATAGGCTTTGAAGGCCTATTATGAATGTATTAAAATAAATACACCGGTCCCCACAACCGTATATTTATTTGATGGTCTGAACCCTGTCGACTTCTATTGATCCGTATAGAATGATCGGATTCGGACATGAATTCACTTGTTGACCTGCGCAACATCCCTAGGCGTCATGTGTGTACCAATAACACGCTCGTCGGGGCCCATGCGGGTCAAGATCGTATTTTCCCCTTTAGTGTACCTATGTGTATACAAACTACGGTGCAGGCGCAGGGGATTTTAAAATATGTTAGTTGTGCATGTAATTGCAATTTAAATGCACACAATATTTCATTTGAGAGATTATGTACGCCTTCTGTCTGCTTGTACGAGTGTTGCAGATCCGGTGGCGGGGCATTGCAACTTGTAGACGCCTTCTGTCTGCTTGTATTTGTGATGCAGATCCGGTGGCGGGTTGCAGCAGCTTATGGATTGAATTGTTTGCTGCTTTGTACAGGTAGACTGTCGTGCACTACTTACATGATTTGTGCAAGAAGATTGTAGTGCACTAACGAATCTCCTGCCTTTGTTCGCAAGGAGAGTTGCATTTGTTGTAGACATGATCCCTTTATTCATGATCAACTCTCTTTATATATAATTCTTCTAGAACCGATCGTAGGCTTTTGCATTTGCTACTGTTTCTCTACATTTTCTCGTAGGTAGCATTTAGTGTAGATGATGGGTCTTTGACAGCGTCGTTGAATCCTTCTACTTGTAGGGGATTGATTGTACCTTTTTTGAAGGCTGATCATTGTTGACAATAAAGACTCCCTTGTATTTCTTCATCCCTAACTTTTGATGAATTCACCGAGTGTGGGTCGTATATCATTATTTCTTGCAAAGTTGTGTGTTGATTTAATAGCCGACTAGCATTAGCAACAAGGAAACTATCTTCTTTTACGATCCCTTTTTGCTTCGCTTGTGTACATGTTGTACCCTTTGCATGTTGTAGATAAACTACTATGTATATGATGAATCTCTGCAATTGCTTGTGGATGTTCATTCAATTGTTCATAAGTATTTGTATTTGCAGTGGATTCATGATTCTTGCTTGCATTTGAAATGTAGGGTCATATCGCATTCACTGTGCATCATCCTCTAGTGTACTCATTTGTATATATACTAGCACTGATTGTTGGATGGATTGTGCTCCTCACATATCACCAATACGGGCATTACTTATTACGACTATATATGCTCATTTGTAAGCATAATATGAGATGGATGTTTCAAACCGAATGTCATCATTCTAGAGTTTCATGTCGTGACTTATAATCATGTCACCCTTCTTCCATTTCACCAGCGTTTGTTAGCAAGTTGTATTAGCAACATCATTGTCCACTACAAATTATTGTTTATTTGCATTTGATCTTTTTCCCTTGATGTTTCTTTCTGGAGATGGTGACTTGTTGGTGATAAGGATGTAATAGCTTCCTTGTCCACCATTTTATATTTCAATGTCTACTTGAATGTATTTGCGAACTTAAAGTTATCATGTGATGTTTGCATCTTGATAATGTATCTCTTAATTGAAAGTCTAGTTCATCATCAAATACTCAAGCTTGAGTTCAATGTGGACTCAAATCAAATCTTTACTTGAGTCTAAATCTTTCAAATTATGCTCAAGTTACTTAAAATTCAATTTTGATCAAAATTGAGTCTTGGTTTGAATCCAAGTTCATTTCAAATTCCAATTCTGATTTGAGTAGATCCCTCGTTTATTTGTTGACTTAAGTTCAAGTTCCAAATTCAAGTGCATGTCCACAAGTTCTCTATTTGAGTTCAAGTTCTATGTTCTTTGTGATCCCTCAAGTTCGAATTCACTTGAGTCTACTTGGGTGTTTTGTTCAAGCTCAAAATTCAAGTTCACTTTTTGTTTAAGTCCTTAATATTTTCAAATAGAAATTCGACAGCACTCCGGCGTCGTCCCCGCGTAGGGGGCTGCATCAGAGTGTGTAAGGCCTTCCCGCCTGCCAAGAAAAGCAGTCACGGTAGGTGTCGGGTGACACCGCGGCCGCAGTTCCAATCCCCGCTCGCTAACAAAAGCGGTCACGGGGTATTTAAGCACAGGATTAAAGTATGACATTTTCCCTGCCTAAAAACAGTGACGGGTACTTAATTAAATAATTTTTTTTTTTACAAATGACAAATTTCTCTGCCTGCTAAGAAAAGCAGTCACGGGTACTTATATTTTCATGCATACGAATTTCCCCGCTCGCTCAGTGCATCACGGGTATTTAAGTTTTCCTCGCCCGCTAAGAAAAACGGTCATGAGTACTTATTTCATGCACAGAAATGTAAATACTAGTTTTTACCTTGGGTGTGCAGTAATCGAGGCGGCGACGGCGGATGACGACGACGTAGGAACCTGCGATGCATAATTTAAAAAAAATTTACTTGTGCAATTTAATTAATCATATTTTTATTTGAAAAAGAAGCTAGATAGAGAAAGAAAAGGAAGAGAGTTCTCTTTCTAGATAGAGAAAGAGAGGGAAAGAGAGGGAAAGAAAGGATTTTTGGTGGAAGGGGTTTAGGGTGTGTGGGAAATTGGGGAAGTGAGGTTAGAGAGAAAATCTCTCTTTCTCTAATTTTTTTAGAGAGAAAGAGAGAAGGAAACTCTCTTTCTAGAGAGAGAAAGAGGGGAAAGATGGAATTTGAAGGGAATTTGTGTAGATAGGGTTTAGGAGGTGCAAGGAAGTGAGAGGAAAGATTTAGAGAGAGAAAATCCCTCTATTCTCAATTTTGGAGGGAGAAAGAGTGTAATTTTTCTCCCTCTAGGGAAGGAATTTGGAGGTATGGTGGAGAGGGAAGATGCTTGGGGTGGAGATGGAGCCATTCATGAAGAAATTTCACTCTCATTTTAGAGTGAGAAAATTTTCTCTCTCTAGGTTAGAGAGAGAAAGTGATGGATGAAAAAAAAATTTGTTGGAATGGTGTAGGTGTGGGGAAGTATTTTTTGTGAAGGGATGTAGGTGATTTGGTGAGTTGATGTGGAGATAAAAAAAGATTAGGGTTTAGGGTTTTGTAGGTTTTGAGAAAGAGGGTTGGAGGAGGAAGGAGAAGATGAAGGAGAGGAAAGAGAAGGGAGTAGAGGAAGAAAATAGAAGAAAATGGTGGGAAACTTGGAGGGAAGATGAGGGTTGATGAAAAATAGGGAAGGGGAAGAAGAGGGAAGGAAGAAGAAGAAGAAGAAGAATGGATAATGGAGGAAGAAGAAGAAAGAGAGAAAGGAGAGGTTTACCTTGCTTGGAGGAGAAGAGGGAGGCCGGCAGTTGGAATCGCGTGAGGGAGAGGGAGTTCGCGGCTTGGAGGCGTGGAAGTGTCGTGAGATGAGAGTGGGGGGGACGGTTGGGAGAGTATGAGGGTTTAAGTGGGTATTTAGGGTTTTTTTTGTCTTTTTTTATTAAAAAAAATTTCCTTTTTTATTTAAAAAGGCTCTCTTTCTCCCTCTTTTTTTAAAAAAAATTTTTAATTAGATTGCACAAAAATAAAAATAAATTTTTAATCTTGCATCGAGTTGGTCGTCGCGTCGTCGCTCGCACAAGTCGTCGTCTCGATTCGCGCTCCCAAAATTTAATTTTTCGCCGACCGACGACCCCCACCAATATGGGTATCGATCTTAGCTGTTTCCGTTGCTCCGGACGCATCGGCCCTGTCCGTTTCGCAAACGGAGGTCGTCTCGGCGATTTTGGGTTTTCGATCGACACGCGTCGGGTGAGTTTTTGCGCGATTTCGAGCTCTTTCTCTTTTAAAACCCACATTGCGCGGTCGACTCAACCCCGACACTAGTATGAGGGTCAACAAACATCATATGTAAATCATCCTTTTCTCTTTAGATTGTAGTTAATCAGATTTCATCTGAGGATGGTATTAGGATTTAGTTAGATCTGGGACCTTATTTCATATGAGCACAAGCCCTCATAGTTAATTACCTCTCTTACTATGTAAAAGAGAACTCTCATTTAAGGATTAATAGCTTTAGGTGTTTTAATCTCAGTCCTGAGGAAGAGAAGGTAGACCCGATCAAGATCACATGGTTCCGTCGTCCCGGGAATAATGTAGGTTTCAATCTACCAACACTAGCAATCGTTGATCGTGGAGTCAAGAGAATCTGATTAACACCCATAGGTTGCCTCTTCTCAGGAATCACAGGTAATTTGAAGTTGTTAAATGTGAGTTTCAGTTTTATTGTGGTTTGGGATTTACATCTATTAGAATACCCAATAATTTATTTAGTTTGAGACTTATGACTTTCATTGAAAGTTGTCCGGCTATTTGAGTTAGTTCAGGGCTTACGACTACGCTGAAAAGTTGTCTAGTTATTTGAATTTGATTTGGTTTAGATCAAGGCTTATGGCTTCCCTTGGAAGTTGCTCGTAGGTTTGTTTTGAGTCGGGGCTTACGACTTCCCTTAGAAGTTGCCTGTAGCTTAGATTTGGTTCAGGGATTACGGTTTCACTTAAAATTTGCCCGGATGTCTAAATTTAGGTTAGGGCTTACAGCTCCACTCAAGAGTTGCCTGGAAGTTTGAATTTAGGTTGGGACTTATGGCTCCATTTAGGAGTTGTCCATAGGCTTTTTAGTTTAGAACGGGGCTTACGACTTCCCTTGGAAGTTGCCCATAGGTTGTAATTTAGGACAGACATACAGCTTCACTTAGGAGTTGTCCGTAGGTTTAGATTTAGAATGGGGCTTATAGCTCAACTTACGAGTTGTTCGTATGCTTAGATTTAAAACGGGGCTTACGGCTCCACTAAGGAGTTGCTCGTAGGTTTAGATTTAGAACGGAACTTACGATTCAACTTAGAAGTTGCTCGCAGGTTTAAATTAAAACAAGACTTACTACATTTAAAAATAGCCTGTTAATCTTGGTTGGGAGTCTGATACTTCTCTTCGAAGTTCCCCAAAAAGCAAGCCTAACGACTTCCATTGGAAGTTGCTAGTTGATTTTGTTTTGAAAGATCTTACGGCTTCTGCTTTAGAAGTAGCATGGGGATATATATGGGTAGGGGTCTAAATACTTCTACATGTGGCCTAATTATTTGAGTAGGTCTTACAACTTCTGCATTTAGAAGTGACCTGATTGTTAAGGTGGGTCTTATGGCTAGGAATGCAAACGAACCAAGTGTTTAACGAGCCGCTCGTGACTCAACCCGATAAGAGCTCGTTCAATTAGTTTGATAAGATAAACAGACAAGCTTGCTGATTTTTGATAAATACCTGGTAGCTAAATAAACGAGCTTGAACAGCTTGGTGTTTGGTAGGTTTATGTTCACGAACAATATCGTTTAAAGCTCGTGAACAAACTCGTTAAGAAGCTCAATTAGAGCTCGACTAAGATACTTGATTAGAGTTTGATTAAATTTACTAATTTAATAATTTATTTTTACTAATTTAATCATTTACTTTTTACTAATTTAATAATATAATACCAAAAAAATGTTCAAAATAATGTAAGCATAAACTTCCTCTAAATGTTCATTTTATTTCATTAAATCCTACTTTTAATTCCAAGCATTTTGACATATATAAGTATATGTAAAATATAAATCTAATTGTATATTGTATAGTTATTAAATTAATTATTGTTTATTTTAGTAACAGTTAATTTAATACTAAGTATTAGTTAAATTAATATTTAATTAGCATTTACTTAAATGTTCTGTAATAGATTGTTTTATTGTTAATTACTGTAGAAGCAAATCCACTTAGTAATACAACCATGGACTTGATGGAGATCGCATGGCTGTAAGGATAGTGGAAAACATTAGGAATATATATACATTAGATAATTAGGTAAGCAGCAAAATATCAGCAAAACATCACCATTCCATTTTTTCCTCATTCCATTCACGTTGATGAGCCGAGAGCTACAAGCTGTGCACTGCAGGCTAAAGGAGGCAGGGCTCAGGTGTGGGGCTGCAGTTTTTGATTGCTGAATTTCAGGAAAGGAAATGTAGGAATGAGGCATAGGACAGCAGAATTTAGTAATTTTATTATGAATAATGGTTGAAACGAGGTTTCGTTTAATTAATTTATGTAATGTTGTTGTTGTAGGTTACTGTAGGGTTGCTGAAAACTGTAAAGGTTGTTAATTACAATTTGGTGCTGTAAATTACAGTACTACAACTAGGGAATGATGTATGTTGCTGTGAATCACTGCAATCAGCTATTATTAGGTGAAAACTGAAATCAGCAGGGAAATAGAAGGAAAAAAAACGGAAATCATGTAAGAGTAATTGTTGAAATTTAGTATGTTATTATTTGTAGATGTTGCTGTGATAATTAAGGGTTGTTGTTGTTAAATAGAAAATAAAGGAATGGAAGTAGGGAAAGAAGATTAGGAGACAAATAAGAATTTTGAATGAAATGAAGATGAGTGCACTTGAGGTAATTTGTAAGATATTTATATTGATTGTTTTGTTTATTTATAAGCATATGTAAATGATGAAATGTATGTTTAGATTGTTTGCAAAAGGAAAAGGATTCGGAATACATTGGGAGAACAAGTTCCCAATTGTTCTGAAAAACGAGGAAAGACACCCAAACGATATCATAGGAATTAGTAAATTTTTATATAACTGCAACCTCACATTGTTATGTTTATGTTTATGATAATATTTCATTCCAGTTTAAATGTGTTGATTGAACCCTTCATTTTAAAGTCTAAAAACTAATAAACGATGTTGGATACATGAACTTTCTCTCAAAATGACTATATAAATTTTACAATATAAACACTTATTTTTCATATAAGAAATAATCAATATGAGTTTTATGATATATATTCTTATAAGTGAAGAGATGTTCCTCCTTTTTCTTAAATAAAATATTAGTAATTACAAAATCATTAGCTAGAGCTAAGTTTTACCACCTTTGTTAGTCACTTCAAACTCATAGCCACTATAAATATTTTTAAAATCTTCTACTCCAATCTACTAACATGTCCATTTAAATATCTTTCAATAAAAACTTTTTTTAAAGAGGTGTCATTTGTATTAATTTTTTAAGTTATTTTAAAATTTAAATTTTAAACAAATATTCAAACCTACTTAAAAAATATAAGCACTTATAATATTAACAACTTTAGCATCAGCAACAATCTTTAAAATTATAATTCCATTTCCAACTCTATTAATTTTTTAAATACTATCATTGAAACTATTATTTATAATGAGACTTACACCAATTCTAATACAACTCTTATCTGTATACCATAAATTAAATCATAAATTATCAATCTCATTAGCGTTCTATCCAACTCATTTAGTTTCATAAATGCATAAAATATTTATTTTCCTATAAATCATAATATCTATTAATATCATTAATTAGTCTATAAGATACTATATATTCCAAGTTCCTATCACAATTCTAGTTGAATGGACTAACTTATTGTCATATCCATCCATGATGTGGGAACCCTTATTTAATACTGCACCTAGGCGCCGGTGCAGCAGCCCTTGCACAGCACGTTGCTTCCAAGGAACATCCTAGCATTAACACAATGTATTAAATGATTCATATCATGATTGATCGACAAGTTTTACGATGGTTCTCAACTACCTAACGCAGCCCTCTACCTTTCTCATCTAGAGCTTAGGACCTAGCAATGATAGTATTTGTCGTAATTATTCACAAAAAAATAAAATAGTTTGGATGAAAGTAGGATGTAATTACGCATTCAATATAGAGAGGAAAGCACTCCAAATTTACACAGCTTAGGCTACTCGTTAAAAAAACTTAATAACTATAAAATAATTTAGTTATCTTTCTGATCAAATATTTTGTCCATCTAATGGGAAATGTGCCAGATAAAATGAAATAAACCATGTAAAAGTTCAGGCTTGTAATTTCCTAAGAAATCAATATAAACATGTATTACTAAGAATGAATGTAAACATCATAAAGCTTAACTTTGAAAACAAAACTATAAAACAGTCATTAAGGATCAATGCAGTATGTTACAATAGAAAACCACTTGCAATAAAATATTGTTTTACCCTTTTGCATTCCAGAAAAAGGTTAAGAGCTTCTGAGCTTTGATCATCCAAGGATTTTTTAATTGAATCAAGAAGTTCGGTCAGACTGCAATATCATGAAATGCATTGTTAGAAACTGGAAAAACAAGCATACAAGTCTTCTGTTCATCCTCCTACGCTAACAGAAATATTCTTAATTAACGAGCATGTAGTTCAGTTTACTTAAGCTTGAAAAAGTGTGCCAAGGTAGAAAATTGAAATATTTATTTGCTTAGTTGGTGCAAACTAGCTTAGTTGGTAAAAATCTTAGAAGTTGTCAGTGTACTGGGATCAAATTCTACCTACATGCACTCAACATTTTCATAGAAAGAGAAAGAATAGGCAATCACTGAATTCAAAGATGAACAAGATGAACTAAATCAAAGCATTCTATGATCAAGTAAAGAACAAGCACCAACAGAATAGCTACAATAAATATGAATTAAGTGGCAAGCATTTATAATCAAAATTTAATAACCATATTCCAGAAGCAAAAGATTTTGGATGAAAAAATTAACAATGCATCAGACCTCCCAGCATTAAAGAAATCTTTAAGCTCTGTGTAGAATATCTTGAACTGTTCTATAAATGCCAGGCTATATTTCCCTGGTGTCTTGGTAATCTTGGCAAGCATAGCCTCTGTAGCAACCAAATCTTCTGGTCCAGCATTACGGTGAAGCTTATTCTGTATGGTATGTTTTATCTCTTGCTGGGGAACAGAAAAATGAAGGTTGATGGATCTTACATGCAACAAACAAGTTACTAAGGCTAAAAGGGAAACCTTCAAGTCATGAGGAATATCATTGCGGTGCGCAATATCTCGTATTCGCGTAAGCGGAACAGAAGCAGTAAACTCTGACTTAAACGAAGGCAGGCAAGGGTGAATTTTCCTGACCACAAGTATATCCTGTAAACATGTAAGAAAGAAGGAAATGCTAAATCCGTGGGGAATAACAAGCCAGTATGAGCAGACAATATATTTGGCTCATGACAGTAGTAATTACAATAGAATTTAATAGAGACATCTATTTAGTAGCCAATTCATGACCAAATCAATAATTTCATTGTGAATCTGCCAAGATCAAAAAGAAGTATTTCATAGACAAGGTTATCACACAAATAGTATACTTATTTTTGAGCAATGCACAATCCGATGACACAAATATTTTTCAAGTCTTCACTGTCTGAAGCTAAAGATCAACAGTTGATGTAAGCATGACAGCATACGTAAGATTTTAGCTTTAAATCTGAGTTCTTTCATCCAGCACCAAAACAAATGACTTAGTATTAAATTAAATAACTACGATTAGTTTAATGAGAAGCACTTTTCTTGGCAAATTCACTATTATTTTGTACCGCAGAACTGCAAAAGGATAAAAAAAGGTGAACACAACTCATATGACCAAATCAACAATAACTAACGAAGGAACAATTTTCAAAGAAGTGGAATTCGGTGGATGGTCAATTACTTTTGATGATTTGTTTTTTCCATAGGTTACTCTTTCAAGGTCACGAAAAATAAGTCTTGAAATCTCAGCATGTCTATTTGGTCGATGATGACCACCATCTTCAAAGCAGGGGATCTGACCAGTGTTGATCCACTGCAGAAATGCAATAGCAAGTGTGAGTTTTGTATATTTGAATACACGCAGGAAATAAAAGATAAGGTAAATTACATCCGAATTAAGTAAAAATATGTACACCCCAAGCTGTTTGGATCAAATTTCTTTGGTCATTTTCCTTAGTTCTGCCAGCGAAAGAAACAATATCAATAAAACTGTGGTGGAAAGAACACCCAATTAGGTTTTCTTGATGGCACATTCTTCACTACGGCCAATTTAGTTAGCAATTATGGGATCATCACAGAAATTTTTCACCATTAATGCAAGACCCAGTTCTAAAAATTGCTTAAAGAGTTCCTCAATCTGAATAAATATGCCAAGGAAAAAACCTTTAGGTAAATAGAACAATAAACGAGCGCTTCAAGACGATCCACAAGATTGAGATTTCCCGATAATAGAGAATGAACAACCTCAAGCTGCCAAAAAGATCAAATAGTAGTCAGTATGATGTAAGAAAATAAGTAGATAAATTAGGGAAAATTAGTTCAGTCGCAAAGCACCCGTTCTTAAGATATCACAGTTTCTTAAAAAGAAACTAAAGAATTTACTTGGTACACAAATATCTAACATAAGCCATTTTAAAAGCTTATTATTATTAACATTAGCCTTATCTCAATTTTGTGGCTTATTATAATTCCACTTGAATAATAGATAATTGTAAATGATAAGAATTAAAAATCTTTATTATTATTATATTTTCTCATTACTAAGAATATTTTTCTTTAACTTATATTTTTTATTGTTCCCTTTTCTTGCCCACGTATAGGCACAAAAAAAATTTTACTAGTATGACAATTTAAAAAAGATATCATTTTTAATTCTCTCCCTTCTGACATGGTATTGAGGTTAAACTTAAAAAGCTGATCAAGAAAAGATGCAAATAAAAGAATCATGAAGACTTGGCCAAAATTTACATATCCCTAAGAAGGAAAAACACAAACAGTGAATTGCAGAAGGCTTGGCAAGCAAATGCTACCAGAGGATGCCACCAAACAGTAGTCATAGGTGATAAAGGACAATAATAGATAAGCCTTATTTTTTCATTCGTAATATAATATCAAATTTTCAATTTGACGTGATTCCTGATGTAATAAACCAGGGATCCTCTTTATATAACAGGATCATGATTAAAGGTTTGATAAATGATATTGATTTTAGAATGAAAATATGAGTTTTCACAAAGCCTAATCTGTCAACTATTCCTCCTGACTTCTGTTTCTTCTTCTTCCGCCCCTCAATTCTATTTCAGTACACATTCCATTCAGCCCTCCCCTCTTCTCCAGAAGCAGGACCTAAGGGGAGGAACAAGAGGAAACATATAAAGATAAAAAGAAAGAATATATGAAAAATGATTAAATGGTCCCTTAACTCTTTATACAACAACAACAACAATATCAAGCCTTTATCCTACTACGTGGGGTTGGCTACATGAATCATTTTTCTCCATTGTCCTGTTAAGAGTCAAATTCTCATTTAAATCTAATAAAGAAAGACCATTTTTAATATTTTCTAACCAAGTCATTTAAATCATTAACTCTTTATGAACGACCATAATGATTCTCAACTATATTAAAAGACTATTTTGGTCCCCCTCAATTCATTAAAATAAAACCAAAATAGTCCTATGGTGGAACTATTTTGGTTCCTCTTTAATGAGTTCAGGGACCAAAATGGTCATTTAATATAGTTAGGGATTATTTTGATTTTCATAAAGAGTCAATGGTCTATTTTGGTCATTTTCTCTAAGAATATATGAGGGGAATTTAGATAAACTCAACTTTTCATTCAATAAAAACAGCAAAAATCAAAACCTTAATTTAGGATCAACTTATTTAAAGAGAAATGGGCTTGTTACATTAAAAATCATATCAAAATGAGTAGTACAAATAAACCTAAAAATTATAATATTAAAAATAAATGTGAAAGGACTCTTTTCTCAAAATATGTCGCAGATCACTGTGAAAGTGAGTGGGATTTGCTCATGCACATCCTTAAGACATACATTATACTAGAGAAAGCATGCACAAACAAAATGGGAAGCATCAAATCAAAACAAATGCAAATAAGGGAGAACTACCTCTGATCTAAATTAAAGAATATGATCTCTTGAAATTGCATAAGTTGTGAAAGTGGAAGAACAAACTCAACATCAAGAGATGACAACAAAAAGAGCATTGTATTGTCAATCATAGATCATGTATCAAAATATGAACTGTCAATCTCTGTAAGTGGTGCGAAGTCAAGTTCCATAGGAGGGGCATTATTAGTCATGACAATAGATTGACTAAGTTCAAAAAACAATCATAATCACTTGGTGAGCTAGTGGTCGATTATCATCACCATAATTTGATAACTCATTCATAGAACTAGAGTCATTTTCATTTTTTAAAATGCATCCTCAATTCTTTTGTCTCTCTCTCTTTCATGATCCAAATGAATCTTTGATTGTGATGCCTCCTGTATTTTTGTCTTTGAAATTTATAAGATTAGAGAGAGTCGCCTTACATGATTTGGTCACATAAAATATTGGCTTTCTGATGAACCTATTAGGAGGGTAGATGTATTAGATTCAGTCTATATCAAAAAAGGAAGAAGCAGACCTAAAAAGGCTTAGTTAGAAAGTATTAAAAATGACCATTTATTTGCTAGATTTAAATGAGAATTTAACTCTTAATAGGACAATGGAGAAAAAGGATTCATATAACCGAACTCACAAAATTGGATAAAAGCTAGTTGTTGTTGGAATTTCAATCTCAACATTGCATTGTATAAACAATTGTTGCTTCCTTTGCGAATAAATTTCATCAGGCGCAAAAGCACAAGTAGAATTAAAACCCTACTATTATCGATATTGATGGTATGAAAGAGAGAGAAATCAATGGTGATCACACTTGGTGAGTCATCCTGGGTCATGATTATTATGTAGATAACACAACTCAATCAAAATAAAGAATCTAGTTTAGAAGCTAGATCAACATGATAAGCTAGTTGAAGAGATTGATCATGACATTTATAGTGATCCTTATAATAATATAATGATCATTAAGATCGATTAGCATAATTGCCTTCAAGATCTACATAATAATAAATTTTTTGTTTACAATTATTTTTTCTTACATGATCCATGTAATGAGCTTCAAGAGCATTTTGAGGTCTTTTCAATATGCAATTATCACATCTACGCTGACAAATGATTGCTTCTTCTATATCTTTAAGATTTATGTCCTTAAAAAGGTTGAATTACAGCTTTCTTTTATTGACAAAGTTATTTTGCATTAAATCCTTCAAGATAATGATATTAAGGCTGGTTTAGAGCATTTATTAACCTGATTTGATTAGAGAATGTTTTGTAAATAAAAATTATGAAAAAGACGATTGAAATGAATCGAGCATAGGTTTGCGATGGTAGTCTGAAAATCTACGCATACCTGGTACTAATCGAAAGATATATATTGATGGGAAGGCACACTAAAGGTCTTAATGATAAAGAGATTAGACGCATTTCAAGGGGGAAATCGACACAGAATGGTAGAATGGACAAAGATGCAAGCAAGGGTTGTAAATGTAGTAGTTTGAAGAAGGTCATAGCAAATGGTTGAAACACTATAAGGGGACAAAATAAGCGTTTAGCACAAAAGTGGCGGGTCAGCTTGGGTTGCAGATGAAAGTGAGACGTCTGCATAAATCTGTGATTAGGACAAAAAGATCCCACAAACGAAAGCAATGATAAGGTGGTTGTGAGTGTGATGCAAGCTGATGTAGCACAAGTAAGCAAACTTAACCAAAAAGGGTCTAAAGATAAGAGGCTAATTCAAAATTCAAAATAATTATTATATTTTTTATGTCAATGATTTATGTTCATAATTGATGTATTAGACTTTATCATTGTAATTTTCTATTTTTGAATAGTTGCAAAAATTAATAACTTAAAATTTAAATTTTAAATTTTTTTTAAAATTCAAATATTCAAATTTTGAATTTTGGATTTCAAACTGCAATAGAAAATTATGCTGGAAATTGCTTTTCAAATTTAAACAAGAGGTGATTGCATTACAATTAAATCACCCCTCTTATAATAGTCATCCATACCTTCTTTGGAGGAGTTACATCATTTGATAAAGAGGTGCTTCAACCACTTTTGCACACTTTCTGTAGGACACAGAATATCTCGTTCTCCCTCTCTTCATTTGAAGTTTGAATTATTGCAAAAACACTATAAATACTAAATACAAAAGAAATAAAGTAAAGGCTAATGTTTTGACAAATTGTTCGAATGTTTCTTCTTTATAAAGAAGTTTAGTGCCCAATTTATTTAATTGGATCTTGTTTGCTAACATTGTCTAGTCTTTGTAATTTTGGTGAGTTGCGTGATTTTTATCACTCAAACTCTAAACCTATTTTATTGCAGAAATCTTCTTATACATCTCCTCTAACATTCCAATGTGAAACCCTACCCTCTTACTTGGAAAAAATGCGAAGATATTCCTACTTCCACAAAATCAGCCAAAATAGGGCAAGAATGACCTATTCTTGACTTTCCTTATTATTTATACTTCAATCATTTAAGAAAAAAATTTATAAATTTCAATATATATCTTTAAAATCCCCTCAATCAACTCGAAGAGTTTTAGCTGCTAGTTCAGCCCATAAACCCAATCACAAATTTCTCAAACTTGAAACAATTATTCATGGGTTGGTGCTTCCAAGCCATACTTAACCACCATTTCGTGTCTCCAGCTCTCCATCCCTCCACCCATAAGATGATAAAAGAAAAATATAGAAACCTCAAGAGTAATTTTTTTTAATGGAAATAAAACCAACAATGTTGCATAGATCGGGTTCAGCAAAACAAATTAATAACAACTGAGCGTGTAAAAAATGTTAACATGATGAGCAGTATAATTTAGAAAGTTAGAATGAGAAATAGTTATTGACATAAGGACAAAAGAGTAGCCCTTTTCACATGAAAGGTTATAGAAATTTGAGTTAAATGAATTGGGCATATCGATAAAAAGCGAAAAAAATGCACCATTAAGGCCTAATCCATGAAAAGTTTTTACGAAGCTAAAGTACAACTACATAACTTAGCTATAAATTATTTTTTAAAAATTGCACAAATTGGAACTAAAACCCCCATCTGGAGCTCAACATAAATTATAAAATGAATATGCAGGATTCACGCATCTAACGATTGTTGGGATGAACATAATAACGACAATACTTATACCCATTCTATATAAATACAAACTTAGGAATACCTTGCGCCACCAGTTTCTAGCGGTTTTGTCTCCCTCCACCAGCTCTAGTGCAAGGCCATCAAGCGCCTTAGTGTCCCATCTCCTCTCTATCTCCCTATTACTGTGCTCATTGGACCGCATAAATGAAACACAGCTTCCCTGCCACTGCTCCACAAAAGAACTGGCCTCTGCCTCTGCCTCTGCCTCAGAAACAACCCCATCATCAACGTTAGCACCATCCCCATCACCTTCGCCTTCCACTTCCTCCTCACTCACCCCCGCCAGAAGATCCAGCACCTCTCTCGTCTCATTCCATCCGCATACCAAATCATAAACCCCACTCTCCGGAACAGCCAACAACCGATTATCCCCTTCCTCCCAAAGAATACACTTACCCCCTTCGGTTATTATCACGAACTTGAACTCCACCGTCTTACCCCCTTGCAAATGAAGAACGCGCACCCATCCAGCCTCCGTCCACTGCATCGGAATCTGCTTCGTCCACGACCCAAGCTCATTGGACGATCCGAGGACCGCAACGTGCTCCCCGAACTCCACCTGGAGGTCTAAGCGCAGGCTTAAGCGGACCTTACCATTCTTCATTGATTCCTTCGGTCGCTTCTTCTCAGCCCTGCGAAAAGGATAGAGAGTCGATTAAAAATGAGAGGTTTTACAAGACTAACAAAATCACGGAGTTTTTTTTCCTGTTACCTTTTTATTGCGGTGGTGCTGCTGTTGCGGCAGCGGAAGCGGCAATGGAGAGGGGGAGTTAGGATGCGGAGGCGATAGCTCATGGCCTGCGGTGAAACATTATCGAGAGAGAAGCGAAGGAGGGGTTGGTAGAGGAAGGGATCAAGGGGGCGGATCCACAATGCCATGGTTCTCAGGAGGGAGGAGTTCGTGATCGAGAGCGATAGATAGACCGAGACAGACTGACGAGTGGAAGAATAAAAGGTTTTTTTTTTTTTTTTTTTTGGAACTGGAGCTTACATGGTTCAGCACAGTAGCTTTAACAAAATGCACGGGCGGCGAGCGTGAAGCGAACTAAAAGATTGGTTAAGCAAAACTGAAAGGTGATTCGTTTGGCTATCCTCCATTTTTTCTAAAAGTCAGTTTTAAAATAATTATTTGAGAAAGCAGAAATTTCAAACAGACAAGTAAATATCCTAAAGTTTTTTAAAAGAGTACAAAAATAAGATTTACTAAAAAATATATCTGCAAAAGTGTCACAAACAAACAACATCAAAAAAAATTCCTCCATTTCCAAATGAAAAAGACAAAAAAACACCCAAACAAACAAAGCCTGAACAATTAAGTTGTGTTTGTGTCGATAAAATAAGTTACGAAGTTAGCATGCATAAAACTATATTTTTTTTATTTTTTTTTTTTTTTGGTAAAATTTAGGGCAAAGCCCATATATTAAAATGAAAAACATGTTACAATTTATGCAAAAAAAACAGACAACATAAAAGAAAAATGTTAAATAGAGACATCAAAATAAAAGAAAAACCAACAATAAACTCAAGTTCTTTTTTTTTTTTTAAAAAGGAATGCAAATAGCTTTAAGCATAAAGGGGAAAGAAACATAGTACCATGTGATAGTTAAGCTATCACACTCCTCCCAAATCAAGTCAACAAAATTTGAAGGAAGAGCATCTAGAAGAAAACCGTCCCAAAAGAAATCACCTAATAGGACTTTATGAGAACAACAATCAACCACTCTATTACTATTTCTAGAAACCCAATGAAAAATTACATTTTAAAAATTTTCTAGAAAAAGAAAAGTCCAAATTATGAATGCATCTTTGAAAGTCTTTAGTCTTCTACACTGAATTATGCAACAATTTGATCATGTTAACATTATCACATTATTATTATACCTTCCTTGCCAATCATCCAGTCCTTGATTTTATTTTTAAAAACAAAGACATAAATCAATTCAAACAGTAAAATATCCCAATGGCATAACTTCTTTCTATATGCTAACAAAAATCTTCCTTTATGGTCACGAAATACACCAGCTATACTTGCAACATTAGACTGTAAAAGCGAAGCATCCACAATCAGCTTGATCCAATTTGTAGGAGGAGGATACCAAATTTTGGACAGCAACACTTGTCGATTAGTACCCCAGTTATGACAGATTGGAAATCATTGTGGTTGAATTGATTACAAAAGTATATGAGCTGCAATAATAAATGGGGGACCACTTTTTACATGCTTAACAGAATTCCTGGATTTCCAATTGTGAAAAACCAAAGACATATATAGTTTAACTAATTTAGATTTATCATTTGCAGCTTTCTCTAAACCATCCCGGCAGTGAGGAAAATTACAGAATTTGGGTAATTGAAATCCCCAAACTTTAAAAGAGTCAAACTTTTCAATTAGCATTTTACAATTAACTGAATTATGACGTTCATCTTCAATCTCCTGACAAACTCTCGGGCAGTTAACAGAGTCATGCAATCTTCTATAATTCATCTAAACATTTTGTAGGAAGTGCATTATTCTTTAGTCCCCACCAAATTAGAACTTCTCTTGGTGTTAACTTTAGTTTCCTCAACCATTTAAAGTTGATTCCATAAAAATAATGAACATTGATTGATGCCTCAAAAGATACTTACTAAAATTTGTAACCATAAATTGAATCATAGTTGTTATGGGAATGTCAAGGATTACATGAATCATGTAATCAGAGAAATAATCTTTCGACAAAGAAAGATTCCATGTACTATTTCCATCAATAAGTAAGGACAAAGATTTACTACGAAGATATTTCATATTACATGTAGCCGACCAATTCTTTAAACATATATCCAGGATCCAAGTATCTTATGTAATATTGATTTAGCTACATTAGAAACTTTCCATCTAGCAATATGCTTTAAGTATCAAGCCCCATCTTTTATAATTCACCAAGCAAGAGATGAGCTTCTCTTTATTTCTCCCTCACATAGATCATCACCATATTTAGCCACCATAACTTTATCAAAATGATAATTTATTTTTTAAATGAAGTTCCATGCTATTCAAGCCCTTAATGGACCCTTTCTTTGAGCAGCACCTTGAATTCCCAAACCCCCTTGATTGATTGGAGTACAAAGAGAACTTCAAGCAATAGAATATAAGCCTTGATTCCCTTGATCCTTATGCCATAAAAAACTTATACACAATAAATCAATATCATCAAGAACTCCTTTTGGAATAAGATAATGCATCATAATAAATGGAAGGCGGGATGAAAACGCAGTTTTGATCAATACAATTCTTCCACCCAGCGATAAAGACTGAGACCCATGCATTAAGTCTCTCCAATGCCTTATCCAACACATTCTAAAAATTTGCAACAACAACTCTTTGAAGAACCATCTTAACGGCTAAATAGATTATTTCAGTTACTACATAAAAACCCAGAATTTTATTTAATTTTTTTCTCCATCTGGATACATACTTCCCAAAGAGTACCATTGATTTACTCAAATTGATATTCTATCTAGTACAGCTGGAGTATTCTGCTAGAATTTTATTTATCAATTTTGCATTGTTCCTTGAAGCATCAACAAAAATAAGAATATCATCAGCATACAGTAGATGAGAAACCTTCAGAGTATTTGGAGTAATTCTTATCCCAAGCTCGCAACCTTTCTCATAAATTATTGTAGAAAGTAATTCTAAAAATAAGATAAAAAAGATAGAGTGATAGCGGACACCCTTGTCTAAAACCACAATTAGCAATTATCATCTTGCATTTCATTCCATGGATGATTATATCGAATTTTGAATCGATTATATAACTTATAATTAGATTTATCATCTTCAAGGGGAATTCCATAACATATAAAATCTGATTTAGTGTCTCCTAACACATGCTATCGTAAGCTTACTCCATATCAAGTTTAATAAGCATATTAACCTACTTTGCTTTTGAAAATTTGAACTTGTTAATGATTTCAAGGGCCAATAAGCAATTGTTTGAAATGGATCTTCCTTGAACAAAAGCTCCTTATTGTTTAGATATAATCAGAGGGAGACAATTCTTCAATCTATTTAATATCATAATAGTAATAATTTTATAGATTATTTGGCATAAACTGATAGTTAGGAACTTTGTTACTTCTGTTGCATTAGGAACTTTTGGAATTAAAACCACCAATGTTTCTTTCCAAGATTCGAGCATCATACCCGTGATAAAAGAATTTTGAACTGCATTCCATAATTCTATATTTGCAATGCTCCAAAGAGATTTAAAAAAACAAGCATAATTATCTTCATTACCAGGAGATTTATTATTATTCATCTTCATTACATTACATACCATTTCTTCGTTATGAAAACCTAGCAGTAATAGCTACTTCATATCATCATTCAGATGATGCTCAAGGCAAAACGATGG
This sequence comes from Dendrobium huoshanense, assembly GCA_016618105.1. Lineage (NCBI taxonomy): Eukaryota > Viridiplantae > Streptophyta > Magnoliopsida > Asparagales > Orchidaceae > Dendrobium > Dendrobium huoshanense. The sequence goes on along the minus strand of CM028342.1, from coordinate 34,714,808 downwards.
CCAATTGATAAGAGAACACTGTCTTTTTCTCCATTTGTTATGGAAAAATTTTTTAAAAATAATTTGAACAACTTCAAGATCATTCTCTATAGAACCATTGGAAAGGGAAATTTTATTAATCATATACCCCTTCTTGCATTCGTATAAGTATGAAAAAATCTAGAGTTTTGATCACCTTCATCCAACCACTACATTTTAGAAAATTGTCTCCACCAAGTTGCGAGTCTAGCAAGAGTAACATTCAACTCATGAACTTTCTTCCTCAACTCTAACAGGTTACTCGGATTCAACCCATTAAAATTACATTCCTTTTCTTGCAATAGTAAGATATCATTTTGCAATAAAAACTCCTGATTGTTAAATTCCTTCAATTTTTTTTTACTCCAAAAAATAAGTTTATGAGAGAACAACTAACTTTCCTTTGAAAAATATCATACGATGATCTAAAATCTTATTTAGAACAATATTTTTTAACAATACTCCAAGATGCTTCATATAAGCACCAAATATTTTCAAATATAATAGAATTATGATTGAGTCTCATAGAATTATTAAGAGAAAGTAGAAGAGGGAAATGATCAGAAGCTAAAGGAATATTTAAAAGAGCATTAAAATTCAAAAAAATTCTTTCTAGTCTCTCCCAAATTCGAGCAAGCCCTTTATTATTACATCATGTATACTTTGGTCCCACCGTGCCAATTTCATAAAAAATATTTTATAACAGGATTCCTTCATCTCCTAATGACCTTGAGAGAACATAAATCTTTTATTGCCCTTCTTTTCCACTTTAGCAAAAATAGAATTGAAATCGCCTCCTTAACATGAGAAGTCATTTGAAGTATGTTCCTCGATCAAATTCCATAACTTCCTTCTTATTGCAACTTAATTTTTATAACTATGTTTTTCATATCATGAGTGTTTTTATGAATCCAAATATTATTATTTTGATTATTGTTTCTCCTAATACATATTTGATATATTGCTTTTGTTTATGTGTACTAACATTTTAGGAAAATCATACTACAGACTATTGAAGACTTCAAATCAGATTAGAATATGGTTCATTGTAAATGGAGTATGTATTTTTCATTTTTATTGAGTTTGAAAGAGTGTGATTGTAATTGGGTAACCACACAACACTGGGAGAGTGTTAAAGATATATAATTTTTTTAAAACTAATAATATTGTACGATTTTAATTCGTATGGGATGATCTGTTTAGTTATTTCCTCCAACGAGTAGTTGAACTAACCATGAGGAAGAAAATTTTATAAGTACTATTAATATTGTACGAAGAATCCTTCGTACAGACAACATCCAAAGTATGAATTATATATGCATAAGTTCATCCTGATGATCATCAAAATCTTTTTCTAAACTGATCGTACTATGTGAAGTGACCTTCGTGCAAACGACCTCTATAATACAAAAAGAACGGGTCTATTTTCATCCCGACAATCTCCAAATTTTTTTGAACTAATCGTACTATATGAAGTGACCTTTGTACAGACTATGTGCATAGTTCAAAAAGAATGGGTCCCTTATTGTCTCGACAAACCATATATTTTTCCTGAATTGTTCGTACTGTATGATCCCTTATTCATACATACGACGTCCAAAGTACAAAAATGATGGGTATGTTTTCATCCCAACGAATCAAAAAACTTTCTTAACTGTTCGTATAATATGATTATAGTTTATACTGGATGATTAACTGTTCGAAAATGGTTCAAATAGGTTTGTACAAAGTAATGTTTGAACTATTCATACGTACGAATGATGATCGTATTGTATGATTGTATACGCTCAAAATTGCAATTTTCAGTTTTCTGGATAATTTTTCATGTCTTTCATATAAAAGATCCTTAGAAATTGATTTGGATAAATCTAGTCTTCATGATTTCTGTGAGTCCAAGTAAAAGTGTTATTTGGGAGAGTGTTTGTAAGAGAGTTCTTGCAAGTGGAGTGTGAAAGGTTCACAAGGTTTCACAAAGGTAAGGTTCTCTTTTGTTCTTGTGTCACTTTCTTCCTTTCTTTTTTCTAGTTGCTCAAGAGAAGATATTTGAAGAAGATCCAGTACTCTACCAACACTTGGAGGGTATGAAAGGATGACGATACTCTGCTGACACTTGGAGGGTGTGAAAGGACTATAGTACTCTGCCGACACTTGGAGAGTGTGAAAGGATGATGGTACTCTGCCACACCGGGGATTGGTGGAAGAGAGAAAAACTGTAAAGGTTTCTCCGTATTGCTGTAGGGAAAAAATGAGAGTCACTTTAGTAATAGTGTAATACCTGAAGAGGGAGTCTTTAAGGAGTGGACATAAGTCTTGTTAGACCGAACCACTATAAATCTATGTGTTCTTTTTTATTTCTGCTTTTTTATTTTTCAACATTTTAATTTTTATGGTTAAAAAATTTTCTTTGCATAAAATCTGAAATGGTTTTCTATCAAAATTTCAAGAGTTTTTTTTAATAACCAATTCACCCCCCTCTTGGTTAGCCTTAAGACAATTGTGTAGGTTTAACAACCTATACGGACTATTCAAGTGAAGATGGAATGATCACCAGTAAAAGCTACCGATCATCCATAACAATCGCAAGAAAAATAAAAATTCAATTTAACAACACTATTTAAAAATTTCACTTTCTTTAAAAAGACACACACTCTCTCTATTATTTATATCTTAAATTGAGATGTTAGTCAAAAAAAGGTCTCAAAATTTAGTGGCCAATCAGCCCAAACATTAGAATTCAGAGAAATAGGTAGCTTCATTGAAAGAAAAAAATTGAAAGGTAGCCCAGGTTGCCGTAGGGCTAGCCTAAAATAAGATTGGTTGGCATAAGGACCTTCCAGGTGAGCACTAGCAACAAACTGTCTAACTAAAGGCCATCAAGAAAAACCAGTCGTTGTCGTATGGGCCATCCAAAATCAAAATGGCAAGGGGTCAACAACATTCATCATAGTCTAAAACCCAAAATTTAAAATTGCATCAGAAATTTTTATACCAAGCCAAAATAAAATAAATATAAAATCTAGAAAACAAATTTTGAACTTATCAAAATGCTTCCAACTTCTAGTTTTGAGTATAATAACATTCTTGATGGTGCCACATATGGAGTTAGGACTCTCCCAAGTCCCAGAGAACGGACGTTTATTCCTTTCTCTCCATAAATAATAAATTGTAAAGCAAATGATAAAGAAGAAAAATGTTTTCTCCCAATTATATAATTGCTTTAAATTGTCCAAGAAATCAAACATTGGAAGTAGATTCGGCCTAAGAAAAAAGGAGTCCAAAGATGGTAGAAGTGAGGTGATCACCACGTACAAGAAATCACACTAAAAAAATAAGTGTTTATGGGTTTCTAGTGCAAATAGAAAAAAAAAAAAGCAATTTGGCTGAATACTAATGGATCTTATGAGCAAGGAGTAAGTCAAAGAAAGATTGATGCAGGTGAACCTAGAAAGGACAAAAATATTGCACTAAATGTGGAAGAGTCAGAAAGTGAACACTCACAACCTGAGGATGAAGACGATATTGCATTGATGACTAGACAATTCAGAAGCTTTTTAAAGAGGAAGCAGAAGAGACGTCAGCAATGGAATAGAGGTAAGTATAACAGAAATGGCAAGGTTTCTAATGAAGTGATTTGTTATGAATGCAGGAAATCAGGTCATATAAAGACTGATTGTCCAAAACTCAAAGCCACTCCTAGCAAGGAGAAGGTAGAGGAGAAACCAATGGTAAAGAAGGGCAAGAAGAAGTTTCAAAAGGCTTTTTGGGCGGACTCAGCTTCAGACTCATCTGAGACTGAAAAAGAAGAAGAAGTCACCAACCTTTGCTTGATGGCAGATAATGTTGAACAACCAGATCAAGAAGAGGTATGTGATTTAACCTATGATGAATTGTTTGAAGTTTCTGAACACATGCATGATGCATATAGTAAAATAAAAAGGATGCATACTAGTTTAGTTTTAGAATTGGAAGAACTTAATAAGGAACACAAAATCCTTAGGAAAGATCATGCTTTAATAGATAACAACCACATGAAACTACTTGATGAATATGATGACTTGAATAAAAATTTTGATAATTTAAAAACATCCTATGCTGAACTTGAAAAAGAATTTAAGAATTTTAAGGATGAATCTGAGAGCAAGACATATAGAATCAATTATACCAATCGAATCATGGAAGATATGAATTCATTTTACAAACTCACAATAAGAGCTCTCGAGGATAATAGGAAGCCCCCTAAACTTGAAGATTTTACAAATCCTAAATATTATCCTAAATTCATGAAATCCCTTAGAAGACAATCATATGAAAGAAAACATAGGAATATTTTTCCTAATGTTAAATGTAATAATTGTGGATTTATGGGACATATATCTCACACCTGCACTTTAAAGATGAAAACTAATTTGGTGTGGAGAACTAAGATGCATAAACCTAGACATATCATACATGCATCTGATTATAAATTTCATAAAGGTGAACCGAAACTTGTTTGGGTTCCCAGGTCTAACATTTGAGAATTTTGCAAGAGTACTCTCACACAAGACCTCGTGAGAGTATATGGTATCTGGACAGCGGATGTTCAAAGCACATGACTGGAGATTCATAACGCTGGAAGCCAGGAGTGGAGGCAAGGTTACACTTGGAGATAATACCACAAAGAAAGTGTTTGGATCAGGTATGATCGGAAATTTGAAAAACTTTTTTATAGACAATGTGTTATTAGTTGAAGGCTTAAAACATAATTTGCTTAGCATAAGTCAGCTATGTGATAAGGGCTATAATGTAAAATTTTTACCTACTAGCTGCATAATTAGCCTAAATAGGAAAATTATTTTAAATGAAAAAAGGGTAAAAATTGTCTACATGCTAGATTTAAATTTTATTCAATCTCCTACTGCTTTTTGTTTGAAAACTATTTCTGATGAATCATGGCTTTGGCATAGAAGACTTTGTCATTCTAGTATGAAAAATCTTAGAAGAATTACCCAAAAGAATTTGGTGAGAGGTATACCTAAACTAGACTTTACCAAGGACCATCTTTGTGATGCATGTCAATTAGGAAAACAAGTGAAGTCCTCTTTGAAGTCCAATAAAGATCTTAGGACCAGTAAACCTTTAGAAATTCTACACATGGATCTTTTTGGACCTGTAGGCACTGTAAGTCCAGGAGGGAAGGTATATGGATTTGTTATAGTAGATGATTTTTCAAGATTCACCGGAGTTAAATTTCTTTTTCATAAGAGTGAATCATTTGAGGAATTCAGAAATTTTTCAACTTGGATACAAAGAAAACTAGGATGTGAAATAATTTCTATACAAAGTGATCATGAAGGAGAATTTGAAAATGAAAGATTTGAAAATTTATGTAAAGAAAAGAGGATTGATCACAATTTTTCTGCACCTAGAACTCCTCAACAAAATGGGGTAGTTGAAAGAAAGAAAAGAACATTAATAGAAGCCGCCCGAGCAATGTTAGCAGAATACTAGCTTCCTAGATATTTTTGGGCTGAGGCGGTTAGCACTGCATGCTATGTTCTGAATAGGGTGAATGTGAGATCAAATTTGAATAAAACACCCTATGAGTTGCTAAAAGGTAGAACACCAAATTTGTCTCATTTGCATGTATTTGGTTGCAAGGTGTTCATACATAATAATGGAAAATCTGCCTTAGGAAAATTTGATTCAAAATCAGATGAAGGAATCATTGTTGGATATTCAAGTGTTGGAAAATCTTATAGGGTATTCAACAAAAGAACTTTAGTCATTGAAGAAATCACACATGTTGTATTTGATGAAAGTGGAAACATGGAAGAGCCAAATGTTGTTGAAGAAGAAATTGAAGAAAACTGCCAAAAGATTGATAGATTAAATTTAGAAGAAAATTTGGAAAGAGAAAACCCTTTGCCTAGAGATTTGAGATTTTCTAAAAACCACCCAAAGGAATTGATTATAGGTGAACCAAGTGAGGGTGTTAGAACTAGGCGTGGATTAAATAAGGAAGTCAATCATTCAGCCTTTATTTCAACTATTGAACCCACTAACATTGATCAAGCACTTTCTGATGAATTTTGGATATTGGCCATGCAAGAAGAGTTAAATCAATTTGTAAGAAATAAAGTTTGGGAATTAACTACAAGGCCAAAAGATCAAAGTGTTGTTTGAACCAAGTGGGTGTTCAAAAATAAAATGAATGACTCAGGAGTAGTCATTAGAAATAAGGCTATATTAGTAGCTAAGGGGTATAATCAAATTGAAGGAATTGATTTTGAGGAAACTTTTGTCCCTGTAGCTAGACTTGAAGCAATTAGGGTTTTACTAGCCTTTGCCTGTTTTAAAGGTTTTAAATTGTTTCAAATGGATGTTAAAAGTGCCTTTTTAAATGGGGTAATTGAGGAAGATGTTTTTGTAGAACAACCTCCAGGTTTTGAAAATTCTAAATTTCCAAATCATGTTTTCAAATTAAAAAAGGCATTATATGGATTGAAATAGGCACCTAGGGCTTGGTATGAGAGGTTGAGCACCTTCCTACTTGAAAGATCTTTTGAAAAAGGAAGTGTGGATACAACTCTCTTTTTAAGGAAAATTTGAAAATATATACTTATTGTTCAAATTTATGTGGATGACATCATCTTTGGATCTTCAAATAAACATCTTTGTGATGAATTTTCTAAAATAATGAGTAGTGAATTTGAAATGAGTCTAATGGGAGATTTAAATTACTTTCTAGGATTTAGCATTAAGCAATTTGAGGAAGGTACTTTTCTTAGTTAAACTAAATATATTAAGGACATCCTCAAAAAATATGAAATGGACAATGCTAAACCTATTAGTACACCAATGAGTTTTTCAGTTCAGTTGGATAAGGACCTTAAGGGAAAATCTGTTGATCAAAAGAAATTTAGAGGGATAATTGGATCTTTACTTTACTTGACTGCTAGCCGACCAGATATTATGTTCAGTGTTTGCTTATGTGCTAGATTTCAATCAGATCCAAAAGAATCACATTTGACAGCAGTGAAAAGGATTTTAAGATCTCTATTAGGAACTCAAAACTTAGGAATTTGGTATCCTAAGTTTAGCTCTTTATTTAAATTATTGGTTACTCAGATTCTGACTTTGCAGGCTGTAGAGTGGATAGGAAAAGCACTTCTGGAACATGTCAATTCATTGGAAATTCATTAGTTTCATGGTCTAGTAGAAAACAAAATTCAGTGGCACTATCTACTGCAAAAGCAAAATACATTGCATTAGGAAGTTGTGTGGCACAAGTACTTTGGTTAAAACAACAATTGATTGATTTAGGATTAACTATAGGCACTATTCCAATTTTTTGTGACAATACTAGTGCTATTTGCATTTCCAAAAATCCTATTCAACATTCTAGAACCAAACACATTGATATAAGGCATCATTTTATAAGGGATCATGTATCCAAAGGAGAAATTGAACTCATACATGTTTCAACTGAAAATCAACTTGCAGACATTTTTACAAAACCTTTAGCCTTTGATACTTTCAGTACTTTAAGAACAAGGCTTGGTGTTATTGATTTGAATGCCTAAACAAAATGTCTTTGCAACATTGATATTTGTTTTGTTTTGTTTTTGATTTTATGAAATTTTGTGTGTTTTGAATGAATTGTTTTTGGGTCAATGTTTTTGTTTTATGTTTTCTGTGTTTTTGAATGTTTAGTTTGTTTTTCTTAATTTAAAAATCAAAATTAAAAATTTTGGAGGAAATCGTCCGGGACGAATATGGTTTCGTACGGGACGATATGTGAAAGAACAGTTTGTGCGAATTTTAACCGTTTTGAGAGCAGTTTTTAATTAGATCGTCTGTACGATCGGACGATCGTCCAGGACGAAAATATTTTTTTTCCTCAAACGTCGGGACGATTGAATGGAGCGGTTGAGTGGATAAGACAGTTTTTAATATGGACTTCGTCTGTACGAATTTTTTGTTCGTCCAGACGAACAGGTGTCGGTTCATTGTAGGGGATGGTTTTCAAGAGACATTAAAACGATTTATTTTTTGATCGTCTGTACGAAACTTTTTCGTCTGTACGATCGGTTAAGTCAAAAAGCCTGTACGAAGGGACGCATCGTAAGTTGTGTTGATTACAAAAAGCCGTTACATTTTGGACGAATTGGATTGTCTGTACAAAATTATTTCGTCCAGACGAACGATGATTTTCGTCCAGGACGAATATTTTCGTCCAGGACGAACGTATCGTTTTTCTTTAAATATGAAGGCTTTCTAACTTAACAATCACACTTCCAAACTTCATTTTCAATCCCTTTCTACTTCAAATTGACAATGGCCTCCTCAAGCAAGAGACAAAAGGTGTTGATGAAGAAACCAAATAGGAATGCCCCAGACAACTTTCTTTCTAAGGCGAATGAGAAATCTTTTCCTCGTTTTGCATCCGCCAAAATCACTCCCTCTCGCATTCTAATTCAAACTGAGTTAAAATTTTGGGTAATGCACCTCTTTGCCTCAACCCAATTTCATTTCATTCTTTCTCTCGTCCACATCTACAACAAGCAAACCTACCACTATTTCCTAGCAAACATGAGTTTTAATTTTGACCACTCCTCCATTAGTTCTTATGTCTTTAAGCAAAAAGTTGAGATCACCAAGCACGACCTTGGTGCATTTTTGAACTTAAGAACTGAGGGATATAGAGCTCACACCCTAATGTCAGAAACCTCTTTCAAATGGTATCATATCAATAGGGTAATTAGAGAAAATGGTATTGACAATCATGTTGTTAGAGTCTCCGGTATGAAAAAAAATGTCCGAATCATCCAGCATATCATTCGATCCTCAATCATTCCTAAAGCTGGTGATAGAATTAATATTACCCCTCTCCTTTCTTCTCTAACCTTTTTAATTATGGAAGGACATCCTATTAACGAAGCCCAACTTATCATAGATCATATCTATGGGCTTTCAGAAATAGGACATGCAGATCAGAAGAGGAAGAAGAACATTTCATTAGGATACTTAATTACTTATATTTTGGAAAAGAAATACAACCTAGTGCATCCTAATGAAGAATACGAAGAGCCAGTTTACTTTAATGATGCTTCATTCAGATTGCTCTTCAAGGAGGAAAAAGGAAAAGCACATGCCAGTGCTTCAGAAGAGGAGGAAGAAGAAGGAGTGCAAGCTTCTGCTCCTCAATCAGATTATCAGAATCTGATTGAAAGATTTGATAGATTAGAGACTCACATTGATCAAAGATTTGATCAATTTGATGCTCAACTTACGCAGCAGCAACAAGACATTGATAATATTAGAAATGAAGTACATGAAATTAATACCAATGTAATGTTGATGGCCTCCTACTTCAACCTTTTTGGCGGCATTCCTCCTCCTCCTCCAGAATAGTAGAGATGATTTTCTGTGTGTTTGTTGTATTCGTATTTTATGTTTTTATTGTGTCTTTTTCAATGTTAAGTGTTTGTGTTTGTTTTTTTTTAAGTTCAATATATTTTCTTTTTTTATATTATATAATCCGTTCATTAATATCAATGGATGTTGTACTGTTTTTTAAATTTGATTTGTTTTTGGAATGTGGTTAATGTTTATGAATTTCATTAGTATTATTTAATCTTCATAGTGCTTAAATTAGATTGTAATTTGAGATTATCTATATTAGAAAATCTAGTCTTTCTAAATTTAAAAGTTGTTTATAACTTGTTGTAATTAGAACTTTTAAATTCATGTCTATTCATTTAGACTACATAAAAGTTAATATTACTATTGCAATTTAGATGTTTTCCTATTTTGTATTTCTATGATCAAGTGATATTTATGCACTTAGAAATATCTGAAATTTTAGATTATTGATTTTGGAAAGAATTGGTCTCAATTACTCTTGAAAATTGTACAAAAAGTACAAAAATAAAAAAGAATTCGCAAAGATTTGCAAAGAGAAAAAGAGACACAAAATAAGCCCAACAAAGAAAAATTGCACAAAAATGTGCCCCAAAATTTTTGAAAAAGATGCGCAAAGCGCCACATATGGTAATTCTCTTCTTTCCAAATTCTTTCATTCTCTTAATTCAAATTGATCTTATGTTCATTTATATTCTTTTGAACTTTGAAATATAGAATTTTTATACATCTCTCTTGTAATGATTTTCTATAGTCGAATGTCTAAATTGAATCATGTCTTTGATAAATTCTTCTTACTTACAATGTTATATCACTTCTTAAATTTTATGAATTTCTATGATTTACCTAATATTTTTAGTTTAAAATTGCATACCCTATGTCAATCACCATTTAGATTAAATTTTAAAATGAATTTCATATAATTACTTACATTTTTTGTCTATTTCTTCTTCACTTTTTATTGCTGTCAAAAAGGGGGAGAAATTATTGTGTTTTTTATTTTGATTATTCTGTTTGCAAGTTGTATTTATCTTTGTGGTTGTTTGTGTTAAAATTTTTGAAAAATAAAAATATTGTTCTTTATGCCTCCTTATTTTAATGTACTCATCATTTCAGGGGGAGTTTAGGAGATAGAAGATTTGTTTAACTTAAAACCATACAAACAATAATTGTTTTACCATCATCAAAAAGGGGGAGATTGTTAGAATAGTTGCTATTTGAATGCCTTTACATTTCTTGCAACTTGAATAGTTTTGATGATTTCAACATTATTGTTCAAATGTGTAGTTATCTCCTAACAATTTTAGAAGATTTGTATTTGCTCTTGTGTGTACTAACATTTCAGGAAAATCAGACTCCAGGCTACGATAACTTCAAATCAAATTCAACATGAGATACTTTGTTAATTTGAAGTTTGCATTTTTTCTTTGAATTAATTTTGAAAGGGAGTGATTGTAATTGAGTGAATAAAAAACATACACACACACACATAAGGAGATCATAAAATTTTATACTGATCGTACTGGACGATATCCTATCGTACGGGACGATCGGACAGTTATCTCCTAAAGGGCACATGGAACGAATAGGAACTTGCTCGAAATTTTTTTTTCTAAGTCCTATTCATCCAGGACGAAATTAATTATCGTACCAGACGATTCGTTCTCTGGAAAATTTTCGTCCAGACGAATTTTATTATCGTACATGGCGACTGGTCCTCTGGAAAATTTTCGTACAGACGAAATTAAATATCGTCCAGGACGATCGGGTCTCTGGAAAATTTTCGTCCAAACGAAAATAAATTATCATCCGTGGCGATTGGTCCTCTGAAATATTTTCGTCCAGACGAAGTAAATAATCGTCCAGGATGATCGGGTCTCTGGAAAATTTTCGTCCAGACGAAAATATTCTCGTCCAAACGATTAACCGACTTAGAACAGTTTTCAGCAATTTCTAGAACCGACCTTATAATAACCGTTCGTACTGGACGAACCGAGTTCGTACAGAACGATCATCTATACGAAGACATTTCGTACACATATTCAAATAGGGTCGTTTCAGATCGTTTAAGTAAAATCGTCCAGGACGATCCATGATCGTACGGGACGATCCACTGCGTACAGAATTGAAAACTTGCAGTTTTTGGACGGTTTTTCTTGTCTTTTATATAAAAGGTCCAAATTAGACTGCCACCCAATCTTTTTGTCATTTGATCTTCGTGCCTCTTGAGAGAATAGCCAAGGAGAGAGTGGAAGAGAGCATTCAAAGAAGGATTCCTACCACTGGAGCGAGAAGACTTCACTTGGATTTCAAAGGTAAGAGTCTCTACTTGTGAATTTGGATTACTTCACTCTTTACCTTCTTCCTTCTAGATTCTTGTGAGAAGATCAGTCAAGGAGATCTGGTTCTCTGCCGACACTTGAAGAGTGTGAACAGCCGATAGGTTCTCTGCCTACACTTGGAGAGTGTGAACAGCCGTAGGGTTCTCTGCCCACACTAGGAGAGTGTAAAAGGACAACGGTTCTCTGCCAACACTGGAGATTGTGTAAAAGGACGACGGTTATCTGCCAGCACTGGGGATTGTGTAAAAGGACGATGGTTCTCTGCCGCGCCGGGTAGTGGTGAAAAGAGTGTGTTGTAAAGGCTTCTCCGCCTTGCTGTGGGTGCTAAAGGAGAGTCACTATTGGTTTTAGTGCAATACTCAGAGGGTGCCTCTGAGGAGTGGATGTAGGTCTGGTTATAGACCGAACCACTATAAATCTCGTGTCATTTACTTTATTGTTTTTACGTTTCCGCACTTTAAATTTCAGTTTTAACAATTCTGTGGTTGAAAAATATTTTTCTACAAACTTTAAAAGAAATTTTTATTTCGGTTCAACTTAATTTTCAAAAGAGAGTTTAAAATTTTTAAACTACCAATTCACCCCCTTCTTGGTAGCCGTGGGACATTTACTTAGGCTTAACAACCTAATTACTGGACTCAACACTTTCCTTTATCTTTCTATTTCTTACACAAATCCATTTATTCAAAAATAATCTTCACTATTGAAATAGAAACTAATTAATCTTTATTTCATCATTTTTGTAATAATAATATTTATTTGATATGTCTAGAATGAACAATCAACCTGGTTGAATTTTTTTATCTTAATTGTTCTTTGATTTAAAATATGAGACTTTCCTTTTCACATTAGGACGTTAACATTGACTTTGTAAATAGTTTAAAATCTTCTTCATCATTTATTCGATTTGTCAATAGAAACTTTCCTTTATAAGAGGTACATTCCTTTTTGTTGTTGTAAAAAGGGGGAGTCATTGTTTATTGTTTGTTTATACAATTTAATCATGTATGAGTTTATTGTTGTTTATTATTTATTGTTTGTTGTGTCTAGTATGTATGTGTTTTGTTGTTGTTTTGTTATTGTGTTTTGTTTTTTAATTTATTTATGTTTTATTTTTTCAAATTGTTTTTGTTTTTATTTTGATTGAAATCCCTTATTTTTAATTGAGCATTCATTGAGGGGGAGCTTAGGAGCAAAATGACCTTTAATGTTAGCTCAAATAATAATATTTTGCTATCATAAAAAAGGAGGAGATTGTTGCAACTTAGATTTCAAGATTAACTTTTATATAATGTGAATTTTTTATGATATCAAAAAATTATTTTTATGATTATTGTTTCTCCTAACATATATTATTTATATTTTGTTGTTTGTGTGTACTAACATTTTAAAGAAATCATACTCCATACTGAAAAAGACTTAAAGATAGAGTAGATTAGGGTTTCATACAATGAAGTCTATAAATTTTCTATTCTTCTTGAGTCTGAGAGAGTGTGATTATAATTGGGTAACCATGCACACATACTGGGGGAGTGAGTCAAAATATAAAAATTTAAAACTAATCATATTGTACGATTTCAAATCGTACTAGCCAATTTGTTATGGTAGTTCCTCCAAAACAAAGTTAAGCAAATCATGCTCGGGAATTTTTTTATTGTACTATTTATACTATATGATAGTGTTTTGTGCAAACGACTCACAGAGTATGAAATTAGTGCGTACCAATTCATTTCAACTGAGCTCATTATTTTTTTAATTGTTGTACTGTACAAAGTGGGATTTTTACAGACGACTCATAGAGTACAAAATGGGTGCAGACCAATTTTTCCCAAACGAACTCATTATTTTTTTAATTATTCGTACTGTACGAAGTGGGGTTCTTATAGATAACTCACAAAGTACAAAATGGGGTCATCTACATTCATACAAATGAAGCATGATTTTTTTAAACTGATCATACTGTATAAAGTTTAGTTTATACAAACAATTCACATTGTATAAAATGGGGTTTATACAGAATCGTATCGGATGAATTAGTTCAGTTTTGAATTATTCGTAAAATACAATATCTTTTCATACAGATGACAGACATAGTACAAAATTAGGTTAATACAGGATCGTACATTGATTTTTAAATTATTCATACAGACGATCCTCGATCGTACTATACGATCTGAGTACATTCTAGTTGTAATTTTCAACTTTCTAGACAATTTTCTTGTCTTTCATATAAAAATGTCCTAAAAATTGACACTCTTTATCTTGCTACAAATTTTACTTAAGAGTGGATAAGGAGAGTGTTTGGGAGAGTATTCTAGAAGTAAAGAGTGAGAGAACCTGTAAGAAAAAATTATGAGGGGGTTCACAAGGTTGCCCAAAGGCAAGGATCTCTTATTTGTTCTTCAAAATTCTACCCTACTTCCTTGAAAGCTCTTGAGAGAATACTTTCAAAGAAGATCATGGAACTCTTCCATCACCAAGAAGGTGAAAAAGGATATTGGTACTCTATCGTCACCAGGAGGGTAAGAAAGAACGTTGGTACTCTGCCATCAACAGGAGGATGAGAAAGGATATCGGTACTCTGCCGCATCGGGTTAGTGGAAGAGAGGTTTCGTAAGGGATTCTCCGCCTTACTGTGGGAGCAAAAGGATAGTTACTTTAATTTAGTGCAACACTTAAAGAAGGAGTCTTCAGGGAGTAAACGTAGGTCTAATTTGGCTGAACCACTATAAAATTTGGTGTCTTTTATGTCCTTTTACTTTTTACTGTATTTTTATTTTCAGCACTTTTAATTACTGTGGTTACTAATTATTTTGTAAAAATCTATTGTTTAGTAAAATTCCATAAAACAATTTTCTAAAATCCAAGAGATTTTTAAATTACCAATTCACCCCCCCTCTCGGCTAGCCTTTGGATAATTTTATTATGTCTAACAAACTACTCAAACTTTCTTTCCATACGAGGGTAGGCTGTGGTGGTGCTCTTTCTTCTTATACTTTTAATGACCTAAGAATTGTCAGTGGGCGCTTTTGACACTCACTATAAATAAATGTGGAAGGAGTGATCGATGAACAATGTAGGAACATGGTTAATTATGCATGAAAGGTTAGGTTATATTTGGTTTCTTGGAAGTATCCAATTATAAGTCCTAAGGCCAGGTTTTCCTTTTGTCAAGCTCATAGATTCCTAATAGATGTGAGATTTTTTTTATGTATCAAAAGATTAAGCCATATGCATTAAATTGGTTATTGGGCATGCAGCAGTATGTAAGTAGGGATAAAAGTGGATTGATATTAACTCGATCACCAGCTCTAAGAATGATGTTATTTCGAGAATGTGCTGAGTGACGCAATAGATGAGGTATAAGGTACTCACTAAGGGCAGGTGGTGAAGTAAAGGGGAGTTCTTAATAAGGATGTTGACTTGGGTCCAGTGGTAATCTAAGGACCCATAAACAAAATATGGAGATGGATCAATATTAGAAAGGTGAAGAAGCTCATAAAGATCATCTAGTGTGATAGTGACCTGGTGTTGACAAACTTGGGATTGACGAGTAGTGTGGTTGAAAGTGACACAAAGACTTAAGAAAAAAGAGCACCACCACAGCCAAATAATTACCATTCAGTAATGGAAGCTCGGTATGGTGTGAAACACTAAGGAAAATAATGAATTTGAGTGTATAAGTAGCAAATAGTTCAAGTACCTGGTGCGAGAGAGTTTCTTGATTAAGAATTTGTTAATCAGTAATGGAAGCTCCTCTATATCAAGCATGTTAACTTCTTCTTCCTTGCATTAGAACCTTGGGTCTACCATTTGGTGGACTTCTGTACGACCTCTCTTTGGTGGAGCAATAGAAATATCAAGGAGGAAATAGAACTAAAGGAGAAGAAGGATCTTGGAACTTGAGGTGTAACTCAAATGGTTATTTTTCCTTCCTTCTATATATCAGGCTAATTGTACAATATAATCGGTGGTTCGTACAATTCAATCAAATCCATCCAAAATTTATTGAGAATGTACAATCAATGGTCAATTTATACAGTATGATCAACGTAAAATTTATCATCCTAATGAGTCATTGGTACAACTATTGATCGAAAGATATTATACAGTATGATGAGTCATTCAAATAATTTGATTAACAAAAATGGATAATCCAAAATAGTAAATATGATAATAACTGGGGCCAACTGCTCGAATTCTACATGGATCGTACAGTCTTATACATGTATCGTACAATACAATGTAAATAAAAATTTAGGACTTTGTGTGTGATGATCACGAAAAATTCTACAAGCTAAGAACACACAAATAATTACCATTCACAACAATGATAAAATAAATTGACAAAAAATAAATTACAAAATATAAACATAAAACAAATAAAACACACAAATATGTTGCAAAAACAAAACAAGCAAATAAGCTCACATCAACTAACATGTACCTCAATTTTTATGCATGAATATTAACGACAGCTAGTTTAGTTCTAAGTGTGTTGAATGTATCATAATTAAGGGGTTTGGTAAAAATGTTTGCTAATTGATTTTTAGTAGGCACATGATGTAATTATATATCTCCCTTTTCTACTTGATCCCTAACGAAATGATGTCTAATATCAATGTACTTTGTACGAGAATATTGATTTAAATTATTAGAAATATAGATTGCACTAGTGTTATCGCACATGATAAAAATACTGCCTATACAAAGTCCAAGGTCAAGGATTTGTTGCTTTAGCCATAAGACTTGACCAATACAACTTCCTATAACTATGTATTCCTCTTTAGGGGTGGATAAGGCTACATAATTCTATTTTCTACTAGATTAGGAAAAAAAAAGGAATGCCCCATAAATTGATAAGTGCCCAAAGTGCTTTTTTGTCTACTCTACACTTAATAAAGTTTGAGAGCTTGAAATGAGATATCTAAGAATTCTCTTTACAATAGTCATATGGGATTCTTTTGGATGAACTTGAAATCTACCACATATAGAGATACTAATTATAATACAGTTCTATTAGCAGTCAATATAGTAGTGATCATATGATTTCTCTATACTTCTTCTGAACAACTGACTTTTCATCTACATCCTTATCTAGTTGGATGGTTGAGCTAATTGGTGTATTTATACTCTTAGAACCTTCCATATCAAAATTTTTCAAGATTTTCAATGTATTTAGTCTAACTAAGGAAAGCACCGTCATCTTTTTTCTCGATACTAAATTAAAAAAAAAATTGCTCAGCTCTCCCATCATACTCATCTCAAATTCTTTATTCATATTAGCTAAAAATTCATTACAAAGATTTTCATTTTTAGATCCAACAAGTATGTCATCAACATAGATTTGAATTATGAGTATATCATCTTCTATTTTCTTAAGGAACAAGGTGGTGTCTATACTACCCTTAACAAATGTATCCTAGGTACTTGTTCCAATCCATATAAAAGATTTCTTTAATTTATAAACATAGTTAGGAAAAGTGAAATATGCAAAACCTAGGGATTATTCAACATAAACATCTTCCTTAATAACCCCATTAAGAAATACACTCTTAACATCCAATTTCTATCATATCGGGTTCTTCAAATTAGTGATTTCATAACCCCAAGAAAAGATCCATGACATAACTTAGGAATAGGAATACTGTGAAGGGTTATTCCATAACCCATCCACCATTATTTGATAATATCCCATTTGATTTCAAGAAAGTTTATATGTCTACTTTCTTGCAATCAATTGACTATCACATGTGGTATATGATACAAATAGGTTATTCTATTCCATCTCATATTATAAAAGGTGTTAAAATTGAAATTCCTTTTACTAAATGAAGTATGGAAAAAAGAGATTATGCATAACATAATGTGAAATATTTAAATAGCTTTTTGTGTGTTTTAAAATTTGAGGATTACATACATGCTTCTACTTGCACTACTAGCAACCATATATGGGATAAGTTTTGTATTATGTCTGAAGGTACAAATGAAGTGAAGCAATTTCATCTCAATTTATTTTTACATGAGTACAAACTATTTCACATGAAACCTAATGAGACTATTTCTTACATGTACACTAGATTTACTAAGATTGTAACATCATTGCATGCTTTAGATAGAGAACTTTAAAATTCTAAGAAGGTTAATAAGATTTTATGTTGTTTGCCTGATGGTTTTTATGTTAAAGTCACTACTATTTTTTGCTCTAAAGATTTAAATGTATACTTTATTAACAACTTACTAGGCTCTCTCATTACTCATGAGAAAACGCTGCACAAAAGACTTTTGGATGCACCTGAAAAAAGGAGAAAATTTTAGCGCTAAAGGTTAAGGACACTGACAACAATAGATTTGATACAAATTGAACATTCAACTTATAGTTGTTAAACCACTTAAACTATAATGGCACTCAAAGGAGGGGTGAATTGTTGTTTGAAAATTTTTCTTTCAAAAATTTCTTTTCGAAGAACTTAATCAAATTCACAACTAAAACTTTTAAAATAGATTTTTTCAAGCAGAAGCAAATAATAAGAAAAATCAAATACTAATTCTTTTGATTTATTTTCTTAGATAAATAAATAATAAGATTTTTTCTTTATTTATGTTTTTTTATTTTTTATTTTTTTTTCTTTGCTGACAAAACTTAAATCCAAATAATTTCAAAGTTTTTAAGCTGAAATTGCAAGAAGGTAAACATGCAAGTAAATAAAATGTAGAAAAATAAAGTACTTAAGAAATAAGAACAAGCATGCCAAATATTCATAGTAGTTTGGTTAGCATTGACTAAAGTCCACTCCCCAGAATCCTTCTCTACGAGATTGTACTAAATAATTTAATGTCTCCTCTTCATCCCCCTCGACAAGCCGAAGAAGCCCTCACAAGAATAACGTTCTCCCTTAGTGCGGCTGAGAACCAAAATCCTTTCACCATCCTGTTGAAGCAGGTAACCTGAATCCCCTTCATCCTTCTAGTAAGTCAGATAAGCATGAATCCCTTTCATCCTCCTAGTGAGGGAGAGAAGCCTAAATCCCCCCGCGATAGTGAAGTGGCAATGCCATTTGACACCAAGAGCCTCTTCACAAATTTTTCATCAAGTAAAACCTTACCCCACGAAGGAAGAAAATGAATGTTGGCTGAAGTAACCATGTGTAGACCCTCTCTCACACACTTCCTTGATCTTATAAGGCTATTCTCCCTCTCTCTCTCAATAACACCTCTCTCCCCCTTACCCAAAGTTCATTTTTCAAACTCTCTCTCACAGAGGAGTCAAGCCCCTTGACTGCCAAAGACATCTCTAAATGAGATTAGAGTTGTTTAAATAGTAGGATCCGATAAACCCTAATTTTCAATTTAGCTATCATTGTTCATACAATACTATCTATTGATCGTACAGTATGATTAGTTCAATTCTCCTTCTATAATACTATATAATGAATAGTATAAAAGACGACCAGATAAAGTTTGTTAACTCATTATTAGACCTGTCAATTTCGGGTTACGGGTCGAACCCGACCCGACCCGTAACTGACCCGGCTTTATTCGGGTTCGGGTCAACCCGACCCGGTTTTATAAACGGGTCGGTTTTCAAAACCCGAACCCGACCCGCTTCGGGTTCGGGTCAACCCGACCCGACCCGTTTAGGGTTTAGGGTCACGCAAAGTCTCGGACAACGGGTGGCGGACGGCTGACCCGACCCGCTTCAGCGGTGCAGTGGGCGGGGTAGGAAAATTCAAATTTTTTTAAAATAAACGGGTTTTTGGGTTGACCCGGCAACCCGTCGGGTTAACCCGAACCCGACCCATTTTTGCAAACAGGTCGGTTTTTCGGACCCAAACCCGAAAATTCCGGGTCGGGTCCAATATTCACAGGTCTACTCATTATACTCTATGAATTAATAGTAGTACAATATGATTAATTCAATTCAAGATCAAATAGAATAAAAATCATCTAGAGGGCCGTCAAGTGATTTAAACAGTAAGATTATTGGATCGTACTGCACGAACCAAACTTCATCCAAAGACTCATCGAGTGATTCATATAATACAATATATATAGTATAGTACAATCTATAATAAATTAGAATCAATTTGATTGTCTAATCATTTACCTAATTATTCAATTATTTAAAAGATTGTGTAGTACAAAATTATTCGTATAGTATGAATAGTTCAAATTTCAAATTTACCTATTTTAGGTAAGTTAGAATTAATGGCGGGGTTTCTGATTATGGCTCATAGTCCAATATGATGTATTATTCATACTATACGATTAGTTATATTACAAAATATTTTTTTATTCAAAATAAATCATTTAAATTAATTTCTATTTTAACAAATCATATTGAACGATCAAAATCATATAATATGATTAATAGAAAAAATTAAAATATTTCTTTTACTCTCCCCTTGTGTTTGGGCACGGTTCCTAAGCTAATATACATCTTTTATAATACATTGACTCAAAAAAGATAAAAAAATTTATCTTTTACAAAATTCAATCATATACTACTCAATCTTGAGCCTTGATTCTTTGGCGATTCTTGTTGTATGTTGTACGTGAAATATTAGTAAACACAAAAAAGATGTACAATAATAAAAAATAGTATAAACTAAATAAATTCCAATAATATTTGTAATCTTCAAAATATAAGCTAGAGTTCATGGATTACAACATCTCTAACTTTGCCTTGGCCCAATGGCCCAGTTGAAAAAATCTTTTAAATATAGGTCACCCAGATGCATCAAGTCAAGTAAGCTTAGAATATTAGTTCTTTCAACAAATAAACAAAACAAGATTATTTTTATTGTAGCCATTCTTTTGACTCAATGAATAAAAAATGTTATCAACAACGAACATATCTAGGCATATTGAGTTCTACTTTAAACCCACTTAAGAATTAAACTAAGGGATAAGAAACTTGTGCGTTTCCAAATCAATTGGTTGGAGTTTTTAAACTTAAAAGCCTTTGAGATTGACATTTAAAGCTACTTGAGAAGCCACAAGAAAGGGATGAATTCGATGACACTCACCATAAAGTTTGTTAGTATTTGTTGAAGGATGAGTCCAAAAAAGTTTAGGATGTTGGTGAATTTCCTACATGACGGAAATTGCTATCGCAACTTGAAATAGTCAGAGGGATACAAAATGATTCTTTGTATAAACTGCTTAAATGATTATCCTCATCTGAGACCTACACTCACAAGTTCCATCTCCATAATAATAGTTAATACAACATATTATTGTAATTTAAAATATCCTTGTACAAATATGAATTGTCGGCATTCGTGAAGCTCATGGTGCATTTAAGAAGTTTTATTATTGTAATCTCTCACACTATCCCTAGGAGAAAGATGATAAATCATAAAATTATGCACCCTCAGTAGTATATGAGATAGTCTTTATAAGGAGGGATGGTGACATGATTTACAGGGCTCTAGTCACAATTGGAATAAGTGCTCAAATTACAGCCATATGTCATCATTATTTGAAGAATTTGTACATCTTACCCTACTCACCATCAAGTCACCATCAAGGTACTTTTAAGGAGTGGCTCTAACATAAAAACAATAATCTCACCTCACTTTGTTAGGAGTCATCGATGATTCACCTTATTCATCGCTCGTTGTTGGCATTAATTTGCTATGTTCTAAAATCATAACACGCTCACAACTTGATGAACAACATCTAACTCGCCATATCAAGAAATAAAAGTCTAATTTAACTCTTTGTCATTATTAATTTTCATCGACAAAGAAGACAAAATACATCATATAAGTAACAAGCTAAAAGAAAGAATAGAGATATATTATGAATTCGCTAATAAGGTATTCTAAGTAAATAGAATTTCATTACATAGAATATTTATTAAGTTCTTAAAACTTGCTCACATTATAAAAAGAAAAAAAGATGAAAAACCTACTCATCCTCACTTAAAATTCTACAAATTAGGTATGATACAATATTGGGTGGCAAAACTCTTATTTTTATTAAGTATTGATCTTTTATGAGTTATGAATTCCCTCATTCAACATAACGTGCACATCAAGGATCTTTTCACCAAGCTGGCTCACTCTACTAAGCCTTCTAAGGTGAGTGGTGTCTATATAGGAATCCCATCACCCATGAAATTGATGGAAATTAATAAGGTAGGCGCTTAAAAAGTTTTTGTAGACAAGACCATGTAAGGTTCTTTAATTGAGGGTGACGTTATAGTCTTGTCAACACTCTCATATCTTGAGGACTCAATGACGTCAACTTCATGCTTGACTTCTACTACTATTGGTGCTGGCTAATTCACAATGCTCGTTGCCAAGGGAGTCCCTCCTATGGTCATTAATGAAGGATCAACAATGTGAATTTATATTTCCAAAAAATATAAAGGAATAACTATAATCTATTATAGAAGATTATCATCTTCCTATATGAGCCATGATCCCCTTGCATTAAGGTCAATGCTTCAAACTCACTACGCAGGTGTCCTAAAAACTTGCTTGAACAAAGACATACGTTTAGCTCGTTTATGGATGACGATGCTTGATAACCAAACAATACCCTCTCAAGAAATTTTTATTAATTCTCCTTACATTCACCCTAGTTAATAGGAAACTCAACCACTACAAAAGTCGTCATCATTTTAGTAGAGACTACTACTTTAGTAACTGCCATTTGCCTAGTGGAGATATGCCTAGCTCACCTAATGGTCAAGGGGACACCATTAGAGCTAGAGGAAAGGACCACTCCCCTTGGTATCTTTGCAATTAGCGTCACTACAACTAGTAGCACTATATCAGGAAGCACATCAATCAATGACCCCACACTAGCCTCTACCTTCATCACTACATCAATTGTGGGTGTTGCTAGTTCCAATAATCTTGTGCCTATAGGGCCACTCACCTCAACAACTACCTCCTTACTCATCGATAACCCCATTTTCCTTTCGTTGTCCTCATCCTATTTAAATTTACAAAGAATAGCCTGTTCATTTGCTTGAAGTTAGACATAACCAACTCAACATGGTTCATTTCTACCATCTTAAGTGCATCAATTACTAATGAAGATCAAAACGTAAGGGTATGACGCCCCTCAAGTCAATGCTTATAAGGGAAAGAGGTGATTATGGTCAAACAAATGTTATGATGATGAACCTGCTTGGCTCCCAAGGCGGTCATAATACTAAGGTAGTTATCATTCTTACTCTCATTTTTACTATTTAGTAGAAGCATTAATTGCTTTTCATCAATTCACTTCTTCTTTTGACCACTCATGAATCAAGATACTAAATGTATATTTGCACGTTTACGCATGCGTTTCATATATAAGTATCTAATAGGTTTCAATAAGAGAACTCGTCCAAAATAGTTGCATACCCTATTTAAGGAACTCACAAGTAGCAGATGTTACTTATCCAAATCAATCAAATCAAAGAGTCAGTACAGGCAGAAATATTATATAACTCTTATAGATTCTTTCAAACATAAGAGAGACAAATTTCGACAAAGATCAACCTCCATGAGCTACTAATCGAAAGAACCATCAAGCTTCCCCTGAAATTCCTTGATCAACTACACAAAAATGACTAGCTGAAGGGTCTATAAGACATCCTAGACTCGGACAATCTTTAGCACATAATTATCATCACCTCAAGAGATTCACTCTTCACACCCCATAGTTCCAACTAGAGCCCCCACGGACTCATCACGTCACCCAAAGGACTCATCCATACAAACTAATAATGTATAACTTTTTAGAAGACTACCCCACACACTCATCAAGAAAGTCTTACCCAGAGAACTTACCTTAAAAAAAAGAACTATATTTAACATACAAAGCCACACAAATACCTATTTGCATGCCACGTGTTCTATATAAACTATAATATATTATAATTAATATTATACTTTTATTATTATGCATAACATTCACTATAGCCCTCCAAAACATATTAATAAAAGGTGAGGGTGAGGCATAATTAATATTGCACATATTTGAAATATTTTGTTACTTCCAAAATCTTTAGGCACGTTCAAGATCTCTTGGTATTTCTAAATATATTCTCTTATTTCTTTCTCCTTACTCATCCAAATTTGTCCAAATCCTCTAATTCTTACACAGACAATTATTTGCTAGAAAAATTGAATGTCATCCACAAAAAGAAATTGAAAACAATTTACAGCTTTTTCTAGTTATTTGTGTTTTAGAGTAATTAACCATCGTATTATCCCCATCAGATAGTCTGGAGAGCTTCAAACTGTGACAAATATAGGTTTTCGATGATATTGTCGAAGATAATAGATTGCTTTTGACGTTTTCCGGCATTGTTGCAGCGTGCAGAAGATTATTTTATTCCCATGAAAAAGAGCGAAGATAATGGAAACAAAATTATCTCATTTTTTTATGTTTCTAGACTTGTGATTCTTCAAAAAATGCAGTGCCAGTTCACAAAAAATGCATACAAAGATGCGTTCCAGACACTCATTTGGCACGCATCAAAATATTTTTGTAATGAAGCTTGTGGTTCTTCTCGTTTGCATATGCACAAGAGTTCTTAACAAAAACAGCAAGCCCGATGACAGAAGTGCCATTGTTCCCTATTTTCTTCCAAAATATAAAAGAAGCGATGATTGCTTGCCTCCGCTTTGTAGCTTTTTCTTCACTGACGTGGAGTTGCTATCGGATAACTCAGTTTTAACATCAAAATCAGGTTCCATCTCCTCAAGATCTCGCTTAATACCACGAAGTTCTGGGCCAGCATCTCTTTTTTCTGCCGATGGAGAGCCATCAAGTCTCTTTTCATCTGCAAGCTCTTTAGTGTCTACCATAGCAGGTTCCTCCTTCAAAGACTTGGGATTCTCATTTTCAGAGAAAACATCAGCTGATTTCATAAATTCTGGCTCTGCCTTGCATTTGTTCATGTTATTATCACTCATCTTCGAAAACAACATAGATATTTGATTTTGAACAGAAGGTTTCAATTGTATCTGCAGATAATTAAAATACATCTTATCAAGTCTTTCTGATGGCGGATGCAGCGTGTGGTGGTTAATATATGAAATTGGCCTGTAGGATTCAACATTGATGTCATAAAAAATAAAAAAATCTAATAATATTTATTTGCATACATAAAAAACAGTTCAAAATGAATTCATACTAGACGGTATTAAACAGTAATAAGCTGCATGTAAGAATACCTTACAGTCCTTCCACACAAAATCATCAAATTCGAACTCAGCATTTCAATTTAAATCTCTAACTGTTTCCACTAAAGTCTGCAACTACTGTCACTAAATTCAATGAAAATTCAGTTGAATTTCAGTGGAAATTAACTATTCCCGGCAGATTTTTACTATAGCCCACTTACCTTAACTTGCAGAAGCCGGATGAGATCCCACGGCTGAGAAAACAACAACAACAAGACTTTGTCCCACTACGTGGAGCCGGCTACATGAATCTTTTTTCTCCATTGTGTCCTATTGAAATTCAAATACTCGTCTAAACCTAATAAAGAAAGATCATTTCTAATATTTTATATCCAAGTCTTTTTATATCTACCTCTACCTTTCTTAACATAAGTCAAATTTAATACATCTACTTTCCTAACCGGGTCATTGGAAGGCTGTTGTTTTATGTGACCAAACCATCTAAGGTGACTCTCTCTAATATTATCTTCCAATAGTGCTACTCCAACATTTTCACGTATATGCTCATTTCGTATCCTATCTCTAAGGGTAAAGCCACTCATCCGCCTAAGCATCTTCATCTCTGCAACACTTAACTTAGTATTATGCTTCTCTTGTAATGGCCAACATTTGGCACCATAAAGCATTGTAGGACTCACCACCATCTTATAGAATTTTTCCTTAAGTTTGAGGGGGACTTTTCTATCACACAACAAGCCCGATGCATTCCTCCACTTCAATCATCCAACTTGAATTCTGCTAATAATATCCTCATATTTCACCATCACTCTGAGCAATAGATCCAAGATATCTAAAACGTGTACTCTTATTAATGACTTTATCATCCAAAATCACAATCCACTCACTAGGTCTGTTACTACTAAAATTACACTCATTATATTTAGTTTTAGATCTACTCAAGTGAAAATCTTTAGACTTTAAGGTTGACCTCCATAATTCAAGTTTACCTTCAACTCTCTCTCTAGTCTTACTAACAAGAAGAATATTATCAGCAAAAAGCATACACCAAGGTACATCCTCTTGCAAATGTCTAGTGAGAACATCCATGAATAAAGCAAAAAGTTATGGGCTTAAGGCTGATCCTTGATATAATCCAATCGAAATAGGAAAATACTTGGTCAAACCACCTTGTGTTTGAACACAAGTAATAGCTCATGCATACATATCTTTAATGATTTGAATATAAGTGTTATTAACTCTTTTTTTTCAAGAACTCTTCATAGCACTTCTCTTGGAACTTTATCATATGCTTTCTCTAAATCAATAAATATCATATCCTCCTTATTCTCTTTATATTTCTCCATCACACCTCTCAATAATCGATGTTGGATACATAAATCAACATGAATCCAAATTGATTTTGAGAAACATTAGTATCACGTCGCAACCTACGCTCCATAACTAGCTCACATAGTTTTAAAGTATGACACATTAACTTAATTCCTCTATAATTCTTACAATCTTATGCATCACCTTTATTCTTAAAAATATGAATCAACATACATTCTCCACTCATCTAGCATCTTTTTAGTCTTCAAATTAGTATTAAAAAGTTTAGTAAGCCAAGAAATAACTTCATCTCCTAAGCATTTCCACATCTCTATTGGAATATCATCAGGTCCAACAACTTTTCCACACTTCAAATTCTTTAAAACATCTCTAACTTCGGTTTTACTAATACGTCGATAAAAACAAAAATCTTTATTTTTATTTAGAGTGCTAAGGCCACTAAAGTCAATCGTATATTCAAATTCTTCATTAAAAAGTTTAGCAAAATATCTCATCCATATTTATTGAATATCTTCTAAGAAAAGTACTTTTTGATCTTCATCTTTAATACACTTCACTTAAACTAAATCATTACTACTCCTATCTATTTGTTTGACTAACTATATATATATATCATTAAAAGCTAAGATCTTTATATCGTATATTGTTTTTTCAAATTTCATACGTGCCTCTTTATATCTTTCCCAATTATCAAAATTTTTACATCTAAAACAATTTTTATCACATTTGAATTCCACCAATAACTATTTTTACTATTAGGAACTTTTCCATCTGATACTTCAAACACATCTTTTACGATATTCTTAATATCACTAACCACTTTTTTTCATATAATGTTAGCATCTTCATGCACAAAGACAAAATCTTAAGATCTAAAATCTTACTCTCAAAATTTTTTTTATTAATATTCTTTAAATGCCCCCATTTAATCGTAGAATGTCATTTTATTTTATTTTTGTATTTTCTGCCCCTTTATCTTAAAATCTAAAACTAATAATCTATGTTTTATACATAAATTTTCACTCGGAATAACTTAACAATCATTGCAATCTAAATAATCTAATTTTCTTAAAAGAAAATAATCAATTTAAGTTTTACTATATCCATTTTTATAAGTGATGAGATGCTCACCTCTTTTCTTAAATAAAATATTAGCAATTAAAAAATCATAAGCTAAAGAAAAATTTAATATGATCTTACCATCTTCATTTGTCATTCCAAACCCATGGCCACCATGAATGCTTTAAAATCATCTACCTCTCTATCAACATATTCATTTAAATATCTTCTAATAAAAACTCTTTTTTCAAGAGGTATCATTTGTATTAATTCTTCCGAGTCATTCTAAATTTTAATTTTGAACTCATATCCAAACTACTTCAGAAGCATAAGCACTTATAATATTAACAATTTTAACATCAACAACAATCTTTAAAACTATAATTATATCTCTAATTCTATTAACTTTTATAACATTATCCTTCAATTTTTTATTTATAATCACACCTACACTATTTTTAGTACGGCTCATACCAGAATACCAAAGTTTAAATCATAATCTATCAATCTTCTTAGTCTTCTCTCCAACCATTTCGTTTCTTGAATGTACAAAATATTTATCTTTCTATGAATCATAATATCTATTAATTTCATTAATTCTCCTATAAGGGAACCTATATTCCAAGTTCTTATCCTAATTTTAATTTCATGGACTAACTTCTTTGCCCACATCTATCCTTGATGTGGAAAACCTTGCCTATTTAACACTGTACCTGGCTGCTGGTGCAGTGACCCTTACACACTTGTCGCTGCATTTAGGCCATACAGAGCATCACTTCTAGGGAACGCCCTAGCATTAACATAAATTTTTAAAGGATTCATATCATTATTATTCGACAAATTTTACGCTAGTTGTCGACTACCTAACGCAACCCTTTACTTTTTTTATCTAGGTCATAGGATCTAACAATGACAATGTTATCCGATGACTGAGAATGAATTGGAAAAATTCAATAGAAGTGCAGCCAATTTATAATAGTATATAATTTAAGTTAAAAAGCATTATTCAGCATTAGCGCTTCCTTTTTTTATCTCTCTCTTTCCCGTCAACTTGCTTACGGTAGTCAAGGGAACAATAGGCTTTAAGCTTGGAAATGAAAGGGCTACTATTATCGGATGTTGTAGAGGAAGTAGTAAGCAACATTAAGATAAGATATAGAGAACATTAAAGTTATTGTAGGTTATAATTTGCTAAAATAACTTGTAATTTGTAGGAAATGATGGAATCAATTGAGAGATTAATGTATTTTTGTTGTAATTCAGGAATTGTCTAATAAAATAGGAAAAAAGGGGCTGACATCGAGTGTTATTGCCATTGGAATTGCTGAATTGGGTGTGCTGAAAGTAATGTTTGTTAAATTTATTTTGCAAAAATTAGCAGTTATTAGCTGAAATCAATAAGATAAAGTAAGAAGAAAATCTGAAATTAATTCATGATTTGTGTTGTTATATGGTTGCTATATTGCTGGCTAAAGGGTTATTGAAATTTGTTAGGAAAGGGAAGGGAAGGGAGAATGAGAAAAGAGAGGTAAGGGAAAATTTTGGGTTAAATGAAGAAAAGTACATTTGAGGTTGTTTACAAAATAAAAAGAAGAGTAATGTAGAAGAATTAATTGATGGTGAGGTGAGAGACCCAAATGATACATAGGAAATAATAAATTTTATATATTTGCAAAACCATATTTGTTATGTTATGATAGCATTTATTTCAATTTATTTTTTATTCATTAAGTAGTAATGGTTACATTAACACCGTATGATTATAAAAAGTAAAGGATAGGACAAAAATAAAAGAAGTCATATATGGGTGGATAGACTTGCACAAGTAAAGACGAAAGACCTGACGAGGTAAGCCTACACTCTCGAATTTTTAAAAGTTTGAAGTTCATACCCAACCTTGAATGAGAGAGCAGCCTTAATTTTAAAAGTTGAGAATTTACACCAACCTTGAATTGGAAAGCTGAAAGGATGCAAAAGTGTATAACCATCATATAACTTGTATAAAAGTATTAAACAATAAACAAAATAGAAAGTGATGTTATGTATTTTTATAAATAGTATGAAATTTTCATATGCTTTAAGTTAATTGTCAAAATGTTATTATTATTTTTTATACATTGTTTGCATATTTCATTGAGACATAGCTTATTAGCAGTGATTGTACTATAGAAAAGGAGTCGGTAGTAAGGCATTATATTGAAAAATGTGACTGTCATTTTTGGTATACATACGTTTTTGAGTGTACAAAGAGATCTGAGTAATAGTTGTATAAATTTTTTTGTATGTAAGTAAATTTTAAAGGTTTTAGTAAAGTTTCATACTTTAATTGAGATATGTACTTTATTTGAGACATATTATATATGCTTCCTATTATGAAAGCTTAATGTATTATGTGTTACAAACATGTTTTTAGATTATGATTTTGATGATAGCAAACAAATCTTGTTTCACTACGACTATCTTTTTTCTACTAACTTTTCAGGACTCAAAGATCGGACGGAAATCGAAATCAGCTCAAGATTGGGTAATTTAGGATTGAGTCAGTCTGTAATTTTATTTTTTCCTTCTTGAGTCGATTGTAATCTTTGGTGTGACTGATGCAAAGTAACCCTACACATACACAGTTGAGAGACTTAGAATTTCTATTTTTACTCAAATCGGCCAGGACGATATTTACATTGTCCTGGACGATCGAGATTAAAACAGAAAATCTAATCAGGGGTTCTTAATTAAGGCAGCCGTCATTAGCCAATCGGCCTGGACAATACTTGTATCAGCCTGGACGATAGGCTCAAAACAAAAAGAAATTGACGCCATAAATAATTAAGGTATTCTGTATTTTTGGTAATCGGCCTGGACGATATTCACAATTATGCCTTAATTGATCAGACAATCAAGGCAGTAATTAAGGATGATTGATACGATCACATCGTCCTGGACGATCGCAGGATCGGCCAGGGCGATCTAGTCAAAAAACCTTACTCCTAGACGATCTGGATCGGACAGCTTGAATTCAGAGCGATGCTCTGGACGATTTTCCTCTAATTTGAACTGATCGCGATCGTCCTGGACGATCAAGACAATTTTTCAATCGTCCAGTTTACATTCAAGGCGATGCTCTGACCGATCTTCTGAGATTTGTACTGATCGGCCAGGATGATGTCCATATCGTCTAGGACGATATAGTCGGCAACTTGCAATTAATGAGCACCTTTGAAGCTCTTCTATTTAAGAGCTCTTGTTCAACGTTTTTGAACATCCTTGGCTGCTATCTTGACCTGAGAAAACCTAAAGGAGAGAGAGAGAGAAGGAGAGAGAGAGAGGATCTTGTGAGGGGGAGCTTGTGAGGGGATTCACAAGGGTTGCTCCAAACATTGTTCCACTTCATCTTCCCTAAAGTCTCTTGTCCTTGGAAGGGTTGGGAGAGGTAAGTTCCAGTAAGCGATCGAGGTTCTCTGCCTGCTTCAAGAGGAAGCAAAAGGAGGAAGGTTCTCTGCCTTACCGGGTGTGGCAAAAAGAGGTGTTTGTAAAGGCTTCTCCGCCTAGCTGTGGGGGCTAAAGGAGAGTCACGATTGTAGTGCAATACTCGGAGGGCGCTTCCGGGGAGTAGACGTAGGTCGAGTTGACCGAACCACTATAAACCCTTGTGTTCATATTTTTTACTGCTTCTGCATTTATTTTCTTCCGCACTTATTTTTGTGGTGATTTGGTTTGCATTCGGGCTTTGCTTAAAGAAATTTTTTAAATACCAATTCACCCCCCCTCTTGGTTAGCCTTGGGCCAGTTCTATAGGGCTTAACATCTCTAACGAACTTTCAAGTGGTATCAGAGCGGGATTCATAAAAACTAAGTTTGAAAACTTTTTGAATTTTGATCCATGACTAACTTTGGGAATCATAATACACCGGAAGGGTATTCTATTACCCGACCACCTTTGTTTGATAATATCTCATTTGATTTTTTGAAAACTCGCATGTCTACGTTGTTACAATCTACTGATTATCGCATGTGGATGCTTGTTACGGATGGTTACACACCTCCAACTGGTAAACCTAACGGCGTTACTGTTCCACTTCCTTTTACTGAATGGACTTTAGATGATAGGGATTTTGCTCAATTGAATGCAAAATGTCTTAATTGTTTTTCCTGTGCTTTAAAATCAGAAGACTACATGCGTGTTTCCACTTGCAAAATTGGTAAAGAAATTTGGGATAAATTGTGTATCACTTATAAAGGCACTAATGAAGTTAAACAATCTCGTTTGAACATTCTCTTACATGACTATGAACTTTTTCATATGAAAACTCATGAATCAATTTCTGAAATGTATACAAGATTTACTCAGATTGCTACTCTTTGCATGCCTTAGGAAGAGAGCTTTCGAACTTTGAAAAAGTAAACAAGATTTTACGATGCTTGCCTTACTCTTTTGATGCTAAAATCACTACTATAACTGAATCTAAGGATTTGAACACGTACTCGATTGACAACTTACTTGGCTCACTCATTGCTTACGAGCAAGGGGTGAATCAAAGAAATCTTGATGCAGGTGAGAAAAAGAAAGAGAAAACGGTGGCACTAAAGGCACACAAATCTGATTCCGATTCTTCCGGGTCTAAGAGCGATGAAGTTGCCTTCATCTCAAGGCAATTCAGAAACTTTCTAATAAAGAAGTAAAAGCACCATTGGAGAAAATGTAAGGATAACAAATATTCTAAAGGATCTTCTGATGTTGTCTGTTATGAATGTAGGAAACCCGAACATGTGAAAGCACATTGTCCTACACTTCAAGATCACTCAAGCAAAGAAAAGGAAAAGGGTGAGGAGAAATCCAAGTTCAGGAAGGACAAGAAAAAAGTTCAAAAAGCGTTCTGGGCAAAATCTGCATCAGATTCCTCTGAGACTGAACCTGAGGAAGAGACAACAAACCTGAGGAAGAGACAACAAACCTGTGCTTAATGGGGGAAGATCATCTTGAGCAAAGCGATGATGAAGAGGTATGTAAACCAACTTATGATTAATTGTTTGAAATTTGTGAGAAAATTCATGCATCATACAAAAAACTCAAGAAGACTCATGCTAGTTTAAAGTTAGAGCTTTTGAATTTACAAAAAGAATATGAAATTGTTCTCAAAGATCATTCTACAATTGATTCAAATCACATGGCTCTAGTCAATGAATTTGATGATTTAAATAAAAAGCATTTGGAATTAATTGATGAGCATGATGCATAAAAAGTTTCACACACCTCACTTAAATCTGATTTTAAGAAATCTAAAGAGATAGAAAAAGATTTGAGGGTTGATAATGATGTCTTAAAAAATAATAACTCGAGGCTTAAAAATGATTTAGACTCACTTAAGGGAAATTGGAAGACTCCCACTTTGAATCCAAAGCCAAAACCTAGAAAGAGGCATTATAACCCAAGTCAGTTAAGAAATCTTTTTCCTAGAATTAGATGCTTTTCATGTGGCTTGCTAGGACACATCTTACACACTTGCACTGTTCACCGTAGTACACATTGGGAGTGGAGACCAAAATTACATAATTCACAGCATAATTCACATGTATTACACTCTACTTTTTATGAGAAGGGACCCAAACCTATTTGGGTTCCTAAGTCTGACAGCTGTTGATTCTTGCAGGATTGCTCTCACCAAAGACCTCATGAGAGGATAGGATACTTGGACAAACGGAGGCTCGCAACTCATAACTGCTTAAAATTGCTGCTTAAACAAATTCTTGAATTGAATTTTGATTTTGCTATGTTTTTTTTTTGTTCTTGTTTTTTGGTTAGTTGCGCTAGTCATTTTTTCTTTTGTTTTCTTTATGATGATTTTTTCTTGTTCTTAAACTTTGGAGATTTATGGCCAATGATTAGCAATTCTAAATCGGTTAAAGCGAGAAAACACTGTTGATGGTTTCCCTTCCTCTAACCTCTTTTGGTGATATAATTTTCTTTTCTAAAACAAAAAGTCTATCTCATTTTAACAAATGATTTTTGAAGTTAAGATCTTTTTTCTTCTTGTTACAATAGTCTATCTTATATATATGATCCAAAGTTCTTATATATCCTTCAAGTTAATTGAAATCTTGCCATTGCACTTATCATATGATTTTGATTTTCATTTTGTGGCTTGTTCTTTTTTATGTTAGAAAGAGAGCCCATCTTCTCTAAAATATCTAGAAGATATAATCACAACTAAGAACTTTTTTAAAGAGTTTGTTAAAGAGTTTTTAGCTTGCAAAAATTAAAAAAGGGAAGAGACCAATGACGCCAAATTGAAAAGAAAACTATATACACAAAAGTGTATCAAAAATTAAAAGATGCTCAAAGAGCCAATCAATGTGACAAGAGGCATAAAATGAGCCCACTAAATGCAAGCTATCCTCTCTTTTCAAAACTTTTTAAACTTAGGATTCATGGGTTATTCGATATTTTTAAAGGCTTGATTTCAAATTCCATGATAGAGACAAATTACTTTGGTATACTATTTTATAAGATATTTTGTTTGTAACCAAGTTTTGAACGGATCTTCTTTTTTATTATGAGTTAGATCTCTTGTTTTCAAAAGACAAGTTTTATCCTGAAAAAGTCCGAGCTAGGGTAAACAGGATCGAATTTTCTACCATTTTCAGATTGTGACATTGTTAACTCATTGATCTTTCAAATCTTTAAAATTTAATTATCGGGGAAGTTTGTCATATGCTTGCTTTGCTAAAAACAAAAAAAAAAGTTTAAAAACCAAAACCTTCATTCTTTTTTGTTTTTATCTGTTTTTGTTATTTTTAAGTTTGTATTCATTTTCGTTTGGGGTTTCTCTGATCATCTCCATCTTTCCTTGATTTTCAAATTCTTGCCACATCGTCCTGGCCGATACATTTATCGTCCTGGACGATATGACAATTTCTTTTCAAAATTCCATCTGCTGAACCTTTTCTGAGCTTTCTTTAACTCATCGTCCCGGACGATCCCGTATCGTCCTGGACTATATGATCGAACTCAATTACAATCTTTTTTTATCGTCTTGGCCGATACAATTTTCGTCCTGGCCGATGCATTTATGGTCATCGTCCTGGCCGATACATTAGAACGTCCTGGACGATCCACGTGTCAGTACGTTTAAATCCTTAAAATCGGCCCTGGACGATCCATTATTGGACAATCGTCCTGGCCGATCCACTGTTCATCCTGGATGATACACGTGGCACAGATTTAAAACGTTTTAACTTCGGCCGGTACAATCAATTATTATGCATCATCCTGGACGATACACCTAATCGGCCCGGACGATCTGCTTTTTCAACGGTCGTCCGGCTTGACTCCTCGGGACGATCGCCTGTGTCTAATCGTCCTAGACGATATCTGATCGGCCCGGCCGATCGGACCGCCTTTTTGACCAATCGGCCTGTACGCAATAATTGAACCAAATCGTGCTGGACGATTCTACGATCGTGCTGGACGATATGGCCGTTTCTTTAAATTCAGGTCATTCCAGCCATTGTTTTCACCTCAACCTTCTTCTTCTCTTGTGTTTTCTTACTGGTTTCTTGCTATGGCTGGCGGGAGGCGAGTCCGACAAACTTCTGGGAGTTCTTCGAGGGCTAGGATTGACCCTCGTTTCAGGGAGGCAGAAGATGAAGCTACTTACCATCGGTATAAAGAATGTGGGATAACTGTCTCCAGAGTCATCAATCTTGTCCACCTTTCATATCCGATAATGGATCTCTTTGCTCACACTTCTCTTTGTTTCATTCTTTCTCTCGCTGTCCCTTTTCATTCTGAGCTTCTTCATGAATTCTTCGCAAATCTTCGCATAAATCCTACTTTCACAGCCCTAACCTCCTATGTGAATCGACGCCCGGTCGAGATCACATATCAGGATTGTGCTGAACTGTTGCAGCTATCCACCACTAGGGATAAGCTGCATATAATCGTCTCAGATCCTGACTTTGACTGGTCCAAGGCAAACCTTTTTCTTCGCTAGACCAACACACCCTTTCATGTTAGAGAGACTAGCTCTTTAGTCAAAGATGCTAGGACAATTCAGCATGTCCTTCGCACCTCCATTATTCCAAAAGCCGGGGACCGAATCCACATCACTCCTCTACTTTCTCTGACTACTTTTTACATCATGACACCGAGAATTTAATACTACTGACTTAATTTTTCGATACATTGATTATTTAACCACAATCTGCGATCCAGGTCATAAGAGGAAACCAAATCTAGCTTTAGGACACCTCATAACCTATGTTCTTGAAACCAAATATCAACTTCAATATCCTGCTCCTCCCAACCTCTCAACTCTCTTCTACTCAAACAGTTCCTTCAATACCCTTCACAGTACTCGTCTCCACCCAGGGGATGAGGAACCTCGGGGGGCTGAGGAGGAGTAGGCTCCCGATCCCGCTCCCGTTCCTGATCCTACTCCTCTTCGACAGCACTCACAGTTTGACCAGTTAGTGGAGAGATTTGATCGTTGGGAGACCCGTTTTGACGCTTACGTTGCTGCACAGGAGCAGCAACATTCTGAGAACATTGCTCGCTACGGGCAGCACCGCACAAAGGACTTAGCCCGTTTTAACAGCTACATTACTCACCAGCAGCAGCAGCACGACCAGGACATAGCCTGGTTCAATGCTCAGTTTACTACACTAGCTAGCTACTTTCAGCAGGCTCCACCACCTCCACCTCCATCTGATGATCAGGATCCCTCGTTTTTTTAGTATTAGTTTCTATTTTCTGTGGATTGTTTCCTTTTTTTGTATTGTTGCTTTAGTTTCCTCCTCCTTTTTGAGATGTCAAAAGGGGGAGTAGTGTGTTTGTACTTGCTCTTGATTAGTGTATTTGTACTTGCTCTTGTTTAGTATGTTTGTACTTGTTATGGTAAAAGCTTATTTAGTTAGAATTAATTTTTGATATGTTTACCATCATTAAAAAGGGGGAGATTGTTACAAACATGTTTTTAGATTATGATTTTGATGATAGCAAACAAATCTTGTTTCACTACGACTGTCTTTTTTCTACTGACTTTTCAAGACTCAAAGATCGGACGGAAATCGAAATCAGCTCAAGATTGGGTAGATTAGGGTTGAGTCAGTCTGTAATTTTATTTTTTCCTTCTTGAGTCGATTGTAATCTTTGGTTAAACTGATGCAAAGTAACCCTACACACACACACTTGAGAGACTTATAATTTCTGTTTTAACTCAAATTGATCAGGACGATATTTACATCGTCTTGGACGATCGGGCTTAAAACAGAAAATCTAATCAGGGGTTCTTAATTAAGGCAGTCGTCATTAGCCAATCGGCTTGGACGATACTTGTATCGGCCTGGACGATATGCTCAAAACAGAAAGAAATTGCCGCCATAAACAATTAAGGTATTCTGTATTTTTGATAATCAGCCTGGACGATATTCACAATTATGCCTTCATTGATCAGACAATCAAGGCAGTAATTAAGGATGATTGATACGATCACGTCATCCTGGACGATCGCAGGATCGGCCAGGACGATCTAGTCAAAAAACCTTAATTACTCCTGGACGATCTGGATCGGACAGCTTGAATTCAGGGCGATGCTCTGGACGATTTTCCTCTAATTTGAACTGATCGGCCGGGACGATCGTGCGATCGTCCTGGACGATCAAGACAATTTTTAAATCGTCCAGTTTGCATTTAGGGCGATGCTCTGACCGATCTTCTGAGATTTGTACTAATCGGCCAGGACGATGTCCATATCGTCTAGGACAATATAGTCGACAACTTGCAATTAATGAACACCTTTGAAGCTTTTCTATTTAAGAGCTCTTGTTCAACGTTTTTGAACATCCTTGGCTACTGTCTTGACTTGAGAAAACCTAAAGGAGAGAGAGAGAGGGAGGGAGAGAGAGAGAGAGAGAGAGAGAGAGAGAGAGAGAGAGAGAGAGAGAGAGAGAGAGAGAGAGGATCTTGTGAGGGGGAGCTTGTGAGGGGATTCACAAGGGTTGTTCCAAGCATTGTTCCACTTCTTCTTCCCTAGAGTCTCTTGTCCTTGGAAGGGTTGGGAGAGGTAAGTTCCAGCAAGCGATCGAGGTTCTCTGCCTGCTTCAGAAGGAAGCAAAAGGAGGAAGGTTCCCTGCCTTGCCGGGTGTGGCAAAAAGAGGTGTTTGTAAAGGCTTCTCTGCCTAGCTATGGGGGCTAAATGAGAGTCACGATTGTAGTGCAATACTCGGAGGGCGCCTCCGGGGAGTGCACGTAGGTCGAGTTGACCGAACCACTATAAACCCTTGTGTTCTTGTTTTTTACTGCTTTCGCATTTATTTTCTTCCGCACTTATTTTTGTGGTGATTTGGTTTGCATTCGTGCTTTGCTTAAAGAAATTTTTTAAATATCAATTCACCTCTTTCTTGGTTAGCCTTGGGCTAGTTCTATAGGGCTTAACATCCCTAACGAACTTTCATTATGATTAGTTATTTTATGATAATTTGAATAGATAATATTTTACTGATCTAATTCTGATATCAGTATTTCAGAATGGGGATAAGTAAGAAGGTTTGTTCAGATTCTTCTTCTCTATTACACTCTAGATTAACTGTAGAGGGTCAAAATGGGGTGTGACACAAACGTTTATCGATGTAATAACAAAAAAATTTCACGTAAAAATAAAGTTTTTAATTAAATTATACTATAAAATATCAACTTTTATAAAAATCATTCTATTGTGTTTTACTCATTAATTGGAGCAAATTAGTATATAAAACTATATATGAATTTGTTAAAGTGAGAAAATTATTGAATTTGTTTTGATTTGTACTTTTTTTCTACTATTTTTTATCTATTTATTGTTCAATTATAAAAGTTATTGTACAGGGCTGAGTTAAAAAAAATTAGATTTTTCACTTAGACGTGCCTGAACTGGTTAATAATGAGGGTAATTAGGTAAATTTCCAAGTATTAGTGATTTAATCCCTTCCAGGCCAAGTAAAGCCTCATTTTGCCTCTCAGGTTTGATTTTTCTGTTGAGTGCTGGAGTAGTCGGTAGGGCAGGCGGAGGCCAGAAGGATATCGGTAGAAGGTAAGAAAAGGAAGAATAGAAGGGAAAAGAAATAAAGGTAAGAGAGGTAATTTTTGTAGTTTTTTTAGTTTGTGTAAAATTTCTATATTTGCTTATACCCAATTGTGATTTAGGATTCAGCTGATATATGAAGAGGAAAAATTATAAGGAAATAGTGTTATTTTGGAATAAATAGATTTTATTTATATGATTAGAAATAGAAATGGTGAAAATAATAAATATAGGGGCTGTTTGGTTGCCTGAATTGAGGGGGTAAAGTAAAATAAATACATGTATTTACTAAATCAGGCTGTTTGGTTAATTTTGAGCGGAACATACGGAACCCATCCGATGCATTAGGCGTGTAATAAAGAGGGTGTTTTGCGGGAATTAGAAACCCGCTCGATACGAGCGGGTTCTAAATTCATCGGGAAAGAAGAAATGCTTCGTCGTCCGCTCGCATGGCTTCCCATTCTCCGGCAGCTCATCACACTCCTTCGGACTGCTCACTCTCTCCACCAAACTACAATTCCACAACACCTTCTTCGATTTTGATGCGGACGGCGGCTTCGCAGTTGACGTCGACAATGTTCTCGGCGCGGACGTCTTGGATGTCGCCGCTTTCCACCCTTCCACCTCAATTCGCACCGTCGCTGTCGGCAATGAAGTCTTCGTCGACCCCCGCAACCTCACCGCCTATCTCATCCCCGCCATGCGCAACCTTCGACACCATCGACATCCTCTCCAAGTCCAGAGATCTCTGATCCCTTATCTCACTCAAGAACATCATCATCAAAGAGTCTGATCAATGCTTACCCATCTCCGCTGTCTCGAAGCGCGGCCGCGAGCTCGATGTCTCAGGCCGGGTTGCGAGCTTCCTTCGGCGATACCCGGCAATATTTGAGGAGTTTACCGGTCCCGAGTACAACCTCCCCTGGTTTCGGCTCACCCAAGAAGCCATCGATATTGACAAGAAAGAGCGCAAGATCTACTTGTCATTGAGATACTCACACACATATTAAGAAACTCAAATTTAAGACTTTTTGATTGAATCTTTAGCATCAGTAATTTTAAAATATCTATCTTCAACATCAACAGGCGCAAGGATCGTTCTGAGCTTCTCCATCTACTCCATCGCTTCTCTTTTCTTTTGATTCTGTCCTCATCTCTTTCTTCGACAAAGAATAGTCGAAGGTTGGGACAGAGCCCTGATTATCTGTGGCATGCCGAGCGAAAACCTAATTTTCCTGCTTCTGTTTCTTATGCTAGATTTTTAATTTGGGGATTTACATACATACCTTGCTCTAGGTCTAAGTTGTCCCCGTCATTTTCGGAGGACGTTGTTGTTCGAATCATGGTTTTATATTTTGGTGTTTATTTAATTAAGAGGCACCATCTCCTCTGTAGTGTGGTTTTTAACTGCTTGCTTGCAATCGCTCTCATTTTTCACTCTATAATTAAGCGCATCCATGCGTTTGAGGTGAAATACCGAACTGGACTTTCTAGTGCCTTTACTAATGTCGTTGCCGGGCTTATTTTAATGTATTAAAGAACTTCATTAGTTGGAATGGCTTAGCTCTTCTGTCTCATTCATTTCTGTTCGGAGAATATTATTAGGTTTCTAAAAATTTAAATTTTACTTCTTTAAGTTTTCTTGGATGAGGATCATTATTTAATCTTATAACCGTACACGACCTATTTCTCTCTGGTTGTGCAGACCATAGCACACTATGACAAGGAGTGCAAGATTTGCACCAGGCCTTTCACGGTCTTCAGGTGGAGGCCAGGCCGAGATGCGCGCTTTAAGAAGACTGAGATTTGCCAGACATGTAGTAAGCTGAAAAATGTATGTCAGGTTTGCCTCTTGGATCTGGAATATGGTTGAAGGATTAAGCTTGATCTTGTTATGGGTATATCAATATCAATTGTCCCTTTGATGTACCTTAGGAGACGTTTTAAGAAAGCTATCCCAAACGAAGTTTAAACAATCGGTAATTAATTTTATAAATACACAAGTTATAATGACAAAAAATTACAAATGCACTGTTTTTACTTTACTCTGGATATATCTAACCAAACAAGGGAAACAATTCTCCTACGTTTACTTTGCAGACAACCAAACAGCCTCAAAGTATTTGGAATGCACTATATTTACTTTACACTGCATTTACTTTACATTACGTTTACTTTGCAGGCAACCAAACAGCCCCATAGTATGAATTGAAAAGTTTACAAGCGTAAAAGTTTGTAGAGACTTGAAATCGAAGAGGCAGCTCATGATAATAGTAAGAAATGCAAATTCTTGCATTTTTGGCATATATCATAGCAGTCAGCAAACTTAAGTATGAAATGCATGATAAAACCCTTCATACTATGGAATCTGGATATTAGGAAACACTTGAAGTTATTAAGAATCCTATGAATCTTTGATAAAACAGTGAAAACTTTCCTCCAAACTCTAATAAAACCAAGGAAAACAATAATTTTATAGCAAAAATCAAATTGAACGGAAGAAAATAACAAGATAAAGTTGATCCCCAATTCAAGAGGATGATTTATCTCTCCCAAATCTCTAGACGCCGCTAGAGCCCAAATAGACCTAAGAGATCTCAAATTTCAGCCAAATTCAAGATGCCTTAACCCTATGAAAACAAATTATTTAATGCATACAATCCTAAAGGAAATCTCTAAACAGTCCCTATATTAAGATTTCCCTCTTAACTCCCTTCAAAATCCTTCCTATACAGCTCTGTCAGACCTGGGGGTTGAATCGCGTTTACAGGAGGCAAAGAGTTTCTACTGTTTCGCACGGGCCGATCCCGTAGGAATGGTTGGACCAGTCTAACAATACTCCTCTCCCAAAGACCACCTTATCTACAAGATGGAAAGACGACACCCTCCTCCATTCCCTATTCATCACAAATGATAAGAATATGAAGAGTTCAGTCCTTACCCTTGTGCCCCGGTGTATATTTCTCGTCACATCGAAAACAGAGCCCATTCGCCCTTTTCTTCTATAATTCCGTTTTTGAGAGCTTCTTGAAGTTGTCCCAAGGTTTGTCTTCCTCCTATAGTCTTCTCCTTTGAATTCTCCTTGAGAGTATTCAGTGTTGGCTCCTTGGTTACCAAAAAGGTGTTAGTCATCCTATATGAGCCTCCTGAGCTGCTGCCTCTTGTTCCTCTCCTCATGTGCCT
This sequence comes from Dendrobium huoshanense, assembly GCA_016618105.1. NCBI lineage: Eukaryota > Viridiplantae > Streptophyta > Magnoliopsida > Asparagales > Orchidaceae > Dendrobium > Dendrobium huoshanense. The sequence continues at coordinate 34,673,261 of CM028342.1, read as the reverse complement.
CTGATCCTCCAATGCTACACGGATCTTTGGTTTCAATCCCTTCATAAAGTTCCCCTCCAATATAGTTTCTGGAAGCCAATCCAATCGACTGACAAGGTACTCGAATTGCTCACAGTACTCCACCACTATCCCCTCCTGCATCAAAGCGAAGAACTGCTCATAGAAGTCCCTTCCTCTACTAGTTTAGAAATGTTTCAACAGGCAGTGCTTAAGCTCCCTCAATGTCCTGATCAGTCATCTTGTATTTCTCTACTGGTACCAAGTGAAAGCTTTCTTTACTGATATTACTTCAACTAGGTGGTGACAACAAGAATTAGGTTGAAATCAATCTATGAAAGGGAGCTGATGGCCATTGTGTTAGCTATTCATAAGTGGCAGCCTTACTTGTTAGTTCAACATTTCATTGTCAGGGGGACTAGAGGAGCTTGAAGTACTTGTTGGAGCAGAGGGTGATGCTCAAGGAGCATCATAGTTAGCTATCCAAGTTTTTGGGATATGACTTTAAAATCCAATATAGGCCAAGGCACGAGAACAAGGCGGCTAATGTCTTATCCAACTCCATGAGTTAGCCATTTCGATACTACCGATGCTAGATTTTTTTTTTTTTGGGGAGGGGGGGGGGGGGGGGGGGGGCTATTAAAAAGGAGAGAGTGCAAAATAAGAAGCTGAGAAGGATTAGGGAGAATCTATCGAGGGATGAGAGTAACCACCCTAGCTATTCCGTAGAGGGGGAGTGACCGTTGTACCATGGGAGGTTTGCATTGCCACTGACCTTGATACACATTCCACACCTGCTGCGAGCATTCGATGAGAGCGCGGTTGGGGGTCATTCTTGTGTGCAGAAAATACACAAGAGATTGGCAGCAAAGCTATGTTAGAAGGGGATGCACAAGAATGTGAAAGAGATGATGGCTAGATATGAGGTATTATAGCATAACAAATACATCGCCATAGCTCCAGATGGTTACTTCAACCCCTAGCTCTACCAAACAGGGTGTGAACGAAGGGTTATCCCGATCTGAGGGGTTTATAGTAATTTTGGTCATATTTTACAGATTAAGCAAGTATGCTCATTTTATTCCCCTATGAATTCCTTACACAACAATGAAAGTGGCAGCAACATTCATCAGAGAGGTCGTTAGAATGCATGGGATAATGGAATCTGTAGTTTCCATCTGTTATAAGATTTTCCTCAATCACTTTTGGATGAAGTTGTTCAAATGGTAGGAAACAATACTGAAGAGGAGCACCCCTTACCACCCTCTGAAAGATGAGCAGACAAATGCGATAAACAAAAGCCCAAGGATTTATCTACGATGTTTCGCTTCAGAGACACCTCGGTTGTAGGCCAAGTGACTATCATGGGTAGAGTACTAATACAACATTTCGTATGAATCGGCTTCCCGAATAAGACTCCATTTAAAAGGTTATACGGAAGGGACCCACCCCACTTGGTGCATTTTGGGCAAAGCAGCATGCTAATTTTTTTAGTAGAGCAGTAATTTAAGGAGAGGGATAGGGTATTGGATGAATTGAAAAGGCACTTCTTGAGGGCTCAACAGATAATGAGAAAACATGAAGATGAGTGTATGAAGGACATTCAGTTTGCGATAAGGATAGGGTATACTTGAAGCTTCACTCCAACAGAAAAAAAAGACAAGGGAACGAGAAGCTGACACAACCGTACTTTGGCCATTATAAGATATTGGAGAGGATCAAAGCAGTAGATAATCAAATAAGGTTACCCCTGACCGCTACCAAACACAAAATTTTCCACATATAGGGACGTCAAAATCGAGTTTTGGGTTGGGTTCAGGTCCAACTCGAAACTCACTCGACTTTAATTGACTCAAGTCGAACCCAACCTGATTCTAGAAATAGGTCATAAATCTGAAGCCTGGCCAATCTATCCAAAACTTGGGTCGACCCAACAAGTTGACCGAGTCGCAGGATGCAGGACGCGAAGCGTGCACGTGGGAGGGGGTCGCGAGAGAAGCGCAGGTCTGGGTCGCCGTGCGAGCCCCGGGCGAGCGGTAGACGAGGTCACTGCACCAATGCGAGTGCGAGGCTGGGCAATAATGCGGTGTGGCGGTGCGAGCGCGGGGCTTGGTCACAGTGCAGGGTCGCGATGGAGTGAGGTCACAGCACATGTGTGACCACATAGAGGGGGGGGGGGGGGGGGGGGGGCGCAATGTGAGGTCGAGTAGGGTCACGCTTTTGTGGGGAGATATCAGGTTTGTTCCAAGTTGAGTTCTGGTTGACCCGAACATGGCCCAAATTTACAATCGGGTCAGAATTTGGCAACCAAACCATTTCCCACACGGGTTGACCCGAATCCAAAATTTTTGGGTCGGGTTCGATTTGGGTTTTTGGGTCGTATCAAATATTGACACCTCTATCCGCGTATCATAGTTGAGGAGGGCTATTGGGAATCATGTATCTAGTTCAAAATTACCCATGACACTAACAGAGTATTTGGAGGTGGTGTTGAAACCATTGGAGCTTAAAGGGGTGAGATAATGAGGGATCAAGGAAGTACTAATTAAATGGAAGAACCTACCCGACTATGATGCTACATGGGAGTCATACAAGAGAATGAAGCATAAGTTCTCGTCATTTCACCTAAAGGATAAGGTGGATCTTTAGTAAAGGGTATTATTAGACCGGTCCAAGAGGGACCAATCCAGAAGGGATCGCCCTATGTCTACACTAGGCGAAAATGTGGTCCACCTAGCAACCTCCCGTTCCCCTCTAGGATGGGGCCCACTGCTTAATGAAGAGAGAGGGGGAGGTTCAGGAGGAAACTATTTTGGGTATATTGCTAGTTAATGTATGATTTAAGTAATTTTGTAAAACCTAGGGTGAGGTTATGTTTTTACTGAATCAGTTTCCTAAGAATAGAGAACTTTAATGGGCGGCTAGGTTTTTGGAGAGCTTGATCTTCCTCTACAATTGAAGATCCATTATATCTTGTTTGTTTTCTTCTCTCTATCAATTAAAGAGTTTCTCTTGTGTTATTCCACATAGATCTTTCTTGTTTACTGTTTTGGGCTTTGCTTAAATTCAATTTCAGCCAAGGTTTTGTTCTTTTTCTCTAAGCGTTTTCTATCACGTTGCTTGGAAGGGGGCGGGATGGGACGTGACATCTTAAACTTAAGCATGACTACGTCCTCAACAATATTTGATGCAAGGGGAGAATTGTAGACTTGTTGATGCACCAACAGTATTGACTATAGATCATTGGTCCCAACCAATTTGCCTCTATTCGGAGTGTCAACAAATAGAGCCATGAACATCAAAGGATGTTGAAGGAGATCTTGATGATATTAGTAAGATCGGAGATATGTTAACAAATATCATCCAAGTTGGTAACAAGATGATAATGAGTAAAAAATGTGTTACTACATCAAGGTTCATTAAGAAGAAAGAGTAAGGATGGTAGTGAGAATTTATCGTCATGGCTCTTTATTCATGATCCGAAGTGTTACTCAAGACAAAAGATTATTACAAATAGTGCCAAAATGGGGAATTTATAGATAGAACTTTGTGGGCTCCAAAAATTCGGCCCCGGCCTCCGCTCGCTTTTCTTCTTATTCGGCGAGGGAGTTTTAACAAACTAAGTTCCGAGGTAAATTTTGGAAGGCAGATGGGTTTGTAGATAAGACACTACCCAGAGATTTCGCCCTCATTTTGTGAGGACTTTATGATCTGAGTTCTGGTTTCCTATAGGCGCAAGCCCCTATAGTTAATTACCCCTCCCGATCACGAGAGAGAACTTTCGATTAAGGCTAGTCATCGATCAGATACGTAGAGTATACGTGTTATCTGGCATATAGTAGCAGCAATAGGTTTGGAATTTGGAGAACTGGATTTGGATTTGAGAATTGAGTTGAAAGTTTGGAAATTTGAAAGGTTTGATATTTAAAAATAGAAATTTCACTATCGTGCACTTAAAGCGGATGGTGGGGGAATGGATGATGGGCCCGATCAAGATCCCATGGTTCCATCGTCCCGGGCCATCGTGGTCCCTGGTCTACTTAGTCAGAGGAGGTAGTCGACCCAACCTGACAGAAGGATCCTTGTCGGCAGCCATGGGTTGCTTCGTCCAAGGGGACCTTGTAGACCGGGGTTGGATGTTTGTCTAAGAGGACAAATTTGAATCCACCTTAGCTAACAGAGGGCTTTGTGCCCTATCGATCATATCCTATTGATTCATATCTCAAGGATTTGATGCCAATAAGGAACGTATTGGCTCTGGCCATAACCGGTATCTGTGGTGCCATTTGGCGGCGAAACCACTCGGTTCAGAGGGCCCCGGGTCGTCGTAACCGTTTATCCTGCGGTGCCATTTAGCGGCAGACCGCCGGTTAGAGGACACGTACCACGTCCTTACTGGCAGGAGATTGTTTTGAGAATGGATCCTAGTGATATTTTCGACTAGGCATTTGGCTCTTTGTGAGCTAGAGTAAATTTCAATTTGTCCACCCTGGCAAACGGTTGCGGAGGGTGGATGGATTTTGCTTTAAGTATGGATGAGTAATTTCAATTTTAAATATTTGGAATTTTGGGATTGATTTTGGATTTTTGGATTATGGATTTTGTGTGGACTTTGGGTATTTGGGAGACATTTGAAATATTTGAGAACCCCTCCGGTTGAGATCTGCATTCAACACGGCCATCATCGGGGTGCTTGGGGGTCATTTTTCTTTTGTGGATTGAACCCTGTCAACTCTGTCAGGCCGTCGACAGAGGATCGGGTTTCATAGGTTTTGTACCCTTGAAAGTGAATTCTTTTTGTTATAAGCCTTAAAGGCCTAAGATGAATGTATTAAGACAAATATACCGATCGTAGCAACCGTATATTTGTTTGAGAGTTCGAACCTTGTCGACTCCTATTGACCCATATAGGAGGATCGGGTTCGAACTAGAATTCACTTGTCAACCCGCGCAGCATCCCTAGACGTCACGTGTGTACCAATAACACGCTCGCCGGGGCCCATGCGGGTGAGATTGTATTTACCCCTTGTGTACCTATGTGTATACAAACTAAGGTGCACGTGTAGGGGTACTTTGAAATAATTATAGACGCCTTCTGTCTGCTTGTACGAATGTTGCAGATCCGGTGGCTTCAGTTGTGGATCGTAGACGCCTTCTGTCTGCTTGTATATGTGTTGCAGATCCGGTGGCGATAGATTTTGATGTTGACTCCCCCTTTCTCAATCACCGGGGGAAGATTTTCTTTTGGATTTTGAAGTCTACTGATTGTCACTTTGCTTTGAGAAGATCTCCTTTCAAGATCTTTAGTGTAGTAGAGTTTTTTCGTACATCGGGTTGCTATTGTACTCGAGATACTTGAAGATCTTGATCACCGTTGTCATAGGTGATATCTATACTTGTGCCCACAGTGGTTCGTTGTACCTACGACATACCCACTGTTGTTATCCACAAGTGATTTGTGCTCATTTGTAGGGGACCGTTGTACTCACTACGACTTCCTGAAGGTATTTGTAGGAGAGCCTTTGCTTTTGTATTGGAACCACCTTTCACCAATCTCAGATGATTTGATGATTGCACTTGCTTGTAGGGGACGTTCCTTCCATTATTGATCTCCCATATTGCCTTCTCAATCAACAGGCACTTGTAGGGATTGTTGTAGGAATTAACACATCTTTCGTGTGCACCGGGATTTCATCCCCCGCTTGTAACTTGTTGTTAATTTAGAGAACTGTGCATTTAGACTCTGATTGGTTCATTCACCCAAAGTCTCAATTCTATGTATTCCATCGGACCCGAGTTCAAAGTTCAACTCATGCTTGAATCTTGTGTGTTGTTCTTGAAAGTTCAAGTTCTTTATTTCTCATGTCAAATTTGGATCCAACTTGAGTTCAATTTGAGTTTGAGTTCTATGTTTGGGTCCCCTGATATTGCACAGTTTGAGTTCCAAGAACAAGTTCAAGTGCTTGTTCAAAGTTTTCTGGGATCTTTTGAGGTACAATTTCTTGTTCAAATGATTTGAATCGGGCTTCAGCTTGATTTTATTTCATTCGAATTTGGTCTTTAGAAATCATTTAGATTTTGGTTCTGATTTAGGTCCACAAGTCCTCTGTTCTTGTACAGGTCCTCTGCTCATTTTAATTCAAGTTCTGTACATTTTTGTTCAAGTACAAGTCTTCTATATTGTTGCCCAAGAAGGTCTTCAAATTATTCAAGTCTTTGTACATTTCAGTGAAAATTTCGGCAGCACCCCGGCATATCCCCCATTTGGGGGAAAATTGGGGAGCTGGGCCTTCCCACCACGCTACTAGAGCGTGTATGGTAGGTGTCCGTAGACACCGCGGCCGTACAAAATTTCATCCCACCACGCTACAAGAGCGTGTATGGGGCCTTCAGCAGTACCCGTATCAGAACAGCAGTGACGTACCAGAATAGCAGTGACTCTCCCCACCACGCTACAAGAGCGTGTATAGGGCTTCCCCACCTCGTCGTATGCTTCTCACCGGGCTCCCTCCTACCGTGCTACAAGAGCGCGTATAGGTGGTTCTCCGGTCCGCCGCAAACGTCGAGAATGGGATAGAGTTAGAAATTTATACCTTGAAGTCCGGCGGAGGTGGAAGAGGTTCGAGGACAAGATTTGGAACCGAGGGTCACTCGCCTACCTTGTCGTAGGTGTCGCGCCGGTTGCCCCTCCCACCACGCTACAAGAGCGTGTATAGGCAGACCGCCGACTCGACACGCAGGACGAGGTAAGAGATAGAGCCAAGGTTTCAAAACTTATACCTTGAAGTCCGGCGGGCTGGTAGTGTTGGCTCGAGGATCGAGGCAAAGGGGCAAGCATTCTTTTTTTTTTTTTTTTTTGAATTAATTACAATTAATATTAATTAATCATAAATTAATTAAGAAATTATTTTTTTTAATTAATTACTTATAATTAATTATAATAAATTAATATAATTAATTAAAGTTTATTAAAATTAATTAATATCATTAATTATAATTAATCTGTAATTAATTATAATTAATTAATATTAATTAAATTTTAATAAATTATAATTAATCAAAATTAATTAATGATAATTAATTTTATAAATTATAATTAATTAAGTTAATTCTAATTAAAATTAATTATAATTAATTAAATTAATTATAATAATTTAATTAGAACTAAATATAATTAATTATAATAATTATAATTAATTAAAAATAATAACAATAATTAATCAAAATTAATTAAAATAATTATAATTAAAATTAATTTTAATTAAACACTAAATAACTCCTCTCCCTCTACCTCTCTGTTCGGCGAAGTTACGGGGTTTGGCCGGATTCAGGCTAAATCCAGCCAACGGTTTCGGTGCGTGCGTTAAATCCCGGCGATGGTTAAATCCCGGATTAAGGATTTACGGCTTAAATCCCGTATTTACTAAATCCCTAGTTCGGTGGATTTGGGGATTTGGCCGAAGAAGAACGCGGAAGGTAGCAAGTTACCTTCACAGTGAGGAGCTCTCGCCGGTTGCTCCGATCAGACAGGAAGAGAAGACGTCGGAGGAGCGAAGTCGAGCGGCCAGAAGGAGCCGGAGAAGCTGCTCGAAAGGGAGAAAGTTATCTCTGCAGCCAGCGAGCTCCCGAGTTGCTCCCGATCAAACTGTCGTAACTTCCGATCCTACAGGCAAGGAGAGTCGTCGAAGGAGCTTCGTCGAACAGCCAAGAAGGAGCCGGAGAAGCGATCGGAAGGAAGAAAGTTAGCTTCCGTGCGGGCGAGCTCCCCTGTCGTTTCCGATCAGACTGTCGTAACTTCCGATCCGGCTGGGAGGAGAAAGAGCGAGAGAGGTAAGAGCGGGAGAAAGAAAAGAGTGAGAGCCCGAGCTCTCTCGTTTCTTTCGGCTTTAACATCGCGAGGTCATGCCGAGATCGTGGGAGAAGAGACATCGACGTGCGAGTCGTGTCGAGGGCGTGCGGGAAGCGGCGGAGCAGGTACGTCTATTATTTTTTTTTTCTTTTTGTTTTATACGGCGGGTTAACAAATGCCCCCCAACAAATGTGGTAGGCGTCTGGAGCGGGCCACGTTTGTTGCATGCTGATTGACCCTATGGATCTCTAGATATCTATTCTAGATGTCACACAAGGATTTTCATTTAGTGGATCTCCAAAAATTGTTTGGATGTCACACTAACTTTCTTTTAGTGGATCTCCAAAATCTTGTTTGGATGTCACACTAAAATTTTCATTTAGTGGATAGCATATGCGCTTCTAGATGTATCCATAGATGGTTGATATCTTGTCGAAATTTTAAATATTTATTTGGGGATCTCGGCATATAGCACGATGTCAACCCAAATAAATATTTAAAATGCCCCCAGTCTTTAGGGACATTTGTAGATATCATCTAGGGTGCTCATTCTGCAGCTTTTTGCTAGCGTCCCGAGATTTAAATTCCTTCTGTCCTGTGCTTTATGCTGCATACTTGGTGAAGGATTGTCTGATTTGTCTTTATTGACTTGTCAAAAATTTTGTATTCCTTCCGCCCTTTGCTTCTAGCTTTGGCGGGCTTGATGAAGGAGTAGATGCCAATGACCTAAACCCTTAGGCTTGTATTAGGTCGATGGCGAAAAGTCATCGGTCCAGAGCTTTGTGCATAGCGGACTTGTTGATGACGGAATTCACTTAGTTCAGCCATAGGCCTTTCATGAACTTTGGGATAATTTTCTTCGGTCCTTTGCTTTGTGCTTTGGTGGACTTATTGAAGAAAAGTTCCTTCGATCCTCGCTTTGTGCTTTACGGATTTATTGAAGGATTTGCAGGTTCTGGATTTAGTTGATAGTACCGAATGTAGGTAGTATCTTGATCCTTAACCACTTGAGAAGACTTTAATCTGAGTTACTTGAGTTCATCAGATCGGGAGAGCTGGGATTTGACAGCTCTTCGTCCTCTGGTTGCTGAGATGGGGGTTCCCCTACTGCGGCCTTTCTTATGGCTTGTTGAGTAGATGGAGCTGCCAGCGATCCGACCATATTTGGGCGTATTGGATCCGACCTTTTACACCCATTCAGGCTTCAGACTTGAGCTATGAGAATTGCGCTTCCCAATGCTGATTTTGCTGAAGTTGACAGATTTGGAGTCATCCTTCGCGATTTTAGATTTTGGAGCCTACGAACATTCAGTAGTTGCTCGAGACCCATCTTTCACTGGAACTTTGATTCTCCAGTCGTTTTGGAGAACTTTGTAGACTACGATCACTTGAACTGGTCGAGTCAAATTGGCCTTCGTTCTTCCTACAGTCCCTACTGACGGGTTGACGAAGTGGGGGTTCCGCTACTACGGCCGTTCTTATGGCTTGTTGAGTAGACGGAGCTGCCAGCGATCCGGCCATATTTGGGCTTGTTGGATCCGACCTTTTACACCCATTCGAACCTTAAGCTTCAGGCTGTTGAAAGACTTCAAGCTTTTCCGGCTCAATTTGTAGGAGTGTGTAGCCACAAAAGTCTCTTTCTTGACCTTTGAGTCTTGGTTTTGTTGGAGAAGGTGTTGTCTCGATCTTTAAGAGATCACCTGCATAGGCTTTAAAAAAGAAGTCTTTGTATTCTTTAGCACAAAGTAGCATTTGAATTGATAATTTTAAATATTTATTCGGGGATCTCGGCACGCAACGCGATGTCGACCCAAATAAATATTTAAAATGCCCCCTGTCTTTCAGGGACATTTTAGAGCAGAATAGAATTGGAATTTTTGATATTTTAAATATTTATTCGGGGATCTCGGCACGCAGCGCGATGTCGACCCGAATAAATATTTAAAATGCCCCCAGTCTAACAGGGGAATTTTGAAATGCGTTCTTATGACATAAGAAAACTTCAAAATATGAAATGTATATGTCGACAATAATGCATGAAAACATAACACATTAAGCACAACATTTCATGCGTAGTATTTCTTCAGGTAACGGCCATTGATTGGCGGCATGGGCCTTTGACCATTCAGATCGATGAGTTGATAAGCTCCACCCTGATATACCTTTTCGATGACGAAAGGTCCTTCCCAGTTGGAAACAAATTTGCCACCAATTTTTCTGTGCGGGATGATTGGTCTTCTCTGCACCAAGACCAATTCTCCTTCTTGAAATGATCGAGGACGAACCATTCGATCAAAGGACTTTGTCATTCTTGCTCGGTAGATCTCCAGGTTCTGCTGAGCTTGTAACCTGATTTCATCGAGTGCATCGAGCTCTTCCATTCTTAGACGAGCATTTTGTTCTTGAGTCAGCTCATTCTGGACAGCAACTCGAAGAGATGGAAGTTCAACTTCTAGTGGCAGTACGGCCTCAACTCCAAATACTAGAGAGTAAGGAGTGGCTTTGGTTGGCGTTTTGTAAGTTGTACGATACGCCCATAGCGCTTCTGCCATCTTCGTATGCCACTCTCTTTTGTTCTTTGAGAGAATCTTCTTTAGCAATTTCACCAGTGTTTTATTGAAGGCTTCAGCTAAGCCATTCGCTCTTGGATAGTAAATGGAAGAGTACCGCCAATCAATTTTGTGCCGATCAACGAACTTATAGATTTTTGTACTCTTGAAGGCAGTTCCGTTGTCTGAGATTATGCGGCGTGGTACACCAAATCTGTAGACAACATTATGGGTGAAGAAGTTGATTACATGCTCGGATGTAACTTCTCTGAATGGAGCTGCTTCTGCCCACTTAGAAAAATAGTCCGTCGCTGCCAAGATAAAGCGGTGTCCTGCTGATGACGGCGGATCTATTGGCCCTATAATATCAGTACCCCAGCATTCAAATGGCCAGGACGCTATTGTAGGGTGCAGTGGATTAGGCGGTTGATGTATAACATCACCGTGAATCTGGCACTCATGACACCTCTTAGCATGATTGATACAATCCCTGACCATGGTCGGCCAATAGTAGCCCATTCTTTTGATTTTGACTGCCATTTTAGGACCTGATTGGTGCGCTCCACAAAGTCCTTCGTGAACTTCTGCCACAACTTTATCAGCTTCTTTGGTCCCTAGGCACCTTAGCCACATTTGATCGAAAGCACGTCGATACAATGTGTTGTTGACAAATGCATATCGTAGCGCTCTCTTCTTGATTTGAGCAGCTAGTGATTTGTCTGTTGGCAATTTACTTTCTTTAAAGTAATCAATGAAAGGCAGTCTCCAGTCATCTTCTTCCTCGACATCTAGACAATGCCACCATGATTCTGAAGTTTGACTGGCCTTGCGCCTTTTCTTAGGAACTTGTTGTTCTTCAGACTGATCTTCAACATCAACTGGTTGGGGAGGTTGAGGATCAACCGGAGTTGCATCCTGCTGGCTTGAACTTGGTATTCCCTCTGCCTGCGGGAATTGTAGTAATGCTGGCTCTAGGATCCGTCGATTGTGCACCATAATTATTATAGGCCATTCGTCGTCCATATTCGCCATTTCTTTAGCCAATTTGGCAAGAGAATCAGCTTTTCCATTTTGACCTCGGGGAACTTGAGTTAATTTAACAACTGGAATTTGCTTCATAAGCTCAAGAACTCGCCGATGATAACAGGCCAACTCGAACTTGGTGATTTTGTAAACTCCCAGCACTTGATTTACAACAAGTTGAGAATCACCGAAGATTTGAAGATTTTGAATTCGGACATCGATTGCAATCTCCAATCCAGCTATTAAGGCTTCATATTCAGCCTCATTATTGGTCCGAGGTTCAGTCAAACTGAACGAAAATCTCATTATGCCTCCCTCGGGTGCTACGAAAATGATTCCAATTCCGGCTTGAGCCTTCTCGAGATTTGGAGGCCGAGCACGCTTTATTGATGATGCTCCATCAAAATACATTTTCCATACTCGTAGCATCTCCTCTTTTTCAACATTCATGATCTGCTCGTCAGGTAGATCGTCGTTGAGCGGAGAATCTGCAGGGATAGGATGTGCAGCCAGAAAATCTGCCAACACTTGCCCTTTCACTGCCTTTTGAGGGACATATGTGATATCAAACTGCAGCAGTATCACTGCCCACCTTGCCAAACGACCTGTCAACGCTGGTCTTGTCATCAAGAACTTCAACGGATCGATCTTTGATATCAAGGTGATTTTGTGAGACAACATATAATGACGGAGCTTCTGAACTGCGAAGATCAGGGCCAAGCAATGCTTCTCGATTGCAGAGTAGCGGATTTCTGCTCCTATCAATCTCCGACTGATGTAGTAGAGTGCATTCTCCTTGCCTTCTTCATTATGCTGGGCCAATAGTGCTCCGAGGGACTCTTCTAGTGCTGCCGTATACAGTATAAGAGGCTTCCCCGGGATTGGCGCCGCGAGAATAGGAGGATTCAACAGATATCTTTTGATGCTGTCAAATGCTTCTTGGCATTCTTCGTCCCATTTGAAACGGACATCTTTCTTCATTAGTTTTGAAAATGGTTGGCACCTACCCGACAGATTTGATATAAATCTCCGAATGAAAGCCAGTTGTCCTTGTAAGGAGCGAAGTTGCCGAAGGTTCTTTGGAGGTGGCATCTCCACGATCGCCTCGATCTTGTTGGGGTCGACTTCGATTCCTCGATGTCGAACAACATATCCCAGAAATTTCCCTGAGGATACCCCAAATGCACACTTGAGAGGGTTCATCTTCAGATCATATTTTCTGATTCTTTCGAACACGATCCTCAAGTCATGAAGGTGGTCTTTTCGGCCTATGCTTTTAATGACCAAGTCATCTACATAGCATTCGACCTTCTGATGAATCAAATCATCAAATATACGAGTCATCGCCCGCTGGTAGGTGGCACCAGCGTTCTTCAGGCCGAAGGGCATGACTGTGTAGCAGAATATGCCTATAGGCGTTCTGAATGATGTATGTCTTTCATCTTCATGCGCCATTTTAATCTGATTGTAGCCTGACGATCCGTCCATAAAGGAGAACATATCGTAATTGGATGTGTTGTCAACTAGAAGCTCTGATACTGGGAGCGAAAAGTCATCTTTCGGGCATGCCTTATTGAGGTCCCTGAAGTCGATGCAGATACGAATCTGGCCATTCTTCTTCTTTACAGGGACGATATTGGCAATCCAGTCGGCATATTTCTCTTCTCGAATAAAGCCTGCTTCTATGAGCTTCTTCGTTTCTGCAATCACCTGTTCTTCAATCTCCAATCTCATTCTCCTTGGAGCTTGCTTGACAGGTACTGCATCATGCTTGATTGCTAATCTGTGAACTGCCACATCAGGGGATAAGCCAGGCATCTCAGCATATGTCCAGGCAAAGCAGTCCCTGAATTCACATAGTAGCTCTTTTATTTCTTCTATTTGATCTTCTGGTAGAAGAGAGCTGATGAAGGTTGGGCGAGGATCTTCCTCAGTTCCCAAGTTGACTTCTTTGAGCTCGTCCATCGTAGCAGCTTGTCCACCATCTTCCAGTTCTTCTGGTGCAGGCTCAGCTTCTACGGGTTGATCATCATAAGCACTTGTTTCGTATGTTTCTTCAGCATCATCATCATCGGATTTGATTTCTTCACATGTGATCGCCCGACAAATCTCCTTCCGGAGGAATTTTCTTTTGATGAATCCAATACCTTTATATGCGTCTGTATCCTTTCGTCGTAATGGACGCGGACTTCTCCCATACCAGAGGCCTAAGCTTGTACGGAGCTGTCGCTTGGTAGTAGGAATATTGATTTGCTTTCGTAGCATTCTTTGAATATTTTTGGTATTGAATTTGGGTAGCCTCGTAGGAAATAATTCCTCGGAGTCGAGGAGCATGCAATCCCAGTCATGATTCTCTTCTTCATGAACTCCCGTGGAATATAGCACATTCTTTGGCACAGTCCCATTTTTACGGGGAGGCAGATAAAGAGTGGAGAGTTCTTCAATTTTATGAACCTCGCGCGAAATGATTTCCTTGAAATGTTGCAAGGGAACACGTGTGACTACGAGTACGCTGTCTGAAATCAACAGACTGTCTATTCTTCTGGAGAACACACTCTGCACTGAGTTCATGTAAATTGAGTCGTAGTCATAATCATCATTTGAAAATTCAACCTGCCTACTCCATTCATCCGTGGACTGGCATACTTTTCTAGATTTGGCAGGAGTAACATCATCTTCGTCCGTGTCACTCCCAAGATGAGGTACATGTTTCTTTTCTTTATGAATGATTTGTGATTTTGGAAGAGTCGGCGCTGCCTTCTTTCTCCCCACACGCTTCTTCTCATCTTCTTGCTTGGATTTCTTTGCAGCCTTAGAATTTGATGCCCTAGCCTCAAGAGAACTTGACGACTTTTGCTTCTTTGGCATGAAGTACTTAGCATCTTCATAAACTGTTACTTCATGTACTGCAAAGGGCTGAATATCGCCAGAGATCCTGAATTCTTCTCCTTCTCTGAGATATTTCATGCACTGGTGTAATGTTGAAGGGACAACGCCGTATTCATGCAGCCAGGGGCGACCTAGTAGCGCCTTAAATGAAGTGTCCGCATCAATTACATGGAATTTGGCTTCCGTATGGAGTTCCCCGAATACAAGAGGAAGCATAAACGAACCAAGAGTTTTCTGCCCTTTCTCGTTGAAGCCGTGCACCATTAGTTTATCTTGGCCAAGATGTTCTACATCGAGGCAGAGGGATCTCAGTGCCTTAAGGCTCATAAGATTTACGGAAGATCCGGGGTCAATCAAAATTCGACTGATCATCATACCATCGCTCTCTGCCGTAACATACAGAGGGCGGTTGTGATCTGCCGTTCCAAGCATCATATCATCATTAGCAAAGGTGATGAGAGGCTCATTTCGAGCTTGCAAGACTTCAGTTAGGTTACGCTCAGCAAAATATGCCTCATATCTTTCGGGGTCTCTGAGAGCTTGGATCAAAGTTTCTCGAAGGTCTTTAGACATCAAGAGGGCATCATATATGCTGAGTTGTGCTGGGATCTTCCTCAAGTGGGATAAGATATTGTAATCTATCCCCTTAGATGAAGTCTCTTTCTTCTTGGAGTCATTTAGGATAATATCTTCATTGACAATTATCTCTTTTCCTTTATCTTTGTTAGGAATCCCCTTCTTTGGTGGAGGCGGCAATATCTTGCCACTCCTCAACTGCACCTGGGCCACCTCATCTGATTCAGACTTGTTTGATGAAGCATTCTCTTCAGAGTCAGCCATTGTTGTGTCTGGGGATTCATCTGTAGACTCGGAATCGTCTCCCAACTTCACTTGTTTCATTTTTGATTCTATGCTTGGGTCTGAATCTTCATCATCTGGAAAATATAAATCTTCTGAACTGAATTCCATTGATGACACCATCAGACAAAATTCAGGGGCCGCTTCTTTAGCGTATTTCTCCCTTTCTGCTATTTTTAATGTTGCTGAGATGACTCGGCATATCTCCGTAGGAAGAGATTCATCTTCAGCTTCTTCTTCCTTTTCATCTATTTTAAGCTCTTTCATAAAATCACTGAGCTTAATAGGCCTCCTGACAGTCTGGTAATATTCACCTAAACTATCAATAGCCTTTTGAGTTGCAGTCTTCTTCGCCATAGGCTTCTTTAACTTGGCTTTCTTCTTAGAAGACTTCTTCTTTGCTTTGCCAGACGAGCTAGCTTGGACAGGTTGCTGTTTAGAAGTGGATGCATTGGACGCAGGCAACCATTTTAGATTCAGCACTGGCTCAGTAGGAGACTTCCACTTGACACCTGGAACTCCTTCTAGCTGTTTCAACATTTTTGTTGTCTTCTTGGAGATCACAGTCTCCCATTGTTTCTCTTGGACAAATTCTTTTGTTGTTGTTTCTTTAGGCGGGAGTACGGAAGAGGACGTTACTACCCGGGTGGATTCCTTTTTAGAACGAACTAACACGTTATCTGATAGTGTTAATTCTCCCCCCTTGTACATCTTTTCCAACCAATCTTTGAAGACATAACAATCTTCAATTGGATGACTAACTACCCGATGATATGGGCAGTAGTTTGGGTCGCCACTGTGTTTAGACTCTTCAGGTCTTTTGCATTCCGGCAATTCTAGACCAGCTTTGAGCGCTTGTCGGAACAATTTGGCAACACTTTCCCTCTTGAACGAATATTCTTTATTCATTTTCTCTTTGAGGGAGGGGAACGTTCTATCACCAGTTCCTGTGATTTGCCTCTGGCGCTCTCCTCCACCAGGAAAGGCTCGAGGTTTGTCATTTCCTCCAAGAACCAGCTTTGGTTGAGGGTTTGGATTGTAAGCCTGCTTTGGCTTTTCTTCATATTGCATAGGCTGTTTTCCTTTATCAACATTATACACTACCCGTTTACCTTTATCCGGTCTGGGAGGGAATGCAGAGTAAACCTCATTTCTCCTAGCATCAGGCGCCTTAGTCTTTTTAAGCTTGTCAGGGAGGCTTTCTGACTTCGACAAATTTAACTTTTCAAACTTAGCCACCCTGTCCAACAGATCTTGAAAGGTGGTGATTGAAGCCATGCATAAGAAGGGTTGCATTTTATCATCAATGTTCCCCATCAACAGTTGAACTGCATGTTCTTCTTCTAATTGCTGCTCGCACTTCATGCTGAGATTGCGCCAGCGTGTTATGTATTTTGTTACTGATTCATCCTTTCTCCTTTTATCAAGGGCAAGATCAGCAATGGTAGTCTTCTCTGTTGCACTGGCAAACCTTTTCACGAACAAGGCCTCCAGCTCCGCAAAGGTCTTTAATGAATCATTTGGCAACTCAGCGTACCATTCAAAAGCAGTTCCACTCAAGCTGCTCACGAATTGCCTGAATAACAGAGCATCATTACCTCCTGTATTTCCACAGGTTGCTTTGAACTGCGCCAGGTGTTGTCTGGGATTTTTATTTCCATCGAAGATATTGAACTTCGGTACAGAATATCCCTTTGGATATGACACCTGATCGTACTCTGCTGGGTACGGGCGACCTTTGCCTACCAACTTCTCTGCCTGTTCAGCCGCTATAATGGCCTTAATCTTTTCGCTAATTAAGCCATCAAGCTGTGCTGTAGTTACAGGCTCAGAGGCACTCACCACTTTTTGTGGAGTACGCTGGCGGGTTGGATCATTAGTTTCTTTGCCACCTTCAAGTACACCTTTCACTCCTGAGGCTTGAGGCGCTTGAGGGTTTTGAGAATTAGCAGCTTGGTTGACGGGTTGAGCCGGTGCAGGGCCCACAGAAGTGGTCTTCTGCATCATCTCCATCATGGCCGTCATCTGAGTCATCATCTCAGTCATTTTATCATTTAACTGAGAGATTTCTTTATCTTTCCTTCGCATCTGTCGCCTCATTTGATTTCTCATTTCAGCGAGTGTGATGTCTTCGCCAGCAAAGGGATTTTCTCCGACCTCTTCTTCTTCCTCATCTCCTTCTTCTGAGGAGCGAGCACTTTGGCTAGCAATGGATCTAGCCCTGTGGCGACGTCGATAAACACGTACGCGCGGCTGTGATTGTTGGTCTTCTTCATCACCATCATCATCTTCAACATCAATGTGGCTGACCATACGAACCATTTCGATCTCCATAGTATCATCATTGTCATATTCTTTTTCTTCTTGTACCTGAACTTCTGAGCGGCGTCGCCATTGAATTTCAGGCTCTTGACTTGGAATGATTACTTCTTCGATCTGCGGACTACGATCGAAATGAACTTCCTCTTTGGCTGAAGTAGAAGAATGACGGGATCTCCTGGAAGACTCTCCAGGATGTCGACTGTCATTATAATTGTCGTCATTATGGGCCTTCCTTTGGACCCATTTCTGACGAGTTTTGTTGGCAGGGGCGGATCTCCGGGAGACAGCTCCGGATGTCACGCCTGGTCTATCTTTTTCTTCAAAAATCTTTTCCTTTCGAGGCTTCGGCCTCCAAACTTGTTTGCCTTTCTGCTGGGCCCTTTCGGCGACGGATTCTTGGACATATGGTCCGAGTGTCACGCCCCGATGTGCTTCCCGCGGAACTTGGCGTTGGTAATTTCTTTGTTTGGCTATCACAACAGACGATAGCCTCTCTCTTGGAGGAGTTCTTCGGGCCTCAACAATCAGTGGCCTCTGGAACTTCTTTTTCATTAAGCCCTTCTCCTTGACTGTCTTCAGTACACGGTGTACCCGGGCAGACAGACGTTCAGGCTCTCTTATCTTCTGAGGGGCTGGAACTTCAGGTCGACGCTCCCAGAAGGATTGCTTAAGCTCACCAGATGAGCTATTTCTCTTTACCCACTTTAGGTTAGAAAACTTATTTTGAGTGGGAATATTGATCTCTGATTCTGGTGCTGGCAGATTGGAGGGATGGACTGGTACAGGTAACTGCTGAGCTCGCAGCTCTGCATTTCTCTTCCTCCTTTGCCTTCTAGTAAGCCTTCCTCCAGATGAAGAAGCTTCATTATCATACCTCCCAGGTGCAACAGTCTCTCTGGGCAGGGCGGTGGTGTTTGCAGTCACCACAGAGATCTTTCTTCCTGTGACAACCCTCTTTGCAGTAAGGGTCTCAGGTTGGGATAGTCTTTCAAACACAGAAGTTCTTCCTTGAGCAATATTCCTGGTAGCAGTCCTTGCATAGTGAGACCTTCCAGAAAATTCTTCAGAGTTTACGCCGTACACAGGAACGGCTGCAGCCTTTGCAGTAGCTGCTGAGAATTCGAGCCCACCAAAGTGGATGGTGGCTCCAGTATTTCCAGTTTCAATGACAGCATTCGCCAGTTTAATTCTGGCTCCTCGTCCCAGTTGGACGGTCATTGGAGTGTCCTGCATTTCCATTCTTGAAAAATGAAAGATAGGAGTTAGTGATCAGAATTGATACATCACCCCACGCTTTCATAACAAAGAAATAACGCAGAACCAACAGTAGAAGGAGGAAAGTTAGCATGGAATTTAAGACCCTGCTAAATAAATTTCCATTGATCTTATTTAAAATATTCATTTTCGGGACCTTTCAGTGATGGATCTTTGGACATAAGAACCAAATGTCACATCCTGATGTTCACCATACAGAATTTAGTATAGATTAGCTGCTACTATAGCATATAAGTGACTAGCCAGAGATGGAAAGAGAAACCATTCCCCAGTGGAGTCGCCAGAAATCTGTGGGCTCCAAAAATTCGGCCCCGGCCTCCGCTCGCTTTTCTTCTTATTCGGCGAGGGAGTTTTAACAAACTAAGTTCCGAGGTAAATTTTGGAAGGCAGATGGGTTTGTAGATAAGACACTACCCAGAGATTTCGCCCTCATTTTGTGAGGACTTTATGATCTGAGTTCTGGTTTCCTATAGGCGCAAGCCCCTATAGTTAATTACCCCTCCCGATCACGAGAGAGAACTTTCGATTAAGGCTAGTCATCGATCAGATACGTAGAGTATACGTGTTATCTGGCATATAGTAGCAGCAATAGGTTTGGAATTTGGAGAACTGGATTTGGATTTGAGAATTGAGTTGAAAGTTTGGAAATTTGAAAGGTTTGATATTTAAAAATAGAAATTTCACTATCGTGCACTTAAAGCGGATGGTGGGGGAATGGATGATGGGCCCGATCAAGATCCCATGGTTCCATCGTCCCGGGCCATCGTGGTCCCTGGTCTACTTAGTCAGAGGAGGTAGTCGACCCAACCTGACAGAAGGATCCTTGTCGGCAGCCATGGGTTGCTTCGTCCAAGGGGACCTTGTAGACCGGGGTTGGATGTTTGTCTAAGAGGACAAATTTGAATCCACCTTAGCTAACAGAGGGCTTTGTGCCCTATCGATCATATCCTATTGATTCATATCTCAAGGATTTGATGCCAATAAGGAACGTATTGGCTCTGGCCATAACCGGTATCTGTGGTGCCATTTGGCGGCGAAACCACTCGGTTCAGAGGGCCCCGGGTCGTCGTAACCGTTTATCCTGCGGTGCCATTTAGCGGCAGACCGCCGGTTAGAGGACACGTACCACGTCCTTACTGGCAGGAGATTGTTTTGAGAATGGATCCTAGTGATATTTTCGACTAGGCATTTGGCTCTTTGTGAGCTAGAGTAAATTTCAATTTGTCCACCCTGGCAAACGGTTGCGGAGGGTGGATGGATTTTGCTTTAAGTATGGATGAGTAATTTCAATTTTAAATATTTGGAATTTTGGGATTGATTTTGGATTTTTGGATTATGGATTTTGTGTGGACTTTGGGTATTTGGGAGACATTTGAAATATTTGAGAACCCCTCCGGTTGAGATCTGCATTCAACACGGCCATCATCGGGGTGCTTGGGGGTCATTTTTCTTTTGTGGATTGAACCCTGTCAACTCTGTCAGGCCGTCGACAGAGGATCGGGTTTCATAGGTTTTGTACCCTTGAAAGTGAATTCTTTTTGTTATAAGCCTTAAAGGCCTAAGATGAATGTATTAAGACAAATATACCGATCGTAGCAACCGTATATTTGTTTGAGAGTTCGAACCTTGTCGACTCCTATTGACCCATATAGGAGGATCGGGTTCGAACTAGAATTCACTTGTCAACCCGCGCAGCATCCCTAGACGTCACGTGTGTACCAATAACACGCTCGCCGGGGCCCATGCGGGTGAGATTGTATTTACCCCTTGTGTACCTATGTGTATACAAACTAAGGTGCACGTGTAGGGGTACTTTGAAATAATTATAGACGCCTTCTGTCTGCTTGTACGAATGTTGCAGATCCGGTGGCTTCAGTTGTGGATCGTAGACGCCTTCTGTCTGCTTGTATATGTGTTGCAGATCCGGTGGCGATAGATTTTGATGTTGACTCCCCCTTTCTCAATCACCGGGGGAAGATTTTCTTTTGGATTTTGAAGTCTACTGATTGTCACTTTGCTT
This sequence comes from Dendrobium huoshanense, assembly GCA_016618105.1. Lineage (NCBI taxonomy): Eukaryota > Viridiplantae > Streptophyta > Magnoliopsida > Asparagales > Orchidaceae > Dendrobium > Dendrobium huoshanense. The sequence continues at coordinate 34,652,479 of CM028342.1, read as the reverse complement.
TGAGAAGATCTCCTTTCAAGATCTTTAGTGTAGTAGAGTTTTTTCGTACATCGGGTTGCTATTGTACTCGAGATACTTGAAGATCTTGATCACCGTTGTCATAGGTGATATCTATACTTGTGCCCACAGTGGTTCGTTGTACCTACGACATACCCACTGTTGTTATCCACAAGTGATTTGTGCTCATTTGTAGGGGACCGTTGTACTCACTACGACTTCCTGAAGGTATTTGTAGGAGAGCCTTTGCTTTTGTATTGGAACCACCTTTCACCAATCTCAGATGATTTGATGATTGCACTTGCTTGTAGGGGACGTTCCTTCCATTATTGATCTCCCATATTGCCTTCTCAATCAACAGGCACTTGTAGGGATTGTTGTAGGAATTAACACATCTTTCGTGTGCACCGGGATTTCATCCCCCGCTTGTAACTTGTTGTTAATTTAGAGAACTGTGCATTTAGACTCTGATTGGTTCATTCACCCAAAGTCTCAATTCTATGTATTCCATCGGACCCGAGTTCAAAGTTCAACTCATGCTTGAATCTTGTGTGTTGTTCTTGAAAGTTCAAGTTCTTTATTTCTCATGTCAAATTTGGATCCAACTTGAGTTCAATTTGAGTTTGAGTTCTATGTTTGGGTCCCCTGATATTGCACAGTTTGAGTTCCAAGAACAAGTTCAAGTGCTTGTTCAAAGTTTTCTGGGATCTTTTGAGGTACAATTTCTTGTTCAAATGATTTGAATCGGGCTTCAGCTTGATTTTATTTCATTCGAATTTGGTCTTTAGAAATCATTTAGATTTTGGTTCTGATTTAGGTCCACAAGTCCTCTGTTCTTGTACAGGTCCTCTGCTCATTTTAATTCAAGTTCTGTACATTTTTGTTCAAGTACAAGTCTTCTATATTGTTGCCCAAGAAGGTCTTCAAATTATTCAAGTCTTTGTACATTTCAGTGAAAATTTCGGCAGCACCCCGGCATATCCCCCATTTGGGGGAAAATTGGGGAGCTGGGCCTTCCCACCACGCTACTAGAGCGTGTATGGTAGGTGTCCGTAGACACCGCGGCCGTACAAAATTTCATCCCACCACGCTACAAGAGCGTGTATGGGGCCTTCAGCAGTACCCGTATCAGAACAGCAGTGACGTACCAGAATAGCAGTGACTCTCCCCACCACGCTACAAGAGCGTGTATAGGGCTTCCCCACCTCGTCGTATGCTTCTCACCGGGCTCCCTCCTACCGTGCTACAAGAGCGCGTATAGGTGGTTCTCCGGTCCGCCGCAAACGTCGAGAATGGGATAGAGTTAGAAATTTATACCTTGAAGTCCGGCGGAGGTGGAAGAGGTTCGAGGACAAGATTTGGAACCGAGGGTCACTCGCCTACCTTGTCGTAGGTGTCGCGCCGGTTGCCCCTCCCACCACGCTACAAGAGCGTGTATAGGCAGACCGCCGACTCGACACGCGGGACGAGGTAAGAGATAGAGCCAAGGTTTCAAAACTTATACCTTGAAGTCCGGCGGGCTGGTAGTGTTGGCTCGAGGATCGAGGCAAAGGGGCAAGCATTCTTTTTTTTTTTTTTTTTTTGAATTAATTACAATTAATATTAATTAATCATAAATTAATTAAGAAATTATTTTTTTAATTAATTACTTATAATTAATTATAATAAATTAATATAATTAATTAAAGTTTATTAAAATTAATTAATATCATTAATTATAATTAATCTGTAATTAATTATAATTAATTAATATTAATTAAATTTTAATAAATTATAATTAATCAAAATTAATTAATGATAATTAATTTTATAAATTATAATTAATTAAGTTAATTCTAATTAAAATTAATTATAATTAATTAAATTAATTATAATAATTTAATTAGAACTAAATATAATTAATTATAATAATTATAATTAATTAAAAATAATAACAATAATTAATCAAAATTAATTAAAATAATTATAATTAAAATTAATTTTAATTAAACACTAAATAACTCCTCTCCCTCTACCTCTCTGTTCGGCGAAGTTACGGGGTTTGGCCGGATTCAGGCTAAATCCAGCCAACGGTTTCGGTGCGTGCGTTAAATCCCGGCGATGGTTAAATCCCGGATTAAGGATTTACGGCTTAAATCCCGTATTTACTAAATCCCTAGTTCGGTGGATTTGGGGATTTGGCCGAAGAAGAACGCGGAAGGTAGCAAGTTACCTTCACAGTGAGGAGCTCTCGCCGGTTGCTCCGATCAGACAGGAAGAGAAGACGTCGGAGGAGCGAAGTCGAGCGGCCAGAAGGAGCCGGAGAAGCTGCTCGAAAGGGAGAAAGTTATCTCTGCAGCCAGCGAGCTCCCGAGTTGCTCCCGATCAAACTGTCGTAACTTCCGATCCTACAGGCAAGGAGAGTCGTCGAAGGAGCTTCGTCGAACAGCCAAGAAGGAGCCGGAGAAGCGATCGGAAGGAAGAAAGTTAGCTTCCGTGCGGGCGAGCTCCCCTGTCGTTTCCGATCAGACTGTCGTAACTTCCGATCCGGCTGGGAGGAGAAAGAGCGAGAGAGGTAAGAGCGGGAGAAAGAAAAGAGTGAGAGCCCGAGCTCTCTCGTTTCTTTCGGCTTTAACATCGCGAGGTCATGCCGAGATCGTGGGAGAAGAGACATCGACGTGCGAGTCGTGTCGAGGGCGTGCGGGAAGCGGCGGAGCAGGTACGTCTATTATTTTTTTTTTTCTTTTTGTTTTATACGGCGGGTTAACAAACTTGCCAAGCCAAGGCAACATGAGGATCACACATGTCAGTTGTTCATAGAGAGAGAAAGATTGGAATAACTAGCAACACTGTTTACTCGATGAGAAGACAGAAAGATTCCACATGGCGAGAACCAATCGATAGAAGAAAAGAAGAAAGAAGATCTGGACAGTAGAGAAATTTTATGGTGATTCGATCAAAAGAACCAACATTCATTATGATTACAAGGAAGATATCACTAGCCAAATGAAAGTTGTAAGCTTGTTGGGCACAAGAAAAAAGATGCTCATATCATTTAAGCTACAAAGAGAAGAAAAGGATTTCTCTAATAAGATTGAGGAACCAGGTGGTCCTCTTCTCCCTTCGTGATGAATTCAGGATCATCCTGCCATTTTCCACTTTAATTTTTTTTAAATTATCCTGTCCTTTTTGTGTCGGGCAAGTCTTATCAATAATAATGGTAAGGCATGGTACCAAGAGATAAGGAATGCTACACAGAGTTGAAAGCACGAGATGTGCCAAGAGAGGGTGAATTGAAAATTTTTGAAATAAAGAACCAATCCTAAACAGGAGTTCTAAATTTTTTAATCTTTTAAAAAAAGCTTAACTTGAAGCGGAAGCTAATGATTAAAACATGATTGCAACATAAATGATGAAATTTTAAATCACACAACAAAGATCTAGAATATAATTTTCACCAAGCAGTTATAGCAATTGTAAGAGGCAAAAAGTAAAGTGCAGTAAACCGAAAAAAGCACACCATAAGATTTATAGTGATTTGGTCATTTGATTTACGTCCACTCCCTGGAGTCCTCCACCCCGAGAATTTCACTACTCAAAAGTAATTCTCATTCTGCCTCTACAGCAAGGCGTGCACCAGGCTTGGAGCAATCGTGTGATCCCCTCACACTCCTCCCTCAAAAACTCACCTTATCCTTCTCTCACAAACCCAAAAATCTCATTGAGTACATCCCTCTCAAAAGTTCCCCTTCTTGACACATTCCTCTCTCAAACTGCACTCATTCCTCTCTCCTTTCCAAGTTATCTCTTCAAGTTTTCTCCAGAAAAACAAAGTTTCAATGGCTGTCAAATACTCTTACAAAGTCTTATGAGAAGGATTAAATAAAGGGCTTCAAAAAATCCTAAAAAATCAATTCAGCCGTCAAAGATCGTACAGTACGATCACATAATCGTCCAATACGATGTGCAGAATTTGACCTGTTAGTATTGTACGATCACCAGTTAGTACCGTACGAACATTTCAATTTATTTGTTCATGTTGTACGATGCTCTGTTAGTATTGTACAAATAGTTCAAAAAAAAATGCAGTTCGTCAAGGGCGAAGCATGAGATGGCCAAAATTATCTTTGTTGATCGTACAATACGATCTAGTTCATACAGTACGATCAAAATATCAAAATTAAGTCATTTTGATTGACTAATCACATAATTAAATTAGGCAATGTTTTAATCATCATACAATACGATCATGTTCACACAGTACGATTAGAACTTCTCAAATTCAAATTTTTGTCTAATTTAAAGGATGACGGGCTTTCTAATTATAACAATTCGTCCAGTATGATGTGGTATTCGTACTATACGATTAGTTATATTTCAAAAATATTTTTTCAAAAAAATGAAATATTTTAAATAATTTCTGTAACACCAGATCGTACAGTACAATCCATATAATACAGTACGATGTACAAAAAAATTAAAATATTTAAAATCATTTTTGCTCCCCCTATGTGTGTGCACGGTCACTAAGTTAACATAAATCATTACAGGACTTGACTCAAGAAATAAAAATTAATACTCATTTAATATAACCAATTACACGCAATCTTGAGCCTTGAACCTTCAAAGAATGATGCATTGTATACCTGAAGTATTAGTCAACACAAACAAATATGCACTACAAACACTAGAAGAAATAAAAAAATAATCAATATTATTTGTTATCATCAAAATCATAAACTCAAAAACCCAAGTTGCAACAATCTCCCCCTTTTTATGATGGCAAATTATATTGATTGAATTTGCAAATTAAAAATATTTTCTCCTGAACTCCCCCTCACTAAATGAATTACATTAAAAATAGGGAAAACTAGTTTTTATTTTTTATTTTTTAAAGCTAAGTAACAAAAAAAATATAAATACAATCAACTATAATACATTCTCCCCATTTGATATTATCAAAAAGAAGAGATAAAATAACACAAAAATAACAACATGATAAAGAAACAAAAACATAAAATTATGCTTCAAAATATAATAAAAATTAAACACACAAAACAAATAAACAATCACACAAAAACACATAAACAAAACACACAAACAAACCTTAACATACTTAAACCTCATCATTTTGCTCCTGTTCTGATGATTTAGAAGCTAGCCAAGGAGATTTTTTTATTTTCTCTTTTCCTTTGCATGAAGAGTTTTTACGTTGGGGCATTCAAATTTCAAATGTCCGGATTTCCTACACCCAAAGCAAATAACGTCAGAAGAAAATTTAAGATTTTTACCATTACTCCAGTTTTGTGATGCTTATTCTTGTGCTTCAATAAACTTTTGAATTTGTTTGTTATCAATGATATCTCCTTACTCTCATCATCTACTAAGCCACATTCATCCGTGTCTTTAGAATTTAGCAATATAGTCTTCTCATCACCTGCATCCAAAGGTGTTTGACTCACAATTTGCTCATAAGCAATGAGTGAGCCTTTTAGATTGTCTATATAATAAGCATTAAGTTTTTTGATTCACATATAGCCGTGACTTTGACATCAAATTTATCAAGTAGAGAATGTAGAATTTTGTTAACATTCACAAAGTTTGAAAGTTCTCTACTAAAGCATGCAATGACGTCACAATTTAAGTAAACCTAGTATACAAATTTAAGATCGTCTCATAAGATTTCATGTAGAAAAATTCATAATCATTCATTAGAATATTCAATTTAGATTGCTTCACTTCACTAGTACATTCGTATGTAGTGCATAATCTATCCCAAATTTCTTTATTAGTAGTACATGTAAAAATTCTCATGCAATGTTCAGAATTTAAAGCACAAAAAATAATTCAAGTATTTAACATTTAGTTGAGCATTGATTTGTTCTATTATACTCCATTCAGTAAAAGGAATATTAATTTTGACTCCATCTTTAATACGTGACGGTACATAATAACTAGTTTGAATCATATGCCACATTCGATAATCAATTTATTACAAAAAAATAGACATGCAAATTTTTCAAAAAAAAAAAAATATTTTCAAATACAGGTGGTCGCGTCATTGAATAGCCTTCCTCAATGTTACGATTTCCAAAATATGTCATGATCAATTTTTTCAAGGTTTTCTAAAACACTATTTTTGAAACCCCGCTCTAATACCACTTGAAAGTACGAGATGCGCCAAGAGGGGATAAATTAGAAACTTTTGAAATAAAGAACCAATCCTAAACAACAACAACAACAACAACATCAAGCCTTTATCCCACTACGTGGGGTCGGCTACATGAATCTTTTTTCTCCATTGTGTCCTATTAAAAGTCAAATTCTCGTTTAAATCTAATAAAGAAAGGTCATTCCTAATATTTTCTAACCAAGTCTTTTTAGGTCTACCCCTACCTTTCTTAACATAAGTCAAATCTAATACCACTACTCTCCTAACCGGGTCATCGCAAGGCCGCCGTTTTATGTGACCAAACCATCTAAGGCGACTTTCTCTAATCTTATCTTCTACTGGAGCTACTCCAACCTTTTCACGTATATGCTCATTTCGTATCCTATCTCTAAGGGTAAAGCCACTCATCCACCTGAGCATCCTCATCTCTGCCACACTTAACTTAGTATTATGCTTCTCTTTTAAAGGCCAACATTCGGTACCATAAAGCATTGCAGGCCTCACTACCATCTTATAGAATTTTCCCTTAAGTTTGAGAAGTACATTTCTATCACATAACAAGCCCGATGCATTCCTCCACTTCAACCATCCAACTTGAATTCTGCTGATAATATCCCCATCTATTTCACCATCACTCTGAACAATAGATCCAAGATATCTAAAACGTGTACTCTTATTAATGACTTGATCGCTCAAAGTCACAATCCCCTCACTTGGTCTATTACTACTAAAATTACACTCTATATATTCCGTTTTAGATCTACTCAAGCGAAAACCTTTAGACTCTAAGGTTGACTTCCATAATTCAAGTTTACCTTCAACTCCCTCTCTAGTCTTATCAAAAAGAAGAATATCATCAGCAAAAAGCATACACCAAGGTACATCCTCTTGCAAATGTCTAGTGAGAACATCCATGACTAAAGCAAAAAGATATGGGCTTAAGGCTGATCCTTGATGTAACCCAACCGAAATAGGGAAATACTTGGTCAATCCACCTTGTGTTTGAACACAAGTAATAGCTCCTGCATACATATCTTTAATAATTTGAATATAAGCATTATTGACTCCTTTCTTTTCAAGAACTCTCCATAGCACTTCTCTTAGAACTTTATCATATGCTTTTTCTAAATCAATAAATATCATATGTAGATCCTCCTTATTTTCTCTATATTTCTCCATCAAACCTCTTAATAAATGTATGGCTTCCATAGTCGACCTACACGGCATGAATCCAAATTGATTTTGAGAAACATTAGTATCACGCCGCAACCTATGCTCCATAACTCGCTCACATAGTTTTAAAGTATGACACATTAACTTAATACCTCTATAATTCGCACAATCTTGTGCATCACCTTTATTCTTAAAAATAGGAATTAACACACTCATTCTCCACTCATATAGCATCTTCTTAGTCTTCAAAATAGTATTAAAAAGTTTAGTAAGCCATGAAATTTCTTCATCTCCTAAGCATTTCCACACCTCTATTGGAATATCATCAGGTCCAATAGCTTTTCCACCCATCATTTTCTTTAAAGCCTCTCTAACTTCAGTTTTACTAATATGCCGATAAAAATATAAATCTTTATTTTCATTTAGGGTGCTAAGGTCATTATAGTCAATCTTATTTTCACAATCTTCATTAAAAAGTTTAGCAAAATATCTCATCCATCTTTGTTGAATATCATCTTCTAAGAAAAGTATTTTTTTATCTTCATCTTTAATACACTTCACTTGAATTAAATCCTTACAACTCCTATCTCTTTGTTTGGCTAACTTATACATATATCTTTCTCCCTCTTTAGTATATTATCTATTATATAAATCACTAAAAGCTAATGCCTTTGCATCGCATATTGCTTTCTTAGAATCCTTACGAGCCACTTTATATATTTCTCAATTATCAGAATTTTTAAAATTAAATCAATTTTTATAACAAAACTTCTTATTTCTAATTTTTTCTTGCACATTAGGATTCCACCACCAACTATTTTTACTATTAAGAGCTTTTTCCTTTGATACTCCAAGGACATCTTTTGCAATATTCTTAATCTCACTAGCCACTTTTTCCCACATAATATTAGCATCCTCATGCACAGACAAAATCTTAAGATCTAAAATCTTATTTCCAAAAATATTTTTGTTAATATTCTTTAAATGCCCCCATTTAATCCTAAAAAATTGTTTTACTTTATTTTTTATTTTATGCCCCTTTATCTTAAAGTCCAAAACTAATAATCGATGTTGGGTACATAAATTTTCACTCGGAATAACTTTACAATCTTTGCAATCTAAACGATTTAATTTTTCAAAAAGAAAATAGTCAATCTGGATTGTATTATATCCATTTTTATAAGTGATGAGATGCTCATTCCTTTTCTTAAATAAGGTATTAGCAATTAAAAAATCATAATCTAAACAAAAATCCAATATGGTCTTACCATCTTCATTCGTCGTTCCAAATCCATGGCCACCATGAATGCTTTTAAAATCATCTACCTCTCTACCAACATGTCCATTTAAATCTCCTCCAATAAAAACTCTTTCATGAAAAGGTATATTTTGTATTAATTCTTCTAAGTCATTCCAAAAATTTAATTTAGAACTCGTATCCAAACCTACTTGAGGAGCATAAGCACTTATAATATTAACAATCTTATCATCAACAACAATATTTAAAGCTATAATTCTATCTCAAATCATATTAATTTTTATAATATTATCCTTTAAACTCTTATCTATAATAACACATACACCATTTCTAGTACGACTCCTACCCGAATACCAAAGTTTAAATCCTAAACTATCAATTTCCTTAGCATTATCTCTAACTCATTTAGTTTCCTGAATGCACAAAATATTTAACTTCCTATGAATCATAATATCTATTAATTCCATTAATTTTCCTGTAAGGGAACCTATATTCTAAGTTCTTATCATAATTTTAGTTTCATGGACTAGCTTCTTTGCCCACATCCGTCATTTATGTGGGAACCCTTGCCTATTTAACACTGCACCCGGGCGCCGGTGCAGCGGCCCTTGCACACACTTGTCACTGTATTCAGGCCGTACAACACGTCGCTTCCAGGGAACGCCCTAGCATTAACACAATTTCTTAAAGGATTCATGTCATTATTGTTCGACAAGTTTTACGCTGGTTGTCGACTACCTAACACAACCCTCAACTTTTCTCATCCAGGACTTGGGACCTGGCAACGGCAGTGTTAAAACATGATAATATAAGTGATAAAATTTTAAACAATAGTTCTAATTTTTTTTTTAATCTTTTTAAAAAAACTTAACTTGAAGCGGAAGCCTGTGATTAAAACATGATTACAACATAAGTGATGAAATTTTAAATCACACAACAAAGATCTAGAATAGAATTTTCACCAAGCAGTTATAGCAATTGTAAGATGTAAAAAGTAAGTAAAGTGCAGTAAACGGAAAAAGCACACTAGAAGATATATAGTGGTCCGATCACTTGACCTATGTCCACTCCCCGGAGTGCTCTCCGGGAATTTCACTACTCAAAAGTAATTCTCCGGAAAAAGCACACTAGAAGATATTAGGCAGAGTACCTTTAAGGACACGGACCTTGAAGGCTCTCCCCCTTAGAGAGCTCCCACAAGATTTTTTAAGGCCACAGGAGGAGCAAGCGTGCAGCAGGCTTGGAGCAACCGTGTAATCCCCTTACACTCCTCCCTCACAAACTCATTTTCTCCTTCCTATCACAAACCCAAAAATATCATCAAGTAGCTCCCTCTCAAAAGTTCCCCTTTTTGTCACGTTCCTCTCTCAAACTCCACCCTTTCCTCTCTCCCTTTCAAGTTCTCTCTTCAAGTTTTTTCAAGAAAAACGAAGCTTCAATGGTTGTCAAAGACTCTTACAAAGTCTTATGAGAAAGATTAAATAGAGGGCTTAAAAAAAACCCTAAAAAATAAATTCAGCCATCAAAGATTGTGCAGTATGATCACAGGATCTAATACGATGTGCAGAATTTGGCCTGTTAGTACTGTACGATTACCTGTTAGTAATGTACGAACAGTTCAATTTTCCTGTTTGTACTGTACGAATAGTTCAATCAAAATGCAGTTCGTCCAGGACGAAGCATGAGATGGCCAATATCGTCTCTGTTGATCATACAATATGATCCAGTTCGTACATTACGATCAAAATATCAAAATTAAGCTGTTTTGATTGATAATCACATAATTAAATTGGACAATATTTTAATATTGTACAGTATGATCATGTTCGTACAGTACGAATAGAACAACTTTTCAAATTCAAATTTTTACCTAATTTAATGAACGGCGGGCTTTCTAATTATAACAGATCGTCCAATACGATGATGTGTTCGTACTGTACGATTAGTTATATTTCAAAAATATTTTTTTCAGGAAAGTAAAATATTTTAATTAATTTCTGTAACACCAGATCGTACAGTATGATCCATATAGTACAGTACGATGTACAAAAAAATAAAAATATCTAAAATCATTTTTGCTCTCCCTGTATGTGTGCACGGTCACCAAGCTAACATACATCATTAGAAGAATTGACTCAAGAAATGAAAATTACATACTCATTTAATATAACCAATTCTACACAATCTTGAGCCTTGAATCCTCAAAGAACGGTGCATTATGTACCTAAAATATTAGTCAACACAAACAAATATGCACTACAAACACTAGGAGAAATAAAAAATTAATTAATATTATTTGTTATCAACAAAATTGTAAACTTGGAAGCCCGACTTGCAACAAGGGCAAGTTGGCAGGACAACTTTTCAAATTCAAATTTTTACCTAATTTAATGAACGGCGAGCTTTTTAATTATAACAGATTATCTAATACTATGATGTGTTCGTACTGTACGATTAGTTATATTTCAAAATAATTTTTTTTCAGGAAAGTAAAATATTTTAATTAATTTCTGTAACACCAGATCGTACAGTATGATCCATATAGTACAGTACGATGTACAAAAAAAATAAAATATCTAAAATCATTTTTGCTCCCCCTGTATGTGTACACGGTCACCAAGCTAACATACATCATTAGAAGACTTGACTCAAGAAATGAAAATTACAGACTCATTTAATATAACCAATTCTATACAATCTTGAGCCTTGAATCCTCAAAGAACGGTGCATTATGTGCCTAAAATATTAGTCAACACACAAACAAATATGCACTATAAACACTAAGAGAAATAAAAAATTAATCAATATTATTTGTTATCAACAAAATCGTAAACTCGGAAGCCCGAGTTGCAACAAGGGCAAGTTGGCAGGACAATTGACGATGGTGTTAACGAGCAATGATGTGGACTAGCTAAAGATTGTAGGGGATAAAAGTTTGGGCAGTGCAGAAGTGCAATCCATAAAGTATTCTAACATGTACCATTTTAAACTACGAACCATTCATAGACCTTGAAAGTGTGGTGCATTGTGTGTCCTTTGAAAACGTCGAATGGATTGCAAAGGTCGTCGCAGATTTGGTCTATATCAAAAGATTTTTTGTTTGAATACTACAATTCTCCGAGGTGCTCCATGACTAGCAAGCGAAAGGGAGGCAATCGAGGCCTCTCCTGCTCCAGGCATCCTTGTGGGGGAAAGGCAAAAAGGAGTAAGTTGAATGATAATTGGACGCATAGGAGCATGTATAGGGTTATATGATGATTCTATGATAGGGCATTTGAGCGATCTATTTGGTATTTAATAATCCTTATTTCTTAAGGATTAGATAGTGGGACATATTAATAGATATTATTTTTTATAGTTTTTATTACATCATGTTTAGTATTTACCTACTTGTATTATATAAGATTTATTTTGTTTGACTTGTATAGAATGGTATACAATGGCACCAAAGATGAGATGTTGTCGCTGCTCGCACAATCAATGACTTAGAACTACTGAAGAAGCTATACATGTCCCAAAAGGCTCATACTCTACTATCCATTGTGGTACTACTACTCAACCCATGCCCCAACTCCCAACATTCCTACCCTCATCAAAATTGTGAAACAAAGCATCACGTAGGCATTATAAGAAAATATCACACTTCAAATCAACAATAGCCTAACCATTACAACAAGCAACTCAACCAGCACCCTAAGAAGTTACAAGTGCACCAACAAAACTTGAGTAAATCAATCAGGATTGATTGCTTAAAAAGCTCAAGTGACATAAGACAACATAATTACTCATATTAACATTGAAATTAGAATGCTACATAATATCCAAGCTAATGGAGGAAGACAGCCCAAGTAATGAATCATTTTTTGAAGACGCATCCTCCTACGTTTAATGGAATGGATAGACCAATTGAATCAGATGAGTGACTTCACGATATAAAAAAGAGACTCCAGGTTAAAAAGTTCCTTTAAGGGCGCAAAGTAGATGTGGTTGCATTTCAACTACAAGAGGGTGCTGATGATTTGATTGGAGAGCCACCACTGTAATAACTTTAGGCCTTTGGATAGACTTTGCGAGATAATTTTGAAGTAGTATTTTCTAATAACAAATCATGCGAAGTTGATGAATGATAAAACGAAGCTAGAATAAGGATCAAAGATTGATACAGAGTATGAGATTGATCCAATCTTTGAACCTTAGATAGACAGTGCTACATAGCAGGAGCTATCTCTTAAACTTGTAGGGCTACCTCTAGAATCCTACAGTTTAGTGGGTGATTCTAGTACAAGGAAACTAACAAGGAAGTTAGTTACTTAAGTGGAGGAGAAACCTCCTAAGCTACTTGAAGCTAAACTCTTAAACATCGATGCGCCTTTTGGTATAGTGATAAGAAATTTCAATAGAAGGTCCAAAGTTAAGTTTGCTCGTATTGGAGCACTTCTAGGATAGGTGGTGTCCTGGAAGTTATACCATGGGACAAAAGCATGAAACTATTAGGCCAAAGTGGATAATATCTCGATAATTAAGAATTTAGGCTGTTACAGGATATATTTGTAAGCATCAATATAACCAATAAAAAATTATGAAATAAAAGTTAATCCTTGCTATAATCGTGGTTTAATTGAAAACTTTTTGATCACTTGACAACTATTTGTAATGCTTTTTAATACTCCATTATAAATTAACTTCAATATACCTATGATATGTATTTCTTTTTAGTACATACCCTTTTTATAAAATTCTTTCAAACCCTATGAGAAAAGAAAAATAATTCATTAAAAAAATTATTTCCTTTCAAATTTCTTTTTTAACATATGCGTTTTATGTTCCACCAAAGATTGCACATGTCACCATCACTAGTTACATTAACCATGTATGCAACTTTGAGATACAAACGCAGACAGAAATACCTCTTTGATACATTCAGGCCCTTCAAAAGATGATTTTCCCATTGCAGGAGTAACAGGATACCACACCTACAAACCAATCAAAATTCAAACTTAGCCAAGTACTCGATAATTGTTTTTATAAAAAGAAAACAAATACGTGCATACTCCATATGAGCAACAGAGAGACTAAGGGATTTGACATTCACAGAATTTATATAACCATCTTACCAGATCAAAATCTGCGTAAGGAGTAAGAACTGCCTCAAGTTTGAGGGGAGAATTACTTAACCACGTATCAATGGTGTCCTTACTTCCAAATATCACAGGCATTCTATCTGTAATTGATCAATAAATCAAGGAAAAGAAACAAGTATTAATCAAAATTAATTAGATAAAAAACAATTAAATGCAATATTGCAAACAACCAACCAAAAAAATAATTCAAACTAGCGTTATTAGGTATTATTTAAACATTAAAATCAAGATTACATGCAACAAACTTCAAAGTGGTGGCCACAAAAAAATACAGTCCAGTACCAACGAACAGCATTATAAAAAAATCAGGATACGTAGATTAGGAATCATTTATCATTATTTCCATCTAGTTATGAAAAAAATGTGTCTAGTAAAGTCCTGCAAGTTAAGGGTTGCAGAGATGAGGATGCTCAAGTGGATGAGTGGTTGTGGGCTCCCAAAATTCACACCCCGGCCTCCCCGCTTTCATTCGGGAGAGTTTTAACATAGTAAGTTATGGGGTAAATTTTTAGAAGGCATATTGGGTTTGTAGATAAGATACTACCCAGAGATTTCACCCTCATTTTGTGAGGACTCTAAATTTGAGTTCTCCTACCCCTATAGTTAATTAGCCCTCCTGATAGCAAAAGAGAACTTTCGATTAAGGCTAGTCATCAAATAAATACATCGTATCAGTAGATACGTGATATCCAGCATATAGTAGCAGTATTGGTTGGTATTTGAAAATTTCATATTTAAAATTAAAATTTTCACTATATTTCACTTAAAGTGGATAGTGGGGGGAATGATGATGAGCTTGATCAAGATCCCATGGTTCTGTAATCCAAGGTCATCATGGTCCCTGGTCTACTTAGTCAGAGGATGTAGTCGATCAAACCTGATAGAAGGATCCTTGTTAGCAACCATAGGTTGTGTCATCCAAGGGGACTTGTAGACCTAGGATTGATGTTTGTCTAAGAGGACAAATTTGAATCAACCATAGCCAACAGAGGACTTTGTGCCCTATTAATTATCCTATTGATTCATATCTCAAATATTTAGTATTATTGAGGAGCATACGGACTATGGCCATGGCCTTAACTTATTGGTGCATTTTCACGGCCTATGATGCACAGACACAAACACGACGACACAGATACAACAAAGACAAAGACACGATATTATAGTTTTTATATCTTAAGAAAAAGTGTATAAAATTAAATAAGTATAATATTAAAAATAATTTAGAAATAATAAATCATTTAACTAGAACTTGTGCTTAAAATAATTAATATTAGGATGTCGAGAGTCAAGCGTCCATGTCTTTTATCACTTATTGAGAGAGAAGATGAAAATACCTTCACTGTCAAAGAGAAATGAAAATGAAAATATTTGGTGAATGGGGTATTAAGTGTGGGCGATTGATTTGGTGTTGTATATAAGAAATAAAAAAATTAGTTTTTATATTTTAAATAAATAAAAATTTTGAATACAAGAAATTATATTTGAAAAAATTAAATAAATATTTAAGATACGCGTATCTGACATGTGTGTCCATGTCCAATTTGTATTTACTATTTTTTAATCGAACATGTTTTCAGCAATGTGTTTGACACTTCTTGGATAAGTGTCGGACGCGTGTCCTGTTAGACACTACACACCTCTTTGAGGAGAATGTCAATGCATCATGGTTGGTAACAAACCACCAGGTTTAGAGAGCCCCGATCATAACAGTTTACCTATGATGTCATTTGGTAGGAAAATCATCAGTTAGAGGATTCGTGTCACACCCTTACTGACAAGAGACTGTTTGAGAATAATCCTAGTGATATTCTAGACCAAATATTAGATCTTTATAAGCTGAAGTGATATTTGAATTTTTTAACCTCGGCAAACTATTGCGGAGGGTTGATGGGTCTTGCTTTGAGTGTTTGATAGTTGAATTTTAATTTTTAAATATTTGAAATTTTTGTATTTTTGGAGTTTTGAATTTCATGGGCATTCATAATCATATAAAATATTTAGAATTAAACCCTCTGGTTGAGATCTACATTCAAAACGGCCATCATCGGGATGTTTATGGGAAAAAAGTATTTTATTGATTGAACCCTATCGACTCCATTTGCTTACCAATAAAGAATCAAGTTTTTCGTAGTTTTTATGTCTTTACTAGTGAATTTTCTTAATTATAGGCCTTGAAGGCTGAATATGAACGTATAAAAATAAATTTCGGTCCATGTCGTGACCGTATATTTGTTTGATAGTTCAAGCCATGTCGACTCTTATATACTCGCATAGAAGGATTGGGGTCAAACTTAAATTTATCATTTGACCTGCGCAGCATCCTCAGGCGTAACGAGTTACCCATAATATGCTCGTCGGGTATCATATGGATATTTAAGGGGTATTTTTGTAATTATTCGTTGAACCTTGTCGAATATGTTTAATTATTGACAGAGGATCAAGTTCGTTTCCGACTCTATGCTTTTATTAATGAATTTTCTAGGTCGTTAAACATATAAAACAAATATCCTGATCGATTTCATAACCGTACATTTATTTGATGTTTCGAACAGTGTCGACTCCTATTAACCCATATATAAAGATTGAGTTGAACCTTGATTTCACTTATTGACCCGCGTAGTATTTTCAGAAGGCATGTGTACCAATAACACGCTCATTGGGGCCCATACAGGTGTATTATTGCATATGCATTTCTTTATGTTTGTGTGTATACATGTTGGGGTGTATGCGTGGGGCATTTTAAAATATTTGATGTTGATCAGTTGTGTGTGCAACTGTCATTTGAATGCAATATTCGGTTTGGGAGTTTGTATACGCCTTCTGTCCGCTTGTATATATGTTGTGGATCCAATGGCGTAGCATCACATTATGTGTATTTGTTGCTTCATAATGGTGGATTGTTGTGCACTAACAATTTTCCCGTTGTTGCTCGTGGGTAACTGCATTCACTGCAGTTCTCTTGTACTCGCTCACATATAGCCCATTATATGCACAATGAATTTCCTACAGTAGCTCATAAGCATCTACATCTGGTGTAATCACGTTGCATTTTGCTTTTGGATGATACATTAGATAAGTAAATGGTCTTTTACAGCATCTTGCACGAGCTTACATCTACTGCATATCCTCAGTCTCTGCTTGCAATGTATCAGTGTATCTACTGGTCATTGAATTGTGGTTGGTTGTAGAGGCATCTTTGTAATCATAGCATGGTTTAAAATTGCGCAATATGAGGCTCGCCTTGAGGCCCGCCTTTGCGCAATTCCAGTAAAAAACGCCTCGATGCTTACGCATCAAGTCTTTTTTATGAGGCTTGCGCCTCAACTTGGTTGAGGCCCGCCTTGCCTCACTGGCATGAGGCTTACGCCTCACGCTATATATATTAAAACTCACATAAATCTTGAAGTAAATGCCCGACATTGGACTCTATAGAAGAGGAGGAAGGGGAGAGAGCCGTTCATCATAATGATGATTCAAATGAAGAACCCCTTAGTGATGAAAGTGCTGATGACTTATGAGTTCTTATGTGATATGTCATTGCTATTTATTTTTGAAAATTTGAATTATATGTTAATGAAAATATTACTGGGATTTGGAAAAGATAGAATTTTGAGTTGAACAACATTTCATGTTGTCTTATTATTGGGATATTTTGATTTCACTTCATATCTTATGCTTTTTTACGTTTTATATTATTCACTCATTAGTATATAAAAAATTTATCATTTTATATTTACGCAATCTTTTGATTTTGAGGCTTACGCCTCAAAACGCCTTGAGGCTTACGCCTCGCCTCACGAATGAAAAACGCCTCAATACCCGAATACGCAATTTTAAACATTGAATCATAGTGTATCGTTTAATGTCATTTGTAGGAGTTTGGTGTATTTCTCCATAAGTTAACATTCACTGTTGGATATCTTATATTCATCGCTTGTCTCCTTATGCGTGTTGTCTTGCAAATTTCAACTTTTGTTGCATGTCCATCGTCACTAATTACGAGATGATTGATGATTTTGCTCAAAAGATAATCGATATTAGCTGCTGGCAACCAGACTACATTCATTATAACTCTCTAATACATTATGTTGATGAACTATTATCTTCTTTGCATATCAACCACCATCATTTATAGGGAAAAATACACTTATCTCGTGAATTAGCTGACGCTAGATCATCTTGATCACTGGCTGGCTAATAAGGACATTAACCAAGCTTCATTATCATTTATAAATAGCCGCAATACAATGTATCCAATGCTAGTATAGTCGTCTGCACACCATCTATTGTCATTTACAAACACTCATAAGCTTCTTGTAGCTGCTTATGAGTGAACTATTGTGTGCTCCATGAGTTCATGTTCATGCCTTTAGGTTGATCACTTTGTTTACTTCAAATCCCCTTTGTTAACATTCAAAGGTGGTTGTTACATGCTGGCGCTAGCACCTTAATTGACATAATCATTATGAATAAGCTGTAACATTGAGGAAACTTTTGTGTTGTGATTCTCAAGCAAGTCATGTTTGAAGTTCTTCATTCAATGCAGGTCCCATATTTATTCTTTTGTATTTAATAAGGATTCATTATTTTGCAAATTATAATTGCATTTGTCATGTACCATACCGTTCATTTGCAAGTGCTTTGTAATTTTGCTTAAGTTTACTACTTCAATGGCACAACTCAGCAAAAACTCTGTAAAACATATAGAAGCAAGCTCAAGGGTGGGTTTTGCTTATGTCCATACATATCCTTAACGAGTTTTTGTATTCTAGTTTCTCCAGGCAACAAGCCACGGCTGTTTGTTCTATATACCCAGATGCTGTGAGATCTTCATGGAGTAAAATATTAATAAAATTCATTGGTAGCAAATGTCAGCCTTGATTGATGACAATAGGCAAAAGAATCCAAACAGAGACAGCTCGAAAATTGTGGAGAATGTATCAAAATAATTAATTTAATAAAGATAGTAAAACCATTACCTATCAATCAATAAAGCTGTTAGGATTAAAATATTAAATTTGATGTTGCAAATTCATCAGCATGGGCCTAGTTTAAAACAAAGAGTAATCAAATCACATGCTCATTTCAATATCCATAGGTTGTTTTCACTAAAAATCCTCTCCTTCAGGTGGTAATGTTGGAATCGATTTAGCTTGTTTGAATGGGAGAACTTCTGGTCGCTCGAATGGAGGTTCTTCTAGCGGAATTTCATATGGTCCATCCGTCTTTGGTGATCGGAACAGAGGTTTCAAAGACATGGCTTTAGCGTGGTGGGGAAGCCCTATACACGCTCTTGTAGCGTGGTGGGGAAGTCACTGGTGTTCTCGTACGGGTACTGTTGAAGGCCCCATACATGCTCTTGTAGCGTGGTGGGATGAAAAGATGTACGGCCGCGGTGTCTAAGGACACTTACCATACACGCTCAAGTAGCATGGTGGGAAGGCCCAGCTCCCCTACATTTCCCCCAAACGGGGGATATGCCGGGATGCTGCTGAAATTTTCACTGAAGTGCACAAAGCTTGAACAATAAAAAGACCTCACTTGGGCAACAATACAGAGGACCCGTAATTGGACATGAATGCATAGAACTTGAACTAAATGTGCAGATGACTTGTACGAACAACATGGGACTTGGAATTGAACTGAACTACAAGAAGTGGAACCTAAGTTCTAAAATGCACAATCAAGATCTAAATTCAAATGCAAATAACAATCTAATACATTCAAACAAATACAAGCAAACAGCAGGGGACTCGTGACGAACAGGACCTCGATGCATACAAGCAATGAATAATAGTTACTTCACAGTATCTGAATAATGACAAACAAATCTCAACTATCAAGACCTATGAATACATGAGACAAGGTACATAATTGATGATACTGATGAATGCAACAAACTCCCACAATAATCCCTGTGAGGTCAAATGCACTATACTTGCAAGCAAATAGCAGTCACCTGCAAAATGCACGGGTATCTCCCATCTGCATTAATGAGGGTCAAGATACGAATGCAAAAATCCTTTTAATGCATATGAACAGTGATATTCAATCAAGTCTAAATAATGTCAATCCACTGTAAAGAATATAAATGTCTTCTATATGCAACAATGAAGAACTCGACGCACAAGCAACACTTTGCCTATTGATTGAAGAAGGCAACATTGTCAATTGATGGTGGAAGACCCATCCTTGCAAACAAGTAAATTAACCCACCTGAAATTGGTGAAAGGTGGATATGATGCAGAAACAATGGCTCTCTTACGAATATTTTCAGGAGGTCGTAGCGAATACAACTGGTCCCTGTAAATAAGCACGAGCCGCTTGTGGATAACAGTAGTGGGGTACATCGTAGGTACAACGAACCCTTGTGGATACAAATACAAGTAACACCTACAACGACGGTGATTGAGTTGCTGCAAAGTATGTTGGGTATAAGGACAACTCGACGTACGCAGAAGGACACTTCCTGGCAGAATGGAAGAGATGTTTGAAAATATTATAACTAAACTTTCTGGTGTTCCAAAGCTTCTTCTTAGTCCTATACTTAAGAAGAAAACAGTTGTGGTGTCCACAAACACCGGAAGTAACAAGTCTACTATGCTAAAGAGCTTGAAAAAAGTCTCTTTCAAGGTAGTGGACACGAATTTCAAGAAAGACTCCTCCAGTGAATGAGAAAAGGAGAGTCAACATCAGGACGATGAGGTGCTTCATGACATCCGGATATACCACCACCGGGTCCGCAACACTCGGATTAGCGGACATAAGACGTATATTATATAATACCCAAAATGTCCAAATGATTTAAGTATAAAATTCCTCTTTTAAATTCGAACATGTTGACATATAGAAGTAAAATTCTTACTCTAACTATTTAATTAATAATATAGTTATTAAGTATAATTTAAATAACAGTCAACTTAAATATTGAGCATTAGTTAAAGTATCTAATTAGCATAACTTTAATGTATAGATTTTTAGTACTTATTATACTGTAGCAATTCCACTTAAATCAGCATTCATAAAGCTGATGGGATCGTATGGCTGGGAATGAATGGAAGGGTTAGTGGAGTTAGGAATGTAAATATAATATTAATAGTATGATAAGTCTGTCCTATTGAGGCATTAGCATTTCCTTTTCCCCACCCATCACTCTCTGGACATTGAACATCAGAAGGAGCTGGAGTTGCTGCTTGGGGGCGGTTGCTGTAAGCTGCTGTTTAAGGTAAATTTCAGAGAGCACAATTAAGGAAAAAAAATTATAAATGGTTACCATTATGGTTGAAGTTCTGGAAGTCTGTTTAAATGCTGAATTACTTGCTAAAATTAGTGTAATGTTGTTTGAAGTACAATTTTTTTTAAGACATCAATATACGGATTGTTCTTTATCGTTTTGTGCTGAACCAGTGGAAATAAGAGATAAAGGTTGATGTGGTGTGCTGAAAATCAGTGAAAATGAGGGATAAGGTTTGCTTTTGTTTCCTGAAATCAGTGCGTAAGCTGAAACATGTAAGGATGGTTGTTGAAAGTAAGCATGATGATCTTTATTGAAAACAGTAAGGAAAAGGGACGATTGTTTAATTCAAATGTGGCTAAATGTTGCATGTAAGGAGGGGAAGTGAATAAAGGAGGCTTACGAGCAGAGAGGTCCCCTCGAGGTGAATGAAGAGAAACTTTTGTGAGGTAAACTTATAAGGCTTTCAAATAAACTATTATATTTTATTTGAATGCAGTTTTGAATGACAAATAATTTCACTTTAGATTTTATATAAGAGGAAACGAGGCAGAGGTACTTTAGGAGAACGAATTTACCCGACTTCCCTAGAAGATGAGGTGAGATATCAAACGATGCATAGAAAATAATGAAATTTTATACAATTGCAAATGCATTTCTGTTATATTTATGAAGCAGTATTTCAATTTATTCCACTTTGTTTATATATGTGAATTCTTGATATGATTATGAAAATGGACATGAGAATGAAAGAGTATAAAGTTATTTAAGTCATATATGGGTAATAAGCCCGCACAAGAAAAGGCGAAAGACCTGACGAGGTAAGCTTATACTCTCAAGTCTAGAAGTTGGGAATTTGGACCCAACCCTGAATTGAGAGAACAACTTCAATTCTAAAAGTTAAGAAGCTAGACCAAACTTTGAATTGAAAAGCTGAAATGGTGCAAAAGCTTATAACCATCATATGACCTGCTTAAAAATGTTAAACAATGAGTAAGATGGAAAGAAATTATGCATTTCTTATGACGAGTAATTTAAATTAATTGTTAATAATCTTATTATTATTTCTTATACATTGCTTGTGTATTTCATTGGGTCATAGTTCATTGGCAGTGGTTGTACTGCAGGCAAGGGAAAGGAGCCCGTAGGGCATTAAAGGGGTGACTGTTCTTTTTGGGTGTACAAATGATCTAAAAAGAGATCTGAATGATAGTTGTGCAGACTTTTTGGATATGTAAGTAAATTTTAAAAGTTTTAGTTGAGCTTTGTATGCACTTTGATTATATTTGATGTTAGTTATGTACATTACATGCTTCCTATTACTAAAATGTGGAGTTTGATATGTTGAAGTATTGGGAGAATCTAAATAGATTTCTTTCATTCTATTCTATTCTAATTTAACCATTAAGAGGGAATATTGGGGTGTGACAGAAATTGGTATCAGAGCCTAATTAAAATCAAATGGAAACATAATCGAATTTAGAGCATGAAGTAGGATGAGATATTATGAATTTGATATATACAGAGCTATAGGTTGAATCAAGTTTAATGAAAGTATGCATAACATTTTAGTATAATAGCACATGTGCATAACAGGCTTATTTAATGCTTTTAAATGATTATGTTTATTAATATTAGTATATGTATTATATGAATTATCTATATGTTACAGATAAATATGTCTAAGAAGTTGCCATAAAGAATGACTGGTCAGTCTTCCAGGCTAGATACGGAAACATAAATGTATGAGGGAAACAAGTCTAAGGTGCTTCAAGATATTATGCAATTGATCTCACAAGTGGTAGATAAAATGGCATCTATGCAGAAATCTTCTACCAGTAGTGGACCTAGATCAGAAAGTGACAGTGAGGTGGATCAACATTTAAAATTATTTTAAACTTTTAAATCTCCAACATTTAAAGGTGCAAGTGATCCAATAGTGGCCGATGCATGGTTGTTGAAGATTGAAAAGATTTTAGATGGTATGATATGTTCTGAAAATAGAAAGGCACCATTAGCTACATTTGTACATTTGTGCTAGAAGGAGAAGCAGAAAGGTGGTGGCAAGCATAACATAGAGAAAAATTTGGACAGTTGCCTATCACTAGTATACATTAGGACGATTTTGTAAGGGTATTCAGAGACTGGTTTATTCCTCCTTCAGCCAGACTAGTTCTGCAAGACAAATTCTTCAATCTTACTCAGGGTTCCAAGAAGGTTATGAAATATGAAGCTGAATTCACATCTTTGTCCCGTTATGCACCACACTATGTCAGCACCCAGGAGGAAAAGTGTCACAGATTTTTGAGAGGCCTGAGGGATCAGTTACGATTTGCATTGGCGCCTTTTGATATCAGTGAATTCTCAACCTTAGTGGAGAGAGCCAGGAGAATTGAAAATGAGCTGAATTTTTCTAAGTACAGTTTGGAGCAACAACAAACAGGAAAAATGAAGATATTTGAAAATGATGATCGATTCAGAAATAAGAAGCCAAAGTTGGAGGATAAGCAAAAATAGAGTCTGTTACAAGGATATCAGGGCTATCAAGAACAGGCATAACATAAGAGATATCTAGAAGGCAATCACACAAGAAAAACTCAGTTTCAAGGGAGGCCAACAGTGCAAGGAAAACAACCAATTCAGTTAAAAGTAGAAGCATTAGATGTTAAAAGCAATCAACCTGTGAAAGCTAGAGTGTTTGTTATTACACCCCAAGAGGCCAAGGATTCATAGGAAGTGGTTACAGGTATACTTTAGACTTCTAACAAGTTTGGCAGAGTTGTTTTTTATTCTAGTGCATCCCATTTGTTTATTTCTAAAAAATTCTGCTCTGATTTATCTTTGGAGATTGTATGTTTTACGCTTACCTTACGTGTTATGATGCCAACGGGGGATAGTTTGTCTGCCAATAGGATGTGTCTTATAAATTTGATTATTCAGGGTTACAAATTTTCAATAGAATTGATTATAGTGCCTATTAAAATGATTGATATCATCTTGGGAATGGATTGGTTAGTTAAACATTTCACTACAATTGAATGTTAGAAGAAAAGAATACAATTTAATTTACCAAATGAGAAGTCGTTCTATTTTCCGGTGAAAAGAATGCAACTTCCTCTCTTGTGAGTGCATTGAAGATGAGTAAATATTTGAGGGGTGAGTTAGTATTCTTAGCCAAATGGAGGTCTTAAATAAAGATATTCATGCATTATAGAATGTTCCAATTGTCTCTGACTTTTTAAATGTATTTCTTGAAGAGTTACATGGATTACCACCTGAAAGAGAAGTTGAATTTGGTATAGAATTACAACCATGAACATCAGCAATTTACAAATCTCCTTATAGGATGTCCCCTAAGGAATTGCAGGAGTTAAAAATGCAGTTACAAGAATTGATGGATAAGGGATTCATATGAGCTAGCTATTCACCTTGGAGTGCACCTGTACTTTTTGTTAAGAAGAAAGATGGATCTATGAGAATGTGTATTGGCTATAGAGAGCTGAACAAAGTGAAAATCAAGAACAAATATCCACTACCCCGCATGGATGACTTGTTCGATCACTTAGTCGGTACCACAGTATTTTCCAGAATTGATTTAAGATCAGGATATCATCAAGTGAGAGTTAAAGAAGCAGATGTCACTAAGACAGCTTTTGGGACCAGGTATGGTCACTTTGAGCTTAGAGTTATGCCTTTTGGGTTGACAAACGCTCCTGCCGTCTTTATGGATATGATGAATCAGATTTTCAAATACTACATAGATAAGTTTGTGATTATTTTCATTGATGACATTTTGATATACTCGAAGACTGATGAGGAGCATGCTAAACATTTAAGGATAGTTTTGGAAACACTGAGGAAATATCGATTGTATGCAAAATATTCAAAATGTGAATTTTGGCTAAGAAATATTTCCTTTATGAGACATATTATCAGTGGTGAAGGAATTTCTGTAGACCCTCAGAAAGTAAAAGCAATTATGGAATGACCAACACCAAAAAATGTTACAGAGATTCATAGTTTTCTTGGACTAGTAGGATATTACAGAAGGTTTGTCAAAGGATTTTCACAGATTGTTATGCCTTTGTCCAAACTAATAAGGAGTTAAAATTTGAATGGACAACAGAATGTGAGAAAAGCTTTCAAGCATTAAAAAAGCATCTCACAACAGCCCCAGTATTGATACTTCCCTCAGGAACAGAAAGATTTCAGATTTACAGTGATGCTTCCTTGAAGGGCTTGGGATGTGTTTTAATGCAGAATAGAAAGGTGATTGCTTATGCATCTCGACAGTTGAAGCCCCATAAAAGAAATTATCCCACTCATGATTTGGTGCTGGCTGCAGTGGTATTTGCTCTGAAGATTTGAAGGCATTATTTATATAGGGTAAGATGTGAAATTTTCACTTATCACCAGCTCCTAAAATATATATTTTCACAGAAGGAATTAAACTTGCGACAAAGAAGATGATTGGAACTCATCAAAAATTATGATTTGGATATTCAATATTGTCCAGGAAAAGCCAATATTGTGGCTGATGCTTTGAATATCAAGTCTACAGGAATGATAAACTGGATGATTACTCAGGAGGTTCAATTGATAAGGAAATGAAAAGTTTGCAATTGGAGATTAGAAACTTCAAAAATGTGGAATATTTGCATCAGATGACTGTAAAGCCCACTTTAACAGATTGTATCAAAGAAGCTTAAAATTTTAGTAGTGAATCTTCAAAATTGATAGAACAGGTCCAATCAGGGAAAAGACCCAATTTTTCTGTTGATGTTAATGGAATCATTAGGCATAAATCCCAGTTGTGGGAACCTAGTGATCTGGAGTTGAGAAGAGAAATTTTGCAAGAAGCTCATCATTCTGGCTATACAATTCATCCGGGCAGTACTAAGATGTATAAAGACTTGAAAGTAACATTCTGGTGGTCGGGTATGAAGAAAGATGTTGCTGATTATGTAGCTAAGTGTGAAGCATGTCAAATTGGGAAAGTTGAACATCAAAGACCTAGTGGATTACTGCAATCACTACCTATCCCCGAATGGAAGTATGAAGAAATTGCAATGGATTTTGTTTTTGTTATGGGATTTCCCATATCTAAACAGGGTCATGATAGCATTTGGGAGATTATTAATAGACTAACAAAATCAGGTCACTTTTTACCTATCAAGCAAACTGATTCAGTAGACTTGCTCTTCCAGCTGACATGTCAGATATACATAACATTTTTCATGTGTCATTGCTAAAGAAATGGGTTACAGACACCCATCAGAGAATTTCACATGATGAAATTGAGCTACAAAAGAATTTGACTTATATTGAAGAACCTGAAAGAATACTATATTTTGATACTAAACAGCTTAGAAATCGGCAAATTCCTTGTATTAAAGTGAAATGGAAATATATGACAGAAAAGGAAGCAACTTGGGAAAGAAAAGAAGATATTAGACTGAAGTTCGCTCAATTATTTGATAACCATTAAGCTAAGGAATTTCAAGGACAAAATTTTCATAAGGGGTGAATTATAATACCCAAAATGTCCAAATGAAAGTATAAAATTCCTCTTTTAAATTCAAACATGTTGACATATAGAATTAAAATTCTTACTCTAAATATTTAATTAATTGTATAGTTATTAAGTATAATTTAAATAACAGTCAACTTAAATATTGAGCATTAGTTAAAGTATCTAATTAGCATAATTTTAATGTATATATTTTTATTACTTACTGTACTGTAGCAATTCCACTTAAATCAGCATGCATAAAGCTGATGGGATCGTATGGCTGGGAATGAATGGAAGGGTTAGTGGAGTTAGGAATGTAAATATAATATTAATATTATGATAAGTTTGTCCTATTGAGGCATTAGTATTTCCTTTTCCCCACCCGTCCCTCTCTGCACATCGAACATCAGAAGTTTTCAAGCCGCAAGTTAAGGAGCTGGAGTTGCTGCTTGGGGGCGGTCGCTGTAAGCTGCTGTTTAAGGTAAATTTCATAGAACACAATTAAGGAAAACAAATTAGAAATGGTTACCATTATGATT
This sequence comes from Dendrobium huoshanense, assembly GCA_016618105.1. Lineage (NCBI taxonomy): Eukaryota > Viridiplantae > Streptophyta > Magnoliopsida > Asparagales > Orchidaceae > Dendrobium > Dendrobium huoshanense. The sequence goes on along the minus strand of CM028342.1, from coordinate 34,625,471 downwards.
GAAATTCTGGAAGTCTGTTTAAATGTTGAATTACATGCTAAAATTAGTGTTATGATGTTTGAAGTGCAGTTTTTGCTTAAGACATCAAGATAAGGATTATTCTTTATCGTTTTGTGCTAAACCAGTGGAAATAAGAGATAAAGGTTGATGTGGTGTGCTGAAAATCAGTGAAAATGAGGGATAAGGTTTGCTTTTGATTCCTGAAATCAGTGGGTAAGCTGAAACATGTAAGGATGGTAGTTGAAAGTAAGCATGTTGTTCTTTATTGAAAACAGTAAGGAAGAGGGACGGTTGTTTAATTCAAATGTGGCAAAATGCTATATGTAAGGAGGGGAAGTGAATAAAAGAGGCTTACGAGCAGAGAGATCACCTTGGGGTGAATGAAGAGAAACGTTTGTGAGGTAAACTTATAAGGCTTTCAAATAAACTATTATATTTTATTTGAATGCAGTTTTGAAGGACAAATAATTTCACTTTAGATTGTATATAAGAAGAAAGGAGGCAGGGGTACTTTAGGAGAATGAATTTACCCAACTTCCCTAGAAGACGAGGTGAGATACCAAACGATGCATAGGAAATAATAAAATTTTATACAATTGCAAATGCATATCTGTTATATTTATGAAGTAGTATTTCAATTTATTCCACTTTGTTTATATATGTGAATTCTTGATATGATTATGAAAATGGACATGAGAATGAAAGAGTATAAAGTTATTTAAGTCATATATGGGGGATAAGCCCGCACAAGTAAAGACGAAAGACCTGACGAGGTAAGCTTATACTCTCAAGTCTAGAAGTTGGAAATTTAGACCCAACTTGGAATTGAGAGAACAGCTTCAATTCGAAAAGTTGGGAAGTTAGACCTAACTTTGAATTGGAAAGCTGAAATGGTGCAAAATCTTATAGCCATCATATGACATTCTTAAAGATGTTCAATAATGAGTAAGATGGAAAGAAATTATGCATTTCGTATGACTAAAAATTTAAATTAATTGTTAGCAATATTATTGTTATTTCTTATACATTGTTTGTGTATTTCATTGGGTCATAGCTCATTGGCAGTGGTTATACTGTAGGCAAGGGAAAGGAGCCCATAGGGCATTAATGACTGTTCTTTTTGGGCGTATATATGTTTTGGGTGTACAAATGATCTAAAAAGAGATCTGAATGATAGTTGTGCAGACTTTTTGGATATGTAAATAAATTTTAAATGTTTTAGTAGAGCTCTGTATGCACTTTGATTATATTTGATGGTACTTAAAGTACATTACATGCTTTCTATTACTAAAATGTGGAGTTTGATATATTGAAGTATTGGGAGAATCTAAATAGATTTCTTTCCTTATGTTATATTCCAATTTAACCGTTAAGGGGGAAAATTGGGGTGTGACGAAAATTGGTATCAAAGCCTAATTAAAATCAAATAAAAGCATAATCGGATTTAAATCATGAAGTAGGATGAGATATTATGAATTTGATATATACAGAGCTATAGGTTGAATCAAGTTTTAATGAAAGTATGCATAACATTTTAGTATAATAGCACATGTGCATAACAGGCATATTTAATGCTTTGAAATGATTATGTTTATTAATATTAGTATATGTATTATATGAATTATTTATATATTACATATAAATATGTCTGAGGAGTTGCCGGAAAGAATGACTGGTCAGTCTTCCAGGCCAGATACGGAAACAAGAATGCGTGAGGGAAACAAGTCTAAGGAGCTTCAAGATATTGTGCAATTGATCTCACAAGTGGTAAATAAAAAGGCATCTATGGAGCAATCTTCTACCAGCAGTGGACCTAGATCAGAAAGTGGCAGTGAGGTGGTTCGACATTTAAAATTATTTCAAACTTTTAAACCTCCAACATTTAAAGGTGCAAGTGATCCAATGGTGGCTGATGACTGGTTGTTGAAGATTAGAAAGATTCTAGAAGGTATGATATGTCCTAAAAATAGAAAGGTATCATTGGCTACATTTGTGCTAGAAGGAGAAGAGGAAAGGTGGTGGCAAGCACAACATAGAGAAAAATTTGGACAGTTGTCTATCACTAGTATACATTAGGACACGACCCTCCTAAGCAGATAAAAAGGAGTCGACATGGTTTAATTATAAAATGCCCCCAAATAGTCGCATGGGCCTCGGCAAGCGTGTTATTAGTACACACGTGACGTCTAGGAATGTTGCGCGAGTTATTAAATTTGAACCTGACCCTCCTAAGCAGATAAAAAGGAGTCAACAAGGTTTAATTATAAAATGCCCCCAAATACCCACATGTGCTCCGGCGACGTGTTATTGGTACACACGTTACGTCTAGGGATGCTGCGCGGGTTATTAAATTTGAACTCGATCCTCCTAAGCAGATAAAAAGGAGTTGACAGGATTTAATTATAAAATGCCCCCAAATACCTGCATAAGCCCCGGCAAGTGTGTTATTGGTACACACGTGACGACTAGGGATGTTGCGTGGGTCAATAAGTGAATTCAAGTTCGAACCCGATCCTTCTATGCGGATCAATAGGAGTCGACAGGGTTCGAACCATCAAATAAATATACGTTTGTGGCGACCGGTATATTTATTTTAATACATTCATATTAAGCCTTCAAGGCCTATAATCAAGAGGATTTACTACTAAATGCATGAAGCCTACAAAACCTGATCCCCTATCGACAAGTTGATAAGATCGACAAGGTTTCATCAAATGGAAATGACCTTTTAGTACACCCCGATGATGGCCGTGTTGAATGTGAATCTCAACCGGAGGGGTTAACCCCAAATATTTCAAAATGTCATCCCGAATATCCGAAAATCTCAAAATCTCAAAATCCCAAAAATATTTAAAAATGGAAATCAACCCATCAAATAATTTAAAGCAAAATTCATCCGCTATCCGCAACATTTTGTCGAAGTGGAGAAATTTGAATATAACTTCAGCTCATATAGAACTAAATGCCTAGTCGAAAATATCACTATGATACATTTTCAAACAATCTCCTACCAGTAAGGACATGATACGTGTCATCTAACCGATGGTTTTGTCGTCAAATGGCACCGCAGGATAAACGGTTATGACCCGGAGCCCTCTGAACCTAGTGGTTTTGCCGCCAAATGACACCATGAAATACCGGTTATGGCCAGAGCCAATACGTTCTTAAATGACATCAAATTCTTGAGATATGAATCAATAGGATATGATTAATATGGCACAAATCCCTCTGTTAGCTAAGATGGATTCAAATTTGTCCCCTTAGACAAACATTCATCCTAGGTCTATAAGGTCCCCTTGGACGAAATAACCCATGGCTGCCGACAAGGATTCTTCTGTCAAGTTAGGTCGACTACCTCCTCTGACTAAGTAGACCAAGGACCACGATGGCCCGGGACGACGGAACTATGGGATCTTGATCGGCTCTATCATCCATTCCCCCACCATCCGCTTTAAGTGCAATATGGTGATATTTTCATTTTAAATATCAAATCTTCCAACCCAAATTTCAAACACTCGAACTTTTCAAATACATATGCCCATGCTGCTACTATATGCCACATAACAAGTATCTCTACATATCCGATTGACGACTAGCCTTAATCGAAAGTTCTCTCTTGTGATCGGAAGGGTTAATTAACTATAGGGGTTTGCGCCTATAGGAAACCAAAACTCAGATCATAAAGTCCTCGCAAAATGAGGGAAAAATCTTTGGGTAGTGTCTTATCTACAAACCCATCTGCATTCCAAAATTTACCCCGGAACTTAATTATGTTAAAACTGCCCTCGCCAAAGAAAAAACAAACAGTCGAGCGGAGGTCGGGGTCGAATTTTCGGAGCCCACACAGTAAAATAACAATGCAATTCCATCTAATGATTTTTTTATGTATAGGAGGTTGTTGGATTGTAATGCCTATCCGAGAGGGTGTAATTCTATTGAAAATGCATAGCACATTATTGTAAGTTATGAGAAGCTTCGTCCAGTAATTCAATCTTAAATTATGGGAGTTTGATGTGCCGATATTCTATTCTCTACATGATTGTAATAAGATTCTAGAAAAATTATTTACTATTGATCCTTTCATTGGGAATATGTACTATTCAGCTATCTGTTTTTCTTGGAAGAGCAGGAATAAGATTAAACATGACGGAAAGGAAGATGGTTTGTGTTTGTGGAATCTAATGCTGTCAATTTTGTTGTTGCATCGTTTACATTTAATCTATATTCGGCAAAACTAGGGTGCGAAACAGCTTCATCAACTGTCTCATTCCTTTTGGCACCCTCCTCCCGAATGGATTAAAGTAAATATCGATGCTTCTTTGTTGAGATTAAATAAATTTGGTATTGATGGAGTTTTCAGAGATTGTAAAAGAAGATTCTTATTTGCTTTTGATTTCAGCGGTCTTCATTGGGACATGTCACAACTGGAGATGTTAGCTATCACCTCCTTGAAGAAAGTTGTACAGGATTGGATGCTTGATGCAAAAGGAACAATTATAGAAGGAGACAATTATAATGTTATCAAATCCATTCAAAGCTTGCTGAATAAGAATTATCCGAACAAGAATTTCATTATCATAGAAGATTTACCTTTTGTAAATTGTTTTAATCAAGTTTTAATTCATTTTTCTAATAGGAGTTGTAATACATTAGCTAATTACTGTGCTAACTATCCTCTTTTTTCTGATTTCATTTGGGATATTAGTTGTAATAAGATTCTTCCTTTATTTCATTGTTAAAGGAGGAATGTGACAGTGTTTCTATCACTATTTAGATTGTAATTAGGCTTCTTTTAATAAATTGCCATGAGCATTTCTTCAAAAGAAGAACAAACTAGAGAGCAAAAAACTATAATTGTTAGAGGACTACCAAGAAACGATGAAAGTGGGCAGAAACCACTAAATAATATGCAATTAAAATAACATCATCCAAATAGCAACTCCATGAACTCACCAAGGCCACCGAAGGAAGCAAGGTGCAAGCTTTCCTGGAGCAGCCGTGTGAACACCCGTCACACTCCTCACTCATGCATAACCTCACCTTCTTCCTCTCTAAGCCCAAAGCTCTCTCAAGAATTCTCCTTCAGAGTTCCTTTAACAGCCAAAATTCTTTTTCCAAAGACTTCATTGAGTTGCTTAAATACAAAGTTTCAAAAAACCCTAAATTTTCAATTAGTTTGTCTTTATTGGTACAGTATGATATGTGTTCGTACATTACAAATAGTTTAAAATCAGATGTTCGTCCAGTATGATGGAATAGTCGTTCAGATAAACTGTACAAATTTTGTATACTTATCATGCAGTACGATCGTAAATTCGTACGGTACGATTAGTTCATATTCACTCTGTTCATACAAGATAATCATTGGGATAATTGGAAATCATCACTATCGATCGTCCGGTATGATTCAAATCGTACAATACGTTAAGTTCAAATATTACAGGTTCGTACATTACGATTAACATCGTACTATACGATTAGTTCAAAAACCAGAGTTTTCGTCCAATACGATATTCAGGAAACCAAATATCATCTTTGTCAATCGTACGGTACGATCTTCATCGTACAGTATGATTAGCCAAATTTATTAAACCTTGATTTAACTGACTAATCACGGGAGATAATTCAAGTAAGATTTCAATTATCATACGGTACAATTAGGATCTTATAATACAATTAGTTGAAAATTAGATTTTGAAAATACTTAAATTATCTGGCATATAGGGTTTACTGATGGAAACCAATAATACAATATGATCTACATCATGCAGTACAATTAATTCATTAGCATTAATGACATAATTAGTCGTTAACATTATTTTAATATATAATTGATCGTACAATACGATAGTAATCATATGATACGATTAATTCAAAAAATCTCAGCTCACTTTTTCTCACTTTCAACGGTCGTCAATTTAGCATACTCTTACATACCAGACTCAAGAAATATAAAATAAAGAAAAATGAAAAATATACCTTTTTGAAAAATATCTTATTCTGCCCAAACATGAGTCTTGATCAATCTTGGATGGTTTTTTGCAATCCAGGATCCCTTGTGATTTTGACGATAAAAAACATTATTGATTGAAATTTTTTACTTCTCCTAGCATATAAATTGTATATTATTTTTTTATGTGTAGTAACATTTCAAAGACAGCATTACCTCTAGGTCACCAGAAATTCTTCATATTGATCTATTTGGACATGTTAGTACAGCCAGTCTAGGAGGGAAATCATATGATTTTGAGATTATTGATGATTATTCTAGATGCACCTGGGTTATATTTCTAGCACAAAAGAAAGAATCATTTGAAGAATTTAGAACATTCTTCATCTGGATACAAAGAAAATCAGTATATGAGATATCGACAATTTTTAGTGATCATGGTAGAGTGTTTGAAAATGAAAAGTTTAAATCTTTTTGTCAAGAGGTAAGGATAGAGCATAACTTTTCTGCCCCTAAGACCACTCAGCAAAATGGAATAGCTAAGAAGAAGAATAGGACATTAATAAAAGTTGTTAGAGCCATATTAGCTAAATATTCTCTCCCTAGATACTTTTAGGCATAAGCAGTAAACACTACTTGTTATGTGTTGAACAGGGTCAATGTTAAATCCAAATTAAATAAGACATCCTATTAGTTCCTTAAGGGTAGGACACCCATCCTATCTCACTTGCATGTCTTTGGTTGTAGATGTTTTATCCATGTTTTAAAATTGCGCAATATGAGGCTCGCCTTAAGGCCCGCCTTTGCGCAATTCCAGTAAAAACGCCTTGATGCTTACGCCTCGAGTTTTTTTTATGAGGCTTGCGCCTCAACTTGGTTGAGGCCCGCCTCACCTCACTGGCATGAGGCTTACACCTCATGCTATATATATATATATATATATCAAAACTTACAAATCTTGAAGCAAATGCCCGACATTGGACTCTATGGGAGAGGAAGAAGGGGAGAGAGCAATTCATCATAATGATGATTCAAATGAAGAACCCCCTAAGTGATGACAGTGCTGATGACTTATGAGTTCTTATGTGATATATCATTGTATTTTTTTTTTGGAAATTGGAATTATATGTTAATGAAAAGAATACTGGGATTTCGAAAAGATAGAATTTTGAGTTGAAATATATTTCACGTTGTTTTATTATTGGGATATTTTGATTTCACTTCATATCTTATACTTTTTTATGTTTTATATTATTCATTCATTAGTATATAAAAAATTTATCATTTTATGTTTACGCAATCTTTTGATTTTGAGGCTTACACCTCGCCTCACAAATGAAAAACGCCTCAATACCCGAATACGCAATTTTAAACATTGGTCTTATCCTGATTAATGAAAAATCACCTCTAAGAAAATTTGATTCCAAATCTGTTGAATGAGTCTTATTATGATATTCATCTGTAGGTAAACCCTAGCAGACTTTCAATAAGAGGACCTTAGTAGTAGAAGAGTCTACCCATATCGTGTTTGATGAATCAGATAAAAACCCTGAGCCTAGGTTAGAGGAAGAAGTAAAGATTACCCAAGAGATAGAATCCATTAACTTAGTAGATAAAATAGAATCTCAGGAGCCTTTGCCTATGAAATGGAGATACTCAACTAGTCACCATAGGGAACTTATCCAAGGACGGAAGTTGTTAAAACTATACATGGACTTAGAAAGGAAGTTAGTCATTCAACATTCATCTCAATGTTATAACCCACCAACATAGATTAAGCTCTAGCCGAAGAATTCTGGATCCTAGCAATATAAGAATAATTAAATCAATTCGTTAAGAATAATGTATGGAAATTGGTTAAAAGACCTAAAGACCAAAGTGTTGTAGGAACTAAGTGGGTTTCCAAGAATAAAATGAATGACTCTAGAATGGTAATTAGGAATAAGGTTAGATTAATGGCTAAGGAGTACAATTAGATTGAAAAAATTGATTTTGAGGATACCTTTGCCACTATAGCTAGATTAGAAGTCATTAGAGCGCTGCTAGCCTTTGCTCGTTTTAAAGCATTCAAGTTGTATCATATGGATGTTAAGAGTGTTTTTTTCTAAATAGGGTGATTAAAGAAGATATATATGTAGAGCAACTCCCAAGTTTTGAGAATTCTCAATTTCTCAATCATGTATTCAAATTAAAGAAAGGCATTATATAGATTAAAACAAACATCTAGAGCTTGATATGAGAAGCTGAGCACATTCCTCCCAGATAGAGCATTTGTTAAAAGTCGTACAAACACCACTATTCATTAAAAAATAGGATAAGATCTACCCATTGTTCAGAATTATGTTGATGATATATTGTTTTTATCCACAAATAAAAATTTATGTGATGAATTTTCAAAGATAATGAGTGAAGAGTTTGAGATGAGCATTATGAGAGATCTTAACTATTTCCTTGGATTTAGTATGAAGCATAGGGATGACGGAACCTTCCTTAGCCAATCAAAATATATCAAAGATATCCTTAAGAAATATGAGATAGATAATACTAAGACAATAAATACTCTCATGAGCTCTACTATTCAGTTATACAAGGATCCCAATGCAAAATTAGTTGATCAAAAGAAATATAAATGAATAATTCAATCACTCATTTACTTAACTATAAGTAGACCTGATATAATATTTAGTGTATGTCTCTATGCTAGATTTGAGGTTGATCCCAAAGAATCTTATATGACTGTCGTTAAGAGAATCCTTAGACACCTATTAGGCACCCAAAACATAAATATATGGTACTCTAGACATAGCTCATCCTTTGAAATCATAGGATATTCAGACTCTGACTTTGCATGATGTAGGGTAGATTGGAAAAGAACCTCAGGAAGCTGTCAGTTTGTAGGTCAATCATTGTTTGCTAGTCTAGTAGAAAGCAAAATTCAATGGCACTATCCAGCGATGAAGCGGAATACATTATCATTGGAATCTGTGTTGCTTAAGTATTATGGCTAAAGCAACAAATCTTAGATCTTGGAGTAGCAATAGGTACCATTCCTATTATGTGTGACGACACTAATGTCATTTGCATTTCCAAAAATTCAATTCAACACTCCCGAACTAAATATATAGACATTAGGCATTATTTCATTAGAGATCATAGTGCCAAGAGAGATATAGAACTGCATCATATATGACCTTCACCTAATCCCTGGAGTCCTCTCCGGGAATTTCACTAACACTATAATGACTCTCCTTTTGCCCCAACGGCAAGGCAGAGAAGCCCTTACAAAAATCAATTCCAACAAACCCAATGCGACAGATAATCGAAAGATATATCACCCTCCTGGTGACGACAACGAACTTTTAATCCTTTTTCACCCTTCTGGTGAAGGCAGTACCCACGAAATCTTTCTCACCCTGCTGTTGATTGCAGAGAACCGTCAATCCTTTTTCACCCTTCTAACGAAGGAACATATGTTCAGACAAACTGTTTAAATTTTACATACTTATCGTGCAATACAATCGTAAGTTCGTATGGTATGATTAGTTCAAATTCACTATGTTCGTACAGGACGATTACTGGGATGATTGGAAATCATCATTGTCGATTGACCGGTATGATTCACATTATACAGTACGTTCAGTTCAAATATCAAGGGTTCATACAGTACGATTAATATTATACTATAAGATTAGTTCAAAAATCAAGGTCAATACGATATTTGTGGCGACCAAATATCGTCCCTATCAATCGTACTGTACGATCTTCATCGTACAGTACGATTAGCCATATTTATTAAACCTTGACTTAATTGACTAATCGCAATTAATAATTTAAGTAAGATTTCAAGTATTATCCAATATGATTATAATCGTACAGTACACTTGATTTAAAATACGATTTTGAAAATACTTAAACATACATACTGGTACACATACTCATATTTATATAATAAATTGACACAACATGAAAAGATAAAGGAAAAAAGCAGCCATCGGATACTTGAAAATATCATGTTAGGTGCTAGACGGTTAGGGTGTAGTGCAACCTCAATTGGCAGTGCAACCTAGTGGATGCAAAACAACCTTAAGGAGGCATGCTGGTTATGATAAGAGGCCTATGGGGCATAGAGGCAATGAAACTTCAGGAGGCAACGCGAGGAACTTACAAGCAGTAAACTAAAACTATACATCTAGATATGTCATCTTCTAAGGCTAGAAAAGAACGTTATGAGATGTACTTATATATATATATATATATATATATATATATATATATATATATATATATATATATATATATATATATATATATATATATATATATATATATATATATATATATATATATATATATATATATATATATATATATATATATATATATATATATATATATATATGGGTGTGTGTGTGTGCGCGTGTGCGTGCGTGCGTGCGTTCGTGTGCGTGTGCGTGTGCGTGTGTGTGTGCGTGTGCGTGTGCGTGTGCGTGTGCGAACCATATATGCGCATGCAGATGCGAGGTATCATGTACCCAGCCCGGAGACTCAAATTATCGAGATGGGAACACACAGTCGGACAGTTAATACATTTCTTTTATAACATTAACATTTAACAAACTAACATCCAATACATAACTGAAGAGCCAATACAATAAATTTTCAATTTGAACATATACATAAATTAGTTCATATCTATTTTCATTTGATCTCCTTCGTCAATAGACGAATTCTTCTCTCTCAGCAATTTATTTCTCAAAGGATTTACCTGAAATTTCAATTTAATACTTTGAGTTTCCATAATAAACTCAATATAACAGTTAATCAATATAATCAGGTTCTTTTGCCTTTCTATTTAACATATATATAAACATTTAATATAAATGTAAGTTTTAATTATATATCTTTCAATTAATTTATTCATTTTCCTATTTCATTTATTCTTTTCCACTTTTCATTTATTACAGGAGCACCTTATAGATTTTGTATCAATGATGGTACAACCATTTTCATTTCCATTTATTGGCATAGGTACGTTGTATCTCTAGTCATTACCATAAGATGGTGTGAACTCCTATATCTGTATGCATGCATATTTTCCCTTTTTATAACTTCTTTTTCATATTAATATTCATTCAGTTTATTTCATTTTTCCCTCACATGCCATATTAATCTATAAAGATATTATTTTTCATGTGTGTGTGTCTACATATATATAAAAACTTCAGTTATTTAGTCATTCTCAAATTTGTTGTATATTAGACATTTAATGATAGCAAATACTAGAGCATGATATAATGTTCAATAATTGTAATAAAAAAAGAAAATAAATTTGTTATCATTAACATAATCATCCACTTTATTTTCCTCAATTGATTCATTTTATACATTAAATATTCAGACAATATATATACAATGACATACAATAATTGTCATAAAAATAACAAGAAATTATAATTACTACAAAATAATTGTAATTATCCACTTTAATTATTTTTATGTGTTCAAATCATTCCAAATCCTCGATCTTTGAAATAATCTTTATTAATACAACACCTAAAAATACTTTTGCTGACTTTCAATACTTGTCTTATCTCAATTATTTGAATCATTCACTGTTTCAAATAATATTCAATTGCATCAATTATTGCTAATCAACTTATAAAATTAAATGACGTCAAAATAATATTACATTAATTTGATATCGGTAAGAGACTTTCAAATGCGTCAGGCATCATCTGTATAATATTGAATGCTTCTAATTTACAATATCTTAATTACAATTCATAATCTACGGCAAATATCTAGAATTAATCAAATTAATTACCTCAATGAAAGCTTCCTTCCTTCCTCTTTGAATTGAGACTCTCACTATTTTGATTTTACAATGAAACAATTGTACTTTATTATTTAAATAAAAAAATTATGTATTTACTTATCTAAATTTAAACTGAATAAATGAAAATTAAATAACTTACTTATTACCCCTAGTAAGAAATGGAGGGTCACTTTTTCTTCCTCCACAATTCCTTTCTCTTTCATTCTCAATTTCCTTCCTTTGCCTTTAATTATGCCATTGACTTCTTAGATTAAAATCATGGAGATATTTGCACATAAATAAAAATTTTTAACGGACAAACCTCTCTAATCCTTCTTCATCTCAATCACTGTCTTATTGATTCTTTTGCTCGTTTGGCTTAACTAGACGAAGTGAAATGGACTTATATCATTTAAGGAGTCGCAGCTTTTCATTCCCGACCACATTTCCTCGCTCATTAAAACAATTCAAACCCCTCTGCTATGTCCGCACTCGCCCTCGGCCCACTCGTTCACTCATTGTCTGCTCGCCCACTCTTTGATTAGGTTCGGTTCAACTAAGTCGGTCCAACCAATTATTACATATCTGACTTGGTAAGCATTTTGAAGAGACGATATACATTTTTTAATACAGTATATAGTTTGATCGTGTATGTATTTAAATTAATTATGAGTGACATTTGTTTTTGTACTCCTACATGTTTTTGTGATTAGCCTAAATTATGATTCATATAGCCATTCTATACAATTTTCTATAATATATAATTTTATTATATTATGATTTCACGTGCAATTGTGCAATACTATGACATCTAGTCCATGTATAAATGTCTTTATATTATACTAGTATATATACACATATGTTTATATATTAAATTTGCACACAACATGTTGAAAAGATAGGCAAAAAGCAAGGATCAAATAAGCTTAAGAAATATCGTGTTAGGTGATGATAGGTGGGGTGCAGTGTGAACTCCCTCACCAGACAACGATCTTTCTAACCTCAGTCTCTTGCCAACTACTATCCTTCTAACCTTCCTCACCAGATAACGGTCTTTCTGGCCCCAATCTCTTGTCGAATACAGTCTTTTCAACCACTGTCATTCGATTACAGTTCTTCCGACCTACGTCGCTCTCCACATGTGGTCCTGCCGGCCAAATGAACATATCAACATTGATTCTTCCAACTCCTAATGCACTCTATATGATGTATATTTGCTACTTCGAACTAAGGCCTTCTCCCAAGGAAGGGCCTCATTTGTAATCAATTGCAAAGACTAGTGGATTCATTCAAACTGGGCTATGACCCGTGGTTTTTTCCCCTTTTTAAGGGTTTCCACGTAAAAACTCTGGTGTCTCTTATGAACGCTACACCCTCTCTATCTAATATGCTTGTGTGCTGGATCTTCATATAATTATGCTTGTGTGCTGGATCTTTGTATAATGCTATGACATTACATTTTATATTTCTCTATCGTCGCGAATACTCCATGACGCAACAGTTTGGCGCCATCTGTGGGAATATGGTTCCCAACTGGGGGGCAACTTTTGCTCCAACCTCAAAAGGTCGTTCGTGTTAACATCCTTGCTGCATGAATTTCATGGGAAATAAATATGGACTGGGGGGCAACCTTGACTACAATCATGGTCGAGAAGATTCCTCCAACTCTTCTAATATCCAAGGCAATATATTGTGATCATAAAGCTTCTAGCAAATGCAACGATGCTTCCACTAAATTGCAAGCTTCATATAATCCATGGTTAGACTTCTACTCCTTATATAAGGTCTTAATCTTGACCTCAAAAAGGCAGAAACTGTCTAAAGATAGACCATTCTCCACCTTTGATTCGAGATACATGTGGCATTCGCCCCCTCCAAATCAAAGCATAATCAATCCCAGGGGATTCGATTCGACCTCTTCAATACAGGTTAACGTCATCGAGCGGTGCTCTGACACACAATCTCGGATAGGTCATACATCCTTGATGGATTCTCTCGACCTCTTCCACACAGGTTAATGTTATCGAGCAGGGCTCTGATATATAACATCGGATAGATCATATATCCTTAGTGGATTCTCTCAACCTCTTCCACACAGATTAATGTCGTCGAGCAGGGCTCTGATATACAACCTCGGATTGGTCATACATCCTTAGTGGATTCTCTCGACCTCTTCCACACAGGTTAACGTCATCGAGCAGGGCTCTGATACACAACCTCAGTTAGGTCATACATCCTTGGTTACCTTCATTGAGCAAATGCTCTGACATACAACCTCAAATGGGACATATATCTTTGACGAATTCTACTCTCTACTGTCCATCAACGAATTTTCATCGAACTTCTACCCGGCCACCAAGTGTCACCGGTATTTTGCCCGATCTCCAAGTGACGTCGACCTTCTGCCCCTCCTCCGTGTGACGTCGGTATTGCACCTGACTTCGGAGTGACGCGGCCTTCTACCCGACCTCCAAGTAGCGTCGGTCTTCTTCCCGACCTCCAAGTAATGTCGGCCTTCTACCCAGCCTCCAAGGGATGCCGGACTTCTGCCCGACCACCAAGTGACGTCGACCTTCTGCCCCGCCTTTGTGTGACGCCGGTATTGCACCTGACTTCGAAGTGACGTCGGCCTTCTACCTGGCCTCCAAGTAGCGTCGGTCTTCTTCCCGACCTCCAAGTGATGTCGGCCTTCTACCCGACCTCCAAGTGACGCCGGTCTTCTGCCCGACCACCAAGTGACGTCGACCTTCTGCCCCGCCTCCATGTGACGCCGGTATTGCACCTGACTTCGGAGTGACGTCGGTCTTCTACTCAGACTCCAAGTAGCGCCAGTCTTCTGCCCGGCCTCCAAGTGATGTTAGCCTTCTACCCGGCCTCTAAGTGACGTCGGTCTTCTGCCCGACCACCAAGTGACGTCGACATTCTGCCTCGCCTCCGTGTGACACTGGTATTGCATCTGACTTCGGAGTGATGTCGGCCTTCTACCCGGCCTCCAATTAGCGCTGGTCTTCTGCCTGACATCCAAGTGATGTTAGCCTTCTACTCGGCCTCCAAGTGAGGTCGGTCTTCTTCCCAACCACCAAGTGACGTTGGTCTTCTGCCCAACCACCAAGTGACGTTAACCTTCTGCCCCGCCTCCGTGTGACGTCAGTATTGCACCTAACTTTGGAGTGACGTCGGCCTTCTACCCGACCTCCAAGTAGCGTCGGTCTTCTTCCCGACTTTCAAGTGATGTCGGCCTTCTACCCGACCTCCAAGTGACACCGGTCTTCCACCCGACTTATAGGTGACATCAACTTTCTGCCCGACGTCCAAGTGACGTCAGCCTTCTGCCCGGCTTTCAAGTGATACCGGTCTTCCGCCTAACCTCCAACCTCACACCTTCATCTTACTCAGTAAAGGGCCCTAAGGCTGAACAGGGGATACCCATCTAAACAGAGCTAGGGGAAGGCCTCAACTTGAGAAATAAGAGAAGATAGGGGGGAGGTGCAAATTTTCTTACCTAAAATGGGAATATTTATAGTTATGTGAGGGGAAGATGAAAAGCCTCTCTAAAAATTTCTATAATTTTTTTTAAATAATTTTGAGAATTTAAAGAGGCAAAAATTTACTATCCTCATGAATACAAGAATTCAAAAAGTCATTTAATAATTTTTCTGAATTTAAAAAAATCAGGAAACATAAATGAACAATAATAATGTATATTAATACTTCTTAATAAATTAAAAGAAGTGAATCATCTTGACTTAAAAACTGAAACGTTAATAGAAATATTAATATGAATAACGTTTAACATTAATTGATATTAAAAATAATAATATAATAATGTGAGGCGTCTAAATAGTCGCTTCAATCAAGAGACACAAGGGCATACCAAACGCCTTAAATAAATAAATAATAGGGAAAGTAGCGGCATAATAGCCACCTCAATTAAAGAGGGGCACAGAGCAATATTTCTAATCTCTGGCATATAATTATGAATAATATACAACAGCTCAAGCACTATGATTAATCTTACTCATAGTTATTGAATATTGAAAGTTGGAAGAATCATTCACGATCATAGTACTAATAACTTTGATAAGCCATCCAATTGCCATATAATAAAAATTATCTAATACAAACGATGAGTCTAAAGCAATACTGATTGGATTAAATTAATGCATGCAAGCAAAATCATTCTAAATTCTCTTGCTCACAATTATAGTTGAGCATGAATTTATAATATTTTGATACTTTTTGAGTTAATATTCGGAACTTCTACACTATTCAAGATTCTCAAGTGGCGTCAAAAATTTTCTAAAAGTTGTGATGTGTAGTTTCAGACTTTTAGAACTTCGACGTCCGAAAATAGGGGGGCAACTGATACATCATCAAAACATTATCTTGATATGGCACGAATCTCAAGGCAAAATTAAGTGGAAACTTCCAAAATTAATATTGAGGTCATCCGGACTCCGATTTCAGCAAACTTATAGTCGATTTTATTGTCTCGGAATTACAAATCCAACGACACAAAAATCTACTCAATCCGAGCCCAGATGGGTCAAAATCAAATACTTGAAGCACTTTTGGAAGGATCAAACCACAATTTGGGTTATCAAATGATCTTCAATCATGACATGCTTATATTCAAATCGAGCGGCTCGACGAGACGAATCCAACGAGCCCAAGATCATCAAATTCTGATATAATTAAGACAATGAAATGTCCATTGAACGGTGCATGATTGTAGGAATCAAGATCGGCCGTCGATCTGAACCACTCCCAATTTACCCTTGATCTTCAGCTTATTTACAAGCCATGACACTCAAGAATTCTATAAATAGAACCCCATTTCCTCCTGAAAAGGGGGGAAGAGCCAAGAGAAAAGAAGGAAGAGGAGAAAGAAAGCTCCAGCCGCCTAGCTTCCCCTCAACCACCGTCGGAGTTCTGCCACACCACCACCGGAGTTCTACCACACCACCGCCAAGTTCTGCCGCACCACCACCGGAGTTCTGCCGCACCACCTCCAAGTTCTGTCGAACCACCACCAAACCATCAAGGTCATCGAAGTGCCACCCAAAGCCGGAGTGCCCCATGATGCTAAATGCCACTGTCGGACCACTACCACATACCGGAGTGTTGCCGGACCATCACCTGGGGCCCAGACTTCTTCCGGACTACCACCTGATGCCTAGAGTTCTGCCGACTATGGTCGTTCCGAACTCCCTCACCAGACAACAGTCTTTTTGACCCCAATCTCCTGCTGACTACGGTCCTCCCAACCTTCCTGACCAGATAACGATCTTTCTGGCCCCAATCACTTGTCGAATACAGTCTTTTCGACCACTGTCATTCGATTACGGTTCTTCCGACCTACGTCGCTCGCCACATGTGGTCCTGCCGCCTAAATGAACATATTAACATTGATTCTTCCAACTCCTAATGCACTCTATATGATGTATATTTTCTACTTCGAACTAAGGCCTTCTCCCAAGGAAGGGCATTATTTGTAATCAACTACAAAGACTAGTGGATTCATTCAAACTGGGTTATGCCCCGTGGTTTTTTTCCCCTTTTTAAGGGTTTCCAAGTAAAAACTCTTGTGTCTCTTATGAACGCTACACCGTCTCTATCTAATCTGCTTGTGTGCTGTATCTTCATACAATGCTATGACATTACATTTTATATTTCTCTACCGCCGCGAATACTCCAAGACGCAACATATGTGATGATGTATTACAACGTATGATTTACATATTACAGGTAATTGCAATTGACCTAAAGAATTGATATTGGCATCATGTGACATGACTGAATATTTAAAGTGAACATAATTCTAACAAGTAGCTTTATATGTCATAAATACCTTGTACTGTAGATTTGGTTTGATTATATATGATTCTTACATGCACATATTTATTTAACTATTGATGGACATGTTAAATATTATTTCCTATACTTGCCTTCTATATTAAAGATGCATATCTTTATATGCATCATTACTCACCAAATTATTATTCTGGCACTTCTTACAAAGAAGGGAGAGGATAAGGTTCATCCCAAGTTGTGACAGGTTCAATTTTAATTTTTATATTTGCATTTATCAATATAAGAAAATTTTGGATTTAGGTCAGTTGTCTGTAAATAGCTAAATATTTTAGATTTCTCATAGTTGCTCAGCGGACAAAAAATTTAAATGAATGCTGGACAGCTTCCATATATGATTGAAGGTTTTGTTATGTTTTATGATTATTCTATATCTTGATGACTTATGAAATCTAAAGTAAATTATTTACGATTTTTCCTCTGTTGCATCCCACATCAACTGTTAGGATTGGGGTCGACGTGGGGCATAATAACTTGTCATTAACTATTTTGACAGCCCTCACAAGTTGGAGGATGAATATCAAGATATTAAAGAGTCATAACAAAAATTTCATGATGTTATTACTGATGGATAAGAGTTTTGAATCATCAGGAGGAGAAACAAAGGAGACAGACACGAAGAATCTAAGAGTTAACTTAGAAATGACGATTGAGTGCAGTAAGAAAGTTGAGCCCCTAAAAAGAGGGTGGGTAGTAATAAGCATCAATATAGCAATGATCAGCAACCACTAGCTAAAAAGTCATAGCAAGGCAGACGTGATCGCTAAAGGGGTAGACAATATAAGTAACAAAATTTAGATGTGCAATAGAATTGATAAGTGTGTGCAACAGTATTTTGATGTGTGCGGTTATGTTACAATCAGAGAGATGCAGCCGCCAGACGTGGGATCACAATCAAGACTCAGCACAATAACATGAGTGAGAAAGAAGCACAAACAGTACAAAATTGGGGGATGCGAAGAGTATGTGACAAGTATAATTGTGTGGGGCACGTGTGTGCACTGATTTTGGAAGTTGATGTACATCCCTAATTGCCTTCACACGTAGCAACCTAATCTTGACAGGGATATTCCATCTAAAGAGCAAATGCCTTAGAGGACTCATCCAAAGCCCCCAGAAGAATTCGCCAAGGATAGGGAGCCACTCACCCCCATCCACTCAAAGAACTCGCCCTATGCAGGCAACCAAAAGGAACCTCACCATAAAAGCAGAACATTACCCGTCTCAGGCAAACCCAACTCTTTGAAGCTCAACTGACTCGCTTTACGGGAGGGTGTCACCCTTAGGCAATGTTGAGCCTCCAGTGCCACTCGCTTACGTCTCGAAATAATTCTCCATCCACATTGCCATCAATTTAACATCACAATTATAATATGAGGGACTATGTTGGATCAATTTTGTATAATTGATGGGTTAAATTGAGGCAACGTGATATTCTGGAACTAAATTAGCCATAGATGAACAATCCAATAACTAATTTTGAATTTTTTTTATAAATATATATATATATATATATATAGCATTAAATCAATTTTATTCACCCTACTTCTCCCGTAAAGGACCTCTAGAGTAGAAACAACAACTTGCGGAGAGCAAGCCGTGAGGAGAGGATCATAAAGGCTGTAGCGGCTGAAAACCAGATAACATAAAAGGAAATGAAGAGAAAGAATAAGAAGAAAAGGAAGGAAAGAAGAAAGAAGAGGCTAGGTACGTAAGTTTCAATCACAATTGACTCATGTTGTGGGGATAAGAAGCATGAATGAGGGGGATGTATTTTGAGATAATAAACTATTTAAGATTATTTTTATGTTTAATTAAAAGGTAGCATACAGAAAGCATTATAAGTTAATGAAATCATCATTTTTAAGTAGTTAATACAAAGTCGAAACTTCAGAGGTAGAAAAATAAGAACATGCCTCAAGGAGGGAAGCTCAACCTCTTACACATGAAGCAAAAAAATTCAAGTTCTAAATTCTATAAAATTTTATCTTATTCAGCAATTGTTTGTAATTTCAATACAACATCAAGTCTTTATCCCACTACATAGGAACACAATATATCAACAGATTCATGTCATGATTATCAGGCAAGTTTTACGCCGGCTATCGACTACTTAACACAACTCTCTACTTATCTCATTCAGGGTTTGGAACCAGACAACGGCAGTGTTAAATGATTTCAATGACAATGGAAATTTGTATGTTTATGATTACATGTTCATAAGGAATTTATTTCGTAAGCATAATGTTCCAGATTCGTGATGATGGTTTCTTGTCACATTATATCCTTGACGCCTCTACTATAATAGTTCAATTGTTATCAGTATATATCCATGCCCAATAAGTCTGTATAAGTATCAGAAATATGATTGATAATTAAATTTTGATAAAAGTCATGATATGGAGGATAGGCTAGCTAATGATTACCTACACAAGAAAAGGTAAAAGAACTAATAAGATTAGCCTTAGTAGAACCATACATGAGGTACCTAACTCAAAATTTTAAAAAGTTCGTATGTTAAAATCTAGCCTTGGAGCGAGGGATTATTAGTAAATAGTTAGCTGCGGGCAAGTTGACTGCCTATTATGAGTATAGTCTATAGTCATCACATGACTTTTCTGAAGCAGTGAACAAAGAATGAAATAAGAACAAAATTGGCAGAAAACTTGAAAATCTCATGTAGCAATTACATACTGCTATACATTGATCATTTACTAAAATGAGATACAATATATTTATTTTTTCAAAGTTATATACATCTATTAATTAAGAACTTTTCTTTTAAAGCATCTAAGGCATAATATGATTCTGCTTATGACTCTTACATTAGTTCAAAAACTAACATGCATATTGATTATTTCTTATTCTAGTAATATTGAATCCTTAAGTACAACCCACTGAGCATTTAACTCACCAATTGATATATTGCAGGGAAAGGAAAAGAGCTAGCGGGGCTTTAGGCAGGTGATTGACTGCACCATGTACATAGACCTTTTTTGGGTCTACAATTTTGGCTATAGATAGAAGTGTGAAAACCCGAAAAATGCCGTTTTAGACCTCGCACGCTTTTCAAAGCGCCGCGACAAGTTTTAAGTGAAAAATTCAATGTTGTCAGATTTCGACGGGAATAATTTTATAAAATTCTACGCAAAATTCTAAGAAGTTTGATATATAGAACTTGTATTCAATTTCGCCTAAATTAAGAGATATAATTTTTAGAAGTTCAAAAATACCCAAAGTACCCCTAATGTTTATTCAAGCATGGGTTGTTTAAGTGAGGGCATAGAGGTCTTTTGGCAAAACCCATTATCCCTCTATACAAAAAAATCGAAACCCTTCTCTTCTCCCCCATTCGTTCGTGCAGCCCGAACCGAGCGGAGAAGAGGGAGGAGCGCGCGGGTAGGAGCCGATTTCGGCGAGCTTGGGAGCGAATTCCGACGGCCAATCTTGGAGGAAAGCGTAGGGAAATCCAAGGGAGGGTTAAGGTATGTGTTTTGCAAGAGTTTTTCTTCCTTTCCCTTGAGTTTTCCCTAAGGAATGAAAACTAGGGTTTTGAGAAAACTTAAGTTTTCTTTGAGATTCTTTTGAGAAAAGTTTAGGGAAGGGTAGTGTGATGTTTCTAAACCCTAATGTGTAATTTCTTTTATCAAAATATGAATTTCAAAAATTAGGGTTTTACTTAAAATTGATCTTCTTTGAAAATGCCTTCACAAATGATATTTCTAAGGGTACGGGGAAGTTTTTATGGGAAGACATTGTAAGATTTAAGCAAAATTTTGAGTTTATGGATTTAGGATTTTTTCCAAATGTTGCTTTTTAGAAAATCTCTTAACAAAGTTTGTTCCTAAGGGTTGTGGGAGTGTTCTAATGATGAAATTTTTGACATTTTTCATAAAATACTAATTTTTATAATTTTAGTTTAATTTAAATCCGAAAATAGAATTATTTTAAATTAATTTAGATTATGGAGAAAGTGTTGTTTTGATTAATATTAAGTAATTAGACAAAACTATGAATTTTTAAAATATGTATAATTGCCTTTTTGTTTTAAATGAGAGAGAAAGAGAGAGTGAGGGAGAGAAAACTTAGGATAATTTAATATGAGAAGGAGAATGCTATTTTGATTTAGTTTGTAGATTTTAAGAATGAGAAATTGATACTTATAGATGATTAATCGTGGTGACTTCGAAGGAAGAAGGACTAGCAAGAGGAAATCAGATTCCAAACTTCTGTAAGTATGCATAGTTCTTTAATTTCAGTAATATCTCTTGTTTTCTTACATGTTTATGATTTGATAGCCTCAATCATGTTTCTTAACTCTCACCAAATAAATGATCATACAATTACATATACATTTTATGGCATTACATTATAAGTTTATATGTTATATGAATTAAGGTGAAAAGATATGATACGATATGAATATTATTTGAATGCTTGTATGTGCATGTTGAAAGGATGGAGTTCACCCCCTTATGGTACTAGCTGGGGACGCTGTACTCGTACACGATAAAATGGTAAAGGATATGGAAAAGGAAAATGGAAAAGGAGTACCTTTATGGTACAGACGGTGACTCCTGTGACGGTTGTACTATATATGAAACGAGAAAGATATGTATAATGATATGAATATGGAAAGGAAAATGAAAGATATGACTTTATGGTATGATATGTTTAATGTTATGTTGTATGAAATCATTTTATGTTATGTTCATATGAAATTGGCATTTAGCATATTGTTCAGTTTATCCTGATTGCTGTAGTTTAGAATTGTGTATTACTTACTGAGCTTTAGCTTAATGTTAGTTGTTAACATTTTCAGGTAAGCTTAAATTAATCAAATGAGTAGAAGGGGCGGCATTGTTTATCGTAGGGGAGGAGCTCCAGAAGAAAGGTAATTATGAATTTATTGAGGTTTATGTTTATGTGTTTTCAATTTGATGTTTTAGAGGCTCTTTCAAATTATTATGGAAATAGATTTAGAGATTAGATAATTTAACCTACCGTCCGACCTTTGTTCCCGCCTCGCCTGCGCGAGCTCACCGGGCCGGGTCGTGACAAGAAGGCTGGTCAGTAAGCTATAAATTAATGATTTCAGGAATGTAAAATTTTATTTGATGTTTATTTAGTATAATTATTTATTTGTATTGTTGAATATTATGCGTTCTTCTGAACATTTAATCATGAGATATAATCTAATAGCTTGAGTACAGTATTTGTTGTGATAGTCAGAACAGATTAATTTCTTCTGGGTTGATTGTGATGAATGTAATTCAGGATGGGTATTAGTGAGAAATGTATTTGATCAGATTATCCAACTCCGATACATCTTTAGGATTCATGCTATCAAGTTCAAGAGTAATCAAGAGTAATCAAACGCATAAGGTAAAGGGCTGGAATCCCTCCTTTGATACATGATAGAGTAGGGAAATTTGTTATACATTATTGACCAAGAAGAATGTATACAGATATAAAGAACAATCGGAAAGGAAATATGGAAGAGAATAAACTCAAGTATGAGGATATAAATATAAACAAGTATTTCTCTATATTATATTTTCAATCTCTTACTTTCCAATGGAGTCAACTTTTTATTTCTTAAATATAAAATGAATTACCTTGCACTACAACCAAAACATTTGGTCATTCTAAATTATGGTGCCAATTATGCAGCCATTGACTACAGCCCTTGATCAGGTGAATCCATGCCTGTATGCAAGGAAACGATGTGTAAAATGGATTTTTAGGGCTCTTCTTTAACCACATTTACTGTGCTTAAGTTTTTTGCATTAATTGCAAAACCATTTAGCTGGTAACTTATTGAAATAAATTTAGTTCAAGCGTTGAAACAAAATATAGAATCACTAACCATGAAGCCATTCCAAGGACGTTGAGGAACGGGTTGTCAAAATTGTAAAGGTGTATAGTATCTCACCTGGACAGAAGAGTTTAGCACAGTTAATAAAAACGTAGAAGTTGCAGAAGTCCAAAGTAATGTTAAAAAATATTACCGAAAAGATTATCTAACAAAACAAAATTTGACAAAAAAATGATTCACCATAAAACAAAAGAAATTAAAACTCAAGCATGCACAGAAAATTCCTACATGCATAGAGTTATAATCATACTCTAACTCTGTAAGTCGATTATGCAAATTTATTTTACTCATACAAAAAACTCTTTCGAGAAGAACTTTTAAATATAAATCCAGGACTGTAAGTCAGTTACGGAAATTTATTTTCCTTCACAAATAAATCTTTAGAGAAGAACTTCTGAATGTATTACTAATCATGCCTTATAATCTCTCAGCAAACTCAAAACAATATTCAAAAGAATGGTGTGATCATTATTATTCTTAAAATAAACCTAAATATCTTTAATAAACACTATGACAAACTAATCAAATTAAGGCTTAAAAATTTCATTCATCATATCCATAAATACTGACAGAGCATTTGTTAGTCCAAAGCTATGATACACTGACACTCCTTCCTAAAATGGCATACAACTTCGGATACATGTCAAACATGGACATTTGCTGACACTACTTGAACATAAGTCACACATGGAGATAGCGTGTCAAATTAACATAATATTTAAATAAAATAGAACGCAAATGTCCTGATATTTTATTACAATTTTCTTTTAAAATGTACTTTATAAAAATTATAATAACATATCCAACTCATATCCATGTCATATATTTTTTAAGGTCGTGAAAATCGGACCAGACGACGAATCCGGAGAAGGAGAGGTTCACAGTTCGTTCGAGTCGAATTAGGGTCAAATCGGATGATGTAATAAATAATAATATTATTAAAAATTAATAAAATTAGCTTCACCTCCATAGTCATTTAACATCCTATGATTCTCATGGCACTATTTTGGCATTCATTAAGTATATGTGACAACTCAAAACAAACTAATAATACAACAACTAAGTCTACAAAACATAAACAAAAAACACATAACACAAATGTAACATCAATTTAGTCTATAAAAAACAAATAAATATTTCAAAAATAATTTAAGTAGGATTTATAATTAATCTAATAAATGGAGAGTAACTATAACATCAACAGCAACACCAAACGACACACCTTATGGCTCCAGGTTCCTGCACGAGATGGTCCTGCCATCCCGTGGCTCCTAAATTTGCCTTATGAAAGCTATCCTAATAAGTTGAGTTTCCAAGTCTCGCTTCACCAAAATCTGCATACCCAAATGCATATAAATCATTTAAGCCAATTACGTCACCTCCATCTCCTTTATTCTCTAGTTCACCTTCACCAACAAATAAGAAATATAAAATAAAATTTTGTTTTTTTATTTTATTTAAATGATACATTCATATTTCACTAACAACTTACTATGTGTAGACTGAGTGGATGATAGATTCATATCTTCTTCTTCAACAACAGACAATGCAATCTCTTTGTATATCTCAGTTTCAACTCCTCTAAGTCAAGATCTGGTGGTGATTCATCATCATGCACCAAGAAATCTATCATGTCAATACAAGCGTAGTCCAGAAGATCATAACTTCATTTTTTAAGTTAAATCCTAAAAAATGAAACAATAACTTTAGTGACATTTTTTATTTTATTTAAATGATACATTCATATTTCTCTTTGAGTGAATTTGTTCAAAAACACTCCAATTTTTTTCGCAACCTGATGATAACAATGTTTGCCTTAGAATTTGTATAGCTACTTTCTGCAAGTTGGGAATAATTAATTCAAATATCTTCCACCACTCATCTAAATAATATGATATTAGAGAGCTTTTTAAATATACATATAGTTAAAAAAAATCTCTAAGCAATGATATTGAAAAAATAATTATCGGGTTGCATTTCCTTTGTCACCATTAGAACAATTAGTTTTCCAAAACTTTCTAAGCCATACGAAATAATCTGACCTTATTGATTACAAGTGTGGACTTAGGAAAAATGCTAATATTTCCAAGTAATTTAACAAGGTCTTGCATAACTTCTGGCATGTGACAGTAATTCTCTTTGTCGTACTGAAATTGAGAATTCAGAAAATATGTTGTTGTATGGATGCCCCACCTCAATTGAGTATCCCATCTTCTTTTAACTATACTAGTGAATGGCTTATATGATATTTTAATATCTCTAAACATAGTTTTGATTGTCTTCCATGCCCTATACATTTGGTTATAAACATATCTAAGTGATGGTTTCTCATTTGAGTCAACAATACGCAACAACCTGATCAAACGACCAACTATCTTCGAAATTGTTAAATAATCATTCCAAAACTTCAAATATAAGATAATTGCAGCTGCTTCTTTCCCCTTACAGGTTTTGGATATCCTTGAATATGTGAAGAACTTGTTAGTAATTAATGCTTAGAGGTCATGTTTATGCTAACATATACTTTTCAAAGTTATGAAAGTTGTTGCAAAATGTGTGGCTGCTGGACGTACAATTTCCTTCCAACCTGGCCTTTCTTAAGTCATGTAAGTACATAAATATGATTATAAACAAAATCGTCACCTTTGATGTTTTCCTTATTAGGTCCTCTATGAGAAGCATACTGCCCATATATTTTAAAATTAAATTCATACAATGTGCAGCACAAGATGACCAATAGATATTGTTGAATCTTTCATCTAAAAATTCTTCTGCTTTCTTGTAATTAGCAGCATTATCAGTAACAAGCTAAACAATATTTTCTGGCCCTACCCACTCAACAACCTCAGCAAATAAGGAGCACAAGTTTGTAGCATCCATAATGATAACTGAAGCATCCACTGATTTCAAAAAAGATACATCACGTAGATAATAAATCAGAAAATTTATTAATGTTATGTTCCTACCATCAATCTATCCATCTACCATAAAAGTACAACTTATGTCCTTCCAAGTATATTTATGCAGCTATCAGTAAACTATACTCCTCTTTACAATCATTAAGTAGGTTAAATCTCATGTTTTGGTAAGAGGGGAGCTTGTAACCAAAACCTATAACAGCTATACCATACACAGCTTTCTGTGTATAAACTGAATTTAAGACATTGAAAGAGATGCAACAATCGAAAAACTATATTGCTACATCTATGTCTACATGGTGAATTCTTCCTTTAAATGCTAAGACACTTTTAATTAAAGGTTGGGAACCTGGTTTTATTCTTGGGATAAAGAATGTGTCAATCTCAACAAGCTTTCTATTTTCATTTAGCAAGTTCTGATAAATATGCTTCAGAGGATTTTGATTTAGATAGAGAAGAAGAATCTCTTCCTTCCCCTACTTCAGCATCTACAAGAAATTGTGCATTATCCAACTCCTCCCGTACTAACTTTCTTTTTGATATCTCCTTCAAGTTCTCCTGCATTTAATATCGAGCATCATGAAGTTACAAGAATCTATGTTCCCCTCAAACTAGATGTTGTTTTATTCTATTTATTTCTCCTCCCTTGTATGCAATACGACAATGCAAACATTTGAATTGCCTCTTCCCATCAATTCCTTTAATCTCAGTGAAATGATTTCATACAATGTCCACTTTCTCACATACACTATAATTGGAAGCTGCACTCTGAGTTCCAAGTCCTTCCATTCTCATGTGATTAAATAAATACAATCATTAAAATTTTATGAACTTCACTTGAATTATGAACTTAAATGAAAATAAATGATGTAATCCAAGTATCCAACTCTTGCCCATATCTAATAGAAAATAAACTCTGAAATCAATTCAAGTATCCAACTTTTATCCATTCTTGCCTAACTAAATTTAAATAATTAGCTAAAAATTAATTAATGTTTAATCAAATTTAGCTTAACCTAAATTTAATTATTTCATATTAAAGTAAAAAAAAAAAACTCTTACAACTACGACTAAATTGGATGGTGAAGAATCATACAAAATCAGTCAGGGTGCATCCAAAAAAATAATTATTTTCTTTGGTGATCTATATTTTTTCAAACAAAACTCTTGAGCACCAATCTCTTTGTCAGTTTGACTTGTATGATTAGACAATATATTAATTTTTTTCTCACATCTTAATTAGGATAGACTTATGGCATACTTGTTTACTTTTGTTAACTAGGGGGCATGGTGCTTACTGTCTTATTAGAAAATGACAAAATATGACATATGGGGGGACAAGGAATAAGTATCAAATGTTATTTATTCTGGAGTGAAAATGGGAAGAGGTAGCGATGGATTTTGCTATAAAATTCTATAGATCGAGACAATGGCATAATGTTATATGGGTTGTAGTGGATCGTCTAACAAAGTCTGCACATTTTATTTTGATTTGATAGTTTGATTCTATGGACACTATCACGACCCGGCCCGGATGCTCGATTTAACGAGACGGAAACTGAAGACGAACGGTAGAATCAAATCAGTATAATTCATAAATAATACAATATACAACTTTCTCAAGTTTACCAAAGAGCCACTATTTTAAAATTTCTTCTAATACAAAATATTTGTATTAAATCATAAATTACATGTTGTCATTTGCATGTCGTCTTCTATAGACAAACTCTTCCCTTTTGACTTTTTCTAAAACTTTGGAATTTTCCTGAAAATTTTCATTTAATAGAATGAGTTTATAAAGTAAACTCAGTGGGTAACTGTTAAAAACAATTAACAAGCATAACGTATAATCTATATTGCACCGATGTGGATACGACGACACGGATACGACACGATACGGGACACATCAATTCTTAAAAATACAAGATACGGATACGGCATTAAAATATATAAATCATAAATAAAATTAAGAAAGTAATCAAAGCGTAATATTTGAAATGACAAAAAAATTGAAAGCAACATCATTTGTTGTATTGTATCTTATAATATCAAAATAAAAATAAGCATTAAATATTTAAATGTCTAGTACAACAACAAAAAAATAAACATAAATTGTCCAGCACATGAAGTTTCAACTATTCAATAGAAGGAATGATAGGATTAGTTTCTTCAGTAGTTTGTCTTTGAATTTCTATATCATCTTCAATAAATATCATAGCTTCCAATTCAGGCTCATCATGTGAAAAATTAGCAATTTCTAATATTTTCATATCCTCAAGAGATTCAAATCAATCTCCATCAACATCTCACATCTTGTTGTCTCCTTCCCTATAAGTTGGAGTTTTCCTTGAGAGAAGTCGAAGATTTGTATGCACATAAACTAAATCTTCAGCCTATTGTGGAGTAATTTTATTTCTCTTCATTGATTGAATGAACGAGTATGTGCTCCAATTTCATTCACAAAAAGAGGAGGATGAAACTTGGCCAAGCAATTTTATGACAATTATTTGAAGTAGAGGTGCTGAAGCTCCATGTATAATCCATCACTTTTACTTATAAGCTCCATGTATAATCCAGCAATAGCGCTCATTCTGATTCAGCTCAAAATAATTATTCCATGATTAATACTTCTGATTTAAACCAAGTTCGACAATGCAATAATGGAGACCTGGGAATGTATCAAGAAGATATGAATGAATTCACAGTAAGATCAAAGATTTCCAATCAGCAAAATGCCTGGAGCAGGAAGGAACATATCAAAGTTGCACAGCTTCACCTGGGTGACTTTCTATCTGAAGACGGAGCTAGTGTTAAACTCAACGAAGACAAGGTGATGGAGAATTCAGGAAAATTGCAGAATTCTCTAGTGATTAAGGTCTTTGGAGGTAAAACTCCTTTCTCAGTGGTGAGCACAGAACTTAGAAGACAATGGGCATCTTATGGAAAGTTCCACCTAACCAAGCTAAGAATGGATTGGATTCTCTGTTCATTCTTTGAAGAACAAACAATGGAGGCTATCTTTTCCAATGGACCTTGGTTTGTTAATAATAAAATCATTGGGATGGAAAAGTGGTCGGTTAACTTCAATCCAACTTCTTTGAAAGGCTTGAGTGCTCCAATTTGGATTAGACTACCTAATCTCCCTCTTCTATGTTGGGATGAGATCAACATTTGTAGAATTGCTTCCATGGTTGGTAAACCGATCTTGATTGATGGCAACCTTTTCCAATGGAGCAGGAGAGAATTTGGAAGAGTTTGTGTTCGTCTTAATTTGGACACTAAACTACCCATGGGAGTTTGGGTGGAAGGAAGTATGGGCAAATTCTTTCAAAAAGTTGAATATGAAAGGCTTCCAGAATTTTGCTATTGCTGTGGGAAAATTGGGCATAACAAAAACACTTGCTTGGAGAATTTAAATATTGAAAACAATGTTTCGATTACAACAAAGGAGAGCACAAAGGTGGTTCCTGTTGAGAAGTCAAAAATCAGTAATCCAGGAAATATGGCTGCTGTTCATGAAGAAAATAGTGAATATGGACCATGGCTACAAGTTAACTATGGCAGGAAAAGAATTTTTAAAAAAAACTTCAGGACATCTTCTCGAGATGACAAGGTGAATGCTTTTAATAAAGATGTTGCTGGTAACAATAAGACTGTTTGGAAGCCAATTGAAGCTGAAAAGGAAAACAATGAGGAGATTTCAGCTAACTGTGCAGAGGGAGTCAATCAAAACATCAGTAAGGCAAAGGAAGCTCTTCCACCTATTGAAGAAGAAGAAGGTATGAATGTTATTCCTTCTAAAAAAAATACAGTTAACAAATTCAGCATCCTTGAAAATGTAATTGAAGAAGGAGAAATCAGTTCTTCCGTGCCAGAGGAAAACCTTGTATGTGAAGACAAAGGAAATGAATATGTAACAGAGCTTATTTCAATAAGCAATAAAGAGCATAAGCTAAATTTTGAAGATAAGAATGATGGCCTTTTTGCCAACAAAAGAAAAGGCACTAAACAGCTGAAAGGTCTAGGACCTATTAATTCTACTCCTAGGAGCAGGAGAGTGGAGCTTGACCTCAAAGATAAACCGGGGTCTACTACCCCTCTTAATAAATGAACTCTTCCCTTGCTTTTTGGAATTGTAGAGGAGCTAGGAAGAGAAAAGCTTCTCTATATTTAAAAGAGTTTGTTAAAGAATATGGTGTTTGTTTTATTGGTTTATTGGAAACCAAAGTTTCTGATTTTGATAGAAAAGATGTGGATCAATTTATTGGAACTGAATGGGACTTCATCCATGTGCCTTCAGAAGGACTCTCAGGAGGCATTCTTATTCTTTGGAAATCAAACGTTTCTTCTTTTCATGTGTTAGAATCTACCTCTCAAGTTATAGTGGGAGATTTGGAGATGCTCAATGTAGGAGTTTGGAGAATAGCCTCCGTATATGCAAACAAGGATTCCTATGTTAGAAGAATGCTTTGGGAAAAGCTGGAATTTTATAACTCTAAGGAGTTACCAATGATCATAGGTGGAGACTTCAATTGCATTTTATCTAGTGAAAACAAAAGGGGAGGGAGAAGATTTAATCTATCCCTTGGAACCAAAGAAATGAAGATCTTCCTTGCTAACAATGACTTCCATGAAGTTAATTTTGTAGGTCCAAAATTCACTTGGTACAACAATAAAAAAGGGGTGAACCGAATCCTTGAGAGGCTTGATAGATGCTTTATCAATCCAGCAGCTATTTCTTCAAAAAATCGGTTCTTTGTAAGGCATCTAGCTCGGGTAGCTTCAGACCATTGCTCAATCTTATTGAATTTTACTGTTCAACAAGCTAGCAAGAAGATCATGAGATATGAGGATGTTTGGGCTTCCAATAAAGCTTCTATGGCTGTGGTGGAAAAAGTTTGGAGGAGAAATTATAAAGGCAATGCTTCAAAAATTCTTAACAGCAAAATGAAATATTCTCTCAAAGCACTTTACTTTTGGAGCAAGGCAAAATTGAAAAATCTTATTTCCCATAAGAAGGAATTGATTATTCAAATTGAAGAACTACAATTGAAGGAAGCAAACTTTGGCTTTCTCTCTGATGATGAATGCTGGAAATTAAAATCAAAAGTAGAGGAACTCAACTCTACACTTGCTCGATTAGATACTTGGTGGAGAGAAATGGCAAAAGTCAAATGGATGACAGAGGGAGATCGAAATTCAAATTTCTTTCAGGCTTATGCTTCAGCTAGAAGACATTCAAACTTTATTGCAAAAATTAAAAATGGCTCGGGGGAAGTAATAGAAGACCAAGCCACCATTCAACAGGTCTTGCAAGACCATTTCAAAGAAAAATGGAAATTCCGGAGCTGCAGCCTTGAAAATTGGCCTCATTGCTGGAATTGCCTAGAAGACGAAGACAGGAACTTTTTGAGCAGGGATTTCTCGGTAGAAGAAATGATGGAAGCTGTAAAGAATACGGGCAATAACATCTCCCCAGGAATGGATGGTATCACCTTCTCTTTTTTTAAAGCCTACTAGTTTATTATAAAAGATGACTTATGGAATGCCATTAAATCGTTTTTTGATACTTCTATTATGGATCATATATGGAAGGAGACTATTATTGTTTTGATCCCAAAAATCAGTAATCCTCTAACTCCCTCAAATTATAGACCGATCAGCTTATGTAATTCTGTCTACAAAGTAGTGGCAAAAATTCTTATGAATAGATTATCCCCAATCATGCATAAATTAATCTCTGAAGAACAAGCAGCATTCATCAAAGGTAGATCCTTATCTGATCATGTCTTAATAGCCCAAGAGGTCATGCACAAATTTAGAATTTCAAATTCTCAAAAAGGCTTTGTGTCTTTTAAAGTTGATATGGAACAAACTTATGATTCCATGGGTTGGCTAACCTTGGAAAAAGCTTTGAACTATTTTGGTTTTCCTAGTTTCTTCTCTAAACTGATTTTAGAATGTATAAAAAATTCTAAATTCACCTTATCCATCAATGGTAGCTTCTCAAATTGGATTGAAGGTAATTGCGGCTTTAGACAAGGTTGCCCTTTGTCTCCCTATCTCTTCATTCTTTGTGCTCAACTTTTATCTAATGCTTTTAAACAAAGAAGTGATTTATTGGGAGTTCGTATTTGTGCAAATGGACCTTCTATCTCTCACTTATTATATGCAGATGATGTGATTATTTTCTCTGAAGCCTCTCTTAAAGCTACTAAGCATATCAAATCGGTTTTGGCCAATTTTTGCAATTGGACTGGCTTGTCCATCAATGTAAATAAGTCTTCCATAATGTTCAGCAAAAATGTTAGAAGAAAAAGGAGGAAATCAATCAGCCGAATAATGGGATTCAATCCAGCAAATCAGATTACTTACCTTGGAGTAAAGCTTGCAATGAGAAGGCTTGTCAAAGATGACTTCAATTTCATTATTGATAAAGCATTGAGAATGACAAACACTTGGGGAGGAAGACTTATTTCCTTGGCTGGGAGAATTTTATTAACAAAATCTGTCTTGCTTTCTTATACAACTTTCCATAGTACAAATTCTCTTGTTCCAAAAAGTATTCTTGATGAAGTAGACAAAATATGCAGAAGTTTTTTGTGGAACAAATCAAATGGGAGAAAAGGCATTCATTATGTTAATTGGCAAACTATGTGCTTGCCTATCAAATGGGGAGGTAGATCTCTTCATTCTTGCTCTACTAAAGATGCTCCTTTAAGATCAAGAATTGCATGGAAATACTTGAATGATAAAGAATCCTTTATCCATAAAGTATTTTTTCCTAAATACGAAAAGTTATTGGAGAATCTGGACAGCAAAAAATCGGGATCACCAGCATGGAAAATCATCAGATCGGGTGGCAAAGCCATTAGGCCTTTCATAAGATGGAAGCTGGGTAATGGAATAGACGTTGATGTGGTAAATGATGTATGGATCTTTGATAAGAGCATTGCTAATTGGCCAACCTTCATTACTCCTATTAACTGCAGCAGTTTCTCTGTTTCAAATTTCCTAGTTAACGGAAATTGGGATATTGAGTACATGAAACAATTTCTGGGAAAAGAATTGATTAATCTTATCCAACAAAACATTATCCCAAACAGTTCAAGTAAAGATTGTATGGAATTGTTGTTTAATTACAATGGAAAATCTATATCCTCTATGGTCTTTGAATCATCGGTTAAACATGAAGGACCGAATGAATTCTGGACATGGTTGAAAAAAGCTAGATTAAACCCAAAAGTGGAATCCCTATGGTGGAGAATATTCAACAATGCCATTTCCACTTGTGACTTTCTTGAACACAAGAAATTAATCAGGGAAAACCATTGCCCAAGAAGCTGCAATGCAAAAGAAAATTTAGATTCACATTGTAGCGAATTGTATCAAACTGCAGGAAGTTATGAAATATATTAAGGAATGGGGATTTGTTTTTGATGAATTCCATTCTTTACAAGGCTGCTGTAATCATTTGTCTTCTCAATCTCCTTTCATGATTAATCTCTATTGCTCAGTGGTATATTTCACATGGAAATCAAGGAATAGCTACATTCATAATGGGAAGGAGGATAGCAATCTTAGTATTGCTTCAAAAGCAATTGGTTTTGCTTCATTCGTTAACCTTGAGAATCATAATTTCTCGGGTATATGGGATGTCAACCAACCTTATAGGTTGTCTAATTATCATTGGCATCCCCCTCCACCCGATTGGCTCAAAGTCAATGTTGATGCTTCTTTGCTACCTTCATACAAAGCCGGTATTGGAGGAGTGTTTCGAGACCATAAAGGTAGATTCCTTCTAGCATTTGGAAAACCATATACTCATTGGGACATTTCGGCTTTGGAGTTATTGGCAACTCAATCTATAAAAGAAATGCTAAAGGATTGGATGTTTTAATACAAAGGAATCATCATAGAGGGAGAAAATATCAATATCATCAAGCTCTTGAAGGAAGTCAAGAAGAATGGCAAAACAAGGTATGCAAACATTCATATTTTTGAGGAATTCAATAATGTCATTTTCAATTGTGTGGATAGAAATTGTAATAAGTTAGCGGATTTATGTGCTAACTATGGTATCTTATCTCATTTTATTTGGGATGATGTTAGTCTCAATAAGATTCCTCCTTTATTTATGTCTATATTAAAGGAGGAATCAATAGTTTGAGCTTAGTTTCTTTGTAATAGCTCCTTTTTTTCTTCAATGCTAATTGAGGCATTTTTCTTCAAAAAAAAAAAAGTATAATCCATCACATTTTCGGAGCAATTCTCCACCTATCACGCATTGACTCTTTGTCACTAAAGTCATCTAAATAACAAAAAAAATTTGCAAGCTCAATATTGACATTTTTCTCTCCTCATTTGGAAAATAATTCTTCAAACATGTCTTCCTCATATTTGAAATTTTTAAATCTTTTTGTAGAGAAACTCTTTGAGGATTCTCTTGAAGTCATTCTTTAGTTGAATATCTTCAAATAACATTAAAAGCAAATAATGAAAAAATGTTGAAATTATTAAACAACAAATTGTGAATTAATAATAAAAAGATGTTGAAATTTATCTGGAATTTAGTGAGTGAGCCAAGCAATATAAATGTGTATTACTTTTGCTCCACCTATCTTCTAGAATAGCATAAATAACATCTCAAAAGCTTGAGTCTTCATGAAGTGCCTTCCTCTCATGTCTATATATAATTTCTTTTACTTTGGCTAGCATTGATATAAGACTCAAACAGGTATGTAGAATTAATTTAAATGTATTATAAACATTTAAATTAAGTAATTATATTGTCAAAATTATTTTAAAAGCATAATAATAAATTCCTATAATGTTAATTAAGTAAATAAGGTTCATTACTTTAAGGCCATAAATTATGTAACAGCAGACAGAATAAGAAAATAAGTTAAATCTTTTCTTAATTATGAAAAGATGCATCTTATGGCAGAATTACATCAGAAGGTTGAGATCTTTTGGAATTTCGTTATGGTTGAGTGTGGGTCCCTCTCTTTAATTATCCATGACTCCATTATCCATTATATTGGATGTATTATTCTCTGTTTTGGGAGATCACACAAACCAAATTCCCATAAGTAAGAAGGTCTGAAGGACAATGGCATTGTTCGGGTATGAGAAATAAATACAAGAGGAATTCGGCGGTGGGAATTCAAAACAGCGTTTAGAGGAGAAGGTGCGGCACAATGTTCTCAACACTGTAAGGAATGGCTGAGAACAAGGGCTGAAGAAATGCAGGAATTCCTGTAGCTAATTTCGGCAAAGTGCATACAAAAATTCGCAGAAATCCTCTAGACTAAGAGATACAGTGCTGAAGATTACTGTAGCATTCCGAAATCTTTATTTTATATAGAAGTGCAGTTGAAGAAATTTTTATGATTTACATAAATATTGAGAAAGAACAGTGAATTTTATAAAGGAAGAATCAGAGGAAAGAAGAAGAAGAAAAAGAACAAAAGAATATTGGAAGAAGGAGGTAAGAAATTATAGAGTTTATTATTCACTTTTATTTTTTAAAAAAGTCATTAAGTTATATGAATGATAATCCTAATTTTACCTTTAGGAGAATTCATGGATTATATGTATAAGGAAGGTCTTGAAGTTACTTATAATCGTAGAAGAAGGCGTAGTAGGGAATTTGAGCCAACGTCTCAGCAAAAAGGGACCTCTATATAATTCAATGGCGATAATGTCAGGTTTATCTAAGCTCCATTGAATATGTTTATGAATGAGTAGCTAAATCTTTTAATGAGTAAAATTGATATTCAGTATGAATATAAGAGGAATTACTGGATAATGTCAAATGAGAATTTATGAAGTTTGCTCAAGTAATCTAACTTTTATTTATGTTTTGAATGTTTTGAATTTTATAATCATGTAATTTAAATGTTATTTCAAGTTGCACACTTATAGAGTCTCATAACTCACCAATAGTTTATTAATGTCTATTATTACAAGAAAGGGAAAGGGAAAGGTGGAAGAAGACTATCTGCAAGTATTTATAGTTTATGTTAATATTTAATCTATGTTTGAAGTCTACTTTTGCGGTTAGTAAACAGTTTATATATTGTACTATTTTGAGTTGTTTGGACTTTCTTAGTGGCTCTGTAAATGTGTTTATTGAGGTTTTAATTTGGAAGATGCTTCCGTTGAGATATAAATGGACTTATGGTTGGATGTTTTATATGAACTTCTAAAAAAGAAAAGTTGTATTAAATGTTTTTGAAAGGATAAATGTTTATGTGATGCATGTTACACTTAGTGGTACTATTTAGAGGTGCTGTGGGGTATTACAATTGAAGCTCACATCTCATAAATGAGATGTAAACAAGACTTATCCGTATCAACTACTCTCAACATCTCATAAATTGAATCTATGAAATTTAAGATGTATTCAATCTCATCCCACCATAAATCATTTAAAAGCTTCTCCTTTACATACCTAACCTTTTCAACATCATCTTCCCTATAACATGACCATTTGTCACTTATCACCATAGATTGAAGAGCATTTTTTATTTTTTTTAAATCTTCTCAATATCACTATAACTGAGGCAAACCAAATTTCAACAACTGCAAGCATCTTCAAATTAGAGAAATCATTAAACATAGATAGTCTTATGGAGTGATTCATAATAAAATTCATAATTACAAATGCATCTCCAACAATTATTGTGATCCAGTGACATTCATTATAGGTGATTTCATTTGTCTTGGTATTCTTAGCTGCACAAATGTTCTTCAAGGCAAGATTAAGCGTATGCACAACACATGGTGTCCAAAAAATATGAGGATAGGCTTGCTCTACAAGTAGACATGCATCTCTACAAACATGTGCATTATCAATAATGATCTGAATGATGTTTCAAGGCCCCACCATCATGATAACTTTGATTAAATTAAAAATGAAAAACTTATTTTATGTTGTCCTTCACAGTGTACAACTTTAATAAACATAGGATAGCTATATGTTACAACCATGAAGTTGATAAGTAGTTTTCTTTATGGATCTGTCCACCCATCACAACCATAACTCATTTTTTCCTTCTGAACTCCACTAGTAGGCTCGAGCAACTTCTCAATATTATCCCTCTCTTCATAATAACTTCGTTCTAATAACATTATATCCTGGTGGCACATATCCTGCAATATTATTATTGCATGCGTAGGTAAAGGCATTCTTGTAATGTGGATTCCTTGCTAGGTTAAAAGGAAGTCCATCTGAGTAAAACATTCTAGCTATTTCTCCATCTAGTTGTTCTCTGATTTGTAAATTAAACGCTTTCTCTAAAGCACTATCTACAACATGTTTTCTTCTTTTTGGTTAATATCCCTCCATCAGGAAAGGCCCTTTATTTACAGTATTGTCATCACTTCTAATTGAAGAAGATGATGAAGGATATGAAGCATTGGTGCTTGGAAGTAGAATATATTTTGAAAGCTCTTTTTTACTCCTTTGTTCATCTTCATTGATTTTTCTTTGTAATTCAATCATTTGTGATGAGCTTATCTTCAGGCATACTTTAATTCCATGACCACTAATCTTCGGGTATCGAGCCTACGATGGAGAAAACAAAGAAAAAGAACCTTCACTGCTCTTGTGGCCTTCATTGTTTGCGTCGTCAAGCCGCTCCGTCGACGAAGGATGATCCTGTCGGTTTTAATGCTCACATCATCAAGTCTCTTCGTCGACGAAGGATGATCCTATCCTCTTCTATGCTCGCATCATCTAGCCGCTCCTTCAACTATAACGAAGAAGACAAACGTATGTGCGGAAACAAAAAACCTAAATCGCTGAAATGTTTAAGCCGCAAAAATGAATAGGGATATTGAGTAGATAGCCGAAATGAATAGAGCAAATTGTCGCTCCATTTTTTTCATTTTTTTAATAAGACATGCGTATTTGATATGTGTGTCAGTCAAATTTAAATAATATTTTGATTGGACAAGGCAAAGCCGTATCCGACACGTATCTGTGCAGTATCGGAGGTATATTTGCATCCGACGCGTATCCGATACAGCATGCCTCGTAAATAGGAGTATCCGTGCTACATAGCGTACAATACATATAACCTTTTATATATATTCATTCATTTAGCATTTGAAATACATTTTTTTTCTTTGGTTCATTTGATTCTATTAATTTCTTTATACATATCATTTTCCCTTAATAAATTTATTTCTTTATATATATATCTACTATATCATTTTCATTTATAGCATTTACTTCAATAAGCATTCCTTTTCGCATTTATTCTGTACAGTACATCATCTAAATGTACCAAAGATATAATCATTTCTATTTCATTTTTCTTTTCCATAACATTTTCTGATGCAGGACTAAAATGTTTTAGTTGTATGCTATAAAAATTTGCATAATTTCTTGAATAAAATAATTAAGATTAAAGCTGTTAGCAATCAAAACGACAAAAGAAACAAGAGAAGGGTGCCTACGTTTAGGCTAAGCCACTTGACAAACGCTTGAATTATCAAATAACTTAGAATCTCAAATTCTCAATAGTAAGCAAACTTAGTATCTTTCAACAAAATCCCTTCGCTAATAATAAGATTAGAAGTATATAAAGTTAACAATTCCTACGATTACTAGGCTTGGCAGAGATAGGCGAACAAGACCTTCATGAATCAAATCAAATCCCAAAAGAGAGTTAAACCACGAAAATACAAGTGTAAATAGATTGGAAAACATTTGTCATTGTTTGGATGTAATCCTCCACTAAACAGTATCAAGTTGCTCCTCTATGGCTTTGACGAGAGTATCCAGATTGCGCTCCATGTATTTCTCAACAGTGTTGTTGATATTCGGATTGACTAGAAGAAAGTAGAGTGAAGGATGTGCACGAAACTTTGCTCGTCGTAGGCGAGGCCATAATCAAGATTGGGATCAACCATGCATCAATGTCGTTGTGTCGAAGTGTTGAAGGAGGTGTCCCTTTGCTGTCCTTGTCATTTTTCCTTTGAAAGAAAGGGATTTCTCTCAAGAATCCAAGTAGGAGAAGGCAAGAGAAGGTGGCCGGCCAAGAGGGAGAGGTTTAGGGAAATTAGTTTCAGATTTTGGGAGATTAAAGTTGAGGGAAATTAATTTAAACCCTTCCTAATTATTCCCTTTTGATTGAGACTAATTAAAGGAAAGAGAAAGAGGGAAGTGGGCGGCTGGCATGAGGGAGGGAAAGGGATTAATCTGATTCCAAATGGAGAGGTTTCCCATTTGGAAAGAAATTAGTTAGTGGAGCTAGGGAAAATTTGGCCAAAGGAGGTGGAGGGGAGTTTGAATTGTTTCCAAGGTGGGGAGGTGGGCTTTTAGGAAACAATTCCGAATGTAGCCATCTACGTTAATCAAAAAGTAGTTTAAACTTATGATTTTGAAACAAAGCTCTGATACCACTTGTTGAGTCTAGTAAATAGGTTGTTAGACCTAAGTTAATGTCCCAAAGCTACCAAAAGGGGGGGTGAATTGGTATTTTAAAAATTTAAACCCTCTTTAAATCTGTGTTGAACCGAAATGAAAATTTTTATTAAGTTTTTATAGAAATCGTTTTTCAACCACAGAGTTTTTTAAACCAAAAATAAATGCGGAAAAGTAAAAACAGTAAAGTAAATGATACCAGATTTATAGTGGTTCAGTCAAAACCAGAACTACATCCACTCCTCAGAGGCACCCTCTGAGTATTGCACTAATACCAATAGTGACTCTCCTTTTGCACCCACAGCAAGGCGGAGAAGCCTTTACAAAACACTCTTTTCACGACTACCCGGTGCGGCAGAGAGCCGTCGTCCTTTTACACAATCCCTAGTGTTGGCAGAGAACCGTCAGTCCTTTCACACTCTCCTAGTGTGGGCAGAGAACCCTTCGTCCTTTCACACTCTCCTAGTGTGGGCAGAGAACACTTCGTCCTTTCACACTCTCCAAGTGTGGGCAGAGAACCCTTCGGCTGTTCACACTCTCCAAGTGTCGGCAGTGAACCGGATCTCCTTGACATATCTTCTCATAAGAATCTAGAAGGAAGAAAGAAAAGAGTGAAGTAATCTCAATTCACAAGTAGAGATTCTTACCTTTAAACTCCAAGTGAAGCCTACACGCTCCAGTGATAGGAATCCTCCTTTGAATGCACTCTTACACTCTCTCCTTGGCTATTCTCTCAAGAGGCACGAAGATCAAATGACAAAAAGATTTGGTGGCAGTCTAATTTGGACTATATATACAAAAGACAAGAAAAACCGCCCAAAAACTGCAAGTTTTCAATTCTGTACGCAGTTGATCGTCCGTACGATCGTGGATCGTCCTGGACGATATTACTTAAAAGCCTTGAAACGAACCTATTTGTATATGTGTACAAAATGTTTTCGTACAAGCTGATCGTCCAGTACGAACCAAGTTCGTCTGGTACGAACGGTTATTACAAGGTCGGTTCCAAAAACTGCAGAACAAACCGTTCTAAGTCAGTTGTATCGTCTAGACGAAAATTGATTCGTCCAAACGAAATTTTTACAGAGACCAGATCGTTCTTGACGATATTTAATTTCGTCTGGACGAAAATCTTACTGAGAGCAGATCGTCCTGGACGATATTTAATTTCGTCTGGACGAAAATCTTACAAAGAGCAGATCGTCCTGGACGATATTTAATTTCGTCCTGGACGAATAGGACTTAGAAAATTTTTCTTCCCAGTTCCTATTTGTTCTATGTGATCTTAATAAGACATAACTGTCTGATCGTCCCGTACGAACTGATATCGTCCCGTACGATCAGTATAAATTTTATATGATCTCCTTATGTGTGTGTGCATGTTTTTATTCACTCAATTACAATCACTCCCTTTCAAGATTATTTCAAAGAAAAATACAAGCTTCAAATTCACAAAGTATCTCATGCTGAATTTTGATTTGAAATCTTCGTAGTCTGGAGTTAGATTTTCCTGAAATGTTAGTACACACAAGAGCAAATACAAATCTTCTAAAATTGTTAGGAGATAACTACACATTTGAACAATAATGTTTGGAATCATCAAAACTATACAAGTTGCAAAAATTTAAAACATGCAAATAGCAACTATCTTAACAATCTCCCCCTTTTTGATGATGGCAAAACAATTATTGTTTGTATGATCTCAAATTAAAAAAAAATCTCCTAAACTCCCCCTGAATTGATGAATACATGAAAATAAGGAGGCATTTTGAATTAACGAACAATATTTTTGTTTTTCAAAAAAAAATTTTAACAAAAACAAAAATAAAAAAAATATAAGACAAGCTAAATGACACAAAATCAAGCTAAATGACACAAAATCAAAATACAAACAAACACAATAATTAAAAAATA
Source organism: Dendrobium huoshanense (assembly GCA_016618105.1). Lineage (NCBI taxonomy): Eukaryota > Viridiplantae > Streptophyta > Magnoliopsida > Asparagales > Orchidaceae > Dendrobium > Dendrobium huoshanense. The sequence continues at coordinate 34,583,687 of CM028342.1, read as the reverse complement.
CAAACAAACAAAATAATTTATCCCCCTTTTTGACAACAATAAAAAGTGAAGAAGAAATAGACAAGAAATGTATGAAATTATATGAAATCCATTTGAAAATTTAATCTAAAGAGTGATTAACATAAGGTATGCAATCTAAAACTAATAACATTAGATAAATCATAGAAATTCATAGAATTTAAGAAGTGATATAACATTGTAAGTAAGAAGAATTTATCAAAGATATGATTCAATTTAGACATTTGAGATATAGAAAATCATTACAAGAGAATGAATAAAAATTCTATATTTAAAAGTTCAATAGAAATATAAATGAACATAAGATCAATTTGAATTAAGAGATTGAAAGAATCTGGAAAGAAGAGAATTACCACATGTGGCGCTTTGCGCATCTTTTTCAAAAATTTTGGCACATTTTTGTGCATCTTTTTACATTGGGCTTATTTTGTGCCTCTTTTTCACATTTGCGAACCTTTGCGCATTCCTTTTGATTTTTGTACTCTTTGTACAATTTTCTAGAGTAATTGAAACCAATACTTTCCAAGATCAATAATCTAAAATTTCAAATTTTTCTAAGTGCATAAATATCATTTGAGCAAAGAAATATAAAATAAGAAAGCATCTAAATTGCAATAATAATATTAATTTTTATGTAGTCTAAATGAATAGACATGAAATTAAAAATTCTAATTATAAAAAGTTATAAACAAATTTTAAATTTAGAAAGACTAAATTTTCTAATGAAATTAATCTCAAATTACAATTAATTTAAACACAATTAAGATTAAAAAGACTAATGATATTCATAAAAACTAAACACATTTCAAAAACAATTCAAATTTAAAGCAAATACAACATATATTATATTAATAAAAAAGATTACAAAATCACTTCATAATATCGATACCAAAAAAAATACACAACTAAAACAAACTAAAATAAACACTAATACAAGAAACATCTAGAAAATCATCACCCAAATCTTAATTCTTCTGGAGGAGGAATGCCACCAAATAAGTTGAAGAAGGAAGTCATCAACATAACATTGGTATTAATTTCATGAACTTCATTTCTTATACTACCAATGTCCTGTTGCTGCTGCTGAAGTTGAGCATCAATTTGATCAAATCGTTGATCAAAATGAGTCTCAAGACTATTAAATTTCTCAATCAAATTCTGATAATTTGATTGAGGTGCAGATGTTTGCTCTCCTTCTTCTTTTTCTTCAGAAGCACTGACAGGTGCTTTCTCTTTTTGCTCCTTGAAGATTGCTCTAAAAGAAGCATCATTGTAGTAGACCGGCTCTTCATATTCTTTATCAGGATGCACTAGATTGTATTTCTTTTCCAAAATAAATGTAATCAAGTGACTCAATGATATATTCCTTTTTCTTTTCTGATCAGCATGTCCAATTTCAGAAAGCCCATAAAGATGGTCTAAGATAAGTTGGGCTTCATCAATAGGACTACCTTTCATAATTAAAAAAGTCAGAACAGAAAGGAGTGGAGTAATGTTGATTCTATCACCAGCTTTTGGAATAATAGAATATCTAAGAATGTGCTGGATGATTCGAGCATTTTTGGTCATTCCAGAAACTCTAGCAATATGATAATTTAAGTCATTTCCTCTAATCACCCTATTGATTTCATACCACTTGAAGGTGTTATCGTTCATAAGGGTGTGGGCTCTAAGACCTTCAGTTCCTAAGTTAAGAAAAGCACCTAAGTCATGCTTAGTGATTTCAACTTTTTATTTAAACACATAAGAACTAACAGAAGAGTGATCGGAGTTGAAACTCATATTGGCTAGGAAGTAAAGAAAGGTCTATTTGTTGTAGAGGTGGACGAGAGATAAGATAAATCCAAACTGAGTGGAACCAAAAAGGTGCATTACCTTGAAGTTTATTTCGCTCTGGATTAGAATGCGAGAAGGTGATATTTTTGCAGACGCAAATTGAGGAAAGGATTCATCATTTGCTTTTGAAAGAAAGTTTTCAGAATTCCTATGTGATTTCTTTGCTAACACCTTTTGTCGCTTGCTAGAGGAGGTCATTTTTGATTTGGAAGTCGAAAGGGATTGAAAGAGATGTTTGGAGATGTGATTGTTGAGTTAGAAAGCCTTCTAATTTAAAAAAAACGATACGTTCGTCCTGGACGAAAAAGTTTGTCCTGAACGAAAATTATCGTACAGACTATTAAATTCGTCCAAAATGTAACGGCTTTTCGTAATCAACACAATTTACGATACGTCCTTTCGTACAGACTTTTTGACTTGACCGATCGTACAGACGAAAAAATTTCGTGCAGACGATCAAAAGTAATTCATTTTAATGTCAGTTGAAAACCGTCCCCCGCTATGAATCGACGTCTGTTCGTCTGGACGAACCAAAAGTTCGTACGGACGAAGTTCACAATTAAAACTGTCTTGTCCATTCAACTGCTGCACTCAATCGTCCCGACGTTTAAGAGAAAAAAAAATTTCATCCTGGACGATCATTCAGATCGTATAGACGAACTACATTAAAAACTGCTCTCAAGACGTTTTATATCACGCAAACTGAATTTTACACACATCGTCCCGTACGAAAAAATTTCGCCTCGGACGATTTCCATATTTTTGAATTTTTGAATTTTTATTAAAAAAAATAAAACAAAACACAAATCACACTACACTATGACAAAAGCACAGACTCTAAAAATAAAATCACTCAAAACACACAAAAAAATAACAAAAACAAAAATCATAAAAACATAAACTACTAAAACATAAATATCAATGTTGAAAAAACATTTTTATTTAAGCATTCAAATAATTACACCAAGTCTTGTTCTTAATGTACTGAAAGTATCAAAGGCTAAAGGTTTTGTAAAAATGTCTGCAAGTTGATTTTCAGTTGAAACATGAGTAAGTTCAATTTCTCCCTTGGATACATGATCCCTTATGAAATGATGCCTTATGTCAATGTGTTTGGTTCTAGAATGTTGAATAGGATTTTTGGAAATGCAAATAGCACTAATATTATCACAATAAATTGGAATAGTGCCTATAGTTAATCCTAAATCAATCAACTGTTGTTTTAACCAAAGTATTTGTGCCACACAACTTCCTAATGCAATGTATTCTGCTTCTGCAATAGATAGGGCCACTGAATTTTGTTTTCTACTAGACCATGAAACTAATGAATTTCCAATGAATTGATATGTTCCAGAAGTGTTTTTCCTATCAACTCTACAGCCTGCAAAGTCAGAATCTGAAAAACCAATAATTTCAAATGAAGAGCTAAACTTAGAATACCAAATTCCTAAGTTTTGAGTTCCTAGTAAGTATCTTAAAATCCTTTTCACTGCTGACAAATATGATTCTTTTGGATCTGATTGAAATCTAGCACATAAGCAAACACTGAACATAATATCTGGTCGGCTAGCAGTCAAGTAAAGTAAAGATCCAATTATCCCTCTAAATTTTTTTTTATCAACAGATTTTTCCTTAAGGTCCTTATCCAACTGAACTGAGTAACTCATTGGTGTACTAACAGATTTAGCATTGTCCATTTCATTTTTTTGGAGGATGTCCTTAATATATTTAGTTTGACTAAGAAAAGTACCTTCTTCAAGTTGCTTAATGCTAAAACCTAGAAAGTAATTTAAATCTCCCATTAGACTCATTTCAAATTCACTACTCATTGTTTTAGAAAAATCATCACAAAGATTTTTATTTGAAGATCCAAAAATGATATCATCCACATAAATTTGAACAATGAGAATATCCTTTTCAAATTTCTTTAAAAAAGAGTTGTATCCACACTTCTTTTTTCAAAAGATCTTTCAAGTAGGAAGGTGCTCAACCTCTCATACCAAGCCCTAGGTGCCTGTTTCAATCCATATAATGCCTTTTTTAACTTAAAAACATGATTTGGGTATTTAGAATTTTCAAAACCTGGAAGTTGTTCTACAAAAACATCTTCTTCAATTACCCTATTTAAAAAGGCACTTTTGACATCCATTTGAAAAAATTTAAAACTTTTAAAACAGGCAAAGGCAAGTAAAACCCTAATTGCTTCAAGTCTAGCTACAGGGGCAAAAGTCTCCTCAAAATCAATTCCTTCAATTTGATTATACCCCTTAACAACTAATCTAGCCTTATTTCTAATGACTACTCCTGAGTCATTCATTTTATTTTTGAACACCCTCTTGGTTTCAACAATACTTTGATATTTTGGCCTTGAAGTTAATTCCCAAACTATATTTCTTACAAATTGATTCAACTCTTCTTGCATTACCAATATCCAAAATTCATCAGAAAGTGCTTGATCAATGTTAGTGGGTTCAATAGTTGAAATAAAGGCTGAATGATTGACTTCCTTGTTTAATCCACGCCTAGTTCTAACACCCTCACTCGGTTCACCTATAATCAATTCCCTTGGGTGGTTTTTAGAAAATCTCAAATCTCTAGGCAAAGAGTTTTCTCTTTCCAAATTCTCTTCCACATTTTCTTCCAAATTTATTATATCAATCTTTTGGGAGTTTTCCTCAATCTTATCTTCAACAACATTTGGCTCTTCCAAATATCTAGATTCATCAAATACAACATGTGTGGTTTCTTCAATGACCAAAGTTTTTTTGTTGAATATCCTATAAGATTTTCCAACACTTGAATATCCAACAAAAATTCCTTCATCTGATTTTGGATCAAATTTTCCTTAGACAGATTTTTCATTATTATGAATGAACACCTTGCAACCAAAAACATGCAAATGAGACAAATTAGATGTTCTACCTTTTAGCAACTCATAGGGTGTTTTATTTAAATTTGATCTCACATTCACCCTATTCAGAACATAGCATGCAGTGCTAACCGCCTCAGCCCAAAAATATCTAGGAAGTGAGTATTCTGCCAACATTGCTCGGGCGGCTTCTATTAATGTTCTGTTTTTCCTCTCAACTATCCCATTTTGTTGAGGGGTTCTAGGTACAGAAAAATTGTGATTAATCCCTTTTTCTTTACAAAAATTTTCAAATCTTTCATTTTCAAATTCTCCTCCATAATCACTTTGTATAGAAATTGTTTCACTCCCTAGTTTCCTTTGAATCCAAGTCAAAAAATTTCTGAATTTCTCAAACGATTCACTCTTATGAAAAAGAAATCTAACCCAAGTGAATCTTGAGAAATCATCCACTATAACAAATCCGTATACCTTCCCTCCTAGACTTACAGTTCCTATAGGTCCAAAAAGATCCATGTGAAGAATTTCCAATGGTTTACTAGTTCTAAGATCCTTATTAGACTTAAAAGAGGACTTCACTTGTTTTCCTAATTGACATGCATCACAAAAGTGGTCCTTAGTAAAGTCTAGTTTTGGTATACCTCTCACTAAGTTCTTTTGGGTAATTCTCCTAAGGTTTTTCATACTAGAATGACAAAGTCTCCTATGCCAAAGCCATGATTCATCAGAAACAGTTTTCAAACAAAAAGCAGTAGGAGATTGAATATAATTTAAATCTAGCATGTAAACATTGTTTACCCTTTTTCCATTTAAAACTTCTTTCCCATTTAGGCTTAATATGCAACTAGTAGGTAAAAATTTTACATTATGGCCCTTATCACATAGCTGACTTATGCTTAATAAATTATGTTTTAAGCCTTTAACTAATAACACATTGTCTATGAAAAAGTTTTTTAAATTTCCAATCATACCTGATCCAACCACTTTATTTGTGGTATTATCTCCAAGTGTAACCTTGCCTCCACTCCTGGCTTCCAGCGTTATGAATTGAGCAGTATCTCTAGTCATATGCTTTGAACATCCGCTGTCCAGGTACCATATGCTCTCACGAGGTCTTGTGTGAGAGCAACCCTGCAAAAATATCAAATGTTAGACCTGGGAACCCAAACAAGTTTGGGTTTACCTTTTTGAAATTTATAATCAGATGCATGTATGATATGTCTAGGTTTATGCATCTTAGTTCTCCACACCAAATTAGTTTTCATCTTCAAAGTGCAGGTGTGAGATATATGTCCCAAAAATCCACAATTATTGCATTTAACATTAGGAAAAGTATTCCTAAGGTTTCTTCCATTTGATTGTCTTCTAAGGGATTTCATGTATTTAGTATAATATTTAGGATTAGTAAAATCTTCAAGTTTTGGGGGTTTCCTATTATCCTCAAGAGCTCTTATTGTCAGTTTATAAAATGAATTCATATCTTCCAAGATTCGATTTGTATAATTGATTCGATATGTTTTGCTCTCAGATTCATCCTTAAAATTTTTAAATTCTTTTTCAAGATCAGCATAGGATGATTTTAAGTTCTCAAAATTCCTATTCAAGTCATCATATTCGTCAAAAAGTTTCATGTGGTTGTTATCTATTTATGCATGATCTTTCCTAAGGATTTCATGTTACTTCTTAAGCTCTTCCAATTCAAAACTTACACTAGCATGCATCTTTTTCATTTTCCTATATGCATCATGCATGTGTTCAGAAACTTCAAATAATTCATCATAGGTTAAATCACATACCTCTTCTTGATCTGATTGATCAACATTATCTGCCATCAAACAAAGGTTGGTGACTTCTTCTTTTTCAGTCTCAGATGAGTCTGAAGCTGAGTCCGCCCAGAAAGCTCTTTGAAACTTCTTTTTGCCCTTCTTTACAATTAGTTTCTCCTCAATCTTTTTCTTGCTAGGAGTGGCTTTGAGTTTTGGGCATTCAGTCTTGATATGACCTGATTTCCTGCATTCATAACAAATCACTTCATTAGAAACCTTGTCATTTCTGTTAAACTTACCTCTATTCCATTGCTGGCATCTCTTCTGCTTCCTCTTTAAAAAGCTTCTAAATTGTCTAGTCATCAATGCAATATCGTCTTCATCCTCAGGTTGTGAGTGTTCACTCTCTGACTCTTCCACTTTCAGTGCAATATTCTTCTCCTTTCGTGGTTCACCTGCATCAATCTTTATTTGACTTACTCCTTGCTCATAAGCAATGAGTAAACCAAGCAGATTGTCAATAAAATAAATGTTTAGATCTTTAGACTCTGTAATTGCAGTAATTTTAGCATCATAAGCAGTATGTAAACAACGAAGAATCTTATTAACAATTTCAGCATTAATTAATTCTCTACCAAGTGCATGCAAAGAAGTGACAATTTGTGTGAATCTTGTGTACATGTCAGAAATAGATTCATTTAGTTTCATGCGAAACAATTCATAGTCATGTAACAAGATATTGAGTCTTGATTGCTTAACCTCATTAGTCCCTTCATAAGTTATACAAAGTCTATCTCATATGTCCTTTCCACTTTTGCAAGTATTAACCTGCATGTAGTATTCAGATTTTAAAGCATAAAAGAAGCTATTTAAATATTTGGCATTTAGTTGTGCTAAGTCACGTTCTTCTATAGTCCAATCTGCAAAAGGTATTTCTACCCTAACTCCATCAACTAATCTAATTGGTTTTGTGTAACCTTCCTAGATTAGGATCCACATACGATAATCAAGTGACTGTAAGAAAGTAGACATGCGTGTTTTCTAAAAATCAAAAGGTATATTGTCAAACAGTGGATGTCTAGTTATAGAGTAACCTTCAGGTGTGTTTCGGTTTCTGAATGTAACCATCTACGTTAATAAAAGTAGTTTAAACTTATGATTTTGAAACAAAGCTCTGATACCACTTGTTGAGTCTAGTAAATAGGTTGTTAGACCTAAGTTAATGTCCCAAGGCTACCAAGAGGGGGGTAAATTGGTATTTTAAAAATTTAAACCCTCTTTGAATCTGAGTTGAACCGAAATGAAATTTTTATTAAGTTTTTATATAAATCATTTTTCAACCACAGAATTTTTTAAACCAAAAATAAATGAGAAAAAGTAAAAACAGTAAAGTAAATGATACCAGATTTATAGTGGTTCGGTCTAACCAGACCTACATCGACTCCTCAGAGGCACCCTCTGAGTATTGCACTAATATCAATAGTGACTCTCCTTTTGCACCCACAGCAAGGCGGAGAAGCCTTTACAAAACACTCTTTTCACCACTACCCGGTGCGGCAGAGAACCGTCGTCCTTTTACACAATCCCTAGTGTTAGCAGAGAACCGTCCGTCCTTTCACACTCTCCTAGTGTGGGCAGAGAACCCTTCGTCCTTTCACACTCTCCTAGTGTGGGCAGAGAACACTTCGGCTATTCACACTCTCCAAGTGTCGGCAGTGAACCGGATCTCCTTGACAGATCTTCTCACAATAATCTAGAAGGAAGAAAGAAAAGAGTGAAGTAATCTCAATTCACAAGTAGAGATTCTTACCTTTAAACTCCAAGTGAAGCCTACACGCTCCAGTGGTAGGAATCCTCCTTTGAATGCACTCTTACACTCTCTCTTTGGCTATTCTCTCAAGAGGCACGAAGATCAAATGACAAAAAGATTTGGTGACAGCCTAATTTGGACTATATATACAAAAGACAAGAAAAACTGCCCAAAAACTGCAAGTTTTCAATTATGTACGCAGTTGATCGTCCCGCGATCGTGGATCATCCTGGACGATATTACTTAAAAGCCTTGAAACGAACCTGTTTGTATATGTGTACGAAATGTTTTCGTACAAAGCTGATCGTCCCGTACGAACCAAGTTCGTCCGGTACGAACGGTTATTACAAGGTTGGTTCCAAAAACTGCAGAAAAAACCGTTCTAAGTCAGTTGTATCGTCTGGACGAAAATTGATTCGTCCGGACGAAATTTTTACAGAGACCAGATCGTCCTGGACGATATTTAATTTCGTCTTGACAAAAATCTTACAGAGCAGATCGTCCTGGACGATATTTAATTTCATCTGGACAAAAATCTTACAGAGAGCAGATCGTCCTGGACGATATTTAATTTCGTCCTGGACGAATAGGACTTAGAAAATTTTTCTCCCCAGTTCCTATTCGTTCCATGTGATCTTAATAGGAGATAACTGTGTGATTGTCCCGTACGAACTGATATCGTCCCATACGATCAGTATAAATTTTATATGATCTCCTTATGTGTGTGTGCATGTTTTTATTCACTCAATTACAATCACTCCCTTTCAAGTTTATTTCAAAGAAAAATATAAGCTTCAAATTCACAAAGTATCTCATGCTGAATTTTGATTTGAAATCTTCGTAGTCTGGAGTTAGATTTTCCTGAAATGTTAGTACACACAAGAGCAAATACAAATCTTCTAAAATTGTTAGGAGATAACTACACATTTGAACAATAATGTTTGGAATCATCAAAACTATACAAGTTGCAAAAATGTAAAACATGCAAATAGTAACTATCTTAACACCTCCTATAGGGGCCGACGGCATTAATGGGCTATGAGATGATTGAGGGAGAGATTTTGGGTTTCTTAATTTTGGTTTAGGAATTAGGAAAGAATTAATTAAATCCAAATCAAATTTGAAATTCAAATAAGATTTAATTTAGGAACATTCCTAAAATAGATTTCTTAAATTAGAAAAGAAAATTTCAAATTCAAATTGCTTTGAAATTTAAAATTAAGTCTTCCAAAGGTAAGAATAATTATTTATGGAAAGTATTCAAGAGGTGATTTGAATTTTGGAGGGAGGATGAGGGTGATGGGGTCGGCGGTTTGGTGGGCTTAAGGGGGATTTCGGTGGGGTGATGGTGGGAGTGAGGTTTGCTGATGGTTTGGGTGGTGGGAGGGATTTAGGCAGCAGTAGTGATGGGAAGTTAAGTGGCCGACAGAAAAGGGTTTGGGGAAAACCTTGGTCAGCGGCTAGGAGATGATAGGAGGAGGATAAAGAGATAAAGAAGAGGAACTACGAACCCGACCATCTCCAAGGTTGGTGGATGAACCGATTACCTCTCCTAGAGATTTCTCTCTCAAACACTCTCAAGATCACACAAGCAAATCAAGCAAGGAATAAAATTTTATCATTCATTCATTAACCTTAGAAGAGAAACATAAGGGCTATAAATAGTATCGTACAAAAGGACTCAAAAATAAAAAGACAACAATGACCCTAAGGCTTACATAAGACCTCCCTTAAGTAAGGGGTAAAAATGGGAAAACAAATACAACATAAATAACAATAGACAAATAACATAATAATTGACAAATACAAGAAATGACTCAAATATACATCGACTCAATCGTGGCTGTAGATCGACGGCCATGCCTCTGATATACTTTCCATGTTCTGATGTCATCATCATTTTCCTTTTTACGTGCACGGATAAATTTATTCCCCAGCCAATAGCATACGGGGGTAAACTCCTATAAGTTTTGCATGCATATCCTTTTCCATTTATCAATTGTTCATTTATACATTAATTTATCAAATAGGTCATTTTATTCTTTCATCATTATTTGCGTATTTTCTTATGATTGTAAGTATCATATATCTATCTCCTTTACATATATATTTATATCCTTCATTTGAATCTTTTCACATAATAATATCAAAAGATAAATAAACATCACTTTTAAAATTTAAACAAAATATTTAACAATAACATTATACATAATAATAATCATCTGTCATTACCATAAATATTCCTTTCAAAAGAATATGAAAATACAATAATAAAATTTATACACAATTATAATTACCCACTTTGATTCTCCTCTTTCAATATTCGTCTGGTATTGAAACGCTTTTAACTGTTCACAATAACATAAAAATTTAATTAACATTAAATCCCAATTTAAATGTCTCAATAAATGTTTGATTTCTTCCACATGAAATTACCTTCCAATTTTTCCTTTCTTTCTTGGTTGAGTATTTATTGAAACGAACTCCTACAATTTGGTCTTTCACTTTAAATTCCTAAATTCATATAAGATAAACTTTCAAGAAAAAATGTGATTTAATAACAAAATTTAATAACAATCATCATAGAAAATTCACTTATAATGGAGATTTTCCCAAAATCTCAAAATCCTTCCTCTTTCACTTCCAAAATTCCTTCTCCTTATTTTCAATCTCTTCATTTACCTTCAATTTAATGTTTCTAATAATTAGAGAAATAATTAGGAAACAATTTATAAAAAATTTGAAAAACAAATATTTGTCCTCTTTCCCTCGTCGTTCCTCTCGTTCGTTGAAACTTCTTCCAAATTTATCACTCCTTTAACTGTAGGAATGAAGATGAGTCGTTAATTCTTATCCCCAAACTCGTTAGATTGCTAGCAATGACGAATTGAATTCTGTGGAAACCTCCTATGCAAGGGTTCGGTTCCGTCAGTGTACGCCCCTCTGGTACGCCCATTCGCCCCTCTGTTTTGCAATATCCCTGTTCGCGGATATGAATAGAGGGAGCCGACCGATTCAATTGAACCAGCCGGATGAATTGGTGCTTACAGACACATTAGCACGGGTTTATGTATGGGAAATTATTTGATTACATGGAGTGTAGAAAGTAATAGTCTATGATAGAGATGGTAGATTTACCTCAATGCTTTGGAGGGGCATTCAATAAGGTATGGGTACAAGGTTACACTTTAGTGCACATTCCTCTAATTGAGTTTTCCTCCAACAAGCTAATCCTCTAAGAAATTATGCATGTATATGTATGGGAAAAATCATCAATCTTACAAATAAGATCTAAAAAATTATCCACCCAAGTTGTTTACCTAAGAGATGCTTGGAGTAGTTGAACAAATCATTAGATTTGAAAAAACTAAAATAAAAACTATATAAATGTAAAAGTAACCAAGAAAGACAATATGAGGATGAAAAGAGATCAAGAAAGAGGCCTACATAATTGTTTGCATAATTGTTTGCTCTGAGAAATCAGGATCGAATAAGCCTACATGATATACATGACACAACAAAGAAGGCTCTAGCAACTATAACCAGGATCGAAGAAGTCTACCTGATATATAGGGCTTAACAAAGAAGGCTTTAGCAACGATCCGGAAGAAGAATCATGAAATCGTTAAGATGGAGCTCCAATGAATAAGGATCAAAGACGACAAGATACAACATGCAAAGAGATGTGGCCAGTGGCAAGATGCAGCAATTGCTATGAAGGGGATGTATAACAAAGGAAAAAAATACATATAAGGGTTTGGAAAGGTCAAAAGGGAGAGAAATGAGAATATCGAGATTTTGGTGGCGAGCAAGAATGGATTTTAGATAAAAAAATGGGTGTTATAAAAACATAAAAATAATTAAAATTGGTTTTTGATGCTTAAAAAAATAAAATAAAACCTATTTAAAAATAAAATAAAATAAATGAACAAACAAACATATCTTTTATTTTTTACTGTCTTTTAGAACTAAAAAAGCTTCCAAATAGCCCTATAGTAAATTGTTTCTTGGTATTCAAATAGACAAAATAAGTTGGCATTCTTAAACATATAATATAAAATAACTCTAGGAGGTAAAAGTTAAAGCAAAACAAGAATGCTTTTGATGTTCCCCAATTAGTGATGTTTTAAACAATTATTAAAAAAGTAGAGATCATGATGCGCATTCAATATCACTGCAGACACTAACATGAGAATGAATAGAGTTACTATTTTTAAATGATGCAAATAATATAGAATAAAAGATAACTAACCTTCCGATTCTTTCCACAAATCATAAAGCGCAGCAAAAACTAGAGGCCTTCCATCCTTAAAATGTATATAGTATGGTTGCTTTTTGGATCCATCTTTCTTCCACTCGTAGTATCTACAAAAATTTTGTTAAAAAACTTGGATGCCAAAGTTCTTTCAATTTCGAAATTTTAAGAAACCATAGATTATTCATTTTTATCAATTAATCTATCAAATCATCTTGAAAAATTACAAACTTATTTGGGAGATTATTTAAATCATAATGAAACTTCCATAAAGTTTTCAAACCTTGACAAATCATGACATGAATATTATGATTTTCAAAGTGGTAATTTCACTGTTCAAAAATGATAATAACTAAGATTTTAATGTAAAAATTCTAGGAAAATTATGAGAAGATGCTAACATGGTGTTATACTACTATAACCTTTTAAGAAATTTTGAAGAACATTTAAGTTTTGTTTGGGACAATTTTCTTTCTACTTTCTACAACAACTTTGGATATGTTTGGTTAATCAAAAGCTACTTATATAGTTCCAAAAATTTCCAATAAATTTAAGGATATTCCTTATAATAAAATACATACCCATGAATTTTTCCTAGAATTAATTTGATTAATTGCATGTCTTAAATGTTCTTAAATAAGCTAAACTATTTTTAATTTAATAAAATACATACCCTTGAATTTTTCGTGTAGTCTAGCTTATCCGAATACGCAATTTTAAACATTGCCTAACTTATTAAGAATTATTTGAGGCATTCTACTATTTTTAATCTTTGAAATACAAAATATCTCAATTATCAAATTAAGGAAAATAGCTTAAATACTCTTGATAATATTTGAATCATTTGAGCATGGCATATTATAGCATCATATACATTTATATGAGTCATCAAGATTGAGGATGGTATAAATGAGATTATTCAAGTTGAAATCTTGATTTTTTTTATTTCAAGAAATTTGGATGTTTAATGAAAAATAATAAATAATTCTAGAGAAACATATAAAAATTTGGGATGTTTCAATTCATATGTATGATCATATGACTAACATTTCCTGAGCATTAAAAATGTGTATTACATTATTTGCATTTTTCATTATTTCAAATCTTTTATAAATTACAAAAAATAAGTATCAATACCTAATTTGAATTTGGATAAAATATATATTCAAGTTAAAATTTCATTTGATCAAATTAATATTTGCTCACAACAACAATTATATTAGAACACTGCCCATACATGTATGTATATTCTTATCTTGACTATGTGCATTATGCACTCTTCACTAGCACTAGACATGTATAGGGCCTGTTTCCATTAAACATGTACCCTAATCTCTTATTATGATTAATTTGATTTTAATCTAAAAAAAATTCTAGCTTGAGATTAATTGATATAGACTAATCTCCATACATCATATTATAAAAACACTAATAACCTTAACATTAGAGCTAATCAATAGGAGGCTACACCTTTTAAAATGATTCAAACAGCATTCTAGGATTTAGTCATAGCTTTTTCTATATCTCAATGATACTAATACCACAACACATATGTTGAACCACTTCTAGAGACTATTCTGGTCCACTTTATTTACATCAATAGCATGCATTTTATAAACTTAATTGATATCCAAAATGGACTTGACTTTATGGTTATACCCTCTTAATAAGGCTTTTTTTTTACTTAGCTCTATTAAATTGGCTGAGTTTCTTTATTATGATAACTCTCTTTTAATTGTACTGACAACTCCCCTTAGCCACACTCCACCAGCTAAGATTCTTCATAAGACTAGTCATACCACATTTTGTGAAATATATTTCTAATATTGTCATATTCATATAACTGCATTGCTTATCTTCTTAATTTGTTCTTTTAACTGAGAAACATCTTAAATTAGTCATGCACTTTAAATAGATTCATCATTAGTGTAGTCTAGCCATTTTGATTATGCCATCTTTATATGATTATGTCCTTCTGGTCAAATCTCCACCTTGACTAGGTCATATTCTTTTAGCCAAATATATCCCATTATACTTAGTCTTTTGACTAAAACATCCCTAAATTAGTTATGCACTTTTGCTAGAACTATCCTCAAACTTGGCCATAACATATTTGACTAAGTTAATTCTAATATAATCAGCCTCCTGATAGAGACTCTCCACCTTTCTCACTACATACCTTCTATAATGGTAGTTCTTTCATGAATACATTAGTCTCTTGATGGGTTCATTTATGAAGATGCAAGGATGGCATTTTCAAGGTTAACGTGGGGTATGAATATAAGAATTGGATCAATACTGGTTTTATGTTTGCTCTGTGAAAATTTCTCTCTTCTTCACCCATAAGCTTTGCTCAATGTCTTTCACTCCCCCCATTTGGTTATCCGTGGCTCTATTGACCTCTTTTGGTACTCGACGGCTTGTCAACGGGGGTAACATTTCATGACTATGTTATTATGCTTGATTGCTTATATAGAAAAGCTAAGCAGGAAAAATACAAAATCTTACCCTTCTACTGCCACAAGGCACCGATTTTGTGGAATGAGGCGCCTAAAAGATGCCTTTTCTTTAACAGACTCCGATCTAGCATTGAACTGCATTCATGTTTAAAAAACATAGGTAACGATTTCCATTTCAAAAAAAAAAAAACATGTCAAAACACTTCCAAGATTTTTATTTAAAAAACAACTTTCCGAAAAAACGCAGTTTGCATGTACTAGCATTGGCTTAAAATGATTAACAAAACGGAAGATAAACTTATTTATGCATAAAAATGAAAACACATATATAGGTAATAAGTGAAAATCCCTCAGCCAAAGATTCAACTAAAAATAAATAAATCTTAAAAAACTGCTGGTGCATGGGCTGAAGGCGGGAAAGAAGTTATTAACCATTCTGTAGTGGTCAGGCTTCTCTGTTTTCTTTGTGAAGATTGGGATAAGCCCCCACTTCATACAGTGGACAGCGCCACAGAGGTCTCCAACTTGTGACCCCTCGACGTCCCTGCGCGCCGCGAACACCGGCAAGTAAGAGCCCGGAGACACGTTGTAAGAAGGATGAAAACTGCATGGAAGAAAAAGGGTGAAACCATGGCATTCGATTTCGAAGCATATTCGGATTTGAATACGGATTTGAGAGGGAGAAAGTAACGAGAAGATCATGGATTGATGGGAGTTACCGGTCCATTTCAACGGTGCGGACGGAATCGGCATCGTCGTCCTGGAGGCCGCAGGCCCTGGCCACCTGCGCCGCGTTCAGAGTGCAGCGAGCCCTTCCGCACATTATCTACGCGACTGATAGTTGGAGTTCTGTGCACTCCTACCCTAAAATATGGACCAAATTGAAGTGGCGCGAAATGTTTTGATAAAATTTTATAATAAGATTTTGGGAAATTTACATACCTGTCAGTTTATACCATTCTATTTACATATCTAACTCCAAAAATTTTAATATTACATACATATCATCTTATATTATTTTAATATCAAATATACTACTCATATTTCTTTCCTACCATTCATATATTTCATTTCTACCACTCATATTTGATATTAAAATGATATATGTGGTATGTATATAATATTAAAATTTTAGATGTTAAATATGTAAATAGAATAGTATATGGTGATACGTATGTAAATCTCTCTAAGATTTTACATTCTTATACAACAAATAATCTTATTGACATAGCCCTAGCTCTTTTGCCCCATTTTTTTTCGCTCTGTCTAAATCAACGCGCTTAATTGAAATGATTTTAGGATCAGTGCGCCCCACTTCAATAATTATTCATGTCCGCTATCTTTCATTTTAGAGAAGTTGGTTGTTTGTACAATGATAACTTAAGTTTTATTTGGAATGATTTTTTACTATTTTTAAAGTGGTTTTTTAGCATAAGAATTTTTTAAACTAAAAAAAATTATAATGAGAAATAGCTTCAGAAATAAATAAATAAATAAATAAAGTATATCATGCTTAGTTTGGGACAGCTTTTTTATTTTTTAAAATAACTTTTAGTACAAATTTTTTTAAACTAAAAATTATTGTCCTAGTAAATTTCTTTAAATAGCATGAAAAAGCTACTCAAAACAAAGCCTTCCTTATTCTTTCTGAAGAAGTTTTTTAGTATTAAAATTTTTTGAACTAAATTTTTTTATATAACAAAATTATTTTAAAAAAAATTGTCCCAAACAAAATCTAGAATGACTTTCTTACTGCTTGTTAAAATAGCTTTCCACTAAGAAATTAAATTTTTTATATTAAAAAACTGCTTTAAGAGGCAGTAAGAAAGCTATCTCAAATGAAGACTTAATATGGCTCTAGAGAATGTGGCTTACCTTTAGTTGGTATTTGCATGGAAAAAGAGCTTATTACAATCATCTCCTAGTTGCAGTTAATAAACATCATTGACAATATAGCTTATGTATATTCTTCCTGAATGAATTTCTTCTCTGTTTTAAGTTTACTTTCTAATAAGATTAAGATCTTACATGGCTTGGAGGACATTGAATTTTCTTTGGGAATGATGCCCATATTTTAAGCATATACAATATGAATTTGTATCCATTCATATGTGGATTAAATTTTATATCTTTCTTTATGTTACTAGAGCTAGTATAACCTATAAAAAATAACTAGTGAGCTTTTCCCACCTTTTATTATTAACAACATCATTTTTTAAAAAATAAGAGTAACTTTTACTCACCTCATCACCTAAAAAATAAGAATTGCTCTTACTCATGTGTGATTTTAAGTTTCTAAATTTACTAACCTTCCTAAAAAATTTCTATCACCTGAAATGGCAAGCTTGAAAAATTAAAGATATAAGCCTTTTGTTTGTGAAGAAACCATGCTCTCCCTCCATCTAGAGGTAAAAAGTAATGATAGAAATCCTAAGAGAAGGAAAAGGCTTAAATCTTCTATTCCTGCATTCCCCTTTTCACATCTTATTGCTAGATAGAGTACCTGATTACAAGAGGGCTTTTACATCCTTATAGTTCAATTTTATTCTATAAATGTCTTTTGATATTTACATTCTCATTGTCTTCCCTGATGAAAAATGCTCACAACTTTCATCTCTAAAAGACTTGTTGCATTTAGATTAACTGGAATGATATTTCCATTAATTCCCTCGTCAGCCTTAACCAACTTATCCATGTTGAAGTTTCCTACGAGGTAAAACCTTCTTTCTTTTTTACTATTATTTACGTTGCTAACTCCTAGCAAGACTTCACTTCATTTTAGAATGTCATATCCACTATTGTTCTGCTATGAATGGTTATTAGATCATTATGGGTCATAGATTTCAAGATGAATGGTTAGCGGGAATCCTATTCCTTTTAACAAATTTTTATACTTGGATAACATTAGCTTTAAGGTTGTACTTATTTTACCTCTCTTCTTCTAGTATTTATTATACATGGTTTAATAACAATCCCAATTCTTCCATGATAATCAAATTGAGTAGTGTTGCAATTTATTCTAGTTTGTTGCACTTTGCTTGTTTCTATCATTTTACGATGCGATTATCTCTCATCATAGTTATGTAGTCATTCTTATTAGTTCTCCATCCTTATACAAGTTATTTCCCTTATTTGAGACCTAACTTTACTTACATAATTTTTTTGTGATGATGAGAGGGTTGGAAGGTGGTGATCAATTGGTGGATGTGGGGGGACTCTTCTAATAAAGTTAGAAAGAGTTAAGATTAATTTTTATAGAGGAATTACTTTTGATGGCGGATGAAATTTGGAGGTAGGTTACAAGCTCTAAAATCTTTCTAGAGAATATAAATTCAACTTCTACCAATTGATTCTCCTTCTAGAGATATACAAATCTAGCAAAATTAGGCTTGATTTAATGGAGATGTTATATAGTTTATTTCTAGAAAGCTTGGTAAGGATTGGATAGGTTTACGTAGTTCAAATGTGCTCTTGAAGAGATATAGGTTAGCTATGCCCAAAGCATACCAATTTTAGGGAATTAGTCATGGTTTCCTATAGAATTGGCGGAATTCAGTAAGTTCAATTGAAAATAGTAAAAGAAAATTGTATGAGTGATTTGGAAGAGTTTAGATTTTTTCTGGATTTTTAGTTTTAGTTTTTTTATTTTATGTGACTGAAAATAATTATATGGCAGAGATATCAAATAGAATTTAGAAATAAGACTGGTTTCTTCTCCCTAAATTTGACTTGAATAACCCCAAATAAATTAGGTTTATTGAAGTATGGATGTAGACTAATGATATAGAGATTTTTGTGGTATTTTATTGAGTTTTGGTCTGTTAAGTAATAAGATGAATAATACTAGTTCAACAAAGAAAAATTTCTTTGTTGGATCTAGTAGGTAGGATTATACTTGGAATTAGAGGGAGATCATTCGATTTTGTAAATTTTTATGATGGATTAGACATACTACAACACTATAAAATAGTCTTGCAGTAAAAAGAAAATGCATAAAATTAAAACCTACTCACCAAAGTATGGAATCCAAGAAAATTTCCCAACCTCTTTCGAATGGTCGGCAACCAAGCCTTCTCGCCCTTTCAAATTCACTCCAAAACATGTAATCGAAACAATAACCACTTCATTTGAGTCCAAAGGAGTTCTTGTACAACTAAATTCTAATAAGGAGACACACTTCTTCATTCAAACTTTAAACAAGAGGGAATGGGGAAAGGAAGGAGTGTCGGCCCCACTTGAAAACTACCTAAACCACCTCCATGCACACTCATGCTCTCGCATGGTTTTCATTTGTTACCTTGAGCATGACTTAAAGATAATACACTAAATGCAATAATATGAAGGTCACATAGTACTTACAACAAAAAATACTTGAAATTACATAAACGTATAAGCTTTCGATAGAAATATGCTTAAGTTTTTTTTTTATATGAATTGCCCAGTAAATACACAAGTGCATGTGTCGATCAAATAATAAAGTAATATGAGAGAGTGTCGATCCCATGAGGAAGCGTTCTTCCAACATGCAAGTAAATTAGTATTGCCTACTACAACTACAATGCTTATCCTACTCATTGAAAATCATGGTTTGGTTCTGTCAATATAGTGAATTACATAATAAATGATAAGATACCATATGATAAAGTATTATGGACTAATGAATGTGAATTACTAAAGTATTTTCTATTGAGACTTTTTTGTTGATGTGGATTAAAGCACATGCATTCCTAGATCTCTATCGAGCTTGTTAGGTTGTAAAGGGAAGTTTATGGCTTCCCTATAATGATTATATCTCTATAGAACCTAGAAATTAAACATTTTATGTAAAGGCATGCAAACATTCTATTTTAACACTCCTATTTGTTCCAATATTCTTTTGTCGATATAATATATTATGTTGAGTCTAGTAAATAGGTTGTTAGACCTAAGTTAATGTCCCAAGGCTACCAAGAGGGGGGGGGGTGAATTGGTATTTTAAAAATTTAAACCCTCTTTGAAATTATGTTGAACCGAAATGAAAATTTTTATTAAGTTTTTATAGAAAACGTTTTTCAACCACAGAGTTTTTTAAACCAAAAATAAAATGCAGAAAAGTAAAAACAGTAAAGTAAATGACACCAGATTTATAGTGGTTCGGTCTAAATCAGACCTACATCCACTCCCCAGAGGCACCCTCTGAGTATTGCACTAATACCAATAGTGACTATCCTTTTGCACCCACAGCAAGGCGGAGAAGCCTTTACAAAATACTCTTTTCATCACTACCCAATGCGGCAGAGAACCGTCGTCCTTTTACACAATCCCTAGTGTTGGCAGAGAACCGTCCGTCCTTTCACACTCTCCTAGTGTGGGCAAAGAACCCTTCGTCCTTTCACACTCTCCTAGTGTGGGCAGAGAACCCTTCGTCATTTCACACTCTCCTAGTGTGGACAGAGAACCCTTCGGCTGTTCACACTCTCCAAGTGTCGGCAGCGAATCGGATCTCCTTGACAGATCTTCTCACAAGAATCTAGAAGGAAGAAGGAAAAGAGTGAAGTAATCCCAATTCACAAGTAGAGATTCTTACCTTTAAACTCTAAGTGAAGCCTTCACGCTCCAGTGGTAGGAATCCTCCTTTGAATGCACTCTTACACTCTCTCCTTGGCTATTCTCTCAAGAGACACGAAGATCAAATGACAAAAAGATTAGGTGGCAGTCTAATTTGGACTATATATACAAAAGAAAAGAAAAACTGCCCAAAAACTATAAGTTTTCAATTTTGTACACAGTTGATCGTCCCGTACGATCGTGGATTGTCCTGGACGATATTACTTAAAAACCTTGAAATGAACCTGTTTGTATATGTGTACGAAATGTTTTCGTACAAGCGGATCGTCCCGTACGAACAAAGTTCGTCCGGTACGAACGGTTATTACAATGTCGGTTCCAAAAACTGCAAAAAAACTGTTCTAAGTCAGTTGTATCGTCTGGACGAAAATTGATTCGTCAGGACAAAATTTTTACTGAGATCAGATCGTCCTTGACAATATTTAATTTTGTCTGGACGAAATCCTTACAGAGAGCAGATCGTCTTGGACGATATTTAATTTTGTCTGGACCAAAATTTTACAGAGAGCAGATCGTCCTGGACGATATTTATTTTCTTCCTAGACGAATAGGACTTAGAAAATTTTTCTGCCCAGTTCCTATTCGTTCCATGTGATCTTAATAGGAGATAACTGTCTGATCGTCCCGTACGAACTGATATCGTCCCGTACGATCAGTATAAATTTTATATGATCTCCTTATGTGTGTGTGCATGTTTTTATTCACTCAATTACAATCACTCCCTTTCAAGTTTATTTCGAAGAAAAATACAAGCTTCAAATTCACAAAGTATCTCATGCTGAATTTAGATTTGAAGTCTTCGTAGTCTGGAGTTAAATTTTCCTGAAATGTTAGTACACACAAGAGCAAATACAAATCTTCTAAAATTGTTAGGAGATAACTACACATTTGAACAATAATGTTTGGAATCATCAAAACTATACAAGTTGCAAAAATGTAAAACATGCAAATAGCAACTATCTTAACAATCTCCCCCTTTTTGATGATGACAAAACAATTATTGTTTGTATGATCTCAAATTAAAAAAAAATCTCCTAAGCTTCCCCTGAATTGATGAATACATGAAAATAAGGAGGCATTTTGAATTAAAGAACAATATTTTTATTTTTAAAAAAATTTAACAAAAACAAAAATAAAAATAAAAAAAGAGAAAAAAATACAAGACAATAACACAAGCTAAATGACACCAAATCAAAATACAAACAAACACAATAATCTCTCCCCCTTTTTGACAACAACAAAAAGTGAAGAAGAAATAGACAAGAAATGTATGTAATTATATGAAATCCATTTGAAAATTTAATCTAAAAAGTGATTGACATAAGGTATGCAATCTAAAACTAATAACATTAGGTAAATCATAGAAATTCATAGAATTTAAGAAGTGATATAATAGTGTAAGCAAGAAGAATTTATCAAAGACATGATTCAATTTAGACATTTGAGATATAGAAAATCATTACAAGAGAGATGAATAAAAATTCTATATTTCAAAGTTCAATAAAAATATAAATGAACATAAGATCAATTTGAATTAAGAGATTGAAAGAATCTGGAAAGAAGAGAATTACCACATGTGATGCTTTGCGCATCTTTTTCAAATATTTGGCACATTTATGTGCATCTTTTTACATTGGGCTTATTTTGTGCCTCTTTTTCACATTTGCGAACCTTTGCGCATTCTTTTTTTATTTTTGTACTCTTTGTATAATTTTTCAAGAGTAATTAAAACTAATTCTTTCCAAGATTAATAATCTAAAATTTCAAATTTTTCTAAGTGCATAAATATCACTTGAGCAAAAAAATACAAAATAAGAACACATCTAAATTGCAATAATAATATTCATTTTTATGTAGTCTAAATGAATAGACATGAAATTAAAAATTCTAATTATAACAAGTTATAAACAAATTTTAAATTTAGAAAGACTAGATTTTCTAATGAAATTATTCTTAAATTATAATTTAATTTAAGCACAATTAAGATTAAAAAGACTAATGAAATTCATAAAAACTAAACACATTTCAAAAATAAACCAAATTTAAATCGACTACAACAAATATTGATATTGATGAAAAAGATTACAAGATCATTTCATAATATTAATAAAAAAAAATACACTAAACTTTTAAAAATTTAACACAAATAAACACAACTAAAACAAACACTATAATAAACACTAATACAAACACAAATACAACAATCATAAAGAAAATCATCACTTATATCTCTATTCTTCTGGAGGAGGAGGAGGAATGCTACCAAATAGGTTGAAGTAGGAAGTCATCAACATAACATTGGTAATGATTTCATGAACTTCATTTCTGATACTACCAATGTCCTATTGCTGCTGCAGAAGTTGAGCATCAATTTGATCAAATCTTTGATCAAAATGAGTCTCAAGTCTATCAAATTTCTCAATCAAATTCTGATAATTTGATTGAGGTGCAGATGTTTGCTCTCCTTCTTCTTCTTCTTCTTCTTCAGAAGCACTGACAGGTGTTTTCCCTTTTTCCTTTTTGAAAATTGCTCTGAAAGAAGCATCATTGTAGTAGACCGGCTCTTCATATTCATCATCAGGATGCACTAAATTGTATTTCTTTTCCAAAACATAGGTAACTAAGTGTCCTAATGAAATATTCCTTTTTCTTTTCTATTCTGCATGCCCAATTTATGAAAGTCCATAAAGATGGTCTAAGATAAGTTGGGCTTCATCAATAGGCTTACCACTCATAATTAAAAAAGTCACAACATAAAGGAGTGGGGTAATATTGATCCTATCACCAGCTTTTGGAATAATAGAAGATCTAAGAATGTGCTGGATTATTCGAGCATTTTTGGTCATTCCAGAAACTCTAGCAATGTGATAAGTTAAGCCATTTCCTCTAATCACCCTATTGATTTCATACCACTTGAAGGTGTTATCATTCATAAGGGTGTGGACTCTAAGACCTTCAGTTCTTAAGTTAAGAAAGGCACCTAAGTCAAGCTTAGTGATTTCAAATTTTTGTTTAAACACATAAAAACTGACAGAAGAGTGATCTGAGTTGAAACTCATATTGGCTAGGAAATAGAGAAAGGTTTGTTTGTTGTAGAGGTGGACGAGAGAAAGAATGAATCCAAACTGAGTAGAAGCAAAAAGGTGCATTACCTTGAAATTAATCTCGCTTTGAATCAGAATGCGAGAAGGTGTGATTTTAGCAGTGGCAAAACGAGGAAAGGATTCCTCATTTGCTTTTGAAAGGAAGTTTTCAGAGGAATTCCTGTGGGGTTTCATCGCTAACACCTTTTGTCTCTTGCTTGAGGACGCCATTGTCGATTTGAAATTAAAAGGGATTGAAAGTGAAGTTTGGAGATGTGATTGTTGAGTTAGAAAGCCTTCTTATTTAAAGAAAATGATACGTTCGTCCTGGACGAAAACAGTTCGTCCTGGACAAAAATTATAGTTCGTCTGGACGAAACAATTTCGTACAAACGATCAAATTCGTCCAAAATGTAACGGCTTTTTGTAATCAACTCAATTTACGATGCGTCCTTTCGTACAGACTTTTTGACTTGACCGATCGTACAGATGAAAAAATTTTGTACAAATGATCAAAAGTAATTCGTTTTTATGTCAGTTGGAAACCGTCCCTGCCTATGAATCAACGTCTGTTTGTTTGCACAAACTAAAAGTTCGTACAGACGAACTTCACAATTAAAACTGCCTTATCAACTCAACTGCTGCATTCAATTGTCCCGACGTTTGGAAAAAAAAATATTTCATCCTGGATGATCATCAGATCGTACAGACGAACTACATTAAAAACTGTTCTCAAGACGTTTCATATCACGCAAATTGAATTTTACACACATCATCCCGTACGAAAAATTTCGTCCCGGACGATTTCCATATTTTTGGATTTTTGAATTTTTATTAAAGAAAATAAAACAAAACACAAATCACACTACACTATGACAAAAGCACAGACTCTAAAAATAAAATCACTCAAAACACACAAAAATAAAATCACAAAAACAAAAATCATAAAAACATAAACTATTAAAACATAAATATCAATATTGCAAAAACATTTTATTTAAGCATTTAAATCAATCACACCAAGCCTTGTTCTTAATGTACTTAAAGTATCAAAGGCTAAAGGTTTTGTAAAAATGTCTGCAAGTTGATTTTCAGTTGAAACATGAGTAAGTTCAATTTCTCCATTGGATACATGATCCCTTATGAAATGATGCCTTATGTCAATGTGTTTGGTTATAGAATGTTGAATAGGATTTTTGGAAATGCAGATAGCACTAGTATTATCACAATAAATTAGAATAGTGCCTATAGTTAATCCTAAATCAATCAACTATTATTTTAACCAAAATACTTGTGCCACACAACTTCCTAATGCAATGTATTCTGCTTCTGCAGTAGATAGGGCCACTGAATTTTGTTTTCTACTAGACCATGAAACTAATGAATTTCCAATGAATTGACATGTTCCAGAAGTGCTTTTCCTATCCACTCTACAGCCTGCAAAGTCAGAATTTGAGTAACCAATAATTTCAAATGAAGAGCTAAACTTAGGATACCAAATTCCTAAGTTCTGAGTTCCTAGTAAGTATCTTAAAATCCTTTTCACTGCTGTCAAATGAGATTCTTTTGGATCTGATTGAAATCTAGCATATAAGCAAACACTAAACATAATATCTGGTCAGCTAGCAGTCAAATAAAGTAAAGATCCAATTATCCCTCTAAATTTCTTTTGATCAACAGGTTTTCCCTTAAGATCCTTATCCAACTGAACTGAGGAACTCATTGGTGAACTAACAGGTTTAGCATTATCCATTTCATATTTTTTGAGGATGTTCTTAACATATTTAGTTTGACTAAGAAATGTTCCTTCCTCAAGTTGCTTAATGCTAAAGCCTATAAAGT
Organism: Dendrobium huoshanense; assembly: GCA_016618105.1. NCBI lineage: Eukaryota > Viridiplantae > Streptophyta > Magnoliopsida > Asparagales > Orchidaceae > Dendrobium > Dendrobium huoshanense. Next base: position 34,558,142 of record CM028342.1, on the reverse strand, counting down.
AATTTAAATCTCCCATTAGACTCATTTCAAATTCACTACTCATTGTTTTAGAAAAATCATCACAAAGATTTTTATTTGAAGATCCAAAAATGATATCATCCACATAAATTTGAACAATGAGTATATCCTTTCCAAATTTCTTTAAAAAGAGAGTTGTATCCACACTTCCTTTTTCAAAAGATCTTTCAAATAGAAAGGTGCTCAACCTCTCATGGCAAGCCCTAGGTGCCTATTTCAATCCATATAATGCCTTTTTTAACTTGAAAACATGATTTGGGTATTTAGAATTTTCATAACCTGGAGGTTGTTCTACAAAAACATCTTCCTCAATTACCCCATTTAAAAAGGCACTTTTGACATCCATTTGAAATAATTTAAAACCTTTAAAACAGGCAAAGGCAAGTAAAACCCTAATTGCTTCAAGTCTAGCTACAGGGGCAAAAGTCTCCTCAAAATCAATTCCTTCAATTTGATTATACCCCTTAGCAACTAATCTTGCCTTATTTCTAATGACTACTTCTGAGTCATTCATTTTATTTTTGAATACCCACTTGGTTCCAACAACACTTTGATCTTTTGGCCTTGAAGTTAATTCCCAAACTTCATTTCTTACAAATTGATTCAACTCTTCTTGCATGGCCAATATCCAAAATTCATCAGAAAGTGCTTGGTCAATGTTAGTGGGTTCAATAGTTGAAATAAAGGCTGAATGATTGACTTCCTTGTTTAATCCACGCCTAGTTCTAACACCCTCACTCGGTTCACCTATAATCAATTCCCTTGGGTGGTTTTTAGAAAATCTTAAATCTCTAGGCAAACGGTTTTATCTTTCCAAATTCTCTTCCACATTTTCTTCCAAATTTATTCTATCAATCTTTTGGAAGTTTTCCTCAATCTCATCTTCAACAACATTTGGCTCTTCCAAATATCCAGATTCATCAAATACAACATGTGTGGTTTCTTCAATGATCAAAGTTCTTTTGTTGAATACCCTATAAGATTTTCCAACACTTGAATATCCAACAAAAATTCCTTCATCTGATTTTGGATCAAATTTTTCTAAGGCAGATTTTCCATTATTATGAATGAACACCTTGCAACCAAAAACATGCAAATGAGACAAATTAGGTGTTCTACCTTTTAGCAACTCATAGGGTATTTTATTCAAATTTGATCTCACATTCACCCTATTCAGAACATAGCATGCAGTGCTAACCGCCTCAGCCCAAAAATATCTAGGAAGTGAGTATTCTGCCAACATTGCTCGTGCGGCTTCTATTAATGTTCTATTTTTCCTCTCAACTACCCCATTTTGTTGAGGGGTTCTAGGTGCAGAAAAATTATGATCAATCCCTTTTTCTTTACAGAAATTTTCAAATCTTTCATTTTCAAATTCTCCTCCATGATCACTTTGTATAGAAATTATTTCACTCCCTAGTTTCCTTTGAATCCAAGTTGAAAATTTTCTGAATTCCTCAAATGATTCACTCTTATGAAAAATAAATCTAATCCAAGTGAATATTGAGAAATCATCCACTATAACAAATCCATATACCTTCCCTCCTAGACTTACAGTTCCTACAGGTCGAAAAAGATCCATGTGAAGAATTTTCAATGGTTTACTAGTTCTAAGATCCTTATTAGACTTAAAAAAGGACTTCACTTATTTTCCTAATTGACATGCATCACAAAGGTGGTCCATAGTAAAGTCTAGTTTTGGTATACCTCTCATTAAGTTCTTTTGGATAATTCTCCTAAGGTTTTTCATACTAGAATGATAAAGTCTCCTATGCCAAAGCCATGATTCATCAGAAACAGTTTTCAAACAAAAAGCAGTAGGAGCTTGAATACAATTTAAATCTATCATGTAAACATTGTTTACCCTTTTTCCATTTAAAATATTTTTCCCATTTAGGCTTATTATGCAGCTAGTAGGTAAAAATTTTACATTATAGCCCTTATCACATAGTTGACTTATGCTTAACAAATTATGTTTTAAGCCTTCAACTAATAACATATTGTCTATGAAAAAGTTTTTCAAATTTCCAATCATACATGATCCAATCACTTTCTTTGTAGTATTATCTCCAAGTGTAACCTTGCCTCAACTCCTAGCTTCCAGTGTTATGAATTGAGCAGTATCTCCAGTCATATGCTTTGAACATCCGCTGTCCAGGTACCATATGCTCTCACGAGGTCTTGTGTGAGAGCAATCCTGCAAAAATATCAAATGTTAGACCTGGGAACCCAAACAAGTTTGGGTTCACCTTTTTGAAATTTATAATCAGATGCGTGTATGGTATATCTAGGTTTATGCATCTTAAGTCTCCACACCAAATTAGTTTTCATCTTCAAAGTGCAGGTGTGAGATATATGTCCCAAAAATCCATAATTATTGCATTTAACATTAGGAAAAGTATTCCTAAGTTTTCTTCCATTTGATTGTCTTCTAAGGGATTTCGTGTATTTAGGATAATATTTAGGATTTGTAAAATCTTCAAGTTTTGGGGGTTTCCTATTATCCTCAAGAGCTCTTATTATCAGTTTATAAAATGAATTCATATCTTCCAAGATTCGATTTGTATAATTGATTCGATATGTTTTGCTCTCAGATTCATCCTTAAAATTTTTAAATTCTTTTTCAAGATCAGCATAGGATGATTTTAAGTTCTCAAAATTCTTATTCAAGTCATTATATTCGTCAAGAAGTTTCATGTGGTTGGTATCTATTAATGCATGATCTTTCCCAAGGATTTCATGTTCCTTCTTAATCTCTTCCAATTCAAAACTTACACTAGCATGTATCTTTTTCATTTTCCTATATGCATCATGCATGTGTTCAGAAACTTCAAATAATTCATCATAGGTTAAATCACATACCTCTTCTTGATTTGATTGATCAATATTATCTGCCATCAAACAAAGGTTGGTGACTTCTTCTTCTTTTTTAGTCTCAGATGAGTCTGAAGCTGAGTCCGCCCAGAAAGCTCTTTGAAACTTCTTTTTGCCCTTCTTTATAATTGGTTTCTCCTCAACATTCTCCTTGAAGTGGCTTTAAGTTTTGGGCATTCAGTCTTGATATGACTTGGTTTCCTGCATTCATAACAAATCGCTTCATTAGAAACCTTGTCATTTCTTTTATACTTACCTCTATTCCATTGCTGGGGTCTCTTCTGCTTCCTCTTTAAAAAGCTTCTAAATTGTCTAGTCATCAATGCAATATCATCTTCATCCTCAGGTTGTGAGTGTTCACTCTCTGACTCTTCCATTTTCAGTGCAATATTCTTCTCTTTTCGTGGTTCACCTGCATCAATCTTTCTTTGACTTACTCCTTACTCATAAACAATGAGTGAACCAAGAAGATTATCAATAGAATAAATGTTTAGATCCTTAGACTCTGTAATTGCAGTAATTTTAGCATCATATGTAGTAGGTAAACAATGAAGAATTTTATTAACCATTTCAGTATTAGTTAATTCCCTACCAAGTGCATGCAAAGAAGTGACTATTTATGTGAATCTCGTGTACATGTCAGAAATAGATTCATTTGGTTTCATGCGAAACAATTCATAGTCATGTAACAAGATATTGAGTCTTGATTGCTTAACCTCATTAGTTCCTTCATAAGTTATACAAAGTCTATCACATATGTCCTTTCCACTTTTGCAAGTGGAAACCCGCATGTAGTCTTCAGATTTTAAAGCAAAAAAGAAGCTATTTAAACATTTGGCATTTAGTTGTGCTAAGTCACGTTCTTCTATAGTCCAATCTGCAAAAGGTATTTCTACCCTAACTCCATCAACTAATCTAGTTAGTTTTGTGTAACTTTCCTGGACCGCATACGATAATCAAGTGACTGTAAGAAAGTAGACATGCGTATTTTCCAAAAATCAAAAGGTATATTGTCAAATAGTGGAGGTCTAGTTATAGAGTAACCTTCAGGTGTGTTTCAAATTCCGAATGTAGCCATCTATGTTAATCAAAAAATAGTTTAAACTTATGATTTTGAAACAAAGCTCTGATACCACTTGTTGAGTCTAGTAAATAGGTTGTTAGACCTAAGTTAATGTCCTAAGGCTACCAAAGGGGGGTGAATTGGTATTTTAAAAATTTAAACCCTCTTTAAAAATGTGTTGAACCAAAATGAAAAATTTTATTAAGTTTTTATAGAAAACATTTTTCAACCACAGAGTTTTTTAAACCAAAAATAAAATGCGAAAAAATAAAAATAGTAAAGTAAATGACACCAGATTTATAGTGGTTCGGTCTAAACCAGACCTACATCCACTCCCCAGAGGCACCATCTGAGTATTGCACTAATACCAATAGTGACTCTCTTTTTGCACCCACAGCAAGGCGGAGAAGCCTTTACAAAACACTCTTTTCACGACTACCCGGTGCGGCAGAGAACCGTCGTCCTTTTACACAATCCCTAGTGTTGGCAGAGAACCGTCCGTCCTTTGACACTCTCCTAGTTGTGGGAAGAGAACCCTTCGTCCTTTCACACTCTCCTTGTGTGGGCAGAGAACCCTTCGGCTGTTCACACTCTCCAAGTGTTGGCAGCGAACCGGATCTCCTTGACAGATCTTCTCACAAGAATCTAGAAGGAAGAAGGAAAAGAGTGAAGTAATCCCAATTCACAAGTAGAGATTCTTACCTTTAAACTCTAAGTGAAGCCTTCACGCTCCAGTGGTAGGAATCCTCCTTTGAATGCACTCTTACACTATCTCCTTGGCTATTCTCTCAAGAGGCACGAAGATCAAATGACAAAAAGATTGGGTGGCAGTCTAATTTGGCCTATATATACAAAAGACAAGAAAAACTGCCCAAAAACTGGAAGTTTTCAATTATGTACGCAGTTGATCGTCCCGTACAATCGTGGATCATCCTGGACGATATTACTTAAAAGCCTTGAAACGTACCTGTTTGTATATGTGTACGAAATGTTTTCGTACAAGCGGATCGTCGCGTACGAACAAAGTTCATCCGGTACGAACGGTTATTATAATGTCGGTTCCAAAAACTGCAGAAAAACTGTTCTAAGTCACTTGTATCGTCTAGACAAAAATTGATTCGTCCGAACAAAATTTTTACAGAGACCAGATCGTCCTGGACGATATTTAATTTCATCTGGATGAAATCCTTACAAAGAGCAGATCGTCCTGGACGATATTTAATTTCGTCTGGATGAAAATTTTACAGAGAGCAGATCATCCTGGATAATATTTAATTTCGTCTGGACAAAAATTTTATAGAGAGCAGATCGTCCTGGATGATATTTAATTTTGTCATGGACGAATAGGACTTGGAAAACTTTTCTGCCCAGTTCCTATTCGTTCCATGTGATCTTAATAGGAGATAACTATCTGATCGTCCCGTACGAACTGATGTCATTCCGTACGATCAGTATAAATTTTATATGATCTCCTTATTTGTGTGTGCATGTTTTTATTCACTCAATTACAATCACTCCCTTTCAAGTTTATTTCAAAGAAAAATACAAGCTTCAAATTCACAAAGTATCTCATGCTGAATTTAGATTTGAAGTCTTCGTAGTTTGGAGTTAGATTTTCCTAAAACGTTAGTACACACAAGAGCAAATACAAATCTTCTAAAATTGTTAGGAGATAACTACACATTTGAACAATAATGTTTGGAATTATCAAAACTATACAAGTTGCAAAAATGTAAAACATACAAATAGCAACTATCTTAACATATTATACTAATATTTAACTACATGCTTGGTTATTATATGTTTTAAATTAAGTACCAAGAGATATTGGAAACATCCATTAGATATATCAAAGCACAAGAGTTTATATTAGTACTAGCATTGAGATCACACCATTAGTCCAAAATTAAGAAATTAGTCAAATTTATTATTGTTGCGTCCAAGAATATTCGCGACGGTAGAGAAATATATAGTTTAACGTCTTAGCATTGTACGAAGATCCAGCACACAAGTAGATAAGAGAGAGAGTGCAACATTCATAGGAGACACCAGAGTTTTTACGTGAAAACCGCTGAAAAGGGGGAAAAACTACGGGGCCTTGTCCAACTTGATTGAATCCACTAGTATTTGCAGTCGATTACAAATGAGGCCCTTCCTTAGGAGAAGGCCTTGGATTGATGTCACAAATATACATCATATAGAGCGCATTACATGGTGGGAGTTATAATAATCAACATAGATGTGCTTGTTTTGTTATAGTCGGCATGAGATAGGGGCCCAAAAAGATAGTAATTAGTTGGAGAATGGAGTCAGAAAGACCTTTATCTGGTGATGGAAGTCGGAAGGAGCATAGTCGGCATAAGACAGAGTTCCAAAAGATCATGGTAGAAGGTCACTACTCTAGGAGAATTTTGGTGTCAAGTGGTGGCCCAGAAGAAGTCTTTGCGTTAGGTGGTGGCTTAGTGGAGCTCAGAGACTCAAATGGTGGTCTAGTAGAAGTCTGGGTGTCAAGTGATGGCCTGGTGGAGCACAAGGCCTCAAGTGGTGATTCGGCCGAAGTCGGGGCCTCAAGTGATGGTCTAATATAAGTGTGGGCGTTAGGTGGTGGTCTGGTGGAGCAACGACATCAAGAGGTGGTCCGATAGAGCTTAGGCCCTTAAGTGGTTGTCCAACAGAACTCCGGTGTCAGGCAGTGGTTCGGTGGAGGAGAGGGCCTCAAGTGGTGGTTCGGCGAAGGTGAGGGTCTCAAGTGGTGGTCCGGCGAAGGTGAGGGTCTCAAATGGTGGTCCGGCGAAGGCAAGGGACTCAGGTGATGGTCCAACAGAAGTTTGAGTCTCAAGTGGTGGTCCGATAGGAGTCCAAGCCACGGGTGATGGTCTGGCAGAAGTCCAAGCCCTAGGTGGTGGTCTGGCGGAGCAACGATGTTAGGAGGTGGTCCGACAGAGCTCAATCCCTTAAGTGGTAATCCGACGGAACCCCGGCGTCAGACGATGGTTTAACGGAGGAGAGGGCCTCAAGTGCTGGTCCGATGGAGGAGAGGGCCTCAAGTGGTGGTTCGACAAAGCAACGACGTCAGGCGGTGGTCCGGTGGAACTCAGGCCGTGGTCAAAGAGGAGCTTCTTCCTTCTCTTCCTTCTTCTCTTCTTGCTTGAGTCCCCTTTCAAGAGAAATGAGGGGTCTATTTATATATTTCTAGAGTGGAATGAATCGTAAATAGGTGAGAGATCAAAGGTAAATGGGGAGTGGTTGGATGGACGACCGATGCTGATTCCCTTGATCATGGACCTTTTGATGGACATTTAAATGTTTTAGTAATGTTGGAATTTGGTAATCTTGGGATTTTTGCGGATCAATGGTTTATGATTTTGATGATAACAAATATTTTTATTTCTCTAAGACTGCCTTATGTACTGACATTTCAGGTTCACACGATAGGATTGCAATTTGGAACCAGCTCAAGATTGAGTAGACTAGGTATGAGTCAGTTTGTACCCTTTTTCTTTTCTTGAGTCTATTGTATTTATTGTGGCTCCTCATGCTTTGTAATGTATAAGAGTTTTTGATTGTTCCCTAGAGTTTACTGTTTTTGGTAACATTGTCCTAGACGATATTTATATCAGTCGGGATAATCTGTTCAAAAGCAGAAACCCTAATTAGGGTATCCTCGTTAAAGCAGCCTTTATTATGCAAAATACATCGTCTTGGAAAATTTTGTATCGGCCAGGATGATAAGCTCAATTCAGAAAGAATCTGCCGCCAGATCTACTTAGGAAATTCTTATTTTTGGATATCGGCCTGGTGGATCAGCCTGGACTATAAAATATCGGTTAGGACGATCCAGGACAATTTTTCCAAAATTTCACTAGCAATTTTGGAATGCAATGAATTGTGATTTCATCAGGGCCAATCTCAAGATCGTCCGGGCCAATTAGACATCGGCCGGCTTCATTTCAAGACGATATTCAGGACGTTTTTCCTCATATTTGAACTAATCGGCCAGGACAATATGTCTATCGTCTTTGACGATAAAGTCGGCAACTTGCATTAATGAGCTCATTTTTAGCTCTTCTATTTAAGCTATGACAAGGCACTTTGTAAGTGTCTTTGGCAGCTATTTAGCTTCATTCTTGTGGGGAAAACTTGAAGAGAAAGCTTGAAAGGGAGTGAGGAACGGGTGAAGTCTAAGAGAGGGAGAAGATCCTGTGAGGGGGGACTCAAGGGAGTGTGGAGGGGGATTCCACACGGTTGCGCCGACAGGCTTGCATCTTAATACCATCGGATTCAAGGTTTGTCTCGAGGGAAGTTCACCAAAGAAGAAGTTCACTTTGGTGTCAAAAGGACCCAGCAACTCCGCCGCACCGGGGAAGGTGGAAGTGATTTTGTAAGGGCTTCTCCACCTAGCTTTGGGGGCTAAAGGAGAGTCACGTTTATAGTGCAATACTTGGAGGGTGCCTCCAAGGAGTGGACGTAGGTCAAGGTTTGACCGAACCACTATAAATCTGGTGTGTTCTTTCTTATTATTGTTTCCGCATTATTTTCTTCCGCACTTCTTTTCTGTGGTGATTTTGGTTTGAGTTTTATCTTTGGTTTTAAAGTTATCCAATTCACCTCTCTCTTTGTTAGCCTTGGGCCAGTTCATAAGGGCTTAACATCCCTAACGAACTTTCAAGTGGTCTTGGAGCACTTTTTAGTGTCATCTGAGCACTTTCAAGGCTCATTGGATTTATCTCATCAACCGCTCAATTCGACTATAAGTACGTTATGTTTGGAAACCATTTGGTAATCAAAATTGTGGTTCAAACCTTCCAACATTGCTTCTAACCCTTGATTTGGACCTGTTTGGGCTCGGATTGGGTTGGATTTGGTGTCGTTGAGTTTGTATTATCGAGATTCTCAGTTAGACTATAAGTTTGCTGAAATTGGAGTTAAGATGGTCCCAATTTTAATTTTGGAAGTTTCCAATTTGATTTTGCATCTAGATTCATGTCTGATTAAGATATTTTTTTGATAATGTATTAGTTGCCCCCATATTTTTGGACATCGATGTTCAAGAAGTTTGAAAATACATATTATAGCTCTTGGGGAAATTTTTGTGTGATTTGAAACTTGGAAATACTCCAATATTTGGCATAGAGTTTCCGAACAGCTTTAAAAGTGTCAAAATCGAGTCCAGAACGTTGAAACATGGTTCTGGGATCCCAAAAATGTCCGATTGGATCTTTTCGGGCCCAAAATTGGTCCCAAGAATGTGTCGGGAAGGCTTAGCTGCCGGTACATGCCCGTGACCCAGCCCGCGCTTACCTGCGCCCATGCCTGTTTATGCCCGCGTTGTGGCCGCATATCGCTCATCCCACAAGCTGACTGGTTATCCCGGCAGTTGGCTAACCACCGGCGGTTGGCAAACTGCCAGCTATTTGTAATTTCAATTTTTTAAAGAGAGAGAGGGTTTTTTTAAGAGAGAGAGAGAGAGATAGAGGGTTTTTTTAGAGAGAGAAAGGGTTTTTTTTAGAGAGAGATAGATGGAGAGGGTTTTTTTCATAGAGAGAGAGAGGTTTTTTTTTTTATAACTCCCCTAAATTCTCCAACTCCTTCAACCTCCCCCTTTTGCCTATAAATACCCCCCTTAGGGATATGAAAAACTTGCCCCCACTCCTCATTCTCTTCTTTCACTTGAGGCATTCACCAGGGCCCTATATATGTGGCATCTCCTATCCAGGCCCGGGGCCCCTTTATTCAAGAATGAGATTTTCTCCCCCTTCTTCTTCTTTCATTTGAGGCCTTCCCTGGGCCCTACACAGGCGGTATCCCCTGTCTAGGCTCAGGGCCCCTCTCTACAAGAAGGAGATTTTCTCCCCCTTTCTTCTTCTTTCATTTGAGGCCTTACCTCGGGCCCTGCACAAGCGACATCCCTTGTGTAGGTCAGAGGCCCCTCTATGCAAGAAGGAGATTTTCTCCCCCCTTTCTTCTTGTTTCATTTGAGGCCTTCCCCCAAGGCTTGCACAGGCAAGATCCCGAAGTAGGCCCGGGCCCTTCTCTGCAAGAAGGAGATTTTCTAGCATCGGATAAAATTTTGATGAAAGTCTAGCAATGGGGAGAAGTCTGTCGACAGGTGGAAGCTCAGTGTCGGAAAGAAGTCTGATGAAAGTCCGATGATAGGCAGAAGTCTGCGTTGGGTAGAAGTCCAACAAAAGTCCATTTATGGGAAATAGAGCATATAATTCACCAAAGATGTATGACTCATTTGAGGTTGTATGATTTTAACATATATGAAAGAGATTGATAAAATACACTAAGGATGTGCGACCTATCCGAGGTTGTATGTAAGTGCCATGCTCGATGAAGTTAACCTATATAGAAGAGGTCGGTAGAATCCATCAAGGATGTATGACTTATCTGAGGTTGTATGTCATAGCCTTTGCTCAATGACGTTAAATTATATGGAAGAGGTCGAGAGAATTCATCAAGGATGTAGGACTGATCCGAGGTTGTATGTGAGAGCCTTGCTTGATGACATTAACCTATATTGAAGAGGTCAAGAGAATAGACCAAGGATGTGTGGCCTATTCAAGGTTGTATGTCAGAGCCTTTGCTCGATGACATTAACCTGTATGGAAGAGGTTGAGAGAATCCACCAAAGATGTAAGACCTATCCGAGGTTATCTGTCAGAGCCTTTGCTCGATGACGTTAAGCTGTATGGAAGAGGTTGAGGGAATCCACTAGGTATGTGTAACATATCCGAGATTATATGTGAGAGCCTTTATTGATGACTTTAACCTGTGTGGAAGAGGTCGAATTGAATCCCCCTGGGATCAATATTGCCTTGATTGGGAGGGGGCGAATGCCGCATGTATCCTAAAACAACTGTGAAGAATAGTCTATCTTTAGACCATTACTACCTTTTGGGAACTAGATTAAGACCCTACCCAAGGAGTATAAGTATACATAGGGACTATATATGGTTTGAAATTTATTAGAAGCATCCATGCATTTGCTGAATTTTCCTGAAATATCATCTTGATGTTGAAAGCATTGAAGAGATCTTCTTGACCACAGTTGGAGTCAAAGTTACCCCTCAGTCTGGATCTAATTCCTATGAAATTGATGCAGTAATAGCTAAAGTCAAAAAGTTGACATGAATGACCTTTTAAGGTTGGAGCAAAAATTGCCCCCAGTATAGATCCACATTCCCACAAACGGCACCAACTATTGCGTCTTGGAATATTTATGGCAGTAGAGAAATATATAATTTAACATCTTAACATTTTACGAAGATCCAGCACACAAGCAAAAAGAGAGAGAGTGCAACATTCATAAGAGACACCACAATTTTTATGTGGAAACCCCAGAAAAGGAGGAAAAACTATAGGGCATTGCCTAGTTTGAATGATTCCACTAATATTTGTAGTTGATTACAAATGAGGCCCTTCCTTAGGAGAAGGTATTGGCTTGATGTCATAAATGTACATCATATAGAGTGCATTACATGGTGGGAGTTATAGTAATCAATATAGATTTGTTTGTTTGGTTGGAAGGACCATAATCAGCATGACACAAGGGCCTGAAACACAATATTTAGCAAAAAATAGGGTCAGAAAGACCATTACCTGGTGATGGAGGTCAGAAGGAGCATAGTCGGCATAAGAGGTCCAAAAGAACATTATAGAGGGTCAATACTCTGGGAGAATTCTGGACGTCAAGTGGTGGCCCGGAAGAAGTTCGGGCTTCAAGTGGTGGCCTGGTAGAGCACAGAGCCTCAAGTGGTGGTCCGGCGAAAGTCGGGGCCTCAAGTAGTGGTCTAGCGAAAGTCGGGCCTCAAGTGGTGGTCCAGCAGAAGACTGGGCCTGAGGTGGTGGTTCAACAGAGCAACGATGTCAGACGGTGGTCCAATGGATCTTAGGCCCTTAAGTGGTGGTCCGGCAGAACTCCGTCGTCAGGAGGTGGTTCGGCGGATGAGAGAGCCTAGAGTGGTGGTCAGGCAAAGGTGAGGGTCTCAAGTGGTGGTCCAGTGAAGGTGAGGGTCTTAAGTGGTGGTCCGGCAAAGGTGAGGGCCTTAGGTGGTGGACCAAGAGAAGTCCGAGCCTTAGGTGGTGGTCTGGCGGAGCAACGATGTCAGGTGGTTGTCCGATAGATCTCAAGCACTTAAGTGGTGGTACAATAGAAATTTGGCATTAGGCGGTGGTTCGGTGGAGGAGAGGGCCTCAACTGGTGGTCTGGCAAAGCAACAACATCATGCACTGGTTTGGCAAAACTTAGGTGGTGATCGAGGAGGAGCTTCTTCCTTCTCTTCTTTCTTCTCTTCTTCTTGCTTGGGTCCCCTTTCAAGAGAAATGATGGGTCTATTTATAGATTTCTTGAGTGGCATGACCCGTAAATAGGTGAGAGATCAAGGGTAAATGGGGAGTGGTTGGATGTACGGTCGATGTTGAATCCCTTGATCGTGGACCGTTTAATGGACATTTGAATGTCTTATTAATGTCATAATACAATAATCTTGGGCTCATTGGATTTGTCTCATCAAGCCGCTCGATTTGATTATAAGAACGTTATGTTTGGAAACCGTTTGGTAATCCAAATTGTGGTTCAAACCTCAATAGTGTTTCTAACCCTTAATTTGGACCCGTTTGGGCTCGGATTGGGTTGGATTTGGTGTTGTTGGGTTTGTATTCTCGAGACACTCTCTATTCAACTATAAGTTTATTGAAATCGGAGTTCACATGGTCCTAATTTTAATTTTGGAAGTTTCCAATTTGACTTTGCTTCTAGATTCGTGCCCGATCAAGATAATTTTTTGATGATGTATCAATTATGTAGTCATGATTTTATATTAAAAGTATTTAGGAAGCTAAAAATGAAGATCACACACTCACTTAAATATTTTTGCAAATTTTAAATAGTTAAAAAATGAGTATAAAAATATTACAAATTGTTGTACTTGTTATGAAAAAAGCTAATGATATGAGGGTGTCCTACTCATAGAAGAGATTTTACAAAAAGAGATAAGAAAAGAAGTCCAATGTGATAGTACCTACAAATTTTATCTAAACCTATGTAATATACTGATCAAAAGATATATCTTCAAAATCAAATTAATAGAATGCGAGTTACCTAATCTCCCAAAGGGACTAGGCACCTTGTGGATAAGCATACTCTTTGTCACCTCCAAGAATAACTCTCAGTAAGTAAAATATGCATTTATATTAATTTAGTTAGATTAATCATTAAAAAATATTATGATTCAAAGATTGTTGACCTGATAATTGAGTGCATGTTTTAAGATAAATTAATATATTAGGTAGAGGGTGAATCATCATACCCAAGCAAGATGGTCATTTTTCAACATAGAAATTATATATAGTTTGTAGTTACTATTCAACAAAGACTGCACAAAAGAGTATGAGGGTCTTAAAGGGCAATGGGTAAGGAGTAAGAAGTTTGGAAAAAAGGAAGAAATAAACCTTGTTTCGAACTTCATAGGTCCACATATTCAAACTATCAAACAAGAAATCACTTTGCTAAAAATTTAATCAAATCAACCCAATTGTGAGATGCTTTGTCAATAACCATAAATTACATGTTACAAAGCTGGCCTCAAAATCTTAAATGAAGAAAAAAAAAATTCTAAAAATTCCTAAACAAATTAATTCAAAAAGGTGGACCTAGAAAGATGTGGGACATCATATCTCTAGTGATATAGAGAATTACCTATGAAAATAAGTGAATGAAATAACTCAATTATATGCAACTAGAGTTCCTTAGCTAGATTTATAATTATGTTTATCCATATATATCATACTCTTTTTTTTTTGAAATAAAAGCAAAGAAGCTTTATTGAAATCTAAAAAAGATATTACACCCTAAGAGCTGGCAATTCCTCCTCTAACAATTTGATAAAAGTAGGAGGAATCTTATTTAAACTAACCTCATCCCGAATGAAAGAAATAAAATAAGCATTAGTTAGCACAAAGATTTGCTAACTTATTACTTTCCCTTTTAGAACAATTAAAGATAACAAAATTAAAATCTTTAATAAAAGAAAGATCACCCATATCGGTTCCTCGTTTGTCCACCGTTTTCTGAATAAAGTTGATAACATTTTTATTGTCCCCTTCAATGATCAATCCTTTATAATCATACATCAAATCACTCACCACATCTTTGACCGATAAGATTGCTTGAAGTTCCAATGAAGCAATATCCCAATGAACATAAGACTTTCCAAATGCCAATAAGAGTCTTCCATTATGATCAAGAAAAACTCCACCAATTCCCGTCTTGTAGGAATTCAATAGAGAGGCGTCAATATTTACTTTCACCCAATCAGGTGGAGGAGGATGCCAACTATTCAACAGCCTCAACGGTTGATTAACATCCTCTATACATGAGTTCAAACATATGAATGGATTATGTACCGAAGAGTAACTTATATCATTTATTGCAATCAACATTGGACTTGTAACCTTCCCATTATTAGCATACAAATTCCTAGCTTTCCATGATAAGTAGACTGAATTGGAAAAGAGTTTGACCATCATTTGATTTTGTTTGTCCATCCATTTACAACAAGATTCAAAAGAGTTGAAAGAAGGAATGTCGAACCCCCAACTGTTTAAATATTGCATAACTTTTTTTAGTTTTATGAAACTAGCAACAATATGATCATTGTCTTCCACCGCCTTATATCCTCTTGGACAATATCATATCCTTGAAGTCTTCTATAGCTTAAAAACTGATTAGTTGGAATAGCTTTATGAAGGACCCTTCACAAAATTGTTTCCACTCTAGGAATTAGTTTAGCTTTTCTGAACCAATCCCAAGAAGTAAATTCTGCATAATCTTCTCCCAATGCCTCTGTTGCTAAAGCTGAAATAGTCTTACATGAATTTTTGTGAATGAATTCCAGACAATCTTCATCATATTCAGCCGAAATCTGAGTAGATGAAATGAGTTTCACAAGCTCCTCACCAAAGAGTTTTTGAAGTTCTTGGATGTTCCAACCACCATTGCATATAAGTTTGCCAATTGTTTCAATACCACCTCCCAATGTATTGACAAAAGTTAGCCTTTTATCAAAGCTTTTATCCAATAACCAAATATCTTGGAAAACATTAATTGATTTTCTGTCTACAATCCTCCATTTGATTACTGGCTTAAGAAATTCTTCCCCATGCATATTAACTTCCATGCCACCGAACCACCTCTTTGTTTATTGTCTCTACCGAGAAAAGAACCATATTTGGGAAACAAAATTTCATGTATAAATGTCTCTCTTTCCTGGCAATATTTCCAATCCAATTTTTCTCTTACAGGTCCCACTTTTTTAGTGCAAGAGTTGATACCTTGCCCACCCAATCTCTTCGGCCTGCACAATAACTCCCAGCTCACATAATGTAGACCAACTCCTCCATCATTTTTGTTCCATATGAATATTCTATAAATTTTATCAGTTTCATTCAAAACCTGCTTTGGAACCAAAGAGAGAGTTGAATGAAAGGTTGAATATGAAAGCAAAACTGATTTCACTAATGTAATTCTTCCATCTAAGGAGATGAACTTTCCTCCCCACACACTTAACATACTCAATGTTTTATCTAATATGAATTGGTAATTAGTTCTAACCATTCTCCTTAGAGCCACCTTGATGCCCAAATAAGAGAATTCATTGAATTCCTTTAATTCCATGATTCTACTTATTGCTTTTATCCTCTTTCTCCTTACCTATTTCCCAAAAAGAATTCCATATTTGTGTATGTTCACCTTTTGTCCAGTCCATTCACAATATTCCATAAGGATGCATTTGATTTCTTTGATCTTTTTAATCTTTGCTTCAGAGAAGATGATTATATCATCGGCATAAATTAAATGTGATACTTTAGGCCCTTTATTAGAAATTCCAATCCAAACCGAATTACCCATATGAAGAAAAGCATTGGAAAGAAGTTGTGCACACATGATAAATAAGAAACTAGATAGTGGACAACCTTGGCGAAATCCACTCTTAGATTCCATCCAGTTGGAGTAGTTCCCATTGACAAGTAAAGAAAATTTAGGACTATAAACAAATTTCAAAATAAGATTAGCAAACTTTAAAGGGATCCCAAAATCATCCATAACTTTGACCAAGCTAGGCCACCCCATTGAGTCAAAAGCTTGCTCCTTGTCAATCTTGAATGAGACTAAACCTTTAGATGATTTTGAATGCCTAAACTTGTGGAAGATTTCATGAGCCACCAACACATGATCTGAGAGCGACCTCCCTTTCAGAAAAGCTACTTACTCCTCCGAAATTATTTTAGGAATGACAAACAACAACCTATTTAAAAGCATCTTTTCCACAATTTTATAAACCGAATTACAAAGACTTATTGGTTTACAATTAGAAGGATACAACAGGTTTTTATCCTTAGGGATCAACACTTTGATGGTCTCTTTCCACTTTTCATCCATAATCCCATAATTGAAGAAGTGTTCCACAACATTCCATAAATCATGCTTAATAATATGCCAATATGATTTAAAAAAAGAATAGGACATACGATCATGTCCCGGAGTAATATTTCCTCTTTCTTCCTTGATAACCAACTCTAGTTCTTCAAATACAAAGTCCTTGCTTAGTAATCTCCTATCTTCATCATTTAGAGTTTTCCATGGGTTAGGCCAACTCGGTTTAGGGTTTAGGGTTTAGGGGCTTCTTTCTTTCCATTTGTCCTTAAAGTAATTGAATAAAACCTCTTCAATTTGATGCTGTTCTTCAATCATTAACCCATTATGATCCTTGATCCTGTGAATGAAATTTGCTTTTCTCCTTGCACTTGCATAAGCTTTAAAAAATCTTGAGTTGGTATCTCCATCTACGAGCCATTTAACCATTAGCTTGCTTCCTCCGCCAGGTGCTAATCCGAGACAAAACTGTATTGAACTCCTCCATTTTCACCTTCAAAAGCCATCAATTTTCCTATGATAGATACCCGTCCTCAGCTAAAATTCTCGATGTGCCAAGAGGGGGGGGGGGGGGGGGGGGGGGGGGGTTGCATTTCGAAAAACTTGTTGCAATAAAATCCTAAACAAGAGTTCTAATAACTTTTTTTTTGTTTTTAAATTTTTAAACAAAAAATAAACTAATGCGAAAATAATTACTTGAACCCAAAATTTGCAACAATAAAAATCTTTTTCTTTCACAATTATCACCATGCAAATATAGTGAAAATGAAGTGCAAGCAAAAGTAAATAGCGATAGGAAAAAAGCACACCATAATTTTATAGTGGTTCGGTCACTTGACCTACATCCACTCCCCGGAGTCCTCCACTCTTGGAATTTCACTACAAAATTATAGTTCTCATTTTCCCCCTTGGCAAAGCGGAGAAGCCCTCACAAGACTCACTTTCACTAACCAAGCGTGGCGGAGTGCGAAGCATTTTTTCACCCTCTCGGTGATGGCAGTGTACCTTCTCATTTTCTCCCTCCTGGAGAAGGCAGAGTACCTTCACGGTCATGGATGTAGAAGAGTCTCCCCCTAGAGAGCTTCTCACAAGTTCTTCTCGAGCCATAGGAGGAGCAAGATGCAGCAAGAATGGAGCATCCGTGTGATCTCCCTCACAATACTTCTCCATCACCAAGCTCACCCTCTCCTTCCTCTCTCAAACCCTAAAAAACTTCTCAAGAGCTCTCTCCTAAGGATTCCCTCTCTAATCACGTTCCCCTCTCTCAGTTACTCCCCAAAACATAACTATTTTGATACTTAAAACAGGCTCCAAAATTTCTAAAATTTTCAAAGTAGTCGTTGCTATCATATAGTACGATTAGTATAAACTATCTTCGTCCTGGTACGAAGGTTTAAAAACAATTCAAAAACTTCTGAATAAAATCGTACAATACTATAAAACTTTGTACAGTATGATCATCAAGTCCTTCTGTTCGTACAGGACGATAGCCGGGATGATCAAAACTCATCTCTGTACATCGTAGGGTACGATCTCATTCATACAGTATGATTAGGCCAAATCAAGGGATCATCCAGGAGGATCTCCAGGATGATCAAAATCAGCGTCTGTTCATCGTCTAGTACGAACATGTTCGTACAGTACGATGACCAATCAGAGATTAGTCCTTGATTTATTCCACTAATTACGGGCTAATTTAAGTAAGTATTCAAATAAAATCGTATAGTACGAAAATATTCGTACAATACAAACAGCTAATAAAACTTACTTAAACTAATATGGCGGCTAGGGTTTTGGATTAGCAACACATCGTACAGTACTATATTATTCATATAGTATGATATTGTTCACAAAAAGACGTTTAATCGTATAAGATCGTACAGTACCATATAAAGTCGTAGAGTATGATCAACATAGAAAAAAATCTACATTTTTTTTTAAAACCCTCACCCCCTGTGTATGTGCATGGTTGCTCAGCTTTACATGCAGTTTGTGGCCAGACTCAAGAAAAGAAAAAAAAAAAAAAGAAAATTACAATGTTATAGACTCACACTCTTACTCTACCCAGTCTTGAGTCTTCCTGTTGTCCTGAGTAGCTTGTGATCTTCCTGAAATATTAGTAATCACAAACAATAGCAGAAATCAAAGATATTCAATGAATAGTAGTTCAAACGATATTATTTTTCATCATCAAAATCTCAAACTAGGGGTTATGGATTGCAACATCAGCTTCTCTGTTTTGCAGAACAAGAATTTCCTCTCTCAAAGCATCTCTAGATTGATTTAAAGCCTTAAATTTAGCTTTACTCCAATAAAACAAGTCTTTTAGTGTCCTCTTCATTTTATGATTTAAAATTTTTGCTGGATTCCCATTAGATTTCCTTCTCCATGAGCCCCTAACCACTGCCAATGAAGCTGGAATTGTCGTCCAAACGTCTTCAAATCTTATCATCTTCTTGTGAGGTTGTTTGAACTCAAATAAGTTTAACGAAATATGACAATGATCTGATGTAATTTTAGCCAAATGCCTCACCACCAACCGATGAGAAGTGTTTAAAGCTACAGAATTGAGTAAGCATCTATCTAGTTTCTCAAGAATCCTTTCAGCACCTTTCTTTTTGTTGCACCATGTGTATTTTGGTCCAACACATGCCACCTCATGAAAGTCATTACAAGAAATGAAGGTCTTCATTTCCTTCGGGCCAAGAGAAAGAATGAACCTTCTTCCCCCCTTTTTCTCCTCGTTGCATAACAAGCAACTGAAGTCTCCACCCAATATCATGGGTATATCTTTTGATAAATGACTTTCCAATCTTTCCCATAATGAACTTCTTTTGTAGACATCCTTGCTCCCATAAACAGTAACAATCCTCCATAAGCCCTTGTTATAAACATTGAGATCACCAACCACCATTTGTGAAGAAGCTTTCAAGACATTATAAGAAGCCATGTTATGTTTCCATAACACCAAAATGCCTCCCGATATCCCTTCCGAAGGAACATGAAAAAATTCCCATTCATCACCCAACATCATACTAACAATCTTCTTATCAACCATAGACAATTTAGTTTCAACCAAATCAAGAAAGAAAACTTCATTATCCCTAATAAACTCCTTAGCATATAGAGAAGCTTTGGACTTTCTAGTTTCTCTACAATTCCAAAACCTAATGGAAGACATCATTGAACTCGAGGGGATTGAATATCCATTCTCATATTCCTTGGCACCAATTTAATTGGTCCCAAGCTCTTAAGTTGCTTTGAACATTATTTTGCTAGATTCTTCTTCAGGATTGTTCATTATACCCACATCTGCTTTTGCATCCACTGTCATTACATCCTTTCCATCTTCATTCTTTGAATTTGAAATTTCTGGAGAATTCAAAACATCCGGCTTTGCTAATGCGTCCTCCTCTTCGTCAAACATATTTTTTAATACTTCAAATTGAATGTTATTTCTAGGAATACATACTAAATTAAGAGCAATATTTCCCCTACCGACCGAGCTCTCATTATACTTAGGATCTTCATTACAAAAGGGAGTTTCAGGAATTACCTCAGCAAGCACCTCTCCGATCTGAGCTTCAACATTTTCTTTTCAATTTATTTTATTTCCAGTATTCCTGTCATCCTCCACATTTATACTTTTCAAAGCAACATCTTCTCCAGCCTTGTTAATCTCTCCCGATACCGGCCTAGTTTAGATGTTTTTGAACTTGATATTCCTGAATTTTTTCATCCCATAGCTCACATGAACCCATGGTCCATAGCCTTCTTTGATAACCTTGCTAGCTTCTCCCCTCTCTGAAACAACATTAGATCTGACATTGTTAGATAAATCCTTCCCTTCACTTGAGCTTTTTCTTTCAATAGATTCCTTCATAGCTTCCAGATCCACTTCAGAGCATTTTTTCTCCAAATGACCAATTCTTCCACACTTAAAGCAAATAGTTGGGATTTTTTTTCATATTCAATTTTTTGATAAAATTTGTCCGATACTCCTTCCATCCAAACTTCTAAAGGGAGTTTATCTTCAAGCTTAATTATTATGCAAATTATGGCAAATTCCCTCCTTCTCCATTGAAACATGTTTTCATCAATCAAAACAGGAGTTCCAACATTAGAAGCAATCCTGCAAACATTAATTTTCTCCCAACTTTGCAATGGAAGATTGGGAAGTCTAATCCAAACCGGTGTCGTATTCCCTTTTAGATAAGAAGGATGAAATGAGGGTGACCATTTATCCAGGCCTATGATATTCCCATTCACATACCAAGGTCTGCTAGATAAAACCAATTCCAAAGCATTTGGATCTTCAGAAGCACATAATACCCACCTCATACCAAACAAGGTCATATGAAATCTTCCAAACTGATTCCATTGCCTTCTTAATTCCATTCCAATTACATGGTATGGAACATTGTCTCCAAACACCTTAGCCACCAAAGACTTTTGTAATTTGTTTGTATTTTCTACCTCACTTTGTAGATGCAGCTTCACCACACCATTTTCAGAAAGCTTTCACCATAATCAAAGTCAATTGGTTTAAAGTTTAGCTTTTTGTTCTAAACATTGATAGAATTTTTTATGTTGGGAGGATTAATAGGAGCCAAGTTTTAAACAGGTAAGCAGTTTCCCAAATCAGTAGAAACACATTTACAGACCTTCAACAAATCCTCTTTTGATTGCATTACATCACTAGTTATCCCCATCGCAGTGACATTAACGAAGTTGATTTATCTACCTCCTGAGTAGAATGAATAATACCAGCACCAGAAGTCCTTACCTTTGATCTACATGAGTCCTTAGAAACTCCATTTGAAATCAGTTGTTTAAAAATTGATGCAGATTCTGAAGCCACACCACAGAATGGACCTTGTTCAGCTATAAAATATCTTTGAAGACTTCCAGAATTTTGAAAAAAAATGTGGCATCCATTAGGATCTTCTTTCCTTTGCCGATATATTGCTCTTGTTTTTTTGGAGGACTATACCCGCCCTCATTAATCACCAAAGACTTTACAGATTTGAATCTTAGCTTAGACTCATTATCAAACACCAAATTTGCATCTCCAAAAGCTAGGGGAGACGAACTTAGATTCAGATGAGGAAGGATTCTAACATATGAAAATGATGAAAATCATCCATCTCAAGTGCCAAAAGATGGAGGCTGGCGGCCTTCCACTGTCATCAGAGTGGCTCACAAATTGCGGGAAAACATGAATTTGAAAAAGCATTTTTTTCTCTCTCTATAATCCTTATATATCATACTCAGATGACCTAAAGATGCATTAAAAATATATGCCTAATAGGGAGCTCTATCTCAAAGAACATGGTATGCACTGCAAAGTTTTTTAGTTTTAAGTTATCAAGACACTTTTGTTATGCTTTTTTGAATTGTTATATTATTAATCTACATTAATGCTTAGGGATTTTTATGGATGGCTAGCTCAAGGTTATATCTTATATAGAAGATCCAAGGAAAGCAAATATTCATTTAAAAGGTGGCTTGAGAGTGTCATGATTTGAAATAAAAATCTTTTTCTAAATTAATTTTATAATATTTACCAATTTATTAAAATTGATGGAAAAAAGTTATCTAAAGAGCCTTTCACAATATCTTATATATCCTACACAAATATATAGCCACAAAAAAAAAATTAATTCAAGTAAAATTAAAAGAGAAAATAAAATAGTGTATTGTGATGGGTATAAGAGAAAAAGGAATATGGTGGTGCACCTTGGCTATCTATATATAATGCCCAAAAGAAAATTAAAGAAGGTAGTTGATCCCTACATGTATAAACTAAAAAAGTTCATAATTCTATAGAAAAATGAAACTGATAATAAGGTATATGCTTAAGTGATCCCTTTACTCAAGGTCTTATGATCTTGTTCAAATATATATACACATTCAATGGGTACTGGGAAAGGTATTTTGGATAAAATTCTAAATTGGGTCAGGAACTTGTACTTAGGGGTACCAATATTTGAAACGACATGAAAAACCTGACATGAACCCGGCCCCAAAAATTTGAGTTGGACCTGACCCGATTTCAAAACGGGTCAGGTTCGGGTTCTCGGATTTGACCCATTTAAAAAATGGGTTAGGTTCGGTTTGACCTGATGGATTGCCGGGTCAACCCAGAAACTCATTTAAATTATGCTACCTGCAGCACAAATACCTGTGGTTGCCCGCGTAGCGGCCTGCGCACCCGCTGAGGCAGCCCGCGCTTGCCAATTATCACCTGCACGCCCGAGGTTGCCTCAACTACTCCTGCCCGTGGATGCCTCCATGGCCATGCTTGGCCACTAGCATGCACGTGTCCACTCATGGCCTGTCGCCTACCGCCTGCCCCCAATTGTCCTCGTCAGTGCAACTTGCACGCGTCCATGCTCGCCCGCAGCCCACCGTCAACTGTCCTGCTCGCCCGTCATTTAGCCACTGCTAGATGCAAAATCATGTCGGGTTGGGTCAACCCGGCAACCTGACGGGTCGGGTTCGGGACTGAGTTTCCAACCCATTTACATACCCAGGTCGGCTTAGGGTGATAGATTAACTTTGAAAACAAACTTGTCTGGAGAGAGAAAGCGCTTCACCCATGAAAAGCACATTCATTAGTGCTTAACACGAAGAAGCCCGAAGGACTGACAGTGAGAAGGACTCCAACAGGCTTAAGCTTTATACCACTCCATGAAAGATCACTTGCTTGCCAGCAAAGAAACCTTCTCTTGCTTCTATTGCCTCGGTTTGCTGATTCCTTACTACTGTGAGATTCATTAATAGCGTAGTAGGCATTGATAAGACTATCCACCCATGACGCTTCAATAGCAATAGAGTGAGTAGGCTTTCCCTTCCCCTGGCACTACACATTGAGTTTCAACCGTTGACTGGCGCACTACTGTTTGATGCCCCGAGCATGCAGGCTGAGATGCACTATCGTAGAATCTTATCTTACCGTTTTCAGCTATCTCGGGCTTTTCAGCGGCATCTACTAATTCCAATGAAAAGAAACTAGCGAAGATGCGGGCACTACTCAATGATGCAGTACTAATTGAATAGCCATCTCCCGCTTCTAGTGCGACATAGAATGCAAGCAAAGAGAGTCGCTGCTGCCTCTTCTAAGATGAAAGGCGCTAGTTCAACTAGGGAAGGAGATTGCTTCCAGTGGACATCCTACATTCTATAGAGGGAGAAGAAAGGATCACTGCTTTTAGGTAGCCGACCAAGAATGCCATTTTACCTATTGATTCAAACTAGTCAAACTAAAAGACTTAAGCATGGAAACCCACTTGTTCATTTAGGAGACTAGTTTTCTCTTTCGATTTCGAGGGTTGAAGACAAGAGAAGAAATAGTCTAAGAGAAATCAAAGCCATTCCGCTCAAAAAGCAGCCTGAAAAGAAAGTCAAAGACTGGCGGACCGTATACGCGCTTACTTTTTGGTAGGCTGAAACTTATATGCTTCTATCACACTCTTCTTTTTTCCCCAATGATGATAAATTAGGGTTGTAGAGTGGGTCAAGCTCGGGCAAGTGCCAGACACGCTCACTCTTGAGAGTGAGTCCATACGCTTCACATATGCAAATAATAGAAAAACAGACGAAGCGTGCAAGCAATTTAGAGGTAGGACTTATTGAGGGTGGGAATGGCTTAATAAGGTTTTTGCCGTGGGTCCAGATACAACTGTAATTTCTAATAGACATAAAAGATACTTCGCATAAGCCTACGTGATGGATTGGGAATCAATATGGATACTTCAAAGATAAAGTAGTTATTGTTTTTTGGAGAACCAGTAGTCTTCTAAGGATACCTACCAGAGCTTTAACCTAGGTATAGAATACTATGGACCAACGGATGCTCGAAGTTTACCATAGATTATCTCAAGGCCCTGTAAGGCAAAAGCTTGTAGGATATAAGTTCTAATTAAAAATGTCCCCCAGTCCATTATAGGCCCTCTAAAGTAACTCTCTAATGGTGGGAAGAGATACCTTTGAAGTAATAGAAATTATTGCATGTAGAGGCCCTTCCTATTCATGGTATGAAGGCTGAAGTTTATCTATTAGCCTGCTTGTGGATTCAATATATGCATTCCATTTCGTGTCCCAACCTAGGGTTTCATAATTGGTGTGCGGTACCTACTCTAAGTATCCCCTCTTTACAATGTGTCACCCTAATATCTTTAGTTCCTGTCCGTGGTACTTCTTTTGTAATAAATTCAATGCCTTTAGGTACAGTTCCAATAGAAGCGTATGTCATCCATTCCTTCCCTTGATGTAATTAGAATTCCTGTGATGTCCACCTACTTGGACGGATGAATTGCTTGAAAGCCCTCCAAGGTTACCTGTAGTTACGATTCCAATAATTGTGTATTCCCTGCCTTCCCCTGGGTGTTGTTTCTATTGGGTTTTTCTTGAATAAGCCTATGCTTCTATATACTTATAAAAGGATATATTGAAGCTGCCTGCCCTTATACTGTCTTAAGTATATATTATGTATTCTATACTTCCATATATATAGTTTTATCTCCATTGTGTAGGTTGTACTAGAATGAGCCCTGGGTTCCTAGAATTGTTGTGTCTATAGGTTGGTAGCCAATAGGATTGCAGAGTTTACAATACTCTTTATAAAATGTAGCCCGCCTCTTGGATTCTCTCTTTTTGGAAATTCCAATCAAGACATAGAACAACAGTAGGTATCAGCCTAGAGGAAGGTAACTCCAATCATAAGCTTGTGACATATCCCTATCTGTTAAGTTAGAAATAAACCCTTAAATTTATTCTTAAACCAACTTTGGAATACCCAGGCAGGACCCATTTGAACCCGGGTCAATTCTGAATTCGACCCGAACCCGACCCAAAACCTAGTTTTGACACCCCTACCTGTACTTATATATTATTGTATATAAAATGCTTTCCCAATCTGGAAAATGTAGTAAAATGTTAATATTGAATGGAGCCATTACAACGTAATATATAATGCTTAAAAATTAAAGCAAATATTATATCACATCATAAATATTCATTTATTTAGCATTTTTAAATATTTAAAAGGTGACTCTTATAAAAAGTAAAAAAGCAATGGTTATATGTCTTGTCACAACTTGACCCGATATTACACAAAACCACACATATTATATCATGCCTGATCGTCACAAGAACCAAAAATTGATTCCAAGATCCAGGAAGAGAAGTATTGAGAAAAGACCAAACTTCTAATTTAAACACACCACAAAGCCACTATTGAATATAAAATAAATCGAAAGACTATATCTCAAAAAATAAATTTCTATAGGCCATCCAAAAATACATATATAATATGAGATCTATCTATAATAGTGCTTGTCAATAGAGAGAATAACAAAATAAAAGCCAAACCTACAAAACCGAACTAGCCAAAACACACCTATAAC
Organism: Dendrobium huoshanense; assembly: GCA_016618105.1. Classification (NCBI taxonomy): domain Eukaryota; kingdom Viridiplantae; phylum Streptophyta; class Magnoliopsida; order Asparagales; family Orchidaceae; genus Dendrobium; species Dendrobium huoshanense. The sequence goes on along the minus strand of CM028342.1, from coordinate 34,532,338 downwards.
ACAAATTAGAGCCTACCATCAAATACTCAACTCACTCATTTCCCTTTCCTTAACCTAAAAATAAAATCAAAAGCAAGAGTGAGCTAACATGACTCAGTAGGCTATCCTAGAAACTGAAAATAATAGCTCAAACCAAAAAAATTGCAAATATTGTGTTGTAATAATGAACTGAAGCACAATATAGAAAGCTAAAACTAAATCAATTATTGATATTAAATGTATTTAAGTAATTATTGAAATTGTATGCATGTAAATTGACTGAAATATAAACAAATGTATTATAGCAAACATCATAATATCCCTCAGGCAAAAATTTCCAGTATATATAAATAATAACAAAATACATTCTTATACCTCCTAATCCTACTTCAAACTAGTATTAAATACATAATATTGTGTAAATAACACCTAACAATATCCATTCAAATCCTCCTTCACACCAATATCTAAATACATAGCATAGTGCAAATAACGCCTAATATAATTTCTAATGTACCTTGGCACCGTTATCTTAATACATAGCATAACACTTAACCAAATTTATAATGTACACTTGACACAAGAATTCAAATATATAACATAGTACACATAACACCTAATAATTATCATATCATGCATATAGCACAAGAATATGGCTTTTAGCCACTAAAATATGCCTTATAGGCACTTGAACATATCTTCTAAAATTTCTCCCTTTTTCATACCAAATCTCCTCAATCTCCTTATTCAACCTAGTAGAGCACACTAAAGCACATATTTCAATTAATAATAGAAATTAAAACAAAATTTCTCATATTTTAGAATTTCATGAGAGGTTATTGAAGGGGGCGATGGAGTAACCTAAATAATTACATAAATGACTTAGTGCTATATCAATCACTAAATAATGCTTAAGGTTATCTTTGACATAAAATTATAAAAATCACACTTAATATATGCAAGTATGCATGCCCAATCAAGTAATATATTGATAAAGTAAAGTATCGATACCACGATGAATAATGTTTACTTGAAAATACTAGTACTATCTACTTTAACTATAATAATCTTCTTACTCAATTAAAATGTGTTTTGGTGGAGATTTAATCTCTTTATTTAATAGAAAATTAATTAAATGAAATACTATTTGGATATTTTTTTTTGAATTGATAGAATATAAATACAATATGTTTCCTGATGATTCTCTTTTATATTGATGCTATTCAAAGCATATGCATCGCCGACCGCTTTGTCAAGCCTGAAGAGATAAATGTCAAATTAAACTCTTCCAACCTCAATACCACTCTAAACTTCCATAGGACATCACCCTAGTTAAATCTTAGAAGAGTAAGTAAAATGTATACTGTTAAAACCCCCTCATGATAATTCATCTATTTAAATTTGATACATGATAAGAAATATGCTTATGCTTGCATCATCCCAATCTAAAATACATAGTTGGGCATGCTTTCCAATTCCAATCTCTATACTACACCTGATATTAACTATACATATGGACACTATGTGCATTAAATGAAGACTTGGTACATTAAAAATAAAAGTTCATGCAGGTTGTTTGACCAAATAGAACTGTCCCAATGCTAACTAATATGGGGGTGGGTGGAGGGGTGAATTAGTAATTTAAAAAATCTCTTTAATTCTAGAAAACTACTTTAAAAAAATTAACTCAATGATCTTGAAGTATGCAGCTGTTTGTAGAAATAAATTTTCACAATATTTTTTGTAACCACAATAAAAATAAAGCACGGAAAATAAAATAGGAAAAAGTAAAAGAATAGAAGAACACTAAATTTTATAGTAGTTTGGTCCAACTAGACATACGTTTACTCCTTGGAGACTCCTTCTCCAAGTATTGTACTAAACACAAGTGACTCTCATTTTGCCCCCACAATAAGGCGAAGAAGCCCTTACAAAATCTCTCTTCTACCAACCTAGTGCAATCGTACAAATGTCTTTTCATGACCTCCTAGTGATGGAGGAGTACCGATGTTCTTTCTCACCCTCCTGGTGATGGCAGAGTACCGACGTCCTTTCTCACCCTTCTGGTGACAGTAGATTATCGTGATCTTCTTTGAAAATCTTCTCTCAAGAGCCTTCAAGGAAGTAGGGTAGAATTTTGAAGAATAAATAAGAGATCCTTACCTTTGAGTAATCTTGGGAATCCCCTCATAATTTTCTCTTACAAGATCTCTCACTCTTCACTCCCAAGGTCTTTTCCTCAAACACTCAATATCCACTCTTAAGAGAAATTTGCAGCAAGATATTTGAGTGTTAGTTTTTTGGACCCTTATATATAAAAGAAAAGAGAAATATAAATAAATTAAATGTTTCAAAGTGAAAATGAATCGAATCGTACACTATGATCGTGGATCATCTATACAAATAGTTAAAAAATTATGGGATGATATGATACAAATAATATTTCATACACTGTCAATCATTTGTATGATTTACAGATAGTCTGTATGTACAGTTAAAGTTTGTCTCGATGATCTAATATGAAGCTTATCTCTTATACTATTAGTCGTCTAGATGATATTGAGATTGTTTATGTGAACAGTTAAAACTCATCTGGATGATTTGGTATGAAGCCAATCTCATACACTATTAGTCATCTATATGATATTTAGATCGCATGTATGAAGAGTTAAAATTTATCTGGATGATCTGGTATGAAGCTAATTTTGTACGTTGTCTGTCATTTATATAATTTACATACCATATATATATAAATAATTAAAATTCATCTAAACAAACTGGTACAAAGCTAATCTCATGCACTATCAGTCATATGTATGAACTAACATCGTATAATATGAAAAGGATTTTAAAAAACTTTGAATTTTAATTTAAACTCTCTCCCCCTGTGTGTGAACATAATTACCCAATTTTAACTACATTCTCTTAGACTCAATAAAATAAGAATAAAATAAAAAAAATTATTGACTTCATTACATGAAATCCTATTATACTCCATATTGAAGTCTTCAATTGTCTGGAGTATGATTTCCCTAAAATGTTAGCACACACAAAGCAAATAGAAAAATATTCAATATATGTTAGGAGAAATATTAATAATAATAATAATAATATTTTATTATCATCAAAAAATTACATTACATAAAACTCAATCATGAAGTCTAAGTTGCAATAATCTCTCCTTTTTTTATGATGACAAAATAATTATTGTTTGAATTAACATTAAAGTTTCTTTTTTCTCCTAAGCTCCCCCTTAATGAAAGCTTAATAAAAAATAAGAGATTTTTTTAAAAAAAACTCAAGACCAAAATGAAATAAAAAACCAAAACAAATTCAAAAACAAAACACACATGAAACACACATGATTAATTCAATAAAAAAAAAACAAAACACACACCAATTAATTTAATAAAAAAAAAAAAACCAATGACTCCCCCTTTTGATAATTATAAAAAGGAAAGTACCTCTTGAAAAGGTAAGTTCCTATTGACAAATCAAATAGATGATGAAGAAGAGGATTTTAAACTATTTGCAAATACAACATTAACATCCTTATGCAAAAAGAAAAGGCTCATATTTTAAATAAAAAAACAATTAAGATAAGAAAATTCAAGTAGGTTCACTGTTCGTTCTAGACCTAGCAAATAAAATAATTATTACAAAAATGATAAAATAAAGTTTAATTAGTTTTCAATTCAATAATAGAGATTATTGTTGATTATATGGATTTGTATAAGAAATAAAGAGATAAAGGAAAGAACTATATGGTACTTTTGATTGGCGACATTGCACATATTTTTAAATTTTGGTATACTTTGTGCATGTTTACAGTTTGGGCTAATTTTGTGCCTTTTTATTTTTCACAAACATTGCACATCTTTTAAACTTGTGTCACATTGAGCATCTTTTCAAGCTTGACACACTTTGTGCATCTTTTTTCATTTTTTTGTCTTTCCAATATCAATACATCTTTAAACAAAATCCAATAATTAACAGATATAAGTGTATTAAATAAGAAAAAAATTTGACATATCTTTTAGAACAATTATAGTAAAATAATATTTGTCTAATAGAATAAGAAAATGATCTTCTAATATACATCTAACCATAATTTAATTTAAAATTTTTTGAAATTAAATTTTGCAAGAAAATTAATTTGTAAAGCAATTTATTTTTAAATTTCATTCCATAGATCAACTATATTTGATTAGTCTGTAGAAACTTAAAAAGATTCTAGAAGATTAAACTCAAAACAAGACAAAATATCATTCAATTTTTTTTTAACACAAACTCAAGATATAAATGCAAATACAGCTAAGACAATAATTTTAAAATCGAAAAGCCATTACATGAAAACTAAGAAATAAAAAAACATACATAAACTAGAACTGAAAATAAAAATTTATATGCTAGAGGGTCTTGATATAGAAGTGGCAAAGGAGGGGTGAACATCGTAAAGTAGCTATTTATGGTAGCTAATTGAGTGTTGACTGAGTTAAACTACCCAATGATCTAGCCCATATCTTAATTACATCTGGCATCCTATTGTTCTAGGAAAGTCTCAATATGATCAAATCATTGATCAAAGTTAGACTCAAGTTGATCAAACCTCTAGACCATTTCTTGATAGAAATGCTTCTCAACTCTAGGAGCAGATGCAGGTGCTGGGGCATCTTCTTCTCCTCCCATCTCATCTCCCTCATCTCCCCGATCTCGATGAAAAAGAGAATGGAAAGAAGCATCAATTAAGAAGAATGACAAATTGTTTGGGGTATTATGATGAATTAGGTTGTACTTCTTCTCAAGGATATATATATGCAATTAGATGTCCTACAACCACATTCTTCTTCCTTCAAGCAGAAGTCTAATATCCATTAGTTTATTGATGTAGTCCAGAATCAATTGGGCTTCATCAATCATAGTGTTCAACATTATAAGATAAGTGACTATGGAAAGTAAAGTAGTAAGGTTTATACGATCACCAACTTTAGGAATAATTGAAGCTCTCAACATATGCTTGATGATCCTAGAATTTTATTTAGAGTGTACACATGAGGTAAGTAATTGACTGAAGGTATTCCTCTAAGGGCTTGATTTATAGTGGACGAGTTAAAATCCTCTCTTAATGTCATAGTGTGTGCTATAATAACCTCAGTTCTAAGGTGTAAATATATACCTAAATCTTCCTTAGTTATCTATACCCTTTGGCCAAGAATAAAAGAAGACATAATTGTGTAGTTCGATTGCATTCTATGATTAACAAGAAATTAATAGAAGGCATCATAATGAAAGGCATGGATCAAAGTGAGAATGAAGGCAAATAAGGTAGAAGCAAAAAGGAGCATTACAAAAAAGTTGATGTTTTCTTGAATGAGAAGATGAGACGGAGTCATCTTTACTTTGAAGTAACACTGGTAAACTTCTTCATTCTCTCTAGAGAAAAAAATTCATCTTTTTGATTTGACTGAGATGAAGAACCCTTAAGATTGTTGAGATAGTTGCTACTTAGTTTTGCATATTTCATATTCTTGCAACTTGTATGTTTTTGATGATTCCAAATATTATTGATTTGATTATTATTTCTCCTAATACATTTTGGAAGATTTGTTTTATTCTTGTGTGTACTAACATTTCAGGAAAATCATACTCCGGATTGTTGAAAATTTCAAATTAAGATCAATTTAGAGTTTATTGTGTTTGAAGTGTATATTTTTCATTTTATTAAGTCTGAGAGAGTGTGATTGTAATTGAGTAACTGAGCACACACACACCGGGGGAGAGTTTTAAAATTCATATTTTTAAATTGATCATATTATATGATATCACTTCAAATGGGACAATCTGATCAGTTATTTTTCCCCAACGAGCAATGAAATGAACATAAATGAAATTATTTTTTCTTAGTATGGTTCGTACGAGATGATATTTAATTTTGTACAGGGATGAACGTCTCTATTTTGTCCTCGGATGAAGTTCATACGAGACGATATTTAATTTTGTTCAGAGACGAACAACTCTATTTTATCCTCAGACGAAGATCGTACAGGACAATATTTAATTTTGTACAAGGATAAAAGCCTCTATTTTGTCCTCAAACAAAGATCATACGGGATGATATTTATGTTTGTACAAGGATGAAGATCTCCATTCTGTTCTCGCTCATTTCGTCTTGACGTTTCATATAGATGAAATTTAATTTTCTAACTATTCGTCTCAGATGAACTTAGTTCATACTGGATGATGATCATGTACAAAATGATTTCATATCGATTCACAATAGGTTCGTACACAAAAGTATTTGAACTGTTTATACATACAAACATATGATCATACTATATGATTGTGTACGCTCTAAATTGAAAAAATCAGTTTTCTGGACAATTTTTTGTGTCTTTTGTGTAAAAGGTCCACTAAAACTGATGTGAGAGAGTCTTGTCTACATGATTTTTGAAGGGCAATTGAAGGAGAGTGTGTGAGAGTGTTTGAGAGAGATTTCTTGCAAGTGGAGTGTGAAGGGTTCACAAGTTTACTCAAAGGTAAGGATCTCCTTGTAATTGTGGTTATCACTCTTCCTCTTATCTTCTAGATTGCTCGTGAGAAGATCTTCGGATAAGATTCGATTCTCTACCGACACTTGAGAAGTGTGAAAGGACGAAGGTTCTCTGCCTACACTTGGAAAGTGTGAATGGATGAAGGTTCTCTGCCTACACTTGGAAAGTGTGAACAGTCGATGGTACTCTGCCTACACTTGGAGGGTATAAAAGAATGAAGATTCTCAACTTACACTTGGACGGTATGAAAGGACGAAGGTTCTCTGCCGCACAAAGGATTGATGAAATACAATTTTGTAAAGGTTTTTTCACCTTGCTGTGGGGGCAAAAGAAGAGACACTTTTGGTAATTGTGCAATACCTAAAGAGGGAGTCTTCAGGGAGTGAAAGTAGGTCGTGTTTGACTGAACCACTATAAGTCCTTGTGTCATTTTAATTTCCACTGCTTATTTTTCTGCAAGTTTCTTATTCTATGGTTGAAAAGTTATATTTTAAAAACTTTAATTAACTTGCTTTGTAAATCATCGGTTTCAGTTTTAAAATCTAAGGGAATTTTTAAAAGTACCAATTCACCCCCCTCTTGGTTAGCCTTGGGACATTAACTTAGGTTTAACAACTTAATTAAGATTCAACAAGAATCAACAAGTGGTATCAGAGCTTTGTTTCAAAATCATAGGTTTAGACTACTTTTTGTTAAACGAGTATGGCTACTTTTGGAAACCAGAACACACCTAAAGGGTATTCGATCATTAGACCTCCTTTATTTGATAACATCCCTTTTATATCTACGTTTTTACAATAACTAGATTATCGTATGTGGATTTTAGTTCAAGAAGGGTATACAAAACCAACTAGATTAGTTGATGGTATTAAAGTTGTAGCACCCTTTATAAATTAGACTATATAACAACGTGATTTAGCACAACTAAATACAAAGTGTTTAAACAGTTTCTTTTGTGCACTTAAGTCAGAATTCTACATGCGAGTTTTCACTTGCAAAAGTTGAAATGACATATGGGATAGACTCTGTATTACTTATGGAGGGATAAATAAAGTAAATAAATCAAGACTGAACATCTTGTTACATGATTATGAATTATTTTACATGAAATCAAATGAATTCATTTCTGAAATGCTTACAAGATTTACTAAAATTGTCACTTTTTTACATGCATTGGGTAGGGAACTAACGAATGATGAAATGGTTAATAAGATTCTTCATTATTTGCCTACGTATATGATGCTAAAATAACTGCAATTATAGAATCTAAATATTTAAATATTTACTCTATTGATAATCTTCTTGGTTCACTAATTTCTTATGAGCAAGGAGTGAGTCAAAGAAAGGTTGATGTAGGTGAAAAGCAAAAGGAAAAGAATATAACACTGAAAGTGGAGGAGTCAGAGAGTGATCTATCGCAACCTGAAGATGAGGATGTCATAGCTTTAATGACTAGACAATTCAAAAACTTTCTTAAAAGAAAGTATAGGAGACATCAATAGTGGAACAGAGGTAAGTTCAATAGGAATGTTAAGGTTTCTAATGATGTGATTTGCTACAAGTGCAGGAAACTTGGACATATAAAGTCAGTATGCCCAAACCTAAATGCCACTCATAGCAAGGAGAAGGAAGAGGAGAAACCAAATGTGAAGAAGGGCAAGAATAGATTCCAAAGAGCTTTTTGGGCAGACTCAGCTTTGGATTAGTTATAAACTAAAATGGAGGAGGAAGTTACCAACTTGTGCTTAATGGAAGATAATCTTGATCAGTCAGATCAAGAAGAGGTATGTGACTTAACCTATGCTGAATTGTTAGAAGTTTCTGAAAGGATTCATGACGCATATATGAAGTTAAAAAAATGCATGCTAGTATGAATATAGAATTACAAGAACTATAGAGAGAAGAAGAAATCCTTAGGAAAGATCATGCATTAATAGATAACAACCACATGAGCTTACTTGATAAATTTGATAACTTAAATAAGGAGAATGAGATCTTAAAATCATCCTATGTTCGATTGGAAAAAGATTTAAAGAATTTTAAAGATGAATCAGAAAATAAAGAACATTATTTGAATTATAGTAATAATGTATTAAAAGATTTAAACATATTTCTTAAATTGAAAGTAAAATCTCTTGAGGAAAATAGGAAACCACCAACACTTGAAGATTTTATAAATCCTATTTTACAAATCTTATTTTGTATCCAAAATTTTTACTACCCAAGATGAGACAAAGTAATTATAGAAATACTGAGAAATCCATTTCCTGGAGTTAAATGTTATTCTTGTGGCATGTTTGGACATATAGCACACATATGTACATTGGATAGGAAAACTCATTAGTGTGGATACCTAAGATGCATAAACCTAGACTTATCTTACATGCATCTAGTTTTAATTTGACAAAAGGAGAACCCAAACTTGTTTGGATTACTAGGTCTAACATTTGATAGTTTTGCAGGAATGCTCTCATACAAGGCCTCATGAGAGCATTTGGGATATAGACAATGATTGCTCAAAGCATATGACTGGAGACACTAAGTAATTTATATCGCTGGAAGCCAGAAGTGGAGGAAGGGTTACACTTGGAGATAACACCACTAAGAAGGTGGTTGGATCATGTATGATTGGAAACTTGCAAATTTTTTTCAAATGTACTGCTTGTAGAAGGCTTAAAGCATAATCTGTTGTGTATTAGCCAACTATATTATAAAGGATACAATATAAATTTTTTTCTACTATTTGCATATTAAGCCTAAATGGTAATGACATTTTGCATGGTGTAAATAATATTTATATGCTAGATTTAAACTGTATAAAAACTTCTAATGGTTTATGTTTGAAAACTATTTCTAATGAGTCATGGCTATGGCATAGAATACTTTGTCACTCTAGCATGAAAAACCTTATCAAAATTATCCAAAAAAACTTAATGAGAGGATACCAAAATTAGACTTTACTAAGGACCACCTTTGCGATGTATGTCAATTAGGAAAATATGTGAAGTCCTCTTTTCATTCCAAAAAGAATCTTAGAACTAATAAACCATTGGAGATTTTACATATTGATCTTTTTGGACTAGTTTGAACTGTAAGTCTAGAAGGGAAGGTACATAAATTTTTGATTGTAAATGATTTTTTAAATTCACTTGATTAAATTCTTATATCATAAGAGTTAATCATTTGAGGAATTTAGAGAATTTTTGACTTGGATTCAAACGAAACTAGGATGTGAGATTTTAACTATTCAAAGTGATCACGATGGTGAATTTGAAAATGAAATATTTGAGGATTTTTATAAAGAAAAAGGAATTGATCATACTTATTTTGCACCTAGAACCCCTCAGCATAATGGGGTAGTCAAAATAAAGAATAGAACATTAATAGAAGCTGCTCGAGCTATGTTGGCAGAATATTCACTTCCTAAATATTTTTGAGCTAAAGCGGTTAGCTCTGTATGTTATGGTCTGAACAAAGTGAATATCAGATCGAAATTAAATAAATACCTTATGAGCTTCTTAAAAGGAGAACACCTAATTTGTCATATTTGTATGTTTTTGGATGTAAGGTGTTCATACATAATAATGGAAAATCTGTCTTAGAAAAATTTGATCCAAAATTAGATGAAGGAAATTTTCTTGGATACTCTAGTGATGGAAAATCTTATAGCGTATTTAAAAAAGAACTTTAGTAATTGAGGAGACAACACATGCTCTATTTGATGAATCTAAAATTTTGGAAGAGCCAATTTTAGAAGAGGATGAAATAGAAAATAACTCCAAAAGGATTGAGAATGTTAATTTGAAAGAAAATTTGGAGTTAGAAAACCCGTTGCCTAGAGATTTGAAATTTTCTAAAAATCACCCTAAGGAATTGATTTTAGGTGAACCTAATGAAGGTATTAGGACTAGGCATGGACTAAGTAAAGAACTCAATCATTTTGTCTTTATTTAAATGATAGAACCTATAAATATAAATCAAGCACTTTCGGATGAATTTTGGATTTTGACAATACAAGAAGAATTAAATCAATTTGTGAAAAAATGACATTTGGGAATTAATTGCAAGGCTAAAGGATCAAAGTGTAGTTGGGACTAAGTGAGTATTCAAGAAAAAAATGAATAACTTAGGAGTTATTGTTAGAAATAAGGCTAGATTGGTAGCTAAGGGGTATAATTAGATTGAAGGTATTAATTTTTAAGAGACTTATACCCCTATCGAAAGACTTGAAAACAATTAGGGTTTTGTTAGCCTTTGCCTATTTTTGAGGATTCAAATTATTTCAAATGGATGTTAAAAGTTCCTTTTTAAATGGGATAAATTAAGAGGATGTTTATGTTGAATAATCTCCATACTTTGAAAATTCAAAATACCGAAATTATATTTTTAAATTTAAAAAGGCATTGTATGGATTGTGTTGCAAATATGATTTTATGGATTAGAATTTTAATGATAACAAACTTTAATGGTTTTCTTTGACTGCCTTGCCTACTAACTTTTTAGGTCCACAAGATCGAGTGCAACTCAAGCTAGCTTAAGATTGGGTAGATTAAGTCTGAGTTAGATTATATTTTTTTCCTTTCTTGAGTCTATTGTAAATAAAGTGGTTCCTGATACTAAGTATGTTGAAACTTATTCAATATGAATTAGGTTGTTATACCTAAGCTAATGTCACAGCGACTAACCAGACTAACCAAGAGGGGGGGGGGGGGGTGAATTGATAATTAAAAATTAATCCCTCTTTTAAAAATTTAAAACCAAGAATTAACTTTAGTGAATTTTATAGAAAGAGATTTTTCAACCACAAGTTAAAAACGATAAAAATAAAAGCTTTGGAAAAATAAAAGACATGAGATTTATAGTGGTTCGGTCAAACACAACCTACATCCACTCCCCGGAGGCACCCTCCGAGTATTGCACTAATACCACTAGTGGCTCTCCTTTTGCACCAACAACAAGGCATAGAAGCCTTTACAAAACTCTCTTCCACCACTATCCTATGCGGCAGAGAACTGTCATCCTTTTACACTCTTCCCAGTGTTGGCAGAGAACCATCATCATTTTACACTCTCCCAATGTAGGCAGAGAACCCTTCATCCTTTCAGACTCTCCTAGTGTGGGCAAAAGACCCGTCGGCTGTTCACACTCTCCAAGTGTGGGCAGAAAACCCTTCATCCTTTCACACTCTCTTAGTGCAGGGCAGAGGACCCATCGGCTGTTCACACTCTCCAAGTATGGACAGAGAACCCTTCGTCCTTTCACCCTCTCCTAGTGTGGGCAGAGGACCCGTTAGCTGTTCACACTCTCCAAGTGTGGGAAGAGAACCCTTCGATTGTTCACACTCTCTAAGTGTCGGAAGAGAATCGGATCTCCTTGATAGATCTTTTTCACAAGAAATCTAGAAGGAAGAGAGAAAAGAGTGAAGTAATCAAAAACCACAAGTAGAGACTCTTACCTTTGAGTACCAAGTGAAACCTTCACGTTCCAGTAGTAAGAATACTCCTTCAATCACTCTCTCACACTCTCTCCTTGACTCTCCTTTCAATTGGAATGAAGATCAATAGGAAAAAAGATTAAGATGCAATTCTAATTGGACTTTATATAGGAAAGACACAAAAAACCATCCAAAAATTACTTATTTTCAAGTATTTACAAAATGGATCGTCCCGTACGATCGTGGATCATCTTGGATGAACTTACTTAAATCAGTTGCATACAAACTCAATGCATATTGGTACGAACTGACATTGTACCCGATTATCGTCCTGTACAAACTAAGTTTGTCCGGTATGAACATTTATCCCATGGGTCGGTTTAACAAACTGCAGGAAGTTATCAAAAATAAAAAAAATGTTAAAACATTTTTGTCCTGGGATGAATAAGAGTTCGTCTGGATAAAATTTTTACAGAGAGCATTTCATCCTGGGCCGAATAGAAACTCGTCTGAATGAAAATTTTCTAGAGAGCATTTCGTCCTGGGACGAATTAAAATTCGTCTGGACAAAATTTTTTATAGAGAGCATTTCATCCTGGCCCGAATATAGGATTTTGTCTGAACGAAAATTTTTCAGAGAGCATTTCATCCTAGGACGATTTGAAGTTCGTATGGATAAAATTTTTCCAGAGAGCAATTTCATCCTTGCACGAACAGGATTTCGTCTTGACGATCATGACTTAGAAAAATTTTCTTACTTCCTGTTCGTTCCATTGCTCTTTCGAGGGGATAACTGACTTGATCGTTCTGTATGATCAGTATGAATTTTAAAGATCTCCCAAAGTGTGTGTGTGCTAAGTTACTTAAATACAATCACTCCCTCTCAAACCCAATACAATGAAAAATACAAGCTTCAATTTACAAATTATCTCATGCTGAATTTTAATTTGAAGTCTTCATTATTCTGGATTTCGATTATCCTGAAATGTTAGTTCACACAAGAGCAAAAATAATTCTTTCAAAAAGTGTTAGGAGAATACAAAACTTTAAACAATAATATTTGGAATCATCAAAACAATACAAGATAAATAAATTTTGCAAATAAATGATAATCCTTGGATAATTGATCCTTGAAAGTGATTGAAATAAATATTGCAAATAAAATCAAATCATTAGGTAAATAAGAATGATTCATAGAATTTAAGAAGAAATATAACATTGATAATAAAAAAATATATATAAAAAACATGGATTAATTTAGACACTAAGATAAAGAAAATTATTGCAAAAAGGATGAATATAAATTTTATATATTTCAAATGTCAATATGAAATATAAATGTACAGAAGATCAATTTGAATTAAGAGATTAAAAGATTGTGGAAAGAAATGACTATCACATTTCGTGCTTTGCTCATCTTTTTCAATATTTTTGGCACATTTTTGTGCATCTTTTAACTTGTGGGCTTATTTTGTGCCTCTTTTTCAAATTGCAAACCATTGCGCATTCCTTTTGATTTTTGTACATTTATATATTTTTCAAGAGTAATTTTGATCTTTCCAAAATCAATAATAAAAAATTTCAAATTTTTCTAAGTGCATCAATATTTATTGATAAGTGAAATACAAAATAAGAAAATATCACAATTGCAATAATAATATTAAACATAATGTAGTCTAATAAGAGACATGAAATTGACAATCTTAATTATATCAAGTTATAAGCAAAACTTAAATTTAGAAAAATTAGATTTTCTAATGAATTTAATTTTAAGTTGCATTTCAAGGTATAGCACTTGTAGGAGCGAAAACTTTAGGGATTTTCATATAGGCTAACACACATTTCAAAATAAGATTAAAGTTAAAACAAGATAACTTATATTGATATCATTATAATGGATATTACAATCTATGAATGATATCAATGCCACATAAAACTCAAATACAAAAAACATCTAATGAAACAAACACATAACTAAAACAAAATACATCACAATGTAACACATCACAATCTACTACATCACATTCACATCAACTATAGAAAGAACACAACCAAGTAGAACGAACACAACCAAGTACATGAATTACTCTGATGGTCGCTGATCTGGAGGAGGAGGAGGAGGTACAGTACTGAAGAAGTTAAAATAATTGCTTATCATAAGCATGTTGGAACTAATATCATTCATCTGCTCTCTCATATATCCCATATCCTGATTATATTGAATATACTGCTGCTGCAAATGAGTTTCAATTTGATCAAATCTTTGATCAAAATGAGACTCTAAGCGAACAAATCTCTGAACCAAATCCTGATAATTTGGTTCACTAGCAGCTGCAGGTGCAGGTTCATGTTCCTCCTCTGAGTCACTAATAATATGTGCTTTACGTGGTTCATCTTTATTGAAGATTGCCCTAAAAGATCCGTCATTGTAGTAGAGAGGTTCTTCAAAATCTTCAATTGGATGAACCAATTCATACTTCTTCTCCAAAATGTAGACAACAAGATGTCCTAAGGAAATGTTCTTCTTTCTCTTATGGGCGACATAACCAATTTCAGAAAGTCCATAAAGATAGTCAAGGATTAGTTGGGCTTCATCTATGGTTGCTTAGTCATAATCAAGTAGGTTATTGTTGAAAGAAGAGGAGTAATGTTGACTCTATCACCAGCTTTAGGAATTATGGAAGTTCGAAGAACATGCTGGATGATACGAGCATTGCGAACAAGAGAGGACACTTTAGGCATATGCTCCTTAAATATAATTTTTCTAATCACTTCATTAATTTCACTCCAATCAAAATCAACAGTAGTGGTCATAATATGGGCTCTAATTCCCTTAGTCCTTAAGTTCAAAAAGATTCCTAGGCCAGCCTTAGTGATTTCAACTTTCTTCTTAAAAACAAAAGACTGGGTTACAGAATGGTCGGAATTGAAGGACATGTTTGCTAGGAAATAATGAAAGGTCTCTTTGTTGTAGAGGTGGACTAATGTGAGAATGAGACCAAATTGAGTTGAAGCAAATAAGTTCATTACCTGAAAGGTCAGTTGATCCTGAATAAGAACTCTAGACGCGGTGATCTTAGTGGAGGCAAATCTAAGAAAAGATTCTTCATTGGCTTTGGATAGAAAATTATCAGAAGAATTTCTGTGTGGACCCTTGGCGAGAACCTTTTGTAGCTTGCTTGAACTTGTCATGGATCAAATCTAAAGGAAGAAAGGGTTCTGAAAGGGATGTATGAGTGTGACTGTTGAGTTTAAAGTCGGACAATTTAATGAAATACGACTATTCATACATACAAAATTACGTTCATCCAGTACGAAATTAGTTCATCATGTATGAAAATGTTTTGTATGGACGAACAAATGAGTCCAAAATGAAACGGCTTTTCGTAATCACACAACTTACAAAGTGACCTTTCGTACGGACTTTTGACCAATTGATCGTACAGACGAACATGTGTTCATCCTGGACAATCAGAAATTTATGATCATTTTAATGGAAGTTGAGACCGTCCCCCATCTCGATTCACCAAGCGTTCGTCCGGATGAACCAAAGGTTCATACGTACGAATATAAAATTAAAAACTATCTTATCCATTTAACTGTCATTTAATCATCCCGTTGTTTCAAAATTTTGTTCGGAAGATCGTGATGATCGTACAGATGAAGTGAAAAATAAAAATAGAAAAACTGAACACAAACAGTTCTAATCCGACAGTTGACACACTTCACACTTCGTCCCGTACAAAAATATTTTTCGTCCTGGATGATTTTCACTCAAATTTTTAGAACATGCACTCAATCAAAACTAAAACATAAATACAACAAAAACACAAATAAAAAAATGAAAACACAAACTCAAAATACAGAAAAGATCACAAACATAAGGATACAAAAAAAACTAACTAAAAACACGCATCAATGTTGCAGAAAACATTTTTATTAAGCATTCAAATCGATTACTCCAAGCCTTGTTCTTAATGCACTGAAAGTATCAAAGGCTAAAGGTTTATTAAAAATATCCGCAAGTTGATTTTCAGTAAAAACATGAGTGAGTTCAATTTCTCCTTTGGATATATATCCCTTATGAAATGATGCCTGATGTCTATATGTTTGGTTCTTAAATGTTGAATAGGATTTTTAGGAATACAAATAGCACTAGTGTTATCACAATAAATATGAATAGTGCCCATAGTTAATCCTAAATCAATCAACTGTTGTTTCAACCAAAGTACTTGTGTCACATAACTTCTTAATGCAATGTATTCAGCTTTAGTAGTAGATAGGGCTATTGAATTTTATTTTCTACTGGACCAAGAGACTAAAGAATTTCCTATGAACAGACATATTCCTGAAGTGCTTTTTCTATCCACCCTATAACCTGCAAAATCAGAATCTGAATAACCAATTATTTCAAATGAAGAGTTAAACTTAGGATACCAAATTTCTAAGTTTTGAGTTCCTAACAGATATTTTAGAATCCTTTTTACTACTGTCAAATGTGATTCTTTTGGATCTGATTGAAATCTAGCATACAAACAAACACTAAACATGATATCGGGTTGGCTAGGTGTCAAGTAAAGTAAAGATCCAATTATTCCTCTAAATTTCTTTTGATCAACAGATTTTCCCTTAGGGTCCTTATCCAACTGAACTAAGGAACTCATAGGTGTACTAACAGGTTTAGCATTGTTCATTTCATACTTTTTGAGGATGTTCTTAATATACTTTGACTGATTATGAAATGTACCCTTCTCAATTTGCTTAATGCTAAAGCCTAGAAAGTAACTTAAATATCCCATTAGACTCATCTCAAATTCACTACTCATTATTTTAGAAAAATTATCATAAAGATTTTTATTTAAAGATTCAAAGATGATGTCATCCACATAAATTTGTAATGAGTTTGTCCTTCCCAAATCTCTTTAAAAAGAGAGTTGTATCCACACTTCCTTTTTTCAATAATCTTTCAAATAGAAAGGTGCTCAACCTCTCATACCAAGCCCTATGTGCCTGTTTCAATCCATATAAAGCCTTTTTGAATTTGAAAATATAATTTGGGTATTTAGAATTTTCAAAACCTGGTGTTTATTCTATAAAAAACATCTTCTTGAATTACCCCATTTAAAAAGATACTTTTTACATCCATTTGGTACAATTTAAATCCTCTAAAACAAGAAAAGACTAACAAAACCCTAATTGCTTCAAGTCTAGTTATATGGGGAAAAGTCTCTTCAAAATTAATCCCTTCAATTTAATTATACCGTTTAGCAACTAATCTAGCCTTATTTCTAATGACTACTCCTGAGTCATTCATTTTATTTTTGAAAACCCACTTAATTCCAACTACACTTTGATCCTTTGGCCTTGTAGTTAATTCCCAAACTTTATTTCTTATAAATTGATTTAACTCTTCTTGCATGGCCAAAATCCAAAATTAGTCCGAAAGTGCTTGATCAATATTTGTGTGTTCTACAATTGAAATAAAGGTTGAATGATTGACTTCTTTATTTAATCCACGCCTAGTCCTTACACCCTCACTAGGTTCACCAATTATCAACTCCTTTGGGTGGTTTTTAGAAAATCTCAAATCTCTAGGCAAAGGGTTTTCTATCTCCAATTTTTTTCCACATTTTCTTCCAAATTTTCTTTCAAATTCATTTTATCAATCTTTTGGGAGTTATCCTCAATCTCTTCTTCTACAACATTTGGATCTTCCAACATTCCATATTCATCAAAAACAACATGTGTGGTCTCCTTAATTACCAAAGTGTTCTTATTGAAACTTGATCACTATGAATTAGGTTGTTAAGCCTAAGCTTATGTCCCACGGCTAACCAAGAGGGGAAGTGAATTGGTATTTTAAAAATTAATCCCTCTTTTGAGTATTTTAAATCGAAATTAAACTTTAATGAATTTTGTAGAAATAGTTTTTCAGCCACAGTTTTAAAATAGTAAATAACTAAAATAAAAAAGCAGCAAAAAAATAATGACACCAGATTTATAGTGATTCGGTCAAAACTAGACCTACATCCACTCCCCCGAGGCACCCTCCGAGTATTGCACTAATACCCATAGTGACTTTCCTTTTGCACCCACAGCAAGGCGGAGAAGCCTTTACAAAACTCTTTTCACCACTAACCGGTGCGACAGAGAACTGTCATCCTTTTACACTATCCCCAGTGCTGGCAGAGAACCGTCCATCCTTTCACGCTCCTTCGATGTCGGCAGAGAGCCGTTCATCCTTTCACACTCTCCCGGTGTAGGCAGAGAACCCTTCGTCCTTTCATAGTCTCCTAGTGTGGGCAGAGAACCATTCTTCCTTTCACACTCTCCTAGTGTGGGCAGAGAACCCTTCATCCTTTCATACTCTCCTAGTGTGGGTAGAGAACCCGTGGCTGTTCACACTCTCCAAGTGTCGGCAGAGAACCTGATCTCCTTGATAGTTCTTCTCACAATAATTCTAGAAGGAAGAAAGAAAAGAGTGAAATAATCCAAAATCACAAGTAGAGAATCTTACCTTTAAAAACAAAGTGAAGCCTTCACGCTCTAGTAGTAAGAATTCTTCTTTGAATGCTCTCTCACACTCTCCTTGACTCTTCTTTCAATAGGCACGAAGATTAATGAGAAAAAAGATTTGGTAGCAGTCAAAATTGGACTATATATAGAAGAGACAAGAAAAACCATCCAAAACTACAAATTTTCAAGTCAACACGAAATGGATCGTCCCGTACAAATTGGATCGTCCTAGACAATTTTACTTAAAATATAGGAAACGATCCTAATGTATATTGGTACGAACTATGTTCATACATGATCATTGTCTCATACGAACTAGGTTCATCTGGACGAACAGTTATTTCTTAGGACGGTTCCCAAATAACTACAAGATGTAACCAACATACTTAAGTCGGTTCCCATCGTCCTATGACGAATAGAATTTTGTCTGGATGAAATGTTTACAGAGATTAACTCGTCCAGGCATGATTATAAGTGTCGTTTGATTGAAAATTTTATAGAGCCCAACTCGTCCGGGGACGATTATAATTTCGTTTGGACGAAAATTTTATAGAGCCTTGCTCATCCTGGAACGATTATAATTTCATTAGGATGAAAATTTCACAGAGCCTAGCTCATCCTGGGATGAAAATAATTTCGTCATGGACGATCAGGACTTAGAAAAAAAAATTTCTCTGAAAACTATTTATTTCATTGCTCTTATAAGGAGATAACTGACCTGATCATCCAGTATGAATTGTATTCGCCCAGTACGATCAGTACAAAATTTTTAAGATCTCCTCAAGTGTGTGTGTGTTTACTCAATTACAATCACTCCCTCTCAAACTTAATTCATAAAAAAATTACAAGCTTCAAAATACAAGATATCTCATGCTGAATTTGATTTGAAGTCTTCAGTAGTTTGGAGTTTGATTTTCCTGAAATGTTAGTACACACAAGAGCAAAAACAAATTTTCCAAAAAGTGTTAGGAGATAACTACACATAAAATAATAATATTTGAAATCATCAAAACTATACAAGTTGTAAGAATATAAAACATGCAAATAACAACTCTCTTAACAATCTCTCCTTTTTTTATGATGGCAAAACAATTATTATTTGTAGGATTTCAAATTCTATGAATCTCCTAAACTCCCTCTGAATTTATGATTACATGAAAATAAGGAGGCATTGATTCAAAATTTTTGTTTTTCAAAGATTTTATACAAAATCAAAATAATGTCACACAAAACAAAAAACACACAATGAAAAAAAAATATTCACAGAGGAACTATCAAAAATAAAAAATTTCTCCCCCTTTTTGACAACAGCAAAAAGTGAAGAAGTAAAAAGAAAAACTTGAAATGTAAGCAGTAATATGAAATTCATTTGATAATTTAACCTTGAAAGTGATTGAAATAAGTTATGCAAATAAAATTAAAACATTAGAGAAATCATAAAAATTCGTACAATTTAAAAAGTGATATAACATAGATAATAAAAGAATTTATCAAAGACATGAGTCAATTTAGACACTAAGATAGAGAAAATCACTGCACTAAGGATGAATAAAAAATTATATATTTCAAATTTCAATATCAATTATAAATGAACATAAGATTAATTTGAATTAAGAGATTAAAAGAGTTTGGAAAGAAATAACTACCACACGTGGCGCTTTGCGCATCTTTTTCACATTTGTGGCACATTTTTGTGCATCATTTTTACTTCGGGCTTATTTTGTGCCTCTTTTTTACATTGCGAACCTTTGCGCATTCCTTTTGATTTTTTGTACTTTTATACAATTTGAAAGAGTAATTTTATTCTTTCAAAAAATAATAATCTAAAATTTCAAATCTTTCTAAGTGCATAAATAATGATTGATAAGTGAAATATAAAATAAGAAATCATCGTAATTACAATAATAATAATATTAACAATAAGGCAGTCTAAATGAGAGACATGAAATTGAAAATTCTAATAATATCAAGTTAAAACCAAAACTTAAACTTAGAATAATTAGATTTTCTAATGAATTTAATTTTAACTTATAATTCAGGTTATAGCACAATTAAGATTAAGAAATTTGATGATTTTCATAAAGACTAACAAATATTTCAAAAATAAGTTCAAATTAAAACACAAGAACTAATATTGATATCACTTTGAAGATATTACAATGATACATCAGGATATCAATACAAAATAAAACAACTGAAATAAAAGAGAAATACATCGAACTACTAAAAACAAACAATAACTAACACATAAAGTAAAAATAATAACAACACAAACACATAACATCAAGTGCATCTATCACTTAGATGGTCCCTGATCTGGAGGAGGAGGAGGAGGAGCAGCACCAAAGAGGTTAAATTATGTACTCAACTTAAGTACATTGGTACTAATATCATTCATTTGCTCCCTCATACAACCCATGTCATGTTGATATTGAGCAGCCTGCTGCTATAAATGAGTCTCAGTTTGATCAAAGCGTTGATCAAAAGGAGTCTCTAACTGATCAAATCTTTGAACCAAATTATGATAATTTGGTTCATTTGCAGGAGCAGGTGCACCTTCTAGCTATTCTTCTGTATCACTTATGACATGTGCTTTAACTGATTCCTTCTTGAAGATCGCTCTAAATGATTCGTCGTTGTAGTAGAGCAGTTCTTCATATTCTTGATCAGGATGAAACAAGTTGTATTTCTTCTCCAAAACATAGTTAACTAAGTGTCCTAAGGCAATATTCCTCTTTCTTTTCTGTTATGCATGGACAATTTTAGAAAGCCCATAAAGATAGTCAAGAATAAATTGGGCTTCATCTATAGGTTTATTGCTCATGATTAAGAAGGTCACCATGGAAAGAAGGGGGGTAAAATTGACTCTATCACAAGCTTTTGGAATGATTGAAGTTCTAAGAACATGCTGGATGATGCGTGCATTCTGGACAAGACCAGATACCCTAGCTACATGCTCATCTATATTATTTCCTCTAATCACCCTATTGATTTCATGCCATTTATATTGATTATTGGTGATTAAGGTATGGGCTCTATCTCCCTCAATCCTTAAATTTAGAAATGCTCCTAAGTCATGCTTGGTGATTTCAACTTTTTGTTTGAAGACATAGGAGCGAATTATAGAGTGGTCAGAATTGAAGGACATATTGGCAAGAAAGTAATAAAATGTTTCTTTATTGTAGGTGTGGATGAGGGTAAGGATAAAATAAAACTGTGTCGAAGTAAATAAATGCATCACCTGAAAGGTAATTTCATCTTGGTTTGGAATCCTGGAGGGGGTGATTTTGGTTGCAGCAAACCTAAGAAAAGAATCCCCATTGGCTTTGGAAAGAAAGTTCTCGGATGAATTCCTATGAGGTTTATTCTCTAGAACATTTTGGCACTTGCTAGAACTTGCCATCTATAAAATATCTAGAATATGAAAGGGATTGAAAGTGATGTTAAGAGTGTGACTTATTGATCTAAAAATCCTGCCTATTTATTGAAAACGACATGTTCGTACCAGACAAAAAAAATTTTCATCCCGTACGACATTTTTGTTCGTCCCGTACAAAAATATTTCGTACAGACAATCCAATACGACTAGAATGAAACGGCTTTTCATAATCAATGCGACTTACGAAGCATCCTTTTGTACAGACTTTTGACCAGTCTGATCGTACAGACGAACACGTGTTCGTCCCGGGACGATAAGATCTTATATCATTTAATGGCAGTTGAAATCGTCCCCTACATCGAACTGACATGTGTTCATCCAAACAAACCAAAGGTTTGTATGTACGATGTTATTATTAAAAACTACCTTATCCATTCAATCTCTTCATTCATTCATGCCGTCGATTGAAAAACAAATCATCCCGTATGATGATAACGATCGTCTAGACGAAGTGACAATTAAACACTGAAAACTGCATGCAAACGGTTTAAAATCTGATACTATGACACATTACACAAATCATCCCGTACGAAAATTTTTCGTCTCGAACGGTTGTAAAAAAATTTTTTATTTATTTTGCACACAAACAAAACTAAACTTCAAAAAACACATCAAAAACATGATGTATAACATTAAAACATAGACTCCAAAAAAAAAAAATCACACAAAAACAAGATGAAACACTCATAACGAACACAAAAAACATTAATTAGAAAACAAACATAAATGTTGCAAAAAATATTTTTATTTAAGCATTTAAATCAATCACACCAAGCCTTGTTCTTAATGCACTGAAAGTTTCAAAGGCTAAAGGTTTTATAAAAATATCTGCAAGTTGAGTTTCAATTGTAACATGAATGAGTTCAATTTCTCTCTTGGATATATGATCCCTTATGAAATGTTGCCTTATGTCTATGTGTTTGGTTCTTGAATGTTGAATAGGATTTTTAGAAATGCAAATAGTACTAGTATTATCACAATAAATTGGTATAGTGTCTATAATTAATCCTAAATCAATCAACTGTTGTTTCAACCAAAGTACTTGTGCCACACAACTTTCTAATGCAATGTATTTAGCTTCAGTAGTAGATAGGGCTACTGAATTTTGTTTTATACTGGACCAAGAGACTAAATAATTTCTAATAAATTGACATGTTCCAGAAGTGCTTTTCCTATCCACTCAACACCTTGCAAAGTCAGAATCTGAATAACCAATTATTTCAAATGATGAGCTAAACTTATGATACTAAATTCCTAAGTTCTGAGTTCCTAACAGATATCTTAAAATCCTTTTCACTGCTGTCAAATATGATTCTTTTGGATCTAATTGAAATCTAGCACACAAGCAAACACTAATCATGATATCGGGTCGACTAGCAGTCAAGTAAAGTAAAGATCCAATTATCCCTCTAAATTTCTTTTGATCAACAAATTTTCCCTTAGGGTCCTTATCCAACTGAACTGATGAACTCATTGCTATACTAATAGGTTTAACATTGTCCAGTTCATACTTTTTAAGGATGTCCTTAACATACTTTGTCTGACTAAGAAACGTACCTTCCTCAATTTGCTTAATGCTAAATCCTAGAAAGTAACTCAAATCTTCCATTAGACTTATCTCAAATTCACTACTCATTATTTTAGAAAACTCAATACAAAGATTTTTATTTGAAGATCAAAAAATAATATCATCCACATAAATTTGAACAATGAGTAAGGTATATCCTTTACACATCTCTTCAAAAAGAGAGTTGTATCCACACTTCTTTTTTCAAATGATCTTTCAAGTAGGAAGGTGCTCAACCTCTCATACCAAGCCCTAGGTGTCTGTTTCAATCCATATAATACCTTTTTCAACTTGAAAACATGATTTGGGTATTTAGAATTTTCAAAACATGGAGGTTATTTTACAAAAACATCCTCTTGAATTACCCCATTTAAAAAGGCACTTTTGACATCCATTTGATACAATTTAAATCCTCTAAAATAGGTAAATGCTAGCAAAATCCTAATTGCTTCAAGTCTAGCTACAGGGGCAAACGTCTTCTCAAAATCAATCCCTTCAATCTGATTATACCCCTAGCTACTAATCTAGCCTTATTTCTAATGACCACTCCTGTATCATTCATTTTATTTTTGAATACCCACTTTGTTCCAACAACACTTTGATCATTTGGCCTTGTAGTTAATTCCCAAACTTTATTTCTTATAAATTGATTCAACTCTTCTTGCATGGCCAAAATCCAAAATTTATCAGAAAGTGCTTGATCAATATTAGTGGGTTCTATAGTTGAAATAAAGGCTGAATGATTGACTTCTTTGTTTAATCCACGCCTAGTCCTTACACCCTCACTAGGTTGACCTATATTCAATTCCCTTGGGAGGTTTTTAAAAAATCTCAAATCTCTAAGCAAACGGATTTTTTTCTACAATTTTTCTTCCAAATTTATTTTATCAAACTTTTGGGAGTTATCTACAATCTTATCTTCTTCAACTTTTGGCTCTTTCATATTTCCAGATTCATTAAATACAACATGTGTGGTCTCCTAAATTACCAAAGTTCTTTTATTAAATACCCTATAAGATTTTCCAACACTTGAGTATCCAACAAAAATTCTTTCATCTGATTTTGGATCAAATTTTTCTAAGGCAGATTTTTCATTGTTATGAATGAACACCTTGCAACAAAAAATATGCAAATGAGATAAATTAGTTGTTCTTCCTTTTAGCAACTCACAGGGTGTTTTATTTAATTTTGATCTCACATTCACCCTATTCAGAACATAACATGCAGTGCTAACCGCCTCAGCCCAGAAAAAATTTTGGAAGTGAGTATTCTGCCAACATTTCTCGGGCAACTTCTATTAATGTTCTATTTTTCCTTTCGACTACCCCATTCCGCTGAGGGGTTCTAGGTGCAGAAAAATTGCGATCAATTCCTTTTTTCTTACAAAATTCATCAAATTTCTCATTCTCAAATTCTTCTCCATGATCACTTTGTATAGAAATAATTTCACACCTTAGTTTTCTTTGAATCCAAGTCAAATATATTTTAAATTCCTCAAATGATTCACTCTTATGAAATAGAAATCTAACCCATGTTAATCTTGAGTAATCATCCACAATCACAAATCCGTATACCTTCCCTCATAGACTCATAGTTCCAACAGGTCTAAAAAGATTCATATGCAAAATCTTTAAAGGTTTACTAGTTCTAAGATCCTTATTGGACTGAAAAGAGAACTTCACTTGCTTTCCTAGTTGACATGCATCACAAAGGTGGTCCTCAATAAAGTCTAGTTTAGGTATACCTCTCACTAAGTTCTTTTGGGTAATCCTCCTAAGGTTTTTTATGCTAGAATGACAAAGTCTCCTATGCTATAGCCATGAATAATCAAATACAATTTTCAAACAAAAAGTAGTAGGAGAATGAATGTAATTTAAATCTAGCATGTAAACTTTATTTACCCTTTTACCATTCAAAACATCTTTATCATTTAGGCTTTATATGCAGCTAGTAGGAAAAAAATTTATACAATAACCCTTATCACTTAGCTGGCTTATACTTAACAAATTATGCTTTAAGCCTTCTACCAATAACACATTGTCTATGAAAAAATTCTTAAAATTTCTAATCATTCCTGATCCAACCACATTCCTTGTGGTTTTATCTGCAAGTGTAACCTTGCCTCCACTCATGGCTTCCAGCGTTATGAATTGAGTATTATCTCGCATCATATGCTTTAAACATCCACTGTCTAGGTACCATATGCTCTCATGAGGTCTTGTGTGAGAGCGACCCTGCAAAATTATCAAAAGTTAGACCTAGAAACCCAAACAAGTTTGGGTTATCCTTTGACAATTTATAATCATATGCATGTATGATATGTCTAGGTTTATGCATATTAGGTCTCTACACCAAATTAGTTTTAATCTTCAAAGTACATGTGTGAGCTATATATCCAACCAATCCACAATTATTATATTTTTCTTTTGGAAATGATTTCCTAAGTCTTCTAACATTTATCTGTCTATTAAGGGATTGCATAAATTTAGGATATATAATAGGATTAGTAAAATCTTTAAGTTTAGGAGGTATCCTATTATCTTTGAGAGCTTTTATCATTAGTTTGTAAAATGAATTCATATATTCTAAAATTTGATTTAAATAATTGATTTTATATAAATTTCTCTCTGATTCATCCTTAAAGTTCTTAAAATCTTTCTCGAGTTCTGCATATGATGATTTTAAATTCTCATGATTTTTATTCAAGTCATCAAACTCATCAAGTAATTTCATGTGGTTGTTATCAATCAAAGCATGATCTTTCCTAAGGATTTAATCTTCCTTTTTAAGCTCTTCCAATTCTAAAAAGATGCTAGCATGCATTTTCTTCATTTTCCTATATGATTCATGCATGTGTTCAAAAACATCAAAAAGTTCGTCATAAGTTAAGTCACGTACCTCTTCTTGATTTGACTGATCAAGATTGTTGGTCATTGAGCATAGATTAGTGACTTCTTCTTCCTTTTTAGTCTCCGATGAATATGAAGTTGAGTCCGCCCAGAAAGCTCTTTAAAACTTCTTCTTGCCATTCTTTACAATTGGTTTCTCCTCTACCTTCTCCTTGTTAGGAGTGGCTTTGAGTTTTGGGCAATCCGTCATTATATGTCCAGGTTTACTACACTCATAACAAATAATTTCATTTGAAACCTTGGCATTTCTATTGAATTTACCTCTATTCCACTACTGGCGGCTCTTCTGCTTCATCTTTAGAAAGCTTTTGAATTGTCTAGTCATCAATGCGTTGTCGTCTTCATCCTTAGGTTGTGAGTGTTCTCTCTCAGACTCTTCTACATTTAGTGCTATATTTTTCTCCCTTCTTGGTTCACCTGCATCAACCTTTCTTTGGCTAACTCCTTGCTCGTAAGAAATAAGAGAACCAAGAAGATTGTCAATAGAGTAAATGTTTAAATCCTTAGACTTTGTAATTGCAGTAATTTTAACATCATATGTAGTAGGTAAGCAACGAAGAATCTTATTAACCATTTCAGTATTTGTTAACTCCCTACCCAATGCATGTAAAGAGGTGACTATTTGTGTGAATCTTGTTTACATATCAGAAATAGATTCATTTGGTTTCATTCAAAAAAGTTCATATTAATGCATCAAGATATTAAGTCTAGATTGCTTAACCTCATTAGTCCCCTCATATATTATACAAAGTCTATCCCATATTTCCTTTCCACTTTTGTAAGTAGAAACCCACATGTAGTCTTCTGATTTTAAAGCACAAAAGAAACTATTCAAGCATTTGGCATTTAGTTATGCTAAGTCGCGTTCTTCTACTGTCTAGTCTGCAAAAGGTGTTTCAACTCTAACTCCGTCAACTAATCTAGTTGGTTTTGTATATCCTTCCTGGACTAAGATCCACATACGATAATCAAGTGACTGTAAAAAAGTAGACATGCGAGTTTTCCAAAAATCAAAAGGTATATTATCAAACAATGGAGGTCTAGTTATAAAGTAACACTCAGGTGTGTTTCGGTTTCCAAATGTAGCCATCTACGTTAATCAAAAAGTAGTCTAAACTTATGATTTTAAAACAAAGCTCTGATGCCACTTGTTCTTATTGAAACTCGTTCACTATGAATTAGGTTGTTAAGCCTAAGCTTATGTCCCACGGCTAACCAAGAGGGGGGTGAATTGATATTTTAAAAATTAATCTCTCTTTTGAGTATTTTAAACCAAAATAAAACTTTAATAAATTTTGTATAAATAGTTTTTCAACCATAGTTTTAAAACAGTAAATCACTAAAATAAAAAAAAGTAGCGGAAAAATAATGACACCAGATTTATAGTGGTTCGGTCAAAACCAGGCCTAGATCCACTCCCCGGAGGCACCCTCCGAGTATTGCACTAATACCACTTGTGACTCTCCTTTTGCACCCACAGTTAGGCGAAGAAGCCTTTACAAAACTCTTTTCACCACTACCCGGTACGGTAGAGAACCATCGTCCTTTTACACTATTCCTAGTGCTGGCAGAGAATTGTTCATCCTTTCACACTCCTCCGATGTCAGTAGAGAACTATTCATCCTTTCACACTCTCCCAGTGTAGGCAGAGAACCCTTCGTCCTTTCACACTCTCCTAGTATGGGTAGAGAACCCTTCATCCTTTCACACTCTCCTAATGTGGGCAGAGAACCCTTCATCCTTTCACACTCTCCTAGTGTGGCAGAGAACCCGCGGCTGTTCACACTCTCCAAGTGTCGGCAGAGAATCGAATCTCCATGACAGATCTTCTCACAAGAATTCTAGAAGAAAGAAAGAAAAGAGTGAAGTAATCTAAAATCACAAGTAGAGAATCTTACATTTAAAAATAAAGTGAAGCCTTCACGCTCCAGTAGTAAGAATTCTTCTTTGAATGCTCTTTCACACTCTCTCCTTGACTCTTCTTTCAATAGGCACGAAGATCAATGAGCAAAAAGATTTGGTGGCAGT
This sequence comes from Dendrobium huoshanense, assembly GCA_016618105.1. Taxonomy (NCBI): domain Eukaryota; kingdom Viridiplantae; phylum Streptophyta; class Magnoliopsida; order Asparagales; family Orchidaceae; genus Dendrobium; species Dendrobium huoshanense. Next base: position 34,503,915 of record CM028342.1, on the reverse strand, counting down.
TAAAATTGAACTATATATAAAAGAGACAAGAAAAACCATCCAAAACTGCAAATTTTCAAGTCAATACGAAATGGATCGTCCCGTACGATCGTGGATCGTCCTGTACGATCGTGGATCGTCCCATACAATCGTGGATCATCCTGGATGATTTTTCTTAAAGTGTCAGAAATGATCCTAATGTATATTAGTATGAACTACGTTCGTACATGATCATCGTCCCGTACAAACTAGATTTGTCTAGACGAACAGTTATTTCATAGGTCGATTCCCAAATAACTACAGGATGCAACCAACTTACTTAAGTCGGTTCCCATCATCATGGGACGAACATAATTTCATCTGGATGAAATGTTTATAGAGAGTAACTCATCTAGGCATGATTATAAATGTCGTTTGGATGAAAATTTTATAGAGCCCAACTCTTCCGGGGACGATTATAATTTCTTATAGATGAAAATTTTACAGAGCCTAGCTCGACCTAGCAAGATTATAGTTTCATATGGATGAAAATTTTACAGAGCCTAGCTCATCTTGGGATGAAAATAATTTCGCCCTAGACAATCAAGACTTAGAAAAAAAAAAATTTCTCAATTCGTTCCATTTCTCTTATAAGAAGATAACTAACCTGATCATCCCGTATGAATTGTATTCGTCCTGTAAGATCAATACAAAATTTTTAAGATCTCCTCAAGTGTGTGTGTGTTTATTCACTCAATTACAACCACTACCTCTCAAACTTAATTCATAGAAAAATTACAAGCTTCAAAATACAAGATATCTCATGCTGAATTTAAAGTCTTTAGTAGTTTGGAGTTCGATTTTCCTGAAATGTTAGTACACACAAGAGCAAAAACAAATTTTCCAAAAAGTCTTAGGAGATAACTACACATAAAATAATAATATTTGAAATCATCAAAACTATATAAGTTGCAAGAATGTAAACATGCAAATAGCAACTCTCTTAACACAAAGTTCTTCTATTGAATACTCTATAAGATTTTTGAACACTTGAGTATCCAACAAAAATTCCTTCATTTGATTTTGGATCAAATTTTCCTAAGGCAGATTTTCCCTTATTATGTATAAACACCTTGCAACTAAAAATATGCAAATGAGACAAATTAGGTGTTCTACCTTTTAGCAACTCATATGGTGTTTTATTTAATTTAGATCTCACATTCACCCTATTCAGAACATAACATGTAGTGCTAACTGCCTCAGCCCTAAAATATTTAGGATATGAGTATTCTGCCAACATTGCTCGGGCGGCTTCTATTAATGTTCTATTTTTTCTTTCAACTACCCCATTCCGCTGAGGGGTTCAAGGTGCAAAAAAGTTGTGATCAATTCCTTTCACCTTACAAAAATTCTCAAATCTTTCATTTTCAAATTCTCATCCATGAACACTTTATATCGTCATTATTTCATACCCTAGTTTTCTTTGAATCCAAGTCAAAAAATTTCTAAACTCCTCAAATGATTCACTCTTATGAAATAGAAATCTAACCCATGTGAATCTTGAGTATTTATCCACAATCACAAATCCGTATTCCTTCCCTCCTAAACTTACAGTTCCAACTGGTCCATAAAGATCCATATGCAAAATCTCCAATGGTTAACTATTTCTAAGATCCTTATTGGACTTAAAAGAGGACTTCTCTTGTTTTTCTAATTGACATGCATCGCAAAGGTGGTCCTTAGTAAAGTCTAGTTTTTGTATACCTCTCACTAAGTTCTTTTGGGTATTCCTCTTCAGATTTTTCATGCTAGAGTGACAAAGTCTCCTATGCCAAAGCCATGAGTCATCAGAAATAGTTTTTAAACAAAAAACATCAGGAGTTTGAATGCAATTTAAGTCTAACATATAAACATTGTTTACCCTTTTACCATTCAAAACATCATTTCTATTTAGGCTTAATATGCAGCTAGTAGGAAAAAATTTTACACAATATCCTATGTCACATAACTGGCTTATACTTAACAAATTATTCTTTAAGCCTTCTACCAATAAAATATTTTCAATGTAAAAATTCTTAAGATTTCTAATCATACCTGTCCCAATCACTTTCCTTGTGGTGTTATCTCCAAGTGTAACCTTGCCTCCACTCATGGCTTCCAGCGATATGAATTATGTAGTATCTTCAGTCATATGCTTTGAGAATCCGCTGTCCAGGTAGCATATACTCTCACGAGGTGTTGTGTGAGAGCGACCCTACAAAATTATCAAACGTTAGACCTGGGAACCCAAATAAGTTTGGGTTCTCCTTTTGGTAATTTATAAAGAGATGGATGTATGATATGTCTAGGTTTATGCATCTTAGGTTTCCACACCAAATAAGTTTTCTTCTTCAAAGTATAAGTGTGAGCTACGTGTCCAACCAATCAATAATTGTTACATTTGACTTTTGGAAAAGGATTCTGAAAGTTCGTTAGGGATGTTAAGCCCTATATAACTAGCCCAAGCTAACCAAGAGGGGGGTGAATTGGTATTTTAAAAATTTCTTTTCACAAAGAATAAAAATCACATAAACCAAAATCACACCACAAAAATAAATGCGGAAATAAAAGTGCGGAAGCAAGAAAACAAGAACACAGAAATTTATAGTGGTTAGGTCAACTCGACCTACGTCCACTCCCCAGAGGCGCCCTCCGAGTATTGCACTATAAACGTGACTCTCCTTTAGCCCCCACAGCTAGGTGGAGAAGCCTTTACAAAGCACTTCCTTTTTGCCACCTCGACAAGGCAGAGAACCTACCTCATTTTGCTTCCTCCTGAGGCTGGCAGAGAACCACAACTAAAATCTAACTCCTTACCTCTACCGACCCTTTCTCGGATGAGAAACTCTAGACGAAGAACAAGCAGAGAGATCCTTGAAGCAACCCTTGTGAATTCCCTCACAAGCTCCCCCTCACAAGATCCTCTCTCTCTCTCCCTCTCTCTCTTTCTCTCCTCAAGGCCTTCTCAGGTCAAGACAGCTGCCAAAGGTCAACCAAAATGTTGAACAAGAGTTCTTAAATAGAAGAGCTTCAAAGGAGCTCATTAATTGCAAGTTGCAAACAATATCATCCAGGCCGATATGGACATCAGCCTGGCCGATCAGTACAAATCTTAAAAGATCGGCCAAAGCATCGCCCTGAATGCAAACTGGATGATTTAAAATTGGCTTGATCATCCAGGCCGATCTTACGATCGTCCCAGCCGATTAGTTCAAATTAGAGGTAAATCGTCCAGAGCATCGCCCTGAATACGAGCTGGCCGATATTTATCATCCTGAAGTAACTTAAGGTTTTTGAATGGATTGTCCTATCCGATCCTACGATGGTTCAGGGAAATATGATCATATCAATCATCCTTAATTACTCCCTTGATTTCCTGATCAATTAAGGCATAATTTAAGAATTTCGTTCAGACCGATCAATGATCGTCCTGGCCTATAATTAAAAAATACAGTATACCTTAATTGTCTATGGTGGCAACTTCTTTCTATTTTGAGTTTATCATCTTGGCTGATACACGTATCATCCAGGCCGATATGTTAATGACGGCTGCCTTAATTAAGAATCTTTATTTAGACTTTCTATTTTAAGCCTGATCGTCCAGGACGATGTAAATATCGTCTTGGCCGATATGAGTAAAAACATAAATCCTAAGTCTCTCAAGTGTGTGTGTGTAGGGTTTCTTAGCATCAGTCTCTTTGAACATTACAAGTAGACTCAAGAAGTGAAAAACAAAAGTACAGACTGACTCAACCCTAAACCTACACAATCCTTAACTGGCTTCGTCTGTTCGTCCGATCTTCGATTCCTGAAAAGTTAGAAGCAACAAGCAGTCCAAGAGAAATAGTGTTTGTCAATCATCTAAACATAAGCCATGAAATAGATTTGTAACAATCTCCCCCTTTTTGATGATGGCAAACACAAGTAGGAAAATTTCAAAAAAGTTCATTAGAATTTTAAAGTTACAAACCCAACAACCTTTCCTACCAGACCCTACTCCCCCTTTTGTCATCACAAAAAGAGGGTCCAGATACACAAAAGACAACACCACAACAGAGAAAAAAAAACAGACTAAAAAACAAACTACATAAAACAGGAAACAAAGACAAAAACACAGTAAAAGAAAGCAAAAACACAACGAAAAAAAAACAAATATTTTTGAATTTTAATTTTTCTAATTTTTTTTTATTTTATTGAGGTATCATATGAGAAGTTCAAAAAAAAAAATTAAACTTTAGAGTTCCACAAGATCAAGGGGTTTAGCCAATCCCAATCAGACAAAGGTAAAATATCCGATTCCGTTAACCCTAGATCAGACGTTCTTTATGGTACAAATTTTCTTTTGAAAACAAAAGGGCTTAACTCAGAATAAATCTAATCGGGCAAAAAAGAAGATTCAATCAAAACTTGTTTACAAAAAAAATCTCATAAATAATAAAACAAAGTAATTTTTCTCAATCATGAAACTTGAAATCAAGTCTTTGAAAATCTCATATAACCCATAAGTTCTTCTAAGTTTTAAAAGTTTTAAAAAGAGAGGATAACTTTCTTTTTAGTGAGCTTATTTTATGCCTCTTGTATTTATGATTTGGCTCTTTGAGCATCTTGATTTTTTATACACATTTGTGTATATATATTTTTTTTCAATTTGGCGTCATTGGCCTCTTTCCTTTTTAATTCTTGCAAGCTAAAAGCTCTTTTGCAAACTCTTAAAAGAAGCTCAGTTATGAGTATATCATCCAAATATTAGAGAATAGGAGCTCTCTCTCTAACATAGGGAAGAATAACCCACAAAACAAAACTAAAGAATCATATGATCAGTGCAAGGGCAAGATCTCAAACAACTTGAGAGATATATAAGAACTTTGGATATTATGCATAAGATAGATTTTTTTGTAGCAAGATAAAAAGAATCTTTGTTTCAAAAACCATTGGCTAAAGTGAGTTAGAAGGAGGGAAACCATCAACGGTGTTTCTTCCTTTAACCAATTTTAGAAAAGCTAAACACAATCCTCAAAACTCCAAAATCTAAAATCTTGAAAAGATTTAACATATGGAAAGACAATTTTAAAAGCAAAGTGAAAACAAAACACATTAAAAAAACACAAACAAAGCAGAAATAAAACACACTGAAACAAAACACATTTCAATGAATTATTGAAGCAGCAGGTTTGAGCATGTATGAGCTGCGAGCCTTCATATGTCCAGTTATCTCATGCTCCCACAAGGTCTTTGGTGAGAGCACTCCTGCAAAACTTAACAATAGTCAGATTTAGGAACCCAAATAGGTTTGGGCCCCTTCTTAGAAAAAGTAGAATGCAATGCAGGTATGGTAAGTTGTGAATCATACATCTTTGATCTCCACACCCAATGTGTACTACGGTGAACGGTGCAAGTGTGTGAGATGTGTCCTAGCATGCCACATGAAAAACATCTAACTCCAGGAAAAGGGTTTCTTAAATGATTTGAGTTAAATGCCTCTTCCTAGGTTCTGGCTTAGAATCAAAAGTAGATGTCATCTGATTTTTCTTACATGTATCAAAATTATTTTGAATCCTCAAGTTAGTTCTTTTTAATGTATCATTATCAATCCTCAACTTTTTCTCAATATCTTTAGATTTCTTAAGATCAGATTTAAGTGAGGTGTGTGAAACTTTTAATGCATTATTTTTTTCAATTAATTCCAAATACTTTTTGTTTAAATCATCAAATTCATCAAGAAGAGCCATGTGATTTGAATCAAAGTTGCATGATCATTGAGAAAAACTTCATGCTTTTTTTGTAAATTTAAAAGTTCTAATTTTAGGCTAGCATGGGTTTTCTTGAGTTTTTTTGTATGATGCATATATTTTCTCACAAATCTCAAATAGTTCATCATAGGTTGGTTTACATACCTCTTCCTCATCACTTTGATCTTCTCCTATTAAACACAAGTTTGTAGTCTCTTCCTCTGGTTCAGTCTCAGAGGAGTCAGTACCAGATTCCGTCCAGAAAGCCTTCTAGATTCTCTTCTTGTCCTTCTTGAACTTAGGTTTCTCCTCAATCTTTTTCTTGCTTGTGTTATCTTGAAGTGTCGGGCAATCAGTTCTCACATGTCCTGGTTTCCTGCAATTATATCAAACAATATCAGAAGATTCTTTAACATGTTTATGACCCTTACCTTTTCTCCAATTTTGATGATGCTTTTGTTTCTTCCTTAGAAAGCTTTTGAATTGCCTTATGATGAAGGAAATTTCATCGCTTTTAGACCCGGAAGATTCAGAATCCGATTTGTGCACCTTTAATGCAACAGTTTTCTCCTTCTTCTTCTCACCTGCATCAAGATTTCTTTGATTCATCCCTTGCTCGTAAGCAATAAGTGAACCAAGTAAGTTATCAATAGAATAAGTTTTCAAATCCTTAGATTCAGTGATTGCAGTGATTTTAGCATCATACGACGAAGGCAAACATCTCAAAATCTTGTTAACTTTTTCATAGTTTGAAAGTTCTTTTCCTAGTGCATGCAGTGAAGTAACTATCTGAGTAAACCTTGTGTACATGTTAGAAATCAATTCTTGAGGTTTCATACGAAAAATTTCGTAGTCATGCAAGAGAATGTTCAAACGGGATTGTTTAACCTCATTAGTACCTTCATAGGTGATGCACAATTTATCCCAAATCTCTTTACCAGTTTTGTAAGTGGAGACACGCATGTAATCCTCAGATTTTAAAGCATAGAAAAAGTAGTTCAAACATATTGCATTCAATTGAGCTAAATCTCATTCATCGAAAGTCCATTCAGTAAAAATAATTTCAGTTTTAACACCATTAATTTTATGAGAAGGTGGAGAATAACCTTCTTTGATAAGCATCCACATGCGATAATTAGTAGATTGTAAAAACGTTGACATGCGGGTTTTCCAAAAATCAAAAGGTAGGTTATCAAACAGGGGAGGTCGGTTAATAGAATACCCTTCCGTAATGTTATGATTCCTAAGGTTAGCCATGGATCAAATTCAAAAAGTTTTCAAACTTAAATTTTCGAATCCCGCTCTGATAACCCCCCTCACAGGATCTTCTCCCTCTCAAACTCCACCTTTTCATCTCTCCCTTTCAAGCTCTCTCTTCAAGTTTCCCCCACAAGAACGAAGCTACAATGGCTGCCAAAGACACTTACAAAGTGCCTTGCCATATCTTAAATAGAAGCTCTCAAAACGAGCTCATTAATGCAAGTTGCCGCCATTATCGTCCAAGATGATAGGCATATCGTCCTGAAGTAACTTAAGGTTTTTGAATGGATCGTCCTGGCTGATCATGAGATCATCCAGGAAGATATGATCGTATCAATCATCCTTAATTACTCCCTTGATTTCCGGATCAATTAAGGCATAATTTGAGAATTTCATCCAGGCCGATCAATGATCGTCCTGGCCGATAATTTAAAAATACAGTATACCTTAATTATCTATGGTGAAAACTTCTTTTTATTTTGAGCTTATCGTCCTGGCCGATACATGTATCGTCTAGGCCGATATGTTAATGACAGCTGCCTTAATTAAGAATCCTTATTTAGACTTTCTATTTTAAGCCTGATCATCCAGGACGATGTAAATATCATCCTGGCCGATATGAGTAAAAACAAAAATTCTAAGTCTCTCAAGTGTGTGTGTGTAGGATTACTTAGCATCAGTCTCTTTGACCATTACAAGTAGACTCAAGAAGTGAAAAACAAAAGTACAGACTGACTCAACCCTAAACCTACGCAATCCTGAACTGGCTTCAACTATTCGTCCGATCTTCGATTCCTAAAAAGTTAGAAGCAACTAGCAGTCCAAGAGAAATAGTGTTTATCAATCATCAAAACATAAGCCATGAAAATATATTTGTAACATATTCCTAAGTCTTATACTATTCATTTATTTATTTAGGGATTGCATAAATTTAGAATACAAAATAGGATTAGTGAAATCTTCAAGTTTAGGGGGTATCCTATTATCTTCCAGAGCTTTTATTGTTAATTTATAAAATGAATTCATATCTTTTAAAATTCGATTTGTATAATTGATTCTATAAAATTTTCTCTCAGATTCATCATTAAAATTTTTAAATTCTTTTTCAAGTTGTACATAGGAAGATTTCAAACTTTCATGATTTTTATTCAAGTCATCAAACTCATCAAGTAATTTCATGTGGTTATTATCAATTAAAGCATGATCTTTCCTAAGGAATTCATGATCCTTTTGTAGTTATTTAAATTCTAAACTTTGACTAACATGCATTTTCTTCATTTTCCTATATGAATCATGCATGTGTTCAGAAACTTCAAAAAGCTCATCATAAGTTAATTCACATAACTCTTCTTGATCTGACTAATCAAGACTATCAGCCATTAAGCACAAATTAGTGACTTCCTCTTCCTTTTCTGTCTCTAACGAGTCTAAAGCTGAATCTGCCCAAAAAGCTCTTTGGAATTTCTTCTTGCCCTTCTTCACAAATGGTTTCTCTTCTACCGTCTCCTTACTAGGAGTAGCTTTAAGTTTCGGGCACTTTGTCTTAATATGTCCAAGTTTCTTGCACTCATAGCAAATAACATCATTTGAGACCTTAACATTTCTATTAAATTTACCTCTATTTCATTGCTGGCGTCTCTTTTGCTTCCTCTTCTGAAAGATTCTGAGTTGTCTAATCATTAGTGCGATGTCGTCTTCATCCTCAGGTTGTGAGTGTTCACTCTCAAACTCCTCCACTTTCAGTGCTATGTTATTTTCCCTTCGTGGTTCACCTGCATCAATCTTTGCTTGGCTAACTCCTTGCTCGTAAGCAATTAGCGAACAAAGAAGATTGTCAATATAGTATATGTTAAGATCTTTAGACTCTGTAATTATAGTAATTTTAACATTATAAGTAGTGGCAAACAACGAAGAATCTTACTAACCATTTCAGTATTCATTAGTTCCCTACCCAATGCATGTGAAGAGGTGACTATTTGTGTGAATCTTATGTACATATCAGAAATGGATTCATTAGGTTTCATGCGAAATAGTTCATAATCATGCAACAATATATTATATATAGATTGTTTAACCTCATTTGTCCCCTCATAAGTTATACAAAGTCTATCCCATATGTTACAGATCTATGGCTTATGATTTTGATGATAGCAAACATTCTTTTTTCTCTATGACTGCCTTATTTACTGACATTTCAAGTTCACATGATTGGACTACAATTTGGAACCAGCTCAAGATTGGGTAGACTAGATCTGAGTTAGTTTGTACCCTTTTTTCTTTTTGAGTCTATTGTATTTGGTGTGGCTTCTGATGCTTTGTAACTTGGAAGATTTCTTACAGTTCCCTAAGAGTTTATGTTTTTGGTAACATTGTCCAGGATGATATTTATATCGGCCTGAATGATCTGTTCAAAAGCAGAAACTCTAATTAGGGCATCCTTATTAAAACAGCCGTCATTATGCAAAATACATCATGCTGGACGATTTTGTATCGGCTAGGACGATAGGCTCAATTCAGAAAGAATCTGCCGCCAAATCTACTTAAGAAATTCTTATTTTTGGATATCGGCTTGGTGGATCAGCCAGGACTATAAAATATTAGCCAGGACGATCCAAGACAATTTTTCCAAAATTTTTCTGGCAATTTTTGGAAAGCAATTAATAGTTATTTCGTCCGGGCCGATCACAAGATCGTCCGGGCCGATTGGACATTGGTCAGCTTCATTTCAGGGCGATATTCAGAATAATTTTTCTCATATTTGAACTAATCATCCAGTACGATATGTCTATCATCCTGGATGATAAAGTCGGCAACTTGCATTAATGAGCTCGTTTTGAGAGCTTCTATTTAAGTTTTATCAAGGCACTTTGTAAGTGTCTTTGACAGCCATTGTAGCTTCGTTTTAGTGGGGGAGACTTGAAGAGATAGCTTGAAAGGGAGTGAGGAACGGGTGAAGTCTGAGAGGGAGAAGATCCTGTGGGGGGGACTCAAGGGAGTGTGGAGGGGATTCCACACAGTTGCTCTGGCAGGCTTGCACCTTAATACCATCGGATTCAAGGCTTATCTTGAGGGAAGTTCACCAAAGAAGAAGTTCACTTTGGTGTCAAAGGACCCGGCGACTCCGCCGCACCGGGGAAGGTGGAAGTGATTTTGTAAGGGTTTCTTCGCCTAGCTGTGGGGGATAAAGGAGAGACACTTAGTTTAGTGCAATACTTAGAGGGTGCCTCCAAGGAGTGGACATAGGTCAAGGTTTGACCGAACCATTATAAATATGGTGTGTTCTTTCTTTATTACTTCCGCATTTTAATTTTTGCACTTTGATTTCTGTGGTGATTTTGGTTTGAGTTTTATCTTTGGTTTTAAAGTTATCCAATTCACCTCTCTCTTTGTTAGCCTTGGGCCAGTTTATAAGGGCTTAACATTCCTAACAAACTTTCAAGTGGTATCAGAGCAACTTCTAGTGTCATCTGAGCACTTTCAAGTGGTATCAGAGCCAGGTTAATAAAATAAGCTTTTAAAAGCTTTTGAATTTTTTGATCCATGGCTAATCGTAATGTTGCAGAAGGTTATTCAATCACCAAACATCCTTTATTTGAAAATGTCATTTGATTTTTGGAAAACTCGCATGTCTATTTTCTTGCCATCGATTGATTTTGACATGTGGCATATGATTTTAACTGGTTATTCATCTCCGACACGTATTGTTAATGGAGTTAAAACTGATATTCCTTTTAATACATGGAATAAGGAAGAACAACTGAATGCTCAACTGAATGCAAAATTTTTAAATTATTTTTTCTGTGCTTTAAATTCTAAAGATTTCATGTTAATATAACTTGCACTACTGGTAAGGAAGTTTGGGATAAACTACATACCATATATGAAGGCACGAATGAAATCAAGCCATCAAAGTTGTATTTGTTAATGCATGATTTTGAATTATTTTCCATGAAATCTTATGAAACGATCTTAGACATGTATACCAGATTCATTCAAATTGTAAACTCATTGCATGCTTTAGGAAAAGAATTTTCAAATTTTGAAAAAGTTAACAAAATCCTTTGTTGTCTACTGGATAAGTTTAATGCCAAAGTAGTTGCTATTTATGAATCAAAAGATTTGAATGATTATTCTATTGATAATTTGATTGGCTCACTCATTGCCTAAGAGCAAGGTTTGGGTCAAAGAATTTTGGATGCAGGTGAAACGATTGTTCTAAAAGATGAAGATACAGAAAGAGATAGCTTAGTTAGTGTCGAATGCAATGAATTGTCAAGCAAATCACAAAGCTCACCAAAGCATAAGCAAATGTGGAAAAAAGGTAAAAGTGGTAAGGATGTCCATATTTCTTCTAACATTATTTGCTTTCGATGTAGGAAGCCTGGACATATGAAAAATCAGTGTCCTAATTTAAAAATTCTTCCTACAAAAGAAAAATGCAAGGAAAAGCAAAATTTAAACTGGGGAAATAATGAAAGACAAAAAATCTCATGGGCAGATTTGGTTTCTGAAGCATCGGACCAGAAGAGAGATAATGGTTGAAAGCCTTTCATGTTTTTGTGTTATGTTTTTATTTTATGTTTTCATTTTTATTTTGTATTTTTTTTGTTTTTATTTATTCTTTGATTTTTTTTACTTGTTTCGTGTAAGTTTTTTTTTCTGATCAACACACATATTCACTTTTCTAAAAAATGAAAAATCTACTTCCTATTTTTTCTTAAAATCTTTGGTAAGTTGTGTTTGACTTCTCTAAAACAGTGAAAGGAAGGAAACTCATGTTTTTGACTCTCAATCTCTATTTCCTAAAAGAGGTTATTCTACTTTTGATTTAAAATCTTTTTCATCTTTTAAATTAGTCTTTGAAACTAAATTTTTTATCTCCCTACATTTTATTTATCGTATAGGGATCTTTTGCAAGTTGTTGAATCTGACTCATAATTTTCTTAATCAAGAATTCGTTTTATCAATAGGATGGATTTACTTTTATTTTTAAGACTTCAAAAGGTAACATATTAAATAAAAAAAATTGTCCAATGATGCAAAAAATAAAAGATACGCAATGACGCCAAATTGAAAAATATACACAAAAGTGTATCAAAAATTAAAAGATGCGCAGTTCGCCAACCAATTTTCAAGAGGCATAAAATGAGCCTACAAAGTTTAATGCTTACCATTCTTGTACTTCTTAAAATCTTAAGAAAATTCTTGATACTTTCGATACTTGAGTTTGAAAATCTTGATTCCTGATTCAACAATTCGTGCATTAATCTTCTATTAGATATATTTTATGGAAGGTGTTTTGAAAAATAATTGTTTCTTTCTCTAATTTATTCTTTGAATTAGATATTGAATTAAAAAGTTTTTGAGCCTTTTTAAAAAACTTGAGTTTGGATTATCAAATTCTATATTTCTAACCTTTTCTAGGCAATACGTTCTCAATACAATTCTACTAAATTTTTAATTAAAAATAAGAAGTAACTTTCTCATTTTAAGAATATTTATTTATTTTTTCACTAGATCACGGAACATTTTTGTCTTTTTTTCATTTTATTTTTTATTTGTGCCTCCTCTCTTTTTGATAATGTCAAAGGGGGAGAACGTACTGTTGAATTTGTATCTTTTTTTTTTCAAAAAATTTAAAACATCAAAAATATTTTTATCTCCCATATATATTTTTTTAAAAGTGTTATTCTAGTGAGGGAGAGATTAGGAGAAAATATTCCTTTTTGCAAATTCAAATTAAAATATTTTCCATTATAAAAAAGGGGGAGATTGTTGCGGATATATGGCTTACAATTTTGAAGATAACAAACATTCTTTTTTCTCTATGACTGCCTTATCTACTGACATTTCAGGTTCACACGATCGGACTACAATTTGGAACTAGCTCAAGATTGGGTAGACTAGTTCTTTGTCAGTTTGTACCCTTTTTCCTTTCTTGAGTCTATTGTATTTGGTGTGGCTCCTGATGCTTTGTAACTTGGAAGATTTCTTACAGTTTCCTAAGAGTTTTTGTTTTTGGTAACATTATCCAGGACGATATTTATATCGTCCTGAACGATCTGTTCAAAAAACGAAACCCTAATGAGGGCATCCTCATTAAAGTAGCCGTCATTATGGAAAACACATCATCCTGGACGATTTTGTATCAGCAAGGACGATAGGCTCAATTCAGAAAGAATATGCTGCCAGATCTATTTAGGAAATTCTTATTTTTTGATATCGGCCTGGTGGATCAGACTGGACTATAAAATATCAGCCAAGACGATCCAGGACAATTTTTCCAAAATTTCTCTGGCAATTTTGGAAAGAAATTAATCGTGATTTCGTCCAGGCCGATCTCAAGATCGTTCGGGCCGATTAGACTTCGGCCAGCTTCATTTTAGGGCAATATTCAGGATAATTTTTCTCATATTTGAACTAATCGGCCAGGACGATATGTCTATTATCCTGGATGATAAAGTCGGCAACTTGCATTAATGAGCTCATTTTGAGAGCTTCTATTTAAGCTTTATCAAGGCACTTTGTAAGTGCCTTCGGCAGCCATTGTAGCTTCATTCTTGTGGAGGAGACTTGAAGAGATAGCTTGAAAGGGAGTGAGGAACGGGTGAAGTCTGAAAGGGAGAAGATCCTGTGTGGGGGGACTCAAGGGAGTGTGGAGGGGATTCCACACGGTTGCTCCGGTAGTCTTGTACCTTAATTTTGTCGGATTCAATGCTTGTCTCAAGGGATGTTCACCAAAGAAGAAGTTCACTTTGGTGTCAAAGGACCTGGCGACTCCGCTGCATCGGGGAAGGTGGAAGTGATTTTGTAAGGGCTTCTCCGCCTAGCTGTGGGGGCTAAAGGAGAGACACTTAATTTAATGCAATTCTTGGAGGGTGCCTCCAAGGAGTGGATGAAGGTCAAGGTTTGATCGAACCACTATAAATCTGGTGTGCTTGTTCTTTATTACTTCCACATTTTATTTTCTGCACTTTGATTTCTATGGTGATTTTGGTTTGAGTTTTATCTTTGGTTTTAAAGTTATCCAATTCACCTCTCTCTTTGTTAGCCTTGGGCCAGTTTATAAATGCTTAACATCCCTAACAAACTTTCAAGTGGTATCAGAGCACTTTCTAGTGTCATCTGAGCACTTTCACCATATGTCCTTTCCACTCTTGCAAGTAGAAACCCCGCATGTAGTCTTCTGATTTAAGAGCACAAAAGAAACTATTTAAGCATTTGGTGTTTAATTATGCTAAGTCACATTTTTCTACTGTCCAGTCCATAAAAGGTGTTTCAACTCTAACTCTGTCATCTAATTTAGTTGGTTTTGTATACCCTTCATGAACTAAGATCCACATTCGGTAATCAAGTGACTGTAAAACTGTAGACATGCGTGTTTTCCAAAAATCAAAAGGAATATTGTCGAACAATGAAGGTCTAGTTATAGAGTAACCCTCAGGTGTATTTCAGTTTCCAAATGTAGCCATCTATGTTAATAAAAAAGTAATCTAAACTTATGATTTTGAAATAAAGCTCTGATACCACTTGTTGAAACTTGTTCAATATGAATTAGGTTGTTAAACCTAAGCTAATGTCCCAGCGGCTAACCATGAGGGGGGGGGGGGGGTGGGGGTGAATTGATAATTAAAAATTAATCCCTCTTTAAAAATTTAAAACTGAGAATTAACTTTAGTGAATTTTATAGAAAGAGATTTTTCAACCACAAGTTAAAAACGATAAAAATAAAAGTGGAAAAATAAAAGACACGAGATTTATAGTGGTTCGATCAAATACGACCTACATCCACTCCCTGGAGGCACCATCCGAGTATTACACTAATACCACTAGTGACTCTCCTTTTGCACCTATAGCAAGGCGGATAAGCCTTTACAGAACTCTCTTCCACCACTACCCGGTGCGGCAGAGAACCGTCATCCTTTTACACTCTTCCTAGTGTTGGCAGAGAACCGTCGTCCTTTTACACTCTCCCGATGTAGGAAGAGAACCCTTCATCCTTTCACACTCTTTTATTGTGGGCAGAGGACCCGTCGGCTGTTCATACTCTGCAAGTGTTGGCAGAGAACCCTTCATCCTTTCATACTCTCCTAGTGTGGGGCAGAGGACCCGTCGGTTGCTCAGACTCTCCAAGTGTGGGTAGAGAACCCTTCATCCTTTCACACTCTCCTAGTGTGGGTAGAGGACCCGTTGGCTGTTCACACTCTCTAAGTGTGGCCAGAGAAATTTTCGGCTAATCACACTCTCCAAGTGTCGGCAGAGAAACTAATCTCTTGACAGATCTTCTTCACAAGAAATCTCGAAGAAAGAGAGAAAAGAGTGAAGTAATAAAAAACCACAAGTAGAGACTCTTACCTTTGAGTACCAAGTGAAACCTTCACACTCAAGTAGTAAGAATCCTCCTTCAATCACTCTCTCACACTCTCTCCTTGACTCTCCTTTCAATTAGCACGAAGATCAATAGGCAAAAAGATTAAGAGGCAATTCTAATTGGACTTTATATAGGAAAGACACAAAACATTGTCTAAAAATTAATGATTTTTAAGTCTTTACAAAGTGGATCGTCTCGTACGATCGTGGATCATCCTGGACGAACTTACTTAAATCAATTGCATACGAACCCAATGCATATTGGTACGAACTGACTTCGTACCCAATTATCATCCCGTATGAACTAAGTTTGTCTGGTACGAACAGTTATACCATGGATCAGTTTGACAAACTGCAGGAAGTTATCAAAAATGAAAAATGTTAAAACATTTTTGTCCTGGGACAAATAAGAGTTCGTCTAGACAAATTTTTTTACGGAGAGCATTTCATCATGGGCTGATCGAAACTCGTCTGAACGAAAATTTTCCAGAGAGCATTTTGTCCTGGGATGAATTGAAATTCATATGGATGAAAATTTTACAGAGAGCATTTCAACCTGGGCCGAATATAGGATTTCATCTGAACAAAAATTTTCTAGAGAGCACTTTGTTCTGAGACGAATTGAAGTTCGTTTGGACAAAATGTTTCCAGAGAGCAATTTCTTCCTTGCACGAATAGGATTTTGTCTAGACTATCAAGACTTAGAAAAATTTTCTTACTTCTTGTTCATTCCATTGCTCTTTGGAGGGTATAACTGATTAGATCATCCCGTACGAACATTATTCGTCCGGTACTATCAATATGAATTTTAAAGATCTCCTAAAGTGTGTGTGTGCTAAGTTACTTAATTACAATCACTCCCTCTCAAACTCAATACAATAAAAAATACAAGCTTTAATTTACAAATTATCTCATGTTGAATTTTGATTTGAAGTCTTCATTAGTCTGGAGTTCGATTATCCTGAAATGTTAGTCCACACAAGAGCAAAAATAATTCTTCCAAAAAGAGTTAGGAGAATACAAAACTTAAAATAATAATAATTGAAATTATCAAAACAATACAAGTTGCAAGAATGTAAAATATATAATTAGCAACTCATAGTAACCTTGCACACACTCATGGGGAAAATTTTTGTCTGTTGATTAGTTTTCTGTTTTGATCACATCGTCCGGGCGGATCCTAAAATTGTCCTGGACGATCAATTTAAATTAGAAATTCTAATCTGGGCATCCTGGTTAAGGCAGCCGTCATTAAGCACATCGTCTTGAACGATATTTATATCAGCCTAGATGATAGGCTCAAATTAGAAAGAATTAGCCGCCATATATATTTATGTATTCTTTATTTTTGGACATCATCCAGGACATCGACCTGGATAATGCAGCATAATTATGCCTAAATTAATTTGGTAATTAAGGAAATTAATTAAGATTTGATTGCATGATCACATCATTCGAGACGATCACAGGATTATCGGGGATGATATCTTGGACGATTGACATCAGCCAACTTCTATTTAGGGTGATATTTAGGATAATTTTCCTCTGATTTGAACTAATCGGCCAGGACGATCGTGAGATCGGCCTGGCCTATCAAGCTATTTTATTATCATCCAGACAGATGATATTCAAGGAATTATGCTGATCGTACAAGACGATATTGTATCAGCTGGGATGATATGACCAAAAATTCTCGGATCATCCCAAACTGATCGGGTTAATTGAGCAAAATTTACACTGATGGCCAGGATGATATTCATATCATCCTAGACGATAAAGCTGATTTGTATAAAATAAGAGCTATTCCAAAGATCTTCTATTTAAGAGTTCTTGTTCTATCATAGAGCTCATCTTTTGCTGCTGTCTTGACCTGAGAGAGCCTAGAGGAGAGGGAGAGAGAGGGAGGAACTTATGAGGGAGAGTTTGTGAGGGGTTTCATAAAGGTTGCTCCAAACAAGGTTCCAAGTTGTCTTCTCGAATCATAGTCCCTTGTCCTTGGGGGGTTCAAGAGAGGTAAAATTCAGCATCTGATCAAGATTCTTTGCCTGCTTCAAGAGGAAACAAAAGGAGTTAGGTTCTCTACTTTCTTCTGGAGGAAGCAAAAGGAGTTAGGTTCTCTGCCTCACCTGGGTTGGTGGAAAGGAGGTTTGTAAAGGCTTATTCGCCTTGCTGTGGGGGCAAAAGGAGAGACACTGGGTTTAGTGCAATACTCGGAGGGTGCCTCTGGGAGTGGACATAGGTCGAGTTGACCGAACCACTATAAATCCTGTGTTCCTTTACTACTATTTTTCTGTATTTAATTTTTGCTCTTTTCTTTATGGTGAATTATGATTTTGAGCTTTGTGTTTTAATCAAAAGATTTTTTAAAATACTAATTCACCCACCCCTCTCTTGGTTAGTCTTGGTCTAGTTCATAATGACTTAACATCCCTAACGAACTTTCAAGTGGTATCAGAGTGGGATTCATAAAAATAAGTTTGAAAACTTTTTGAATTTTGATTCATGGCTAACTTTGGTAATTGTAATACAACGGAAGGATATTCTATTATATGTCCACCTTTGTTTGATAATATTCTTTTTGATTTTTTGAAAACTCGCATGTCTACGTTTTTACAATCTATTTTGTATCGCATGTGGATGCTTGTTAAGGAAGGTTATTGACCACCTTCTCTTAAACTTAATGGCTTTAAAATTGAAGTTCTTTTTATTGAATGAACTTTTGATGAAAGAGATATAGCACAACTTAATGAAAAATAATTAAACTTTTTTTTCTATGCTTTAAAATCTGAAGATTACATGCGTGTTTCAGCTTGTGCTACTGGTAAAGGGATTTAGGATAGATTGTGCATTACTTATGAAGGAACCAATGAAGTTAAGAAATATCAATTGAATATTTTATTGCATGATTACAAACATTTTTGTATGAAATCTTCTGAATCAATTTCTGAAATGTATACAAGATTTACTCAAATTATTACCTCTTTGCATGCCTTAGGAAGAAAGCTTACTAACTATGAAAAAGTTAATAAAAATTTGAGATGTTTGCCTTCTTCTTTTGATGCTAATATTACTACAATTACTGAATCTAAAGATTTAAAAACTTACTCAATTAATAACTTACTTGGATCACTCATTGCCTACGAGCAAGGGGTGAACCAAAGAAATCTTGATGTAGGTGAGAAAAAGAAGAAGAAAATTATTGCATTGAAAGCTAATATGGATACAAATTCTTCTGGATCTAAAAGTGATAATATTACCTTAATCACACGATAATTCAGAAGCTTTCTAAGAAGGAATCACAAGCATCATCAGAAATGAAAATAAGATAAGGATAGCAAAAATTATAATAATTCTTCTGATGTTGTCAGTTTTGAATGCAAGAAACCTGGACATATCAAGCTGATTGTCCTAAACTTAACGACCACGCAAGAAAAGAGAAGGGTGAAGAGAAACCTAAGTTCAAGAAGGACAAGAAGCGAGTCCAAAAGGCATTCTGGGCGAATTCCGCATCTGACTCCTCTAAGACTGAGGTAGATGATGAAACCACAAACTTGTGCTTGATGTCAGACGATCATCTTAGTTAAAGTGATCAAAAAGAGGTATGTGAACTAACCTATGATAACTTACTTAAAGTTTCTGAACAAATTCATGCATCATATAGGAAACTTATGAAAACACATGCTAGCCTAAAATTGAAATTTTTTAATTTAGAAAAAGAGCATAAAATTCTTCTTAAGGATCATTCTATAATTGATATCAATCACATGTCATTACTTGATGTGTTTGATGAATTGAATAAAAAACACTCTGAGTTGGATATTGAGCATAATTCATTGAAAACATCCTACCTCTCACTTGAATCTGATTTAAGTCATACATTGATAAATCAGAGCATAGGGAGCACAATTTGAGAGTTGATAATGCTGCTTTAGAAAGTGCTAACTCAAAGTTTAAATCTGAATTGAATGCACTTGAGAAAAATGGGAATCTAAAGCCAAAACCTAGAAAGAGGTAGTATAACCCAAACAGATTAGTAAATCCTTTTCCTAGTGTTAGATGTTTTTCATGTGGCATGCTAGGACATATCTCACACACTTGCACTATTCATCATAGTACACATTGGGAGTGGAGACCCAAATTGCATGTTTCAAATAATAATACATAGGCATTGCATTCTTCTTGTCATAAGAAGGGATCCAAACCTGTTTGGGTTCCTAAATCTGACTATTGATGATTTTTAGGAGTTCTCTTGCCAAAGACCTCATGAGAGCAAATGGTACTTGGGCAACATAGGCTCGCGACTCATGAATTGCTTAAACTTGCTTCTTAATAATTTATGGATTGCATGCTTACTACTCTATTGATTATTGTTATTATCTTCCTTAGTTTTTCTGCTAGCTTTTCATGTCTGTTGTTATAATAATTTTTACTTTGGTTTCTTTTTGCTTTATAATATTTTTCCTAGGTTCTATCTTTTGGAGATTTATAGTCAATGTTTAAACATCTCTAAATCAGTTAAAGGGAGAAACACCGTTGATGGTTTCCCTTCCTTTAACCTCTTTTAGTGGTGAAATTTTATTTTCTAAACAAAAGTCTATCTAAAATTTACAACTAGAATTTGCAATTAAGATCTTTTCTATCTTGCTATAGTAATCTACCTTATATATATAATGTTCAAAGTCTTTATATAACTTTTAAGTTATTCAAAAATTTATCATTGTATTTATCATATGATTTTGAGTTTTTTTTGTTTATTCTTCCTTATATTAGAGAGTGAGTTTTTCTTCTCTTATATCTGGAAGATCTACTCACAACTAAAAGTATTTAAGTGTTTTGAAAAAAGTATCTTAGAAAAATAACAAAAAAGTGGTTAATGTTGCCAAAATAAAAGATGCGCAATGATCGCCAAAAATTGAAATATACACAAAGTGTATCAAAAATCAAAAGATACACAAAGTGTGCCATTCAATTGATAAGAGGCATAAAATGAGCCCACAAAAGACAAGCTTACCTCTCTTTTCAAACTCTTAAATTTTAAAAGAATTCATGTATCACTTGAGATTTTAGACTTGATTTTGAATTTCGTGATTGTGATAAATTAGTTTGATACATTATTCTATAAGATATTTTTTCTGAAACCATGTCTTGAACGGATCACTTTTTCTTATCCAATTGGTTTTTTTGAGTTTAGTCTTTTGATTTCAAAAGAAGATTTTTCCCTAAGAAAAGTCCGAGCTAAGGGTTAACATGATCGGATATCTTACCGTTTTTTGGATTTTTGACGTTGTTAACTCATTGACTTACAAGTCTTTAAAATCAATCACATGAAAACTATGTCATATTCATGCCTTGATAAAAAAAAAACCTTTGTTTTGGTTAGTTTTTATCCTTTTTCATATTTTATCTTTAACATTTTTATTGTGTTGTTATATTTTTGGGTCTTGTCTGATCATCTCCATCCATCCTCTATTTTCAACTTTTTCTAACATCATCTTGGATGATCCATTCTATTCACTCCAGATACTTCCTCTCATGGTTGTTTTGACTATTAGGCTTCTAATCATCTTGGACGATACCTTATCGTCCTGGCCAATTTGATCGTCTTCTGCTTCAATCATATGTGATCATCCTGAATTATTCTATTTCGTCCTAGATAATGTTATTCACTCTTTGCTCAATTTATGGAACATCAGCTAGGACGATCCACTTGTTCGTCCTAGACAATACATGTGGCAATATGTTTAAAATCATTAAATTCAACTAGTATGATCTATTATTGGAGTATTGGCCCGGCCAATCCACCTGTTCGTCCTGGATGATACACGTGGCAACATGATTTAAATATTTTAAATTTGGCCTATACAATCCATTATTGAGCATCGTCTTGGATGATCTACCTAATTGTCCAGGATGATCTGCTTTTTCAATAGTCGTTCGGCTTGACTCCTCGATTCCTTATTGTTTCGGACGATATCTGATCATCCTGGATGATACAAATACTTTTTTGACCAATTATCTTTTCCATCATTAATATGTCCGATCGGCTTGGACGATTCTGCAATCAGCCTGGACGATCATGATGATTCTTTAAATTCATAGCCCCTCCAGCCAGTTTTGTCATACCATCTCCTTTTACTAGCCTTCTACTTCCTCTTTTCTTGCTATTTGTGATTATGGTACGAGGCAAGCATTCTCGCCACCCTTTTGGAAGTTCCTCAAGGGTAACTCTAGACCTCGATTCCTTGAGATGGATGATCAAGTCACTTATCAATGATACAAGATGATCAGAATCACTGTCTCCTGGTCTGTTAACCCGAACCATCTATCTTATTCGGCACTTGACTTATTTTTCCACACTACTTAGTGCTTTATTCTTACTCTTGCAATTCCTTTCAATTCAGAACTTCTATTTGAGTTCTTCTCCAGTCTCCATATAAATTATGCCTTTACTTATCTTGGATGGTATATGAGTCGACGCCCCATCGAGATCACATACCAGGACTGCATATAATTTTTAAAACTTTCCACCACAGGGTATAAACTTCACACCCTGTGTTCTGACCCCGATTATGACTGAGCTCCGGTCAATAATTTTCTTCGAAATTCAAATGCTCACTTTCACATGGGTGAGACTAGAACCTTGCTCAAAGATGCTAGGACCGTCCAACATGTCCTTCATACTTCAATTCTTCTAAAATCTGGTGATCGCATACATATTACTCCTCTTCTTTCGATCACAACCTTTTATATTTTAGACTGGCACGAATTCAATGCCACTTATTTAATTTTTCATTATATCGAGCATCTTACTATCATTCATGATCCAGCATATAGGAGGAAGCCAAATCTAGCCCTAGGATATATCATTTCTTATGTCTTAGAATTAAAATATAACCTCCAATATCCTGCTCCACTAAACTTCCAACCTGCTTTCTACTCCAATAATTCCTTTCATGCTCTTCACAGTACTTATCTCCACCCAGAGGATAGGAAGTTCTGGAGGAGGAGGAGGCTCCTCCATCTACTCCTGCACCTGTTCCTGCACCTAATCTGCTCCTCCAGCACTCTCAGCTAAATCAGCTTGTGGAGAAATTCAACCAATGGGAGCTTCACTTTGAGAGATACGGTGCTGCACAGGAGCATCAATATTCTGAGGACATTATTCGCCTGCAGAACTAGTATGACCAGGACATGGCTTGGTTTG
Source organism: Dendrobium huoshanense (assembly GCA_016618105.1). NCBI lineage: Eukaryota > Viridiplantae > Streptophyta > Magnoliopsida > Asparagales > Orchidaceae > Dendrobium > Dendrobium huoshanense. The sequence continues at coordinate 34,481,355 of CM028342.1, read as the reverse complement.
GAGAGCTGTTCACCACCCTTTCCAGTTACTTTCACACCACCACCACCTCCACCTCCATCTAATGATCAGGGGCCGTCTTTCTATTAGTATGTTTCTTTTATGTTTTTATGTAGTTTGTTCCTGTTTTTTAGTCTCTGGTCTTATTTTTGTTTTACTTTCTCCACCTTTTTGTGATGTCAAAAAGGTGAGTAGTTTGTGTACTATTTATTTTGTAGTTTGATTTTGCTATTAGATAGTTAAAACTGTATTTTATTTCTTCTCACTATTTCTTGAACTGCTTAGATTATTTCTTGGTTTTCCATCATAATAAAGGGGGAGATTGTTGCAAATCTGATTTTATGGTATAGAATTTTGATGATAACAAACATTCATGATTTTTTACGACTGCCTTGCATATTAACTTTTCAGGTCCACAAGATCGAGTGCAACTCAAGCCAGCTCAAGATTTGATATATTAAGTTTGAGTCAGTTTATAATTTTTTCCTTTCTTTATTCTATTATAAACAAAGTGATTCTTGATGCAAAGTAACCTTGCACACACACATATGAGGAAAATTTTTATCTGTTGATTAGAGTTCTCTGTTTTATGTTGATGATATAGTCTTTGTACAAATTATGTTGATGATATCATCTTTGTATCTACAAATAAAAATATTTGTGATGATTTTTTTAAAATAATGAGTAGTAAATTTGAGATGAGTCTAATGTGAGATTTGAGTTACTTCCTAGATTTTAGCATTAAGTAAATTGAGAAAGGAACATTTCTTTATCAGTCGAAGTATATTAAGGACATCCTCAAAAAGTATGAAATGGATAATGCTAAACCTGTCAGTACACCTATGAGTTCCTCAATTTAGTTGGATAAGGACCCAAAGGGAAAATCTGTTGATCAAAAGAAATTAAGGGGAATAATTGATCATTGCTTTATTTGACTGCTAGCAGACCTGATATTATGTTTAGTGTTTGTTTGTGTGCTATATTTTAATTAGATCCAAAAGAATCTCATTTGATAGCAATAAAAAGTATTTTGAGATATCTCTTGGGAATTCAAAACTTAGTGATTTGGTATCCTAAGTTCAGCTCTTCGTTTGAAATAATTAGATATTCAGATTCAGACTTTTTAGATTGTAGGGTTGATAGAAAGAGTACATCTAGAACATATCAATTTATTGGAAATTCTTTAGTTTCTTGGTCCAGTAGAAAATAGAATTCCGTAGCCCTATCTACTATTGAAGTTAAATATATTGTCTTATAAAGTTTTGTGGCACAAGTTCTTTGTTGAAATAATAATTGATTGACTTAGGATTTTTGATAGGCATAGTTCCAATTTATTGTGATAACACTAGTGCCATTTGCATTTCAAAGAATCATATTCAACATTCTAAAACCAAACATATAGACATAAGACATCATTTCATAAGGGATCATGTATCCAAACGAGAAATTAAACTGAATCATGTTTTAACTGAAAATTAACTTATAGACATTTTTAAAAAAACACTAGCCTTTTATACTTTTAGCACATTAAGAACAAGTCTTGGTGTGATTGATTTGAATGCTTAATTAAAACAATCTTCTGCAAACTTGATATGTGTCTTTGTGTATTTTCTATTTTTGTATTTTATGTGCTTATATGTGTTTGTGATTTTATATTTTTTATGTTTTTGTGTTGTATGTGATTTTGAAATATTTTCACATTGGATTTCCTGTTTCTGATCGATCGTGCAAATTTTTCTAAGAGTTCTATTCATACTGTATAAAATTATTTTCGTAGCATGTCAATTGTTGGTTTGGACTAATTGTGTATAATTTTGTTTTTCCAATACATATCATACTGTACGATCTCTATATCATCCCGGACGATGTGTATTCATTTGTATGTACACACTTAGATGTTTATCCAGGAAGAATTTATAATTGATCGTACATACAAACCCTTAGTTTATATGTATGAACCACGTGTCATTCAATATGGGGGGAAGAATCTAACCGTCATTAAAATGATTTTAAATAATCGATCGTCCCGTACGAACACCTGTTCGTCTGTATGATCATATGGTCAAAAAGTCTGTACGAAGGGACGCCTCGTAACTTATGTGATTACAAAAAGTCATTTCATTTTAAACATATTCATTCATACATATGAAATTTCTTTTCATACGTATGAACCCATGTATCGTACTGTACAAACCTATTTACGTACGTACAAAAGATCATTTTTCTTTAAATAAGAGGGCTTTTAAATTCATTTTCATTCACTTCAATAACCTTCTCTAATCCTTCAAATCTTAGCAATGGCCATTTATAGTAGGAGGGGTAGACTCACTAAGGGTTCATCTTCCAGGGATGGAGACGACAACTTTCTCTCCAGGGCTAACAAGGATTCTTTTCGTAGGTTTGTTTATGCAAAAATTACACCCTATAGAATCCTTCTTCAAGAGGATATTCACTTCCATATGATGCCTCTTTTTGCTGCCACCCAATTTGCATTTATTCTGACCCTGATTCACTCCTATAACAAGGGAACATTTCACTACTTTCTATCTAACATGACCTTTAGTACTGATAAAAGTAGGATAAATTCTTATGTTCTGAAGAAGCAGGTTGAAATAACTATGGAAGATTTGGGAACCTTTTTGAACTTAAGGACTCAAGGAGTTAGAGCCCACACTTTGACTTCGACATCTTATTTTGACTGGACTGAAATAAATAAAGTTATTAGAGAGATTGAACAAGTATTTCATTTGCCTAGGGTCTCAACTTTGAACCAAAACGTAAGGATCATCTAGCATGTCCTTAGAACCTCCATAATTTCTAAAGGTGGTGATCGTATTAATATTACTCATCTTCTGTCCACTGTCACTTATCTTATCATGACTGGATAATTAATTGATGAAGCCCAACTTATTATTGATTATATTCACTGGCTTTCTGAAATTTGACATATCTCACATAAGAGGAAGAAGAACATTACTTTAGGACACCTAGTGACCTATATCCTTGAGAAGAAGTATAGTCTTATTCATCCTGAGCCTCAATTTGAAATGCATATCTTCTTCACTAATGCTTCATTTTGAGCACTTTTTGGGAGAGATGATATAAGTGAGGATTATGAGGGAGAAGGGGGGAACTTGCAGCTGCACTTGCGCCTGCTCATGGACCTGACTTTCAAGAGATGGTCCAGCGCTTTAACAGACTAAAGAGTCATTTTGATCAGCGCTTTGATCAAATTCAGGTTCATCTAAATGAGCAGGACATACAATACAAGTAGGATATGGGTTGGATTCGAGTCAGTTTGACTCGGTGAATACTAACATGGCTATGATGAATAGCTATTTTTCTATCTTCAACAAGCCACCTCCTCCAGACCAGGGCCCCTCAGATATATAGATGTACTTCTTATGTGTTATCTTTACCAATCCTTAGTGATGTAATGTGATGACTTCTGTGGTTTTTCTATGATTATCTTTTGCTTTTGTTTTTTTTTTAATGTTATGTTATGGTTGTATTGATATCATCTGAGCGTCAATGTATCTCTACATTAATTTGATATCAATAAAATATGTTTTGCTTTGTTTAGTTGATTTTATTCTCTATTTGAAATGTTGTTTTCCTATATGATAATCTTAACTTAATTGATCTAAAAAGGTGTTATAATATGATCAACAATATAAAATTTAACTTCATTAGAAAATCAAATTTTTCAAAAATATAAGTTAATTTATAACTCGATTAAGTTAAGGTTATTAATCTCATGTTCTTTTTAGGTATACACAATTTTAATAATATTATTATAATTTTGATGTCTTATTATTCTTTTATTTCTCTTTTCAATATAATTATCTTTGTACTTAGAGAAATTTGTGTTTTTAGATTATTGTTTTTGGAAAGATCAATTAGAAATAGAGAAATGTAAAAGTGCATACAAATCAAAAGAATGTGCAATGGTTCGCAAATTGAAAAGAGGCACAAAATTAGCCCAAGTACAAAAAGATGCACAAAGTGAGCCACAAATATTTAAAAGATGCGCAATGTCGCCAAACAAGTATATTGATAATGTTCTTACTCTATCTTTTAATCTTCAATTTCAAATCAATCTAATGTTCAATTATATTTTGTATTGGAAATTGACTTAAATTAACCTTGATTTCGTCACCTTTACAATAATTTTCATTATCTATTTGTCTACAATGTTTCATGACCTTGATATATTTATCTTGTTTATTTTATATTTTAATTTAAATGTTATGAATCTTTATTTTTTTTCTAATGAATATTAAACTTGTTATTGCAATTATAAATCAATCTCTTTCAAGATATATTATCAAAAGTTTCTCATATGACTTCTTACATTTCTTTTTGTTTTAGTGGACCATTAAACTTGTTATTTGTATATTTTTTATGATTCCAAATATTATTGATTTAATTATTATTTCTCCTAACATATTTTTTGAAGAATTGTTTTGCTCTTTTGTGTACTAACATTTCAGGGAAATCATACTCCAGATTGTTGAAGACTTCAAATCAAAATCAGTTTAGAGTTTATTATGTTTGAAGTCTGTATTTTCATTTTATTGAGTCTGACAGAGTTTGATTATAATTGAGTAACTGAGCACACACACACACACACCAGGGGAGAATTTTAAAATTCAAAATTTAAACTGATCGTACTGTACGATATCACTTCGTACCGGATAATATGATCAATTATGTTTCCCCAACGAGCAATGCAATGAATAGAAATGAAATTATTTTTTTTGGGTATGGTTTGTACGGGACATGATATTTAATTTTGTACAGGGATGAACATCTCTATTTTGTCCTCAAACGAAGATCATACGAGATGATATTTAATTTTTTACAGGGATGAACGCCACTATATTATACTTAGACAAAGATCGTACGGGATAATATTTAGTTTCATATAGGGATGAATGCCTCTATTTTATCCTTAGACAAAAATTGTACAGGATAATATTTATGTTTGTACCAGGAAAAAATCTCTGTTCTGTTCTCGCTCATTTCATGTTGACGTTCCGTACAGATGAAATTTAATTTTCTAACTATTGGTCCCAGACGAACATAGTTTGTACCGAACAATGATCAGATACAAAATGATTTCATACTGATTCATAATAGGTTCGTACGCAATAGTATTTGAACTATTCATATGCACGAACATATGATTATGTACGCTATAAATTGAAAATTTCAATTTTTTGGACAATTTTTCATGTCTTTTGTATAAATGGTCCACTAAAACTGACGTGACAGAGTCTGGTCTACATGATTTTTCAAGGGCAATTAAAGGAGAGAGTTTTAGTGAGTGTTTGAAAGAGATTTCTTGCAAGTGGAGTGTGAAGGGTTCACAAGGTTACTCAAAGGTAAGGATCTCCTTGTAATTGTGGTTATCACTCTTCCTCTTATCTTTCTAAATTATTTGTGAGAAGATCTTTAGATAAGATCTGGTTCTCTACCGACACTTGAGAAGTGTGAAAGGATGAAGGCTCTCTGCCTACACTTGGAGAGTGTGAAAGGATGAAGGTTCTCTGCCTACACTTGGAGAGTGTGAATAGCCGACGGTACTCTGCCTACACTTGGAGGGTGTGAAAAGATGAAGGTTCTCTTCTTAAACTTGGAGGGTGTGAAAGGATGACAGTGCTTTGCCGCACTAGGGATTGGTGAAAAAGAGATTTGTAAAGGCTTCTCTGTCTTGCTATGGGGGCAAAAGGAGAGACACTTTTGATAATAGTACAATACCTGAAGAGGGCGTCTTCAGGAAGTGGATGTAGGTCATGTTTAATCGAACCACTATAAATCCTTATGTCATTTTAATTTTTGTTGCTTTTTTTTTGTAAGTTTCTTATTCTGTGGTTTAAAAGTTCTATTTTAAAAACTTTAATTAACTTGCTTCATAAATCATTAGTTTCACTTTTAAAATCTAAGATAATTTTTAAAAGTTCTAATTCACCCCCCTCTTGGTTAGCCTTGGGACATTAGCTTAGGTTTAACAACCTAATCAAGATTCAACAAGAATCAACAAAGATGCCTAGCACATTTGCTACTACTTTCCATCTTATGAAAGATTGAGCACAAGAAAGTTTAAAAGTGAAAGGATGATTAAAAATTAAAAGCATGGCCTTCAATTTAAGGAAATTGATAGAATTCTTATAGTATGATATGAGGTTCATACATATGATTTTAATTTCATACTTGATAAAACATATTTTTATACGTACGAATGGAAAAGACCAAAATAGTTAATGTAATGAAATGGCATTTTGTAATACAAAATTCTCAAGGAGTTGTATCATATGACTTCTTGACCAAAATGATCGTACATATGAACATATGTTTGTCAAGGATGATCAGTAATAGTTTTTATGTCAAATAGTAGAGATAGACCACATGCTAATTGGCAACAAGATCATACATTTGAAATGTTATTTTGTATGTATGATCTTGGAAATAGTTGTCATAGGAAATATTCATTATATTTGTATTGATAAAAATTAACAAATCATAAAGATGATGACATAATTATACAATATGATATGCTTACAAAATCTCATTTTTATTTGCTCAACTTAAGAAAAGTATCATTAATTATTTATTGAATTTATACAATATGAAAGTGATTCGTATAGTATGAATGAAAAAGTAACTTAAGATATCATAAATAAAACTCTTTTCTAAAAATAAATCACCCAAGATCCATGAGTTGCAAAGATGAAAATAAAAATAATACAAATAGAAAACAAACACAAAATAAAGGAACAATTATAAATCAACGAAATACAAACAAAAATCAAACAAAAAACATTAGCATACATGAAATACATTAACAATCTTATTCTTAAGGTGCTTAATATTTCAAAATTAACCAGTTTTATCAAAATATCTACAATTTGATTTTCAGTAGCTACATAATATAGATCAATTTCTCCTTTAGATACATAATCTCTAATGAAGTGATTATATATATATATATATATATACATATACTGAAAGTTCGTTAGGGATGTTAAGCCCTATAGAACTGGCCCAAGGCTAAATAAAAGAGAGGTGAATTGGATAACTTTAAAACCAAAGATAAAACTCAAACCAAAATCACCATAGAAATCAAAGTGCGGAAAAAAATAATGCGAAAGCAATAATAAGAAAAGAACACACCAGATTTATAGTGGTTCAGTTAAACCTTGACCTACGTCCACTCCTTGGAGGCACCCTCCAAGTATTGCACTAAAATCATGACTCTCCTTTAGCCCCCATAGCTAGGAGGAGAAGCCCTTACAAAATCACTTCCACCTTCCCCAGTGCGGCGGAGTCGCTGGGTCCTTTGACACCAAGGAGATCTTCTTCTTTGGTGAACTTACCTTGAGACAAGCCTTGAATCCGATGGTACTAAGGTGCGAGTTCACCGGAGCAACCGTGTGGAATCCCCTCCACACTCCCTTGAGTTCCTCCCCCTCACAGGTTCTTCTCCCTCTCAAACTCCACCCTTTCCTCTCTCCCTTTCAAGCTCTCTCTTCAAGTCTCCCCCACAAGAATGAAGCTCCAATGACTGCTAAAGACACTTACAAAAGTTGCCATGCCAAAGCTTAAATAGAAGCTCTCAAAACGAGCTCATTAATGTAAGTTGCCGACATTATCGTCCAAGATGATAGACATATCGTCCTGGCCGATTAGATCAAATATGCGGAAAATCATCCTTAATATCACTCTGAAATGAAGCTAGACGATGTCTTATCGTCCCGGACGATCTTGCGATCGGCTTGGACGAAATCCCCATTAATTGCTTTCCAAAACTGCCTGAGAAATTTTGGCAAAATTGCTCTGGATCATCCGGGATGATATTTTATAGTCTAGGACGATCCACCGGGATGATGTCAAAAAATAAGTATTTTCTAAGTAGATATGGCGGCAGATTTTTGCTGAATTAAGCCGATCTATCTGGCCGATAAAAAATCATCCAGGATGATGTGTTTTGAAAAAAGACGGCTGCTTTAATGAGGATGCCCTAATTAGGGTTTCTACTTTTGTCAGATCATCCAGGACGATATAAATATCATCCCGGATGATGTTACCAAAAATAGAAATCTTTTAGGGCATAATAGAAAATCTTCCAAGTTACAAATCATCAGATGCCACACCAAATACAACAGACTCAAGAAAGGAAAAAGATTACAAACTGACACAGACCTAGTCTACTCAATCTTGAGCTGATTCCAAATTGCAGTCTGATCGTGTTGACTTGAAACGTTAGCACATAAGGCAATCGTAGAGAAATAATGAATGTTTGCTATCATCAAAATCATAAACCATAGATCCGCAACAATCTCCCCCTTTTTGATGATGGCAAACAATTCAATTTGAATTTTCAAAAAGAATAATTTCTCATAATCTCCCCTCACTAGAATAACACTTTTAAAAAAAAGGGGAGATGAAAATATTTTTGTTGTTTTTAATTTTTTGAAAACAAGATACAAATACGATAACAGTACAAAAATTCAACAATACATTCTCCCCCTTTGACATTATCAAAAAGAGAGGAGGCACAAACAAAAACAAAACGAATAAAAGAAAAAAAGAAAAAAAGAAAAAAATAAAACGTTCCCTAATCTAGTGAAAAACAAATATTTTTAAAATGAGAAAGTTACCTCTTGGTTTTAATAAAAAACTTAGTAGAATTGGATTGACAACGCATAATCCAAAAAAAGTAAGAAATTCATAAATTGTTAATCCAAGCTCAAGTTCTTTTAAAGACTAAAAAAACTTTTTAATTCAATATCCAAAATCAAGGAATAAACGGGAAAAAGAAACATTAATTTTTCAAAACTCCTTTCATAAAACATATCTAGTAGAAGATCATTGCACGAATTGTTGAATCAGGAACCAAGATTTTTAAGCACAAGTTTCGAACATATCAAGGATTTTCTTAAGTTTTTAGTAGTATATTTTTTTATGGGCTCATTTTATGCCCTTTATCACTTGAATGGCTCTTTGTGTATATTTTGATTTTAATACACTTTGTGTATTTTTTTTAATTTGGCGTCATTGCGCATCTTTTGGTTTGACATCATTGGCCACTTTTTGTTAATTATTTTCAAAAAATTTGCTTTCTTTCTTATATTTTCAAAACTAAAGTAAACCCAAAATATTGACAACACGAATAACTTGATTAAGAAAATTTCATGGTGGATTCAACAATTTTCAAAAGATTCCTATGCGATAGAATAAATATAGGGAGATAAAAAAATTAGTTTCAAAATTCAATTTAAAATATGATGAAGATTTTGAATCAAAAGTAAAATAACCTCTTTAAGAAGAGAGAAAAAGAAATAAAATTATGAGTTCCCTTCCTCTGACTGTTTTAGAGAAGTCAAACACAACTTATCAAAGATTTCAAGAAAAAATAGAAAGTAGATTTCTCATTTTTAGAAAAGTGAATGTGTGTGTTGATGAGAGGAAAAATTTAACGAAAACAAAAACACACAAAAAAATAAAAATAATAAAGATTAAAAAAATGAAAAACAAAAAAGAAAGACACAAATAAGGCGTTTAACCATTTTCTCTTTCCTGGCCTGATGCTTCTGAGACCAGATCTGCCCATGAGATTTTTTGCTTTTTATTATTTCCCCAGTTTAAATTTAGCTTCGCCTTACCCTTTTCTTTTGCAGGAAGAATTCTTAAATTAGGGCACTCATTTTTTATATGTCCAGGTTTCCTGCATCGAAAGCAAATAATGTTAGAAGAAATATGGACATCCTTACCACTTTTACCTTTTTTCCACTTTTGCTTATGCTTTGGTGAGCTTTGTGATTTACTTGACAAGTTATTGCATTCATCACCAACTAAGCAATCTTTTTCCGTATCTTCAGCTTTTAGAACAAATGTTTCACCTGCATCCAAAAGTCTTTGACCCAAACTTTACTTGTAGGCAATGAGTGAGCCAATCAAATTATCAATAGAATATACATTCAAATCTTTAGAATCAAAAATAGCAACAACTTTTTAATCAAATTTATCCAGTAGACATCGAAGAATTTTGTTAATTTTTTTAAAATTTGAAAAATATTTTCCTAAAGCATGCAATGTATTTACAATTTGAATGAATCTGGTATACATGTCTAAGATCATTTCAAAAGGTTTCATGGAAAATAGTTCAAAATCATGCATTAACAAATTCAACTTTGATTGCTTGATTTCATTAGTGCCTTCGTATATGGTGTGCATTTTATCCCAAACTTCCTTACCGGTAGTGCACATGGATACTAACATAAAATCATCAGAATTTAAAGCACAGAAAAAGCAATTTAAAGACTTCGCAGTCAATTGAGCATTGAGTTGTTCTTCCCTATTCCACTGACTAAAAGGAATATCAATTTTAACTCCATTAATAATTCGTGACGGTGATGAATAACCAGTTAAAATCATATGCCACATGCGAAAATCAATTGATTACAAGAAAATAGACATGCGAGTTTTCCAAAAATCAAATGACATATTTTCAAATAATGGAGGTCTGGTGATTGAATAACCTTCCGCAATAGTATAATTAGCCATGGATCAAAATTCAAAAGCTTTTAAAAACTTATTTTATGAAAACTTGCTCTGATACCACTTGAAAGTGCTCAGATGACACTTAAAAGTTTGTTATGGATGTTAATCCCTATAGAACTGGCCCAAGGCTAAATAAAAGAGAGGTGAATTGGATAACTTTAAAACCAAAGATAAAACTCAAACCAAAATCACCATAGAAAATAAAGTGCAGAAAAAAATAATGTGGAAGCAATAATAAGAAAAGAACACACCAGATTTATAGTGGTTCGGTCAAACCTTGACCTACGTCGACTCCTTGGAGGCACCCTCCAAGTATTGCACTAAAATTGTGACTCTCCTTTAGCCCCCACAGCTAGGCGGAGAAGCCCTTACAAAATCACTTCCACCTTCCCCGATGCGGCGGAGTCGCCGGGTCCTTTAACACCAAGAAGATCTTCTTCTTTGGTAAACTTACCTTGAGACAAGCCTTGAATCCGATGGTACTAAGGTGCGAGTTCGCCGAAGCAACCGTGTGGAATACCCTCCACACTCCCTTGAGTTCCTCCCCCTCACAGGTTCTTCTCCCTCTCAAACTCCACCTTTTTCTCTCTCCCTTTCAAGCTCTCTCTTCAAGTCTCCCCCATAAGAACGAAGCTCCAATGGCTGCCAAAGACACTTACAAAAGTTGCCATGCCATAGCTTAAATAGAAGCTCTCAAAACGAGCTCATTAATGCAAGTTGCTGACATTATCGTCCAGGACGATAGACATATCATCCTGGCCGATTAGTTCAAATGTGAGGAAAATCATCCTGAATATCTCCCTGAAATGAAGCTGGACGATGTCTAATTGTCCTGGATGATCTTGCGATCGTGATTTGCGAAAAGATGGCTGCTTTAATGAGGATGCCCTAATTAGGGTTTCTACTTTTGTCAGATCATCCAGGACGATATAAATATCATTCCGGATGATGTTACCAAAAATAGAAATCTTTTAGGGCACAATAAAAAATCTTCCAAGTTACAAATCATCAGATGCCACACCAAATACAATAGATTCAAGAAAGGAAAAAGATTACAAACTGACACAGACCTAGTCTACCCAATCTTGAGTTGGTTCCAAATTGCAGTCTGATCGTGTTGACCTGAAACATTAGCACATAAGGAAATAGTAGAGAAATAAGGAATGTTTGCTATCCTAAAAATCATAAACCATAGATCAGCAACATATACTTGGGTCTAGAACATTGAATATGATTCTTTTAAATGCATATAATACTTGTATTATCACAAAAAATTAGAATAGTGCCAAAAGAAAATCTTAAATCAATAAGTTGTTATTTTAACCAAAAAACATGTGTCACACAACTACGTATGCAATATATTCAATTTTAGTAGTAGAAAGGGCTAATGAATTCTATTTTCTACTAGACCAAAAATTAAAAAGTTTTTAATAAATTAATAAGTTCAAGAAGTACTTTTATGATCAACCTTACATCCTACAAAATCCGAATCAGAATATCTAATGATTTCAAATGAAGAGTTATGCCTTGGATACCATATTCCTATGTTTTGAGTTCCCAAAAGATATCTCATAATTCTTTTAACACCAGTCAAATGTGATTCCTTTGGATCAACTTGAAATCTAGCACATAAATAAACACTAAATATAATATTTGGTTTAGTAGTAGTTAAGTAAATTATTGATCCAATTATTCTTCTAAATTTCTTTCGATCAACAATTTTTTCCTTAAAGTCGTTATCTAACTACATTGAGGAACTCATTGGTGTAGTAATTGATTTAACTTTATATATTTTATATTTCTTGGGAATGTCCTCAATATACTCCGACTAACTAAGAGATGTTCCATCCTATTTCTACTTTATGTTAAAAACAAGAAAGCAACTTCAGTCTTCCATCAAACTCATCTCAATTTCACTACTCATTATTTTTGAGAAATTTTCACAAAGATTTTTATTGGTGGATCCAAATAAGATATCATCAACATATATTTGAACAATGAGTATATCATTTTCTCCTTTTTTTAATAAGAGAGTGGTGTCCACACTTCCTTATAATAAATGATCTTTTTAGTAGGAATGTGCTTAGCCTCTCATACAAAGACCTAGGTGCCTATTTTAGTCCATATAATGCCTTTTTCAACTTAAACGCATGATTAATGAATTTTAAATTTTCAAACCCTAGAGTTTGCTTAATATAAATATCATCTTGTATCACCCCATTAAGAAAGGCACTTTTAAAATCCATTTGAAACAACTTAAAACCATTAAAACAAGCAAAGGCTAGTAACACCCTTATCACTTCAAGTCTGGCTACAGAGGAAAAAGTTTCTTCAAAATTAATTCCTTTTATTTGATTATACCCCTTCCCAACCAATTTTGTCATATTTCTACTCACTACACCTAAATTATTCATTTTATTATTGAACACCCACTTAGTTTCAACAACACTTTAATCTTTAGGCCTTTCAATCAACTCCCAAGCAATATTTCTAACAAATTGATTCAATTCTTCTTGCATGGGAAAAATTTAAAATTCATCAAAAAATACTTGATTTATATTAGTGGGCTCAATCATTGAAATAAAGGCAGAGTGGTTCACTTCTTTGTTAATTCCATGCATAGTTCTAATACCTTCACTTTGGTTCACCAAAAATCAATTATTTAGGATGATGTTTAGAAAATTTCCATTCTTTAGGCAATGTATTCTTTGTTCCAATATTCTCTTCAAGATTTTTTTTTTCTAATTCCATGGGAGATCTATTTAATATGTTCTTCCTCCAACCTTGGCTCTTTAAAAATATATGATTCATCAAAAACTACATGTGTGATCTCATCAACTACTAAAGTCCTCTTGTTAAAAACTATATAGGATTTGCCAACACTAGAATATCCTATAAAAATTCATTCATCAGATTTAAGATCAATTTTGTTTAAAGGAATTTTATCATTACTATGAATGAACACCTTACATCCAAAGACATGTAAATATGAAAGATTAGGTGTTCTCTCCTTAAGAAGTTTATAGGGAGTCTTTTTCAGCTTAAATCTAATGTTTACCCTATTCAGAACATAACAATCCATACTACTTGCTTTAACCCAAAAATATTTTGGAAGTAAACATTCAGCTAACATGGCTCTAACAACTTATATCAAAGTTTTATTCTTTCTTTCAACAACCCCATTATGCTGAGGGGTTCTAAGAGCTGAATAATTGTGATATATTCCTTGTTCTTTACAAAAGGCTTCAAATTTTTCATTTTCAAACTCTCTTCCATAATCACATTGAATTATAAGAATTTCACATCCTAGTTTCCTCTAAATCCAAGCTGAATTTTTTTTTTAAATTTATCAAATGATTCACTATTATGTGATAAAAATCTAATCCAAGTGAATCTTGAATAATCATCAATACATACCCAAAAGCTTTTTATCCTAGACTTACAGTGCTAACTAGTCCTAAACGATTCATGTGTAGGACTTCCAATGGTTTGTTATTTCTAAGATCCTAAATTAAATGAAAGAAGAACTTAATATATTTTTCTAATTGACATGCATCATGCAGGTGATCTTTATTGAAGTCTAATTTGGGTATTCCTCTAACCAATTCATTATGGGTAATCTTCTTAAGATTTTTCATGCTTACATGATAGAGTCTTCTATACCATAATCTTGATTCATCGGTGATAGTTTTGAGACAAAAATCATTAGAAGATTTAACAAAATTTAAATCAAACATGTAAACATTATTTATCCTATTTCCATGCAACACATCAATTCTATTTTAGCTTATAATACAACTTGTAGCTAAACACTTAATGCTAAAACCCTTATCACAAAGTTGACTAATACTTAATAAGTTACATTTTAATCCTTCAACCAATAAAAAATTCTCAATAAAGAAAATTTCCTTGTTGCCAATTATATATGTACCTACCACTCTCCTATTAGTATTGTCTCATAGTATCACTTTGCCTCCATTTCTGGCATTTAGTGATATGAATTGAGTTGTATCTCTAGTAATATGTTTCGAATATCCACTATCCATGTACCAAATGCTCTTACGAGGACTTTTCTGAGTGTTTCTACAAAATGATCAAACAATAGACTTGGGAACCCAAATGAATTTGGGTTCACCTTTTGATAATGATAATCTAGATGCATCTTTGATATATTGTAATTTATACATCTTAGGTCTCCACACTGCATGTGTTCTACTATAAATTAAGCAAGGGTGTGAGATATGTCTTATCATTTCACATGAAAAACATTTAACATCAGAAAAAAGATTTATCAATTTATGATAGTTATAATATATTTTCCTAGGTTTTGAAATTGTATACTTTTGATTAGGATTAGAAATTTGTTCATATGTAGGGGGTGTCTTATTTTCCTTAAAAGCTTTTAGTTTTTTTTTAGATATAAGTTTGCACTTTCTAAAATAGCATTGTCAACTCTCAACTCATATTCTCTTTGATTTGCTTCAACTATAAACACCTTACATTCATTCTCATGATCAGTATAAGACTCCTTCAAAAGATTATGTTTCTTATTCAAACCATCAAATTTGTCCAACAATGTCATATGGTTACTATCTATGGATGCGTAATCATTCCTAAGGATTTCATGCTCTTTTTATAAATTTAAATATTCTATGTTCAATTTAGCATGCAATTTTTTGAGTTTCCTATATGCAGTATCTATTTTATTAGAAACTTTAAATATTTCTCATAGGATAAATCACATATATCCTCTTGATTTGAATGATCAAGTTTGTCCGCCATTAAGCACAAGTTTGTGACTTCCTCTTATGCTTCTATTTCTAAGGAATCTGAAGCTATTAGCCAAAAAAGCTCTCTGTTGTCTTTTCTTGCCCTTCTTAACATTGGTTTTATCCTCAACCTTCTCCTTGTCAGGATTAGTTTTGAGATTCAGGCAATCAATTTTAATATGTCCAGGCTTCCTGCATTCATAACAAATGCCGTCATTAGAAATTTTTGCATTCTTATGGATCTTACCCTTGTTCTACTGCTGATGTCTTCATTGTTTTCTTCTTAGAAAACTTTTAATGCATACATATTAGTGATTGACAATGAGGTAACTATATGTGTAAAACGTGTATACATGTTAGTGATTGACTCATTTTATTTCATGCAAAAAAGTTCATAGTCGTGTAATAGAATATTTAATTTGGATTATTTCACCTCGTTAGGTCTTTCATATGTTATGCAAAGTCTATCCCAAATGTTTTTCCAACTTTACAGGTAAAAACACGTATGTAGTCCTCATATTTCAAGGGACAGAAAAAACTATTTAAACATTTTTGTTTAACTGAGCTAAGTCTTATTCCTCTAATGTCCAATCATTAAATGGTGTTTTAATCCTAATTCCCTCAACAAGTCTAGTGGGACTAGTGTAACCTTCATGTATAAAAATCTACATTCGATAGTCAAGTGATTGCAAAAAAGTAGACATGCGAGTTTTTTAAAAGTTGAAAGAATATTATCAAATAGTAGTGGTTTAGTGATCGAATATCCTTTATGAGTATTTCAATTTCTAAAAGTAGCTATAATCATTTTTCAAAAAGTAGTCTAAACTTTAATTTTTAAAATAGGCTTCAATAAAACTCAAAAGTTCATGTAGGCTTCAATTTCTAATGACATCATTTATTATGAATGCAAGAAGCTTTGATTTAATAAAACCGACTGCCCGATTCTCAAAGTTAATCCATGGAAGGAGAAAGTTGAGGAGAAAACCAATGTTATGATGGGAAAGAAAATACTGTAGAGAGCTTTCTGGGCTGACTCAGCTTCAGACTCCTAAAAAATAGAAGCAGAAGAAGAAGTCACAAACTTGTGCTTAATGACAGACAAACTTGATCAGTCAGATCAAAAGGAGGTATATGATTTATCCTTTGATGAATTATTTAAAGTTTCTAAGAAAATACATATTGTATATAGTAAACTCAAGAAACTGCATGCTAAACTGAATATATAATATTTAAATTTATAAAAAGATTATAAAACCCTTAGAAATAATCACACATCCATAGATTGGAACCACATGACATTATTGGATGAATTTGATGATTTGAATAAGAAACATGATTTATTAAAAACATCCTATACTGATCTTGAGAATTAATGTAAGGTGTTTATATATGAAGTGAATCAAAGGTAACATGAGTTTAGAGTTGACAATTCTATTTTAGAAAGTGCAAACTCATTTCTTAAAGAAAAACTAAAAGCTTTTAAGGAAAATAAGGCATCGTCTACAGTTTGATTATTTCACAATCCTAATCAGAAGCGAATAATTTCATAACCTAAGAAAAGACATTATAACTCACATATATTGATAAATCATTTTTTTGGTGTTAAATATTTTACATGTGGAATGATATGACATATCTATCACACTTGTATAATTCTTAGTAGAACACCTCTAGTGTAGAGACCTAAGATGCATAAATTATAACATATCAAACATTCATCCAGATTATTATTGCTAAAAGGTGAACCCAAATTTATTTGGATTTTCAAGTCTAAAGTTTGATAATTTTATAGAAACACTCTTATATAAGTCCTCATGAGAGCATTTGGTACGTGGGTAATAGATGTTCAAATCATATGACTGGAGATACAACTCAATTCATATCGTTGGAAGCCAGGAATAGAGACAAAGTGACAGTGGAAGATAGTACCACTAGGAAAGTGGAAGGTATATGTATGATTATCAATAAGAATAATTTTTTATTGAGAATATATTATTAGTTGAGGATTTAAAATATAACTTGTTAAGTATTAGTCAGATTTGTGATAAGGATTATAATATTAATTTTTCCCTACAAGCTACATTATAAATCAAAATAGAATTGATGTGTTGCATGAAAATAAGGTTAATTATATATACATGCTTGATTTAATCTTTATTAAGTCTTCTAATACTTTTTGCCTCAAAATAATCACTGATGAATCATGGTTATTGCATAGAAGACTCTGTCATATAAGCATGAAAAATCTAGGAAGATTACCTAGAAAGAGTTGGTTAGAGGGAGACCCAAATTAGACTTCACTAAGGATCACCAATATGATGCATATTAATTAGAAAAATAAGTGAAGTTCTCCTTTCATTCAATTAAATATCTTAGAACTAGCAAACTAGTAGAAGTAATACACATGAATCTTTTTGGACCGGTTAGTACTGTAAGTTGAGGAGGGAAGGTTTTTGGGTATGTAATCGTTGATGATTATTCAAGATTCACTTGGGTCAAATTCTTATCACATAAGAGTGAATCATTTTATGAATTTAAAAATTTTTCTACTTGGATTCAGAGGAAGTTAGGGTATGAAATTATATCAATTCAAAGTGATTGTGGAGGAGAGTTTGAAAATAAAAAATTTGAATATTTTTATAAAGAGCAAGGCATTGATGACAACTTTTCAGCACCAAGGACCCCTCAGTGGAATGGAATTATTGAAAGAAAGAACAAAACTTTGCTGAATATTCACTTCTGAAACATTTTTGGGTTGATGCAGTTACTAGACTTGTTATATTTTGAATAGGGTGAATATTAGATCCAAGTTGAACAAGACATCTAATGAACTTCTTAAGTGGAGAACACCTAATCTTTCATATTTACATGTCTTTGGATGTAAAGTATTCATTCATAATAATGGTAAAACTCCTTTAGGAAAATTTGATCCTAAATTAGATGAAGGATTTTTTTTTTTGGATATTTTAGTATTTGTAAATCATATAGGGTTTTTAACAAGAGGAAATTGATAGCTGAGGAGACCACACATATAATTTTTGATGAATCTGTTATTTCTGAAGAGCTAAGAGTGGAGGAAGAACATATTGAAGAGATCTCCTAAGTAATTAAAAAAATAAATCTTAAAGAGAATGTTGGAACAGAAAACATATGCCTAGAGAATGGAAATTTCCTAAAAGTCATCCTAATGAATTAATTTTAGGTGAACCAAATGAAGGTGTTAGAATTAGGCATGGACCTAACAAAGAAGTGAACCACTCTGCCTTTATTTCAATGATTGCGCCACTAATATAAATCAAGAATTTTCTAATAAATTTTGGATTTTGGCAATGCCAGAAGAATTGAATCAATTCATTAGAAATGATGTTTGGGAATTGATTAAAATGCCTAAAGATCAAAGTGTTATTGGAACTAAGTGGGTGTTCAAAAATAAAATAAATTATTCAAGTTTAATGGTTAGAAATAAAATAAGATAGGTGGCCAAGAGGTATAACCAAATAGAAGGAATTGATTTTGAAGAAACTTTTTCCTCTTTAGCTAGACTTGAAGCTATAAGTATATTATTAGCCTTTACCTATTTTAAAGGTTTTAAATTATTTCAAATGGATATTAAAAGTTTCTTACTTAATGGGGTGATACAAGAAGCTATTTATATTAAACAACCTCCTAGTTTTAAAAATTCAAAATTCTTTAATCATATGTTTAAATTGAAAAAGACATTATATGAAATAAAATAGACACCTAGGACTTGGTGTGAGAGGCTAAGCACTTTCCTTCTAGAAAGATCATTTGTTAAAGGAAGTGTGGACACCAGTCTCTTCTTAAAAAGGGTTTGACATGACATACTAATTGTTCAAATATAGGTTATTGATATCTTATTTGGATTTGCAAATAAAAATTTTTGTAATGAATTTTCAAAAATAATTAGTGAATTAGAAATGAGTTTGATAGGAGACTTAAGCTACTTTCTTGGTTTTAGCATAAAGCAGAAAGAGGATGGAATATTTTTTAGCGAGTTGAAGTATATTAAAAACATCCTCAATAAATATGAAATTGATAAAGCCAAACTAGTGAGTACACAAATGAGCTCCTCAGTGCAGCTAGATAAGGGTTCTAATAAAAAAGCTACTAATAAAAAAAAAATTATAGGAATAATTCGATCATTAATTTACTTAACTACTAGCACACCAGATATCATGTTTAGTGTTTGTTTATGTGCTTGATTTCAAGCTGATCCAAAGGAATCACATTTGACTATTGTTGAAAGAATTTTGAGATATTTTTTGGGAACTAAAAACTAAGGGATATTGTATCCAAAGCATAGCTATTCTTTTGAAATCATTGGATATTCTAATTCAGATTTTGCAAGATGTAAGATTGATCAGAAAAGTACTTCTAGAGCTTGTTAATTCATAAGAAACTCTTTAGTTTCTTGGTCTAGTAGAAAATAGAATTCAGTAATCTTTTCTACTGATGAAGAAGAATACATTACCTTAGGTAGTTGTATGGCACAGGTTCTCTAGTTAAAATAACAACTTATTAATTTAAGATTTTCTATTGGCACTACTCCATTTTTCTATGATAATCCAAGTGTCATATGCATTACAAAGAATGTTATTCAACATTCTAGAACCAAGCATATAGATATAAGACATCACTTCCTTAGAGACTATGTCACTAAAGGAGAAATTGTGCAACATCATGTAGCTAATGAGAATTAACTTGCAGATATTTTCACAAAACTAATGGATTTTGAAACATTTAACACCTTAAGAACCAGATTAGGTGTGATTGATATTCATTCCTAAAAATTGTAATTCTACAAATTTGATTTGTAATGTATTTTATGTATGTTAATGTATTTTGTTTGTTTTTTTTTTGTTATTGGTTGAATTTTCCTATATTTTGTATTCATTTTTTTTGTTGATATTATTTTTGTTTTCATTATTGCATTTCATGGCTCTCAGATGATTTATTTTTTGAAAAGAGTTTTGTTTATCATATCTTGAGTTACTTTTTTCATTCATACTGTACAAACCACTTTCATATTGTATAAATTCTATAGACTATACATTATATTTTACCTAAGTTGAGCATATGAAAATGAGATTTTTATAAGCATATCCTACTATATGATGACGTCTTCATACTATATAATTTATTAATTTTTATATGTATGAATGGAACACATTTTTCAAAGACAATTATTTTTAAAGATCATAACGTATGAAATAACATTTCTTCTATACTATCTTATTGACAGTTTATATGTGGGCAAACCTAATTGCCAGATATGATCATTATTATTCTGATCACCTTGGACAAACATGTACTTGTCTGTACGATTGTACTTGTAAAAAAGTTGTACGAAATGAGTCCTTAGGATTGGCAGTTTACAAAAAGTAATTTCATTTTTGGCAGTTTTCATTCGTATGTAAGAAATTTTTTTGTCTTGTACGATCGCATAATCGTACGTGCGAACACATTTTTGTAATGTACAATCATGCCATTTTTCTTTAAATTGGAAGGTATTTGATGGTTTTTCTTCATAATGTTCTTCAATCTCAAACCATCTCGTGTTTAAGCTCTCGAAATGGCTAGCAGCACCGAGCGAGCATGAACTTCCAAAGCCTCTTCCTCTCATTCTGGTCAACTTGGCGAGAACTTTCTCTCAAAAGATAATGAAGAAGCCTACACTCATTTCTTTGAGGTGAAGATAACTCCATCTCATCTCCTAATCCAAAGAGAAATTAACTTTCAGGTCATGCCTCTTTTTGATTCGACTCAATTCTCTTTCTTTCTCACTATGATTTATGATTACCATCATGACACATTCCATTATTTCCTTGTAAACTTGAGAATGAATGAAAATCATACTAGGATATCTTCATATATTTTTTAAATAGTGAGTAGAGATTACCAATGAAGATTTAGGCACCTTCTTACACCTTAGAACTGAAGGGTTTAGGGCACACATAATGAATTCTAGGTTTGATTTTTACTAGTCTACAATTAAATAAACCCTTAGAGGTGTTTCTTCAGTCAATCACCTTCCTCGTGGTACACCCTGAAACAAAATGTTAGGATCATCATGTATGTATTAAGGACTTCTATTTTACTTAAAGCTGGGAATCGTTTCAACCTAACTCCCTTACTTTCTATAGTCACATATCTCATCATGACAAACACTCATATAGATGAAGCTCAATTAATTATGGTCTACATCTATAAGCTTACCAACTTTGGACATCCTCATAATAAGAGAAAGAAAAATGTGTCTTTAGGACATTTGGTGGCCTATATTCTAGAAAAGAAATAAAACTTAATTCATCCTGATCCACCTATTCAGAGCTTCCTATCTTTTTTACTGATGCTTCCTTCTATTCTTTTTTTAACCAAGACCAAATGGATGAAGGAGAAGAATTTGAAGAAGAAGGAACACCTGCTCCTACATTCGCACCTGCTCCTGGTCCTGCTTATTATTTCAATCAAGAAATGGTCCAGTATTTTGATAGACTTGAATCTCATTTTGATTAATGATTTGATCAAATTGAGACTCACTTAAACCAATAGGATGCAAGATATAATAAAGACATAAGATGGATTAGAGGATAGTTTGACTAAGTTAACACTCAAGTAGTTACCATCAATATCTACTTTAAAGGAGGATTCCTACCACTGGAGCGTGAAGGCTTCTCTTGGTGTTCAAAAGTAAGAATCTCTACTTATGATTTGGGATTACTTAACTCTTTTCTTTCTTCCTTCTAGAATTCTTGTGAGAAGATCTGTCAAGGAGATCTGGTTCTTTGTCGATACTTGGAGAGTGTGAAAGGACGCAGGTTCTCTGCCCACACTAGGACAGTGTGAAAGGATGAAGGGTTCTCTGCCCACACTAGGAGAGTATAAAAGGACGGACAGTTCTCTGCCAATATGGGGATAAGTGTAAAAGGAAGACAGTTCTCTGCCGCACCGGGTAGTGGTGGAAAGAGTTTTTGTAAAGGCTTCTCCGCCTTGCTGTGGGTGCTAAAAGAGAGTCACTAGTGGTATTAGTGTAATACTCGGAGGGTGCCTTCGGGGAGTGGATGTAGGTCTGGTTTTGATCGAACCACTATAAATCTGGTGTTCTTTACTTTTTTATTTATTTATTTTTGTTTATCATTTACAACTTGTGGTTGAAAAATCTTTTTCTAAAAATTCACTAACAATTAAGTTTTAATTTCCGAAGTTTAAAAAGAGGGTTTAAATTTTTTAATTACCAATTCACCCCCTCTTGGTTAGCCACTGGGACATAATCTTGGGTTTAACAACCTAATTCATTGTGAATGAATCTCAACACATCTTTCCATCAAAGATTGTCTAGGACAATCGACATATCGTCTGTACAGTTAGTGTATTTCAGCCCTTCCATCCAGGATGATATAGGTGTGTTGTATGATTAGAACACAATGTTTATTCTAATTTTCTAGGTTGATGTGTACATTATCATATACGATTAGTTCAAATTCATACATAATCATCCAATAGATAGTTTGAGACATCCATGAGATACATCTAGATGAAAAAGAAATAGAACTGATCATCCAGGATTATTTATGGATTGTTATGTATGATTAGTTTAAAATCACTAATTATCATCAAGCAGATAGTTCAGGACGCCCAGGAAAATTAAGGTTTTTCATGTTGATTGTCTAGGATGATCTTATAATTGGCCAGAATAATATGATTGATCAATATAACCTTAATCACTTTCCTTAATCACCTGACTAATTTAGGCATGATTGAAATGAATCATTCAAGACAATCTGGGATCTTCCTGTATTATTAGAACAAAATTCTTAAAAATCTCTTGCCTAAATGGGTTTGGCGATTAAGTTTCTTTGATTTGATCATATCTACTAGGAAGAGGGGAGTATCATCCATGGAAATTTGCTTAAATAAGTTTAAATTACCCAGATGCCCCAATTAGGGTTTCTATTTTTAATTGATCGTCCAAGACAATTAAAAATCATCCTTTTTGATGTGATAAAAAAAAAACTCTAACTCATAAAATTTCTCCCCCTGAGTGTGTGTGTGCAAGGATACTTAGCTTTAGGATCGACCAATAAACATTTGACTCAAGAAAAGGTAAAAAATACATTGAAATAGAAATTGCAGCTGGACACATAAAATAGATATGCATGAATGGCTGTAGTCAAGGAACAATAAAGTTTGTTATCATCAAAATGACAGTACTTGGGTCCAAATCTGCAACAACAATCTAGTATGAAGCTAATCTCATACATTATCAGTCAATCTAGTAACAAAAATTAAACTTTTGATTTTGTCTTAATCTCACTCCTGAGTGTGTGTGAGCATGCTCACCAAGCAAGCAAACACCCTTATAGGACTTAACTCAAGAAATAAAAAATACATTAATGAATATTACAAAAATCATTACAGCATAACCTATTCTACCCAATCTTGAGCCTTGAATCTTCGTTGGATGGTGCATTATGTTCTTGAAAAGTTAGTACACACACAAACAAAAATATATTACAAATACAAGTAGATAATGGGAAGTAAATCACAATATTTGTTATCATCAAAATCATAAACCCATGAATTCAAGTTATAGCATTCATATCTATAGATTTGATACATGAGAAGCATTATGCCTATGATTGCATCATACTAATCCAACATACTTAGTTATGCTTATTTTCTATTCATAAGCTCTAAATGACACCTGATATTAACTAAACATATGGCCACTATGAAGACCTGGTATATTAAAAACTTTATTAAATTATTTATGATGATAATTTATTAGTACTCAACATTCTATTTTATACCATCAATCCAAAAGTTGCGTTTAGCCATACATGAAGAACAAGTGAAGCATATTCATTTCATTAATTACAGAAAGAAAGAAAGTATAAAAGATAAGATATCAACAGATGGGTTCAATGATTTCCTCTACACTCTTCCTTGAACTTATTCAATTTCTTACACAAATACAAGCTAAGCACTATAATGTAATGTATCTAGTACTTCTCTGAATTTCCTTAGTTTTCACTCATAAGAAAAAAATAGAGAAACACTAAGACAAAAATTAAATAGGTGATTGAACTTCTCTACTAACATTACAAATGGAGTATTTATAAAAAAAATAGAAAAAATGAATTTTGGCGTTGCGATGATTGAGATACTTACCATGCGATGCCCATAAAATGAACTAATGTCCTAGTGTTGAAGGGTTTCCTCCGCTACAATGCTTATTGACATGGACTTGATGTTTCATGAATTGATACATTACTTTTCTGGCAAATCATGTCTATAATGGTTCTAATTGTAGCACCGCAGCACTGCTAACAGTTGGGCATTACAACATCTATGTGGCACTCCCCTTGACTTAGCTACGCTATGTAGATAGTAAATTAGGCTTTGCGACGTTAACCCATCTGATGCTACGACACTGTCAAATAAATATAATATACTACCATGTCTATATTTGGGTGCTTTGGTGGTGTTAATAATGGTGCCAGGATGGTATAGTGTCTGACGCTGTGGTATTTTTTCCCATTTTTTGTATTTTCCTACACAAGCACAATTAAAATGACACATTTTCATTGATAAATTAATACATAAAGTTTAACATTATTTATTCTTATCAGTCCTTAAAGAGCCTAAGTGTACTAAAATAAATTAAAATATATGACATCCATTGTACACAAATATAAATAAATAAACAAAGCATGCTCTCCAAGAAAATAACATACAAATAAGTCCACACCACTGGCCTAACCTAGGTGAGAGTTTGTTGAGCAAGGAAATCATCTAAGTGTGTGAAAGAAGTTGTGTCTTTGATATGTCCTGTAAGGATTTATTGTTTAAATTGCATGAATTTTCATTGATAAATTAATACATAAAGGTTTACATTATTTATGCTTATCAGTCCTTAAAGAGCCTAAGTGTACTAAAATAAATTAAAATATATGACATCCATTGTACACAAATATAAATAAATAAACAAAGCATGCTCTCCAAGAAAAGAACATACAAATAAGTCCACACCACTGGCCTAACCTAGGTGAGAGTTTGTTGAGCAAGGAAATCATCTAAGTGTGTGAAAGAAGTTGTGTCTTTGATATGTCCTGTAAGGATTTATTGTTTAAATTGCATGAATTTTAAATGTTGTTTATTAAAGGCTAGAAGGGGATTTTAATTGAAGTTTACCTTGCATATATTTGGATTTTATTATCTAGATTTTAATGGTTTTAATTGAATATTTAATTATAAATAATTTATATATTACTAATCCCAAAGTTTAAGGGTTATTAATTTATAAATTCTAGAAGGCTTTGCAAATGTAAAGCAATCATCCCTCATAAAAAAAGTTGACCATATAAATCCTTAAAAGATTTATTCAATTATTTATCAGAGATAGAGGGGGGACACTTTAATCCAATACATATGCTCTTCAAGTGGAGTCAAGCATACTATATAGGGTCCGTGTGTTATTAAAGTTGTATTAAGGGTTACTAAAATTTACACACCCATACCTTTGATGGGGATGTGGAGTAACTTAAAGAATTTTGAAAATGATTCAGGCCTCTATCAATTCATAAATAATGCTTATGTTTTTTTATTTAAAATTATAAAAATGTCACTTAATATAAATAATTTTATGTACAAAATTAAGAAATATTGGGGTAGAGTAAAGTATCGATTTCACAATGAATAATGTTTAATTGTATATATTGGTACTCTTTATTTCAATTATAATGATTATCCTTCTAAATTAAAATAAGTTTTGGTGGAGATTCAATAACTTAATTTAAAATTTGAAATTATTAAGTAAAACACTATTTGGATAAATTATTTTGAATTGATGGAATATAAATACATTATGTTTCCTAATGATTCTTTTTTACATTGTTATTATTCAATGAATATCCATCATTGACCACTCAATCAAGTATGAAGAGACAAAGGATAGATTCAACCTTCCAGCCACTATACAACCCTAAAATCTCATAGTCGGTCGCCCCATACAAATTTTAGAAGAGTAAGTCAATACTATACTATTAAGACCCCTTCATGACTATTCATCTATATAAAATTAATACATGAAAAGCACTATGCAACATTATGTCTATGCTTGCATTATACCTATCCAACATACATGGTTGTGCTTGCTTTCCTATTCCTAGGTTCCACATTACACTTGATATTAACTACACATATGACCACTATCTGCATTAATTTAAAGCATACTATATTAAAAATATATTGATTATTATGGCACTATAAAACAGATATTGGGCACTTCCATGTCCTTATTTGGGTGCTCCGATAGAGTCAATGATGGCACCATAATGGTATTATGTCCAAGTCTGTTGTGTTGTACCATACTTAAATTTTTTGCCAATTTCCTGTATTTCTAGCACAAAAACAACTAAAATAACAAATTTTCACTGACAAATTAACACAAAAAAATAATATTATTTACACTTATCAGATCTTCCTCAGCTTAAACTCTTGCTTACCCTTAAGCAACTAAAAGTTTGCAAATCTGATTAAGTGATTAACCAAAATAGAAAGTGAAGATAAAAACTCACTAAAATCTAAGATAATACATCACTATTTGAATTAATAAAAATAAATCAAAGCTATACTTCTAATTTGGAAAAATATCAATAGTTAAAATTAGTCAGTCGTTATTGTTTTACCTAATTTGAAATTATAGGTGATAGATTTAATCCTTATCTTTTTGAATTTTTAGGTGAATAATGTAGTTTTAATAATTTGATATGGCTACAGTTAAATTGTACTTTCATTAGTTCACCATCCCATGAATTAACACTTTCTCATCTTATACTTTATGATTTTTGTATAAAATTATTTTTCAAATCTTAAGCTTTCACTAATAACAATTTTTTTAATGAACTCATCATACTCTTATGATATTTTTCTTTTCTTTTTCTTTTTAAAGAACTATTTACAGTTCTTTTTTTATGTAGTACATAATTAATGATTTTGTATATAACCTTCTGCTTTAGGATTTTCATATAATCTTAATTTTTTTAATGAAAGGCATGATGCTATTGTATGATTTTTCCTAAGAAACCAAGTGTTATGGTTCTAAACTTTGGTGCGGCGGTGTTGTGTAATGCCACGATACTTACTATGGTGCTATTGTATTTCTTACAAATATAGAAGATGGTGCTATAATTTCTAAAATAGGCACCTCAATGTAGATGATGTTGGCACAACAACATGATATGACTTGTCGCCACGATGCTTATCAAAACTTATAATTTTTATCACTTTCCAAATAATTCCTTTATAAAACACAGCTTAAATAACGACTTTTTATTGAATTTAAATATAATAAATAGTGAATTATTTAAAATTAACACAAACATAATCATCATCTTAGCTATATAAAAGCTCATTTATCTAAGAGGGTTCCAGCTCACAAATCTTGATCACTCTCATGAATCTTATCATACCTCTAATTTAATTTCACTCTCCTTCTACTCAGAGGCAATCAAAACTCCACCACAAATCATCATTGGCCTCAAGGCATCAGTTAGTTAAAACCCTTTAGACTAAATACTTACAAGGTGACTCACTAGTATATATTCTTCCTCAAGCACTATGCACTACTGAAATCACCCATATATAAGTATTCAAGATCAAGAGAGTTAATCTTCTATCATGCTAGCCAAAGTGACATGTGTTTTGCATAGTCTGTACTAAGAGTCATTATCTTATCTATTTTTATTAATGTAGATTTACTATGGCCTTTAGATCTCAATAAATAAAGGGTGAAGATAGTTATTTTTTTTTATCTTTATGGCATTTTGGCATTCATTAGCACTTGTACTATATAAATTCAAGCTAGAAGATTACTTTCTCTTTGTATATTCTCAAACACATTCTTAGGTCATACTATTAAAGCTAACCTTCTAGTAATGTCAGGTATCAACCTCCACTTTTCTAATCCATGACTTGGGACCTTGCAACGGTAGTGTGCAACTCCAGCACAAACATAATTAAAAAATTAGAGGCACTTTAAAATTGATAGAAATTAGTGAATTTTTTTTTTGAAAAATTAGGGGCTAGGCCCATTTAAATATCAAATAAAGAATTAGAAAATAGAAAAGTTACATGTAAGAGAAAAGGAAACAAAAGGAGCAAACAATGCTCAAGCAAAAAATGGGAGAAGAGCCTTTAAAAGAGACAACCAAAGGCTGCCTCACAAAATAACATAATGGAAAAACAAGAGAGAGCAGAAGAAAAAGCAAAAAGCCAAGTTAAATGCAAAAAGCAAAACTCTAGGACTCAGGATTAGTGAGAATTCATCATTGTAATTAGATAAAATTAGCACCCTTGGTTGCTAGAAGACCTTCCAAAGGGAGACCATGATGGGAGATCATCATCATCAATGGTATCAAAACCCCCATTCAAAAAACAAAAGCAGAGACATGTAGTGAAAAATGGAAAGCGACATAACCCAGCACCCAAATTCCATTCAGAACAAAAACCAGCATCGATAAGAGCAGCCTGGAGGAGCTAGATCAAGCCAAGTGAAGCAAATTGCAAGCAATCCATCCAATAACCAAAACTATAGTGACATAAATGCCAGATTTCAAACACCACAGCAGAGAGGAGGAAGAATCTGTCATTACATCCAATGCAACCAACAAATAGATTAAGATGTTAAATACATCCATTGAGCATAAATTGAAACTTTTTCCCCATTTTCCAACTCAAAATTTTCTAACCAATATACATGATAATAAAAATTTGAATAGTGTCTTTACTACAAAACTTATAGCCAACTTTTCTTGTGTTTCTCTCCCTCCATAGATGATAGACAAACCCACTTATAAACATATTGGAAAATCACTGAGCAAACAATAAATAACCAGACACAGATGGGGCAAATGCTTGTTTTTTTAAATCATATTGGAGAATTATGAGGGAAGACACCTAGAATTCCATTAATGATTTATTTATAACAGGAGTAATGCCAACTTATTGGAAAGAGATGACAGTGTTGCTTATACCTAAAGTCCCAAATTCTTTGGAATGTTCTAAATTCAGGCCAATTTGTTTATGTCAAAGCACTTACAAAATGGCATCAGGTATGATTTTAAACAAAGTAAAATTGTGTCTCCCTAATATTATTTTAGAATATCAAGGTGCTTTTGTACCGGGAAGAAGTATATCTGATAACAGCTTATTGAACAAGAGATTGTGAATAAGATGGGATTTTTGGTAGCTAAACTGGGATATATGCTCTTAAAGCTTGACATGGAACAAGCATATGATAGCATGTGTTGGGAAACGTTAAATCAAATTATGAAGATTTTGGGATTTCCAGAGAGAATAATACATTTGATAATGCAATGTGTTAGTTATCCCAATTTTATGATCAATATTAATGGGTGGGGAACAAATTGGATAACTGCATAGTGTGGATTTAGACAAGGATGCCCATTATCTTCGAGTCTATTTATTTTGTGCTCTGAATTATTATCCAAGGCTCTACAAACAAAGTCTAATAAGCTGGGTATTAAATTAGCTACAAATGTGGATAAAATAACCCATTTACTCTATGCGGATGATGTGTTGGTTATAGCGGAGGCAAATAGAAGGAATGTTGTCAACTTGAAGCAAATTTTGAAGGACTACTGTGGATGGACAAGACAAAAAATTAACTCACAGAAATCATTGGTTCTCTTCAGCAAAAATGTTCGAAGGAGGAAAAGATTAAATAAACTAATGGGAATTATGGAAGTCAAAGAGTTCAGTTATTTGGGAATAAAATTGGCATTAAGAAGAATGAAAGCTATTGATTACAACTATTGCATAGAAAAAACAATGGAAAGATTGAACTCATGGGGTGCTCGGAGGATTTGTTTGGCAGGAAGAATACTATTAATTAAACAGCATTCTCATCAATCCTCTCATATTTAATAACACACTCTCTTATTCCAAGAACTATTTTGATGACAATTTATTGAATTTGCATTAGCTTTTTTGTGGCATAAGGAGAACAAAAAGTAGGGAATTCATTACATAGCATGGCCAACATTGTGTTTGGGAACTAATTCAGGAGGATTCAAAATTCAAGGAGTAGCTGATAAGCAAGGTCCATTGAGAGCCAGATTGACATGGAACTTCATACAAAATAAAAATTCATTATTGAATAGAATCTTGAAAATGAGATATGTGAAAGTTCGTTAGGGATGTTAAGCCCTATAGAACTGGCCCAAGCTAACCAAGAGGGGGGGGGGTGAATTGGTATTTTAAAAATTCTTTTCACAAAGAAGTAAAAATCTCATAAACCAAAATCACACCACAAGAAAAATAAATGCGGAAATTTAAAGTGCGGATGCAAGAAACAAGAACACAAAAATTTATAGTGGTTCGGTCAACTTGACCTACGTCCACTCCCAGAGGCGCCCTCCGAGTATTGAACTACAATCACGACTCTCCTTTAGCCCACACTGTTAGGTGGAGAAGCCTTTACAAATAACCTCTTTTTCCACCCCGGCAAGGTAGAGAACCTATCTCCTTTTGCTTCCTCCTGAAGCTGGCAGAGAACAACAATCAGATGCTAAATCCTTACCTCTACCGACCCTTCCATGGACGAGAAACTCTAGACGAAGAAGAAGCAGAGCGATCCTTGAAGCAACCCTTGTGAATCCCCTCACAAGCGCCCCCTCACAAGATCCTCTCTATCTCTCTCTCTCTCCCCCTCAAGGTCTTCTCAGGTCAAGGAAGCAGCAAAAGATTGTTAAAAAATGTTGAACAAGAGCTCTTAAATAGAAGAGCTTCAAAGGAGCTCGTTAATTGCAAGTTGCCGACAATATCGTCCAGGACAATATGGACATCGTCCTGACCGATCAGTACAAATTCTATGAGATCGACTAGAGCATCGCCCTGAATGAAAATTGGATAATTGAAAATTGGCTTGATCGTCCAGGCCGATCAGTTCAAATCAGAGGAAAATCGTCCAGAGCATCACCTTGAATTTGTGCTGGCCGATATTTATCGTTTAGAAGTAACTAAGGTTTTTGAATAAATCATCCTGGCCGACTCTGCGATCTTCCCGGATGATGTGATTGTATCAACCATCCTTAATTACTTCCTTAATTAGTCTGATTAATTAAGGCATAATTGTGAATATCGTCTAGGCCGATCAAAGATCGTCCTAGCCGATTGCCAAAAATACAGAATACCTTAATTGTTTTTTGCGGCAATTCTTTCTATTTTGATCCCATCGTCCTGGCCGATACACGTATCATCCAGGCCAATTTGCTAATGACGGCTACCTCAATCAAGAAACCCTGATTAGAATTTCTGTTTTAAGCCAGATCGTCCAGGACGATGTAAAATATCGTCCTGGCCGATTTCAGTAAAAACAAAAATTCTAAGTCTCTCAAGTGTGTGTGTGTAAGGTTACTTTGCATTAGTCACACCAAAGATTATAATTGACTAAAGAGAGGAAAAATAAAATTACAGACTGACTCAACCCTAATCTACCCCATCTTGAGCTGGCTTCGTTCCGTCTGATCTTTGATTCCTAAAAAGTTAGTAGTAAAAGACAGTCCAAGTCAAGTAAGAGTGTTTGCCAATCATCAAAACATAGTTCATGGACCTGAATTTGTAACAATCTCCCCCTTTTTGATGATGACAAAACACTAAACAACATTATAAAATCAAAAGAGCAAGAATTA
Organism: Dendrobium huoshanense; assembly: GCA_016618105.1. Lineage (NCBI taxonomy): Eukaryota > Viridiplantae > Streptophyta > Magnoliopsida > Asparagales > Orchidaceae > Dendrobium > Dendrobium huoshanense. The sequence goes on along the minus strand of CM028342.1, from coordinate 34,449,287 downwards.
AAAATGCAAAAAACATCCTAAAACTACTCACCCTTTTGACATCTCAAAAAGGAGGGAACCAAGAACCACAACAATATATATATATATATATATATATATATATATATATATATATATATATATATATATATATATATATATATATATATATATATATATATATATATATATATATATATATATATATATATATATATATATTACCAAGGCATGAAGATGATGTAATATTCCATTTGATTGATTTTAAAAACTTGTGAGTTAATGAGTTAACAACATCAATAATCCGAAGAACGGTAGAATATTCGATCATGATTACCTTTAGCTCAGATTTTTTCTTAGGGTAGAATTGTCTTTTGAAATCAATGACCTAACTCAAAAAATAAAACTGGATATGAGGAACAAGAATCAATTCATTACTTGGTTTAAGAAAAAATATCTTATAGAATAAGGAATCAAAGTAAATTTGTCACAATCTCAAAAAAAATGAGGTTAAGCCTTTGATACATGAAAACTTCTAAGTTTTTAAAGGATTTGAAAAGAGAGAGGAGCTTGCTTTTTAGTGGGCTCATTTTATGCCTCTTGTCAATTGATTGGTGCTTGTGCACATCTTTTGTTTTTTGATATATAATTTTTCAATTTGACATCATTGCGCATCTTTTGTTGTCATCATTGGCCAATTTTTTTTTTGCAAGCTCCATCTTCTTTTATAATTCTTAAAAAATGCTTAGTTGTGAGTATATCTTCTAGATATTAGAGAATAGGGGCTCTCTCTCAAACATAAAGAAGAATTATCACAAACAGAATCAATAATTAAAGACAAGAGTAACGAGGGATCTTGATGTGACAAAAAGACTTTAAGCATTATAAATACAAGATAGGTTTGCTTAAGCAAGCTTAAGAAAAGATCTTAACTTCATACACAATCATTAATTTGAAATAGATTTTTGATTAGAAAAGAAAACTATGCCACTAAAATAGATTAGAGAAAGAGACACAATCACAAAATATTTTTACCATCTAAGAGATTAAGAGATGTAAAATCATTGACTACAAATTTTCAAAAGCAAGAACAAGGCATATGATATCATTTCAACGATGATTTTAAAAATTAAACTTTAAAAAGCACACAAAAGAAAGCACACAAAAAAAAACTAAGAGCAAAGCAAAGGGAAAAAGAAAAGAAAACAAAGAGCAAAAGAAAGAAAACAAGTTAAAAGGAAAAGAACAAAAGCAAAAGAAAGCAAGTTAAAGATCAGGTTTTATGCATTTATGTCAATCACACCCAATCTGGTCCTTAAAGAGCTGAAAGTGTCGAAGGTCAGTGGTTTAGTAAAGATGTCAGCCAATTGATTTTCAGTTGTCACATGGTGTAAGTCAATGTCTCCCTTAGTCACATGATCTCTAATGAAGTGATGTCAAATGTCAATGTGCTTAGTCTTTGAATATTGGATAGGATTCTTAGAGATGCATATGGCACTAGTGTTGTCATAAAAGATTGAGATAGTGCCTACAGGTAATCCTAAATCTAATACCTGTTGTTTCAACCAAAGGACTTGGGCTACACAACTTCCAAGAGTAATGTACTCAGCTTCAGAAGTGGAAAGTGCAACAGAGTTTTACTTCCTACTAGACCATGAGACCAGAGACTGTCCTATGAATTGACAAGTTCCTGAAGTGCTTTTTCTATCCACCTTGCATCCTGTAAAATCAGAGTCAGAAAATCCAATAATCTCAAAAGAAGTGCTGTGTCTAGGGTACCAAATCCCTAAGCCTTGAGTCCCCAAAAGGTATCTAAAAATTCTCTTAATTGCAATCAAGTGGGACTCCTTAGGGTCAGCTTGAAATCTAGCACAAAGGAAAACTCTAAATATAATATCAGGTCGGCTCGCAGTCAAGTAAAGTAAGGATCCAATCATACCTCTATACCTCTTCTGATCAACAGACTTACCACTTTGGTCCTTATCCAACGGAGAACTAGAAGTCGTGGGAGTGTTAATTGGCTTAGCTTTTTCTATCTCACTTCTTCAAAATGTCCTTTATGTATTTTGTTTGATTAAAAAAGGTTCCATCCTCCAATTATTTTATGCTAAATCCCAAAAAGTAGGATAACTCTCCCATCAAACTCATCTCAAACTCTCTACTCATTGTTTTAGAAAACTCATCACACAATTTCTTATTAGAAGATCCAAAGAGTATATCATCCACATAAATTTGAATAATGAGTAAATCATCTCCAACTCTCCTAAGAAAAAGGGTGGTGTCTACACTCCCCTTGATAAACTCCCTCTCTAGTAAGAACGTGCTAAGCCTCTCATACCAAGCTCTTGGTGCCTGCTTTAACCCATACAAAGCCTTTTTTAATTTAAAAACATGATTTAGAAATTGGGAACTCTCAAAATCTGGGGGTTGATTCTACAAACACATCCTCTTTTATTTTCCTATTTAAAAAGGCACTCTTGACATCCATTTAAAAAAGCTTAAATCCTTTATAACAGGCAAAGGATAATAGCACTCTAATGGCTTTCAATCTAGCTAAAGGGGCAAAAGTCTCCTCAAAGTCTATCCCTTCTATTTGGTTATACCCCTTAGCCACTAATCTTACTTTATTCCTAACCACCACTCCTGAATCATTCACCTTATTCTTAAAGACCCACTTTGTCCCAACTAAACTTTGTCCCTTAGGTCTTTCTACAAGCTCCCAAACATCATTCATAATAAATTGAAACAATTCTTCTTACATTACTAAATTCCAAAACTCATCAGTAAGGGATTGGTTAATGGTGGTGGGTTCAGTCATTGAGATAAAGGCAGAGTGATTCACCTCCTTCCTAAGTCCATGTCTAGTCTTAACTCCACTAGAAGGGTCTCCTAAGATCAAATCCTTGGGATGACTTGTAGAGTATCTCCAATCTCTAGGCAAAGTGTGAGAAGATCCAACCCTTTCATCCAAATCAATTTTTTCTACTCCTTGTGTGACTTTTACTCCTTCATTATTTTGGTGTTCTACCCCATTCCCCAAATTTTCTACTCACTTGTAATCTCTCCAACATTATCATCATCTTCAACTCCAGATTTCTAGGATCAGACGCATTAAAAACTATATGGGTTATCTCTTCCACCATCAAAGTTCTCTTGTTAAACACCCTAAAAGACTTCACAACACTAAAATATCCCAATAATACTCCTTCATCAGATTTAGGATCAAATTTTCTCAAGTGAGACTTCCCATTATTGTGAATAAAAACCTTACAACCAAAGACATGAATGTGGGAAAGATTGTGTGTCCTACCCTTAAGGATCTCATAGGGTGTCTTTTCTAATTTGGCTCTAATATTACCCTATTCAACACATAACAAGCTGTGTTAACCGCTTCAGCCCAAAAGTATTTTGGAAGTGAATACTCAGCAAACATGGCTCTAGCAGCTTCCACCAAGGTCCGATTCTTTCATTCAGCTACCCCGTTCTGCTGAGGGGTCCTAGGAGCTGAGAAGTTGTGGCAAATCCCCTTGTCCTCACAAAAATCACCAAATCTATCATTCTCAAACTCTCCCCAATGATCACTATGGATGGTCAATATCTCACAACCTAGCTTTTTTTGAATCCAAGTAGAAAATATTTTAAACTCTTCAAAAGACTCATTTTTATGTGAATGAAATCTAGTCCAAGTGAACCTTAAGTAGTCATCAACAATTACAAATCCATAGACTTTCCCTCCCAAGCTGGCAGTGCTAATGGGTCCAAACAAATCCATGTGAAGGACTTCTAAAGGTCTAGATGTGCTAATGTCCTTAATGGGGTGAAAGGTGGAGTGGACTTGCTTTCCTAGTTGACAGGCATCACAAAGGTGGTCTTTTGAAAACTTGAGTTTGGGGACACCTCTAACTAGGTCTTTTTGGGTCACTTTCCTAATGGTTTTCATACTTCCATGACAAAGTCTCCGGTGCCACAACCATAAATCATCAATCACTATTTCTAAGCAAAATGAAGCAACACATTCAATGTTATTTAAATCAAGCATGTAGACGTTGTTGATCCACTTTCCCTACAAAATAGTATTGTTACTTAAACTTACAATGCATGAATTTGTAAAGAATTGCACGATGAAGCCTTTGTCACAGAGTTGACTAATGATGAGCAAGTTGTGCTTCAATCCATCTACAAGCAAAACATTTTCAATCATAAGGTTCTTGGAATTACCAATTATACCTACTCCTACCACCTTCTTGGTGGTGTTATCTCCAAGAGTAACATTGCCTCCAGTCCTGGACTATAGTACAACAAACTAATTGGCATCACCAGTCATATGTCGAGAGCATCCACTATCCAGGTACCACATACTCTCATGAGGCCTTTTGTGAGAGCCCTCCTGCAAAATTATCAAATGTTAGATATAGGAACCCAAACAGGTTTGAGTCCCTCCTTATGAAAAGTAGAAAGCAATGCTTGTGTGGTATGCTGTGGATCATGCACCTTAGGTCTCCATACCCAATGTGTACTATGGTGAACTTTGCAAGTGTGTGAGATGTATCCTAGCATGCCACATGAAAAACATCTAACTCTAGGAAAAGGATTTCTTAAGTGATTTGAGTTATAAGGCCTCTTCCTAGGTTTTGGCAATTGTTCAAAAGTAGGTGTCATCCTAGTTTTCTTACATGTTTCTAATTCATTTTTAATCTTCAAATTAGTGTTTTTTAAGACCTCATTTTCAATCCTCAAAATTTTCTCCATCTCTTTAGACTTCTTAAAATCAGATTCAAGTGATGTGTGTGAAACTTTTAATGCATCATGCTTTTCAACTAATTCACAATGATTTTTATTTAACTCATCAAATTCATCAAGTAAAGTCATATGATTTGAATCAATCGTTTAATGGTCTTTAGTCAAAATTTCATGCTCTTTTTGTAGATTCAAGAACTCTTATTTCAAGCTAGCATGAGTTTTCTTTAATTTCCTATATGATGTATGAATCTTTTCAGAAACTTCAAGGAGTTGATCATAGGAAAGTTCACACACCTCTTCTTGATCAAGACTGTCGTCCGCCATCAAGCACAATTTCGATGTCTCATCTTCTGGTTCCGTCTCCAATGAGTATGATGCAGAATCCGCCCAAAATGCTTTTTGTACTCTCATCTTGTCCTTCCTTAGCATAGGTTTCTCCTCACCCTTTCTTTTACTTGAGTGATCTTTAAGTGTAGAGAAATCAATTCTCACGTGTCCTGGTTTCCTGCATTCATAACAAATGACATCAGAAGATCTTTTAGAATATTTGTTATCCTTACCTTTTCTCCAATGATGCTTTTGCTTCTTCCTTAGAAAGCTTTTGAATTGCCATCTGATGAAGGCAACTTCATCGCTCTAAGACCTGGAAGAATTGGAGTCAGATTTGTGCGCCTTTAATGCAATTATTTTCTCCTTCTTCTTCTCACCCGCATCAAGATTTCTTTGATTCACCTCTTGCTCGTATGCAATGAGTGAGCCAAGTAAGTTATCAATAGAATAAGTGTTCAAATTCTTAGATTTAGTGATTGCAGTGATTTTAGCATTATATGATGAAGGCAAGCATCTCAAAATCTTGTTTACTTTTTCATAGTTTAAAAGTTCTCTTTCTAATGCATGTAGTGAAGTGACTATTTGTGTAAACCTAGTATACATGTTAGAAATAGATTCAGATGATTTTATACAAAAAAGTTTATAGTCATGCAAGAGAATATTGAAATGAGATTGTTTAACTTCATTAGTGCCTTCATAAGTGATAAACATTTTATCCCAATTTTCTTTACCAGTTGAACAAGTAGAAACACGCATGTAATCCTCAGATTTTAAAGCACAGAAAAAATAGTTCAAATATTTTGCATTCACTTGGGCTAAATCTCTTTCATCAAAAGTCCATTCAGTAAAAACAATTTCAGTTTTAACACCATTAATTTCACGAGAATGTGGAGAATAATTTTCTTTGATAAGAATCCACATGCGATAATCAGTAGATTGTAAAAATGTTGACATGCAGGTTATCCAGAAATCAAAAGGTAGGTTATCGAACAGGGGAGGTCGGGTAATAGACTACCCTTCCATAGTGTTACGATTCCCAAGGTTAGGCATGGATCAAAATCACACCACAAGAAAAATAAATGCGGAAATTTAATGCGCGGAAGCAAGAAATAAGAACAAAGAAATTTATAGTAGTTCGGTCAACTCGACCTACGTCCACTCCCCAGAGGCGCCCTCCGAGTATTGCACTACAATCGTGACTCTCCTTTAGCCCCCACAGCTAGGCGGAGAAGCCTTTACAAATAACCTCTTTTTGCCACCCCGGCAAGGTAGATAACCTATCTCCTTTTGCTTCCTCCTGAAGCTAGTAGAGAATAACAATCAGATGCTGAATCCTTACCTCTACCGACCCTTCCATGGACGAGAAACTCTAGATGAAGAAGAAGAAGAGCGATCCTTGAAGCAACCCTTGTGAATCCCCTCACATGCTCCCCCTCACAAGATCCTCTCTCTCTCTCTCTCTCTATCTCTCTCTCTCCTCAAGGTCTTCTCAGGTCAAGACAGCAGCAAAAGATTATTCAAAAATATTGAACAAGAGCTCTTAAATAGAAGAGCTTCAAAGGAGCTCATTAATTGCAAGTTGCCGATAATATCGTCCAGGACGATATGGCCATTGTCCTGGCCGATCAGTACAAATTCTATGAGATCGACTAGAGCATCGCCCTGAATGCAAACTGGATGATTGAAAATTGGCTTGATCACCCAGGACGATCTCATGATCGTCCAGGCTGATCAGTTCAAATTAGAGGAAAATCGACCAGAGCATCGCCCTGAATTTGTGCTGGCCGATATTTATCGTCCAGATGTAACTAAAGTTTTTGAATAAATCATCCTGGTCGATCTTGTAATTGTCCTGGATGATGTGATCGTATCAATTATCCTTAATTACTTCCTTGATTTGTCTAATTAATTATGGCATAATTGTGAATATTGTCCAGGCCGATCAAAGATCGTCCTGGCTGATTGCCAAAAATACAGAATACCTTAATTATTTATGGCGACAATTTATTTCTGTTTGATCCTATGGTCTTGGCCGATACACGTATCATCCAGGCCGATTTGCTAATGATGCCTGCCTTAATTAAGAACCCCTGATTAGAATTTATGTTTTAAGCCAGATCGTCTAGGATGATGTAAAATATCATCCTGGCCAATTTGAGTAAAAACAGAAATTCTAAGTCTCTCAAGTGTGTGTGTGTGTAGGGTTACTTTGCATTAGTCACACCAAAGATTACAATTGACTCAAGAGGGGAATAATAAAATTACAGACTGACTCAACCCTAATCTACCCCATGTTGAGCTGGCTCCGTTTTTCCGTCTGATCTTTGATTCCTGAAAAGTTAGTAGTAAAAGATAGTCCAAGTCAAGTAAGAGTGTTTGCCAATCATCAAAACATAGTTCATGGACCTGAATTTGCAACAATATGGTAATGGCATATGGGAAGAAGGAATAAAAAGGAATTCATCTCCTTTTTGGTGCATCATTAAAGAAGGTGCAAATTATCTAAAGCCAATTACAAGATGGAATCTTCAATTAGGAAAGAATATTGACATATTAAAAGATATATGGATACTTGATAGAATTCTGGATAGATGGCTATCCACATGTAATGCAAATGAATTATACGGTAAGAAAGTTTCTTTCCTAATAAATGGTGAAGGGTCGTGGGACAAAGAGATAGTGGAAATATATTTCACTGAAGAAATGAGAGAGTTGATTCAACAAATTCCTATTGGTAATGAAATAAAGGAAGATAATATTGAATTAAGAAACAATGATATGGGTAGATCAATTACCTTACTGTCATTTGAAGCAAATTTCCAAGAACAAGAAAGAAAAGGGATTAATATGAAATGGATGAAAAAACTACAAAGATCTCAAAGAGAATTCCTGTTTTGGTGGAGATTGTTGAATGATGCATTACCAACCAATGTATGGCTAAATCAAAGAAAATTACTTTGCAGAAATGATTGTTCTCGAGGATGCCAAATTGCTGAGGATACAGAGCATATTACAACTGGTTGTGCCAAATTAATGGAAGTATTAAAGATTCTAAGAAAATGGGGAATAAATATTCCAATTTTTCAAAATATATTTCAATGTGTAGAGGAACAACATAATTCAAGAAGAAGGAAATATGGTCTAGTTAAATTAAATGTAGTGGATGTCTACCACAATTGGAAAATTCAAAATTTGGCAAAGCATGGAAAGACAGTTCTGTCTTCATCATTCGTAGCAGCAAAATTTTATCGAATTTTTGTTTCTTACATTCAATCCCAATAAAAAAGAACTGGGACGCCAATAAAAAAATATTGTCTAAAGCTTGGTGTCCCCCACCTGAAGGTTAGATTAAGTTGAATGTAGATGCGCCGGTCTTACAATCTATTTCGGCAGAATTGGCGGGAGTCTTAAGAGATCATAAAGGAAGAATGATGTGTGTTTATGGTAAAAAACTGATTCATTGAGATGTGGTTTTTCTTGAATTAAAGGCGATAGTTCAATTATGGAATTTCATTCAAGAGTGGATGATTGCAAATAAAGGAATACTCATAGAAGGAGAATATGTAAATATCATGAATAAGCTCCAAAGAATCACAAAGATGAAATCATAGAAGAATAATAATCCTCAAAAGATAGAACTTTCATTCCTTGAAGTTTTTAACAACAATGTTTTTAATTTTGTACTTAGAAATTTTAATAAGATAGCAGATTATTGCTCTCATCTAGATTTGCTAGGAGATTTTTGTTGGGAGACTTTTTTAGACATTGAACTTCCATCAAGCTTTGTTGACTTGATTAGGAAGGATTGTGACAGATTTATTTTTTCTTAAGTAACTTGTAATAATTTTCTTTTTTTATTAGTTTTAATGCAGCTTGCATCCTTTATTTAGCAAAAAAAGATGATAGATAGAACACCAAAGTAAAAGTAAGTAAGAGAAAGACTTACCTAGAATAGAAAGATCCACCTCACCAAAATAGTTGGCAATCTGATATAAATTTGGACGCATCAGAAAAGATTTCAGGCAAGGAATAATATAATTGATAATAGAGTATGTGTAGTCACACTCAAATAAAAGGTTTGAATAATTTTCGGGTTTTGCAAAGAAACGATAACATATAGGATCCTAAGGAATCTTTCTCTTAATCAACTATTTGAATCCTGAATAACCAAGAAAGTGGAATTAGGAGAGCAAGCATTAAAGATAGATGAGTTATTAAGGAGCTCAGCTAAACACACCCCATTACACCAATGATCCCATAATGGCAAAATTAGGAGAGTTAGGATTCACGTTAAAGACAACTTTCTTTTGCTCTCTTCCACATGGGAGAAGCCACATAAGGAGTAGGTTTTCAGGGAGAGCAATATGTTTGGGAGAACTAACTAGCTACAGGAGTATTAGTATTATACATCCTAGCTATGACAGAGCAATTGTAGGCAAAACAAATGGCATTAATTGAAGGTAAACCCAACCCTACATCCTTTTTAGGTTTGCAAGTATTTTTTTAAGAAATAAGATGAAATTTTCGTGCCAAAGAGTCTCCAGAGTATAAAAACTTAGCAGAGAGTGTATAAATTTTCTTACAACAACTCTTAGGTAAAATTGCACCATGAATCTAGTAGGCAATTATATTCTAAATAGTGTATCAAAAAAATTGTAGTCTACTTACAAAAGAAAGTAATTTTGGTTTCCATCAAGAAAGCTTGTTAGTAATAACATCCAAAAGAGGAGAGAAGTCAGATAGGTATGCCTTCTTGATAGATATATAAATCCCCAAATAAGTGTTTTTGGTGTGACAATTAGGAATATTGAAAACAGAACAAATTTCATTTGAAAGTGGGGCATTAGGCTTCATGATGAGTGAGATTTTCTCCATATTGACAACAAGGCCTAAAGTTTCAGCAAATTTGTTAAGGGCATTATCCACAATATAGGCATTTTGGACATATGCTTTTCTAAAGACTAAAACATCATCAACATATAAGAGATGAGAGAGTCTAAAATCTTTTATAATGATAGGTTCAAAGCCCACTCCAGCCACCGAAGAATCTGGAAGGTAAGAGAAAGCTTCCATGGCAAAATAGAAAAGATAGGGACTCAAAGGACATCCATGTCTAAGACCAACATAAGAATGAAAGAAACCTTCAAATGCCCCATCTACACAAATAGAAAAGTGTGCATCCATAATGCATGACTATACCCAACAAATAAAAGTAGGTGGAATGCCCCTTTGAGCCATTCGACCAAGAATAAAGTCCCTCAAAACAAAGTTAAATGCTTTCTTGATGTCAAGCTTTGCACACATATTATTGGCTCTATTGAACATTCTAAAGAAACTAAGAATTTCATTAGAAAGAATAATATTATCCATAGAAATCATCTTACTAATGAAGCTAGCTTGAGAAGAATTGATGATGATGGGCATAAGGTACTTAAGTCTAGAGGCCAATACTATAAAGATAATCTTATAAAGGGTCTTGCAGAGAGATATTAGCCTGAAGTCAAAGATAGAACATGCATGACTGCTTTTAGGAATTAGAGCAATGGTTTTAGCCTTGACCTTTTGAGGCACATAGCCTTTTTGAAAGAAGGATTGAACTTCTTTACAAAGATGATGCCCAATGATATGCAAATCAATCTTAAAAAAGTGAAATCAAATCCATCTGTCCCCGATGAGGAATTAGAAAAGCTAGAGAAAATAGTTGATTTAATTTTAGTTATGGTGATCGGGTTAGGGAGGGTAGAGAGGAGATGAGAAGGTATAGTGGAACCAAAAGGGAAGCAGCTAAGATCTGGTAAAGGATGAGCATGAGTATTATACCAATTTTGAAAATGTTGAGTAATCTTTTGAATGACATTTAGATAATTGCTAGAATCTCCTTTTACAGCTGCAATAAGAGAGATGTCATTCATATTTTTCCACATATGGATATTGGTAGACAAAAAGTTGAGATCATCCTCACCATTTTTCAACCACTTAGTTTTACCACATTGAATAATCCAAGAGGCCCAAGAGGATGTAAGCCCCGCCACTTTAGAATTCAGATTTTTAAGAGACCCATTCAGCTCAGCATAGTTAGGGTCAACATCCAACGAAAAAAGAAGATCTTTTTGCTAGTTAGAAAGGTAACTTAAATACTCCTCAATATGAGAAGAGGAAGCTAATGCTCCTTCTTAATACTAGCTTTAAATTTCTTCATCTTAGAACAACAATCAACCAAAGGATTACCACGACTAGGCTCCAAGAACACATTAAGGAGAATATCCCAATACCCCTCAATATTAGTCCAAAAAATTTTGAACAAGAAGAGATGTTTCTTGATGTGTTTGTAATGGTGTTTAAGCACAATAGAAGAGTGATATGAACATAGCGGGTCTCCCACCAACTAGAAGGAATTAGGAAAAGCAGTGAACCATGCATCATTGACTAAAGCTCTATCAAGTTTAATGTGAATGGGATTTTTGTCTTACTGATTAAACCAACTAAAGAAAAGCCCACTGGAAATCAAATCCTTAAGGTGCGCATAAAAAATTAGAGATTGGAATTCCCCTAGTTTGCTAGAATGAAGAGTGGAGCCCCCACATTTCTCATGTTGAAATTTGCAACTGTTAAAATCGCCTAAAATAATCCACGGACAGGAAGTAACACTAGAAATATCTCTAATTTGTTGCCAATGAGATGAGCATTCCTCCAGGAAATTAGAAGCATAAACCACATAAATTTGAAAGGAAATAGATGAGCCGACCTGAATAATCCTGCTAATTAATTGGGAGGAACAAAAGGTCTGTTTGAAGATCAGCTTCGAGGAGGACCATTTAATCCAAATTCTCCCCAACTTAGAACAATCAAATATGTTATAGTTATTTTCATCACTAAAGATTTTGTGAGAAGCACAAAACCAAGGGTCATTGAGAGAACATGAATTGACATGTTCTCCAAAAGGTAGACCATGTCAAGTTTTTCTTTTTTAACTAAATGCTTATAGGTGATGACTTTGCTAGGGTTGTTAAAACCCCTTATATTACAACAAACTATAGAAGGAAGGATCATTAGGATTTAGAGGTAGAGGTGGCAGGCTTTCTATGTTACTTGCCTCTGGTTTTTTGGGTTTTTTGAAATTTGATTTTCACAGAGGAAATGGTAGTTTGGGTTTGCTGTTATATATTGAGGTTGGATAGGAAAGATTTTTTGGCTATGATATTCACCAGTATAGATATTAATAGAGCGTCAAACTTATTAGAGGATATAATATTAGTCAAGACCAAGCTAAGAAGGGAAGGAATAGAGTCCTCAGTAGGAGAGTTAAGGTTAGGGATGACTGACGGAGGATTGTTGTTTGGATTGTTGTCTGGAGGTTAAACAAAGATAGGGTGCAGTTTAGGGCCTATAGGGGCAGAAGAAGAAGAACGATTAAAAAAGTTAGCGGCGGCATAGTGCCTGTAGGAGCTGGATTGACTGGTAAATTAGGTTCATAACAGGGGACTGAAGTAGCCATAGAAGGTAGAGCTGAGGTTTGTTGGTTTTGAGGCTTAGAGGAGAGGACCGGTGCATTTTGGAATGTAGAAAGGCAAATAAGAGGAGCCCTACTGAGGCTAAATCTTTTGGAATGTGATGAATTTGAAATTCTATTCTGATTTCTGTCATGGGTAAGAGGAACATCAGCAAGATGAGACGGAGGGTTGGATGGGCAAGTGGTTGGTGAGTAGAGCAAGGAACTACAAAGATTGAATGAGATCAACCTCCATTCATATTGTATGTTTAAATTTATAATCTCATCCTCAACTGATATGGGAATAGTATCCAGGTAGAATATCTTGCTGTTAACCTTAACGCACACTCGTGCAAAAGTCAAATGCAATTTTTGGGCTGTAAGGGCATCGACAGCTAGCGCTGTTCCAACCTTTTTGTCAATCCTAGATATTCCTTCAGAATTCCAGTAGCATAACAATAAGTCAAGGATTTTTAACCAAATAGGAACTGTTTGAAGGTTATTCCTTTAGGGACGGAATCTTGGGTACCATTTATGCAATATGAAAGGCTTTCTCATAAGGAACCACACCCCCTAGACCACACCATTTCATAGTCTTAGGAGGAAAATTTTAGAAGGAAGAAACCATCACAAAGGTTGAATAACTGTAAAGTACCTTGGAGCTTCCTTGCTTTCCAGATCACTGCAAGTAAGGCTTCATAATACGACCTTCTGCCCACTTAATACCCCACGAGGGATAAGTTCCACTCCTCCGCAGTTGCATTCGTCTTAGATTTGGGAAAAATAATAACCTCATCTTATTTGTTGAAGAACAACATAGGGATGTCTCAAGAAGAAAAACTTGTAGTGTTAACGATATTAGTCCAGTCAAGGGGCCGGGGGCTTTTTGACCCAAGGCATTCGAGGTAGAATGAGATAGCGTAGGAAAGTCCTGAGAAGGAAACTCGATAATCAGAAAAGGAAATGTTCTCCTCTGGCCAAGCCAGAGGAGAAGATAGGGAAGTGGGAGATAAGAAAGCGGGGAGTAGAGAGGAGGCAGCTAGGGCAAAAAACTTTTACTCAAAAATATTAATAAATCAGTGAAAGTAGTTGCATCTTCATGGAAATAGAATATGGGAATAATCACTTGGATGTCAAGGTATATGAAAATCTAACATCTTCCTACTAGAGGCAAATACAAAATCAAATCCTATAAATGATGCAACCTACCCGATCATTTCCCACCCTATTTGAGGGAAGGAAAAACCATCCCTCCTTCGCCACTTCACCTCCCTCCTACCCCAAGCTCTCTCCCTTCTAGTTTCTTCCATAAGAATTTTGTGACATGTCTGTAAATGTCCTATATATTTTACTTCAACAATTTCATATTAGTTATTTGATTCCAACATAATTAATAGATAACTGAATTTATCTTAAAAATCTCAACAATTATTCAAATTTGACAATTTTCTACCCAATCCTCGTGAAGGACAGGAAGACAAGTTTATCAGCCTAGGTTATCACTATGACCAAATACATCCTATACCCCCACATATATAAAACTAACATATCAATTTCTCCTCAATCGACTAAATAAGTGGGTGAAAATAATTTTCAGTTCAGCTCCTCAACCATTTATGATTCTTTTCCTTTTTTTCAATGCCTTGAAGCGAGATAGATCCAAAAAGTTACTTAAAGATGAATCAGTGAAAATTGTTAAAAGATTCTAAACAGGTGTTAAATACAACAGCACACCTTGGAAGCAAGGTCTTTTACAACAAGTTCCTGCCTTGTTGTTTCTACAGATCATGGAGTTTTTGGTCTACATGGCATCAACATACCATAATGTTGACCTCTATTAGTTAAGCCAAAAGGGATAAAAAAAATGAAAATAAAAAAGAATGGCAAATCATTACACACCCTTACACAAATTATGCACAAATCTTACCCTGTCGTTCGGCCCATGCCTCTGCGAACGGTGCTACTACTGTCGTTTCATACACGACTTGTCTCGACCCTGCCCTTCGCATTGTTAAAATAAGGAGAAATTATTCTGTGTGGAATCCGGTCACAAAGATGTGTTTGGTTGCTTACGTGGAAAGGGTTAAATAGTCAATTGACTTGCGTAAATCCAATGATACCCTGACCCATCTTCCTCCAGCCCGACCTGGGAGATAACGTTAAATTTAGGTTGGCGCTTCTTTTTTTTTTTCAGAATTGAAGGCGCGAATCACTGCAATATATAACACTTAGAGCCAAAATTTTCGTAGAAAAAATGCCGATGAAGATGGAGATTGATCTAGAGGAGGATATTGGTTTTTATGAGCAGACAATATTTTTGCAGGTCTCAGAGGAAGCCGATAACCTGGAGAATGCTGACGTCCAGGAAACAAGCGCACATGAAGCAGAACACCTAAAACTAGTGCGACTGGATGAAAAGTTTAGCTTATCGATAAAGTTTGCCTTCTTCCAAGTTTTCTTTATAGCAATGTTACAATTAAATCTCTTTACAGAGTCATTTTTTTGATGTAATTATTTTAGGGTACAAAGATTTTTGATGTATTTATTGTGTTTAACATAGATGCATATTTTTATCAACAAGGTACATAAAGTTAAATTGTAATTGATTTTAAAAGAAGAAGAAGACTCGATGTTCCCTTCTTTTAAAGTATTATTGAGCTAGGGTACAATTAACGAATTTGTAGTTCGATTTACTTATTGCAAAGTTTTGTTGCATATTAATTGCGTATGTATTGCTTATCTATTTGATATACATTGAGTATTATCTGTGTATTGATTTGGTATACATTGCGCATCAATTGTGCATATGTTTGGTTTTTATTGCGTATTGGTTGCGTATTGATTTGCTTAATTACTGCTTATTGGTTGTGTATGTGTTGCGTATTGGTTGCGTATTGGATAATTCATTTAGTGCGTATTTATCAGGATGTTTATGTTAATGAGAAAGAGGCATATGAGGCTTATCATAATTAGGGATATAATCTTGGTTTTAGTGTTAGTAAGGATCATCACAGTTACTGGACAAATTCCAAAATTTAAAATCCAAGGACTTTATTTGTTCAAAAGCTAATTTCAAGAAGTTGTCTGATCTTAATATCCAAAGGAAATTTTGAAGATCAAATTCTCGGACTGGTTGTCCAGCTATGATTAGGTTTACAGTGGATGAAGCTGGATATTGGAAGGTGAAAAAATTTATTGAAAATCACAATCATGATTTGCCTAGGCCAGAAGACCGGCATCTTCTTAGATCATGCAGGAATATGTGTGATGAAAAAGCTTCTGTTCTTAAGGCAATGACAGATGCTGGGATAAGAACCATTGTTGCATTTTCCTTCCTTGCTGATGAAGTTGGTGGTGTCGAAAATATTGGATTCACAAGGAGGGATGCGTACAACTTTAATCAAAAAATAAAAAGAGCAAAGATTGAACTTGGGGACACTAATACTTTGATTGAGTTATTTAAAGAACATCAACTTAATGATAACATGTTCTCTTGGGATGTCCAGAAGGATGAATTTGATAGATTGTTAAATTTTTTTTGGGTTGATGGGATTGGTAAGATAGATTATGATTCTTTGGTGATGTGGTAATTTTTGAAACAAGTTATAGGCTTAATAAGTATAATTTGGTATGCGCACCATTTATCGGGGTTAACAATCATTGGCAAAACATTTTGCTTGGGGTGGCCTTCTTGTCTGAAGAGACAATTGAATCATTTACGTGGGTGTTTATAACTTTTGTTCAAATGATGGGTGATAAACAACCAAAAACAATATATACAGATCAAGACCAGGCAATGGCTAGGGCCATGGAAGTTGCACTACCTCAAAGTTGCCATAGATTGTGCCAATGGCATATCCATAAAAAGGCTCCATCAAAAGTATCGTGCTACAATACCAATAACAAAGTCGAAGGCCTCTTCAATAAGTGTTTGAGCAGATGTGACTATGAGGAGGAGTTTGAAAATGCATGGGCTAAATTGATCATACAAGGGAACCTCCAAGATCATGTTTTATTGCAGGATCTTTATAGGATAAGGAATAAGTGGTCAACAGCCTTCAATAAGGATTGTTTTAGCATAGACATTCTATCCACACAACGTAGGGAGTCTACTAATAATGTGTGTCATGGCATTTCTAAGCCCACAAGTTCTATAACTTATTGCTTTTTGGGTTTAGAGAAGGTGATGAGGAATTGGCGCCGAAATGAACAGGATGAGGATTATAGATGCAGCCAGTCTGAAATAGAACCTGTAATAAAAAACTACTCAATTTTATTCAAAGAAAATATATTCATTTTTTGAACAAGAAGTTTTACAAGGTGTTGGTGTAATGAGTGTAGAGCTTGAGTCTAGTGATTGTTCAAAAATTTTTGTCTATTACACAGAGAAAAAGGATCACTCAAAACCATGGGTTGTTGATTTTGATGCACAAAATGGTAAGCAATCAATGCTCTTGCAGAAAGTTTGAAATGATGGGTTTATTGTGTTCTCACTGCATAATAGTTTTGAGGCAAATGGATATTGGGAAAATCCCTGAGAAGTACCTACTGTTGCGATGGTCAGTACGAGCTCGACAAGATATAAATTCTGGTCTAAATTTGAAAGAAAATTCTCAGAATAGCTCTGAAGCTAGTAGTGAATTCATATTCAGAAATTATATCTACAGGTTTGCATATGAAATGAGCACAGGAGCGCAGCTGAATGAGGGTGGTGAAGAATTCCTATTGGCTGCGATGATGGATACATCTGAAAAACTCGATTTGGTTGTTTTTGGGAAGAGAAAGACATACAAGTCTACACAGTGTGGCAGTGTACAACTGAAAGCCCCTCTAAAGCGTAGGCCTAAAGGCACATCCAATGCTAGGCTAAAAAGCCACTGGGAAAAGAAGACAAAAAGTATGATTTTATTTTCTGACTAAGTTGATTTATTGCCTATTGTGACATATTGTTATTAATTGTTTTAACAGGGAACCACCAGTGAAGAAATACACAACAAAAATTGAGACTCCTTCAAGCATGCCCGAATGCTTAACGGAGGATTTCATAAATTTTGTACACTCCAAGCAACCATCAGCTCAGTAGTGTAATTTCACAAGCATGCCCAAATGCTTCACTGAGGACTTCATAAATGTTGTACATTCCAGTCAGCCATCTCCAGCTAAGTAGTACAATTTCACAAGCATGCCCGAATGGTTAACGGAGGACTTCATATCACAAGCATGCCCGTTTAGTCAGGCATCTGTACAGTAGTTCACAAGCATGCCTGAGTGCATGACAGATGATTTCATAGCTAGGGAACCATCCAATCAGCCATCAGTAAAGCAAGCAAAGCATTCTAATTTCACAAGCATATCCAAATGCTTCACTCAGGAACACATAAAAGGTGTACGTTCAAAAAAGCCATCAGCAACATACCTGAAGTTGATGATGGATATCATTAAATCAGAAAATTCTATGTTATAAGAATATTTGTATGATGGATATTTGTAAGAATATTTGTTGATAAGATATTTATTTAATAAAAAATATTTATTTTAGCTGTTAATTTTGATTTGCGTATGGCCTGCGTATACAGAGCGTATACAGCGCGTATACAGCACGTATACAAAGCGCAAACAGATCGTATTTTCTATGTTTAAAAAAATGCAATCTATTTTCCATTATTATGAAATTTTTTATAATCATTTTAAAACAATGCTAAAATGAGTATTTGAATAATTCAAATTGAAGGAATGCATCGAATCAATTAAATTCAAATTAATTAAATTTTTTTGAGAAAAAACCAAGAACTGTCATTTCTGTATCGATTGCGTATGAGATGCGTCTTCAACGGGTACTCCATGCGTATAGAGTGCGTACTTTGCATACCCACATGAAAACCTTCTTAATCGAATGGAATGAAGGTTCAATGGTGTGAAACCCTATATTCAACGTTCCCTGATTGTTGTATTGACGAGGCGAAGCATTACAAAAAACTTTGATTCTCCATATACTCTAAAGAATGCTCAACCATTGAAGCATAACACCCACACTCTAGAACCATCACTTGTGTAGCACAAGGGTGTATACAAACATAAAGTCTCATTAAGAAAATTTTTATAATCATTTTACAACGATGCTAAAATGAGTATTTGAATGATTCAAACTGAAGGAATGCATCGAATCAATTAAATTTGAATTAATTAAATTTTTTTGAGAAAAAACAAAGAACTATCATTTGCGTATCGATTACGTATGAGATGCGTCTTCAACGTGTACTCCATGTGTATAGAGTGTGTACTTTGCATACCCACATGAAAACCTTCTTAATCGAATGGAATGAAGGTTCAATGGTGAGAAACCCTATATTCAACGCTCCCTGATTATTGTATTGATGAGGCGAAGCATTCCAAAAAACTTTGATTCTCCATATACTCTAATGAATGCTCAACCATTGAAGCAGAACACCCACACTCTAGAACCATCACTTGTGTAGTACAAGGGTGTACACAAACATAAAGTCTCATTGAGAAATTTTTTATAATCATTTTACAACAATGCTAAAATGAGTATTTGAATTATTCAAACCGAAGGAATGCATCAAATCAATTAAATTCGAATTAATTAAATTTTATTGTGAAAAAACCAAGAACTGTTATTTGCGTATCGATTGCGTATGAGATGCGTCTTCAATGCGTACTCCATGCGTATAGAGTGCGTACTTTGCATACCCAAGTGATGGTTCTTAATTACAAGGAATAAATGATCATCGATCCTAAATGCACAGATAATTTATATTTTATGCATAGATAATTTATATATATCAGTTATTTACACAAAAATAAAATATAAAAAGTTCATTTCAACAAAGCACAAAATAATCCGTAGGCGAATTCTGCCCTATATATTGGCTTTTTTTCCTGCCAATCTTTACTCTCTCTCCACTTGGAGTTCTTTTGTCGAATAATATTTTCCATGTATTTGTAAACAAACATTCTGCAATCTGTATTGTTGGATTGAGTTGGTGCATTCTTCATTGTCTTGAAACTCCATTTGTTGATATTATCATCAAAAGCTTCTTTGCAATCCCGATATAAGCTTGCAATCTGAGGAATATATGGAATAGAATTTAGTTCACTGAAAAATAATTTCAAAATTTTCCAGCAATATAAGCTTACAATCAAACTCACAATCTTTATAGCAACACTTCTATGCATAGGGTTGGGTACAGAATCGTAAAATTCTCACTTTTTCTGATTTTGGTAACCAACCAGAAGGGTCCAGTGTGAACCGTCAATAATTGGATTAATTATAATGTTGCATGAATGAACAGAACTGTAGTTTACGTGTTCGATGAACAATTTTGAACTTTCATCCTTCACCTTGTAATGTTGCAAGAATTTGATATAAGAATAAAATAGTCGAAATATTTAATTATATATAAAATAAACTAGTATACTAACCCAATACATTTTGTGAGATGTATAAATATTTATGATACATTTCTGGTGAAATTTTAGACTTCTCAGTTAATAAAATGGCAAAGGAATCAACATGATCATTGTCAAGGTATCCGTCGGATAATATTTTGTCTATCCCCTGTCTTGAAATTATAACGTTCCCAGCTTGATATACTGCATTGCTACTGAAATCATTAAACAAAAAATACGCATTAGGTATGCATATAAAACACATTTCCTACGTAATCAGTATGCACAAATTATGCAATCCCTACGCACACAATATGAAAATAAAATACCTTTCATACGCTGTCAGTACGCACAAATTACACAATCCATACTCACACAATATGCAAATAAAATACCTGTCAAGATATTTATTTATGTTATCCATGATAAAAAGTTCCTTCTCTGGACTCAACATCTCTAAGCCTTTGAAGTTCACTGTAGGATTAGCAGGGTAACCCTTTACTATAACATTATCAACTTCGATTACTTCTTTTGTTTGCGGAACTTCTTTGGCAGGTTCTTTTTTCGGAGGTTCTTGGGTAGGTTTTTTTGGTGATGGAACAATTAGGGCTGTTTCAACTTGGGAAGGAACAATTTGGGTTAGTTCTTCTTGAGGATGTTCTTTTGGGATGGTTCTACTGGGGAGGTTCTTTTAAGGATTCAACAATTTGATTTGGTTCTTCTACTGGAGGAGGTTCTTCGGCAGGTTCTTCTTTGGCAGGTTATGGTACTTGATGGGATGGTTCTACTGGGGGAGGTGCTTTGGGGGATGGAACTTTCTGTGATGGATCTTCTTGGGCAGGTTCTTCTTGGACTTCTTGGGGGTGGTGTACCCTTTTTTGCTTCTTGGTTTTCTTTGGGATTGATTTTTTGTCTAATTTTTGCTTTTTGTAACCTGGGCCATCTCTTGGTCAGCAGCCTGGGCCATCTCTTGGTCAGCAGCCTTGGTCATCTCAACATCATTGATTTTCTCTTGGGCGTCAGTCTTTGTGTGTTCAGATGATATCTAAATATTCTTCATTGTATGGGGAATGAATGATGATGAGGAGGGAGCAGCTTGCTGAACAGCATTAAGATTGCCTTGAACAATATAATTTTGGAGCTTGTTATCAATAAGATCAACACTTCTCAAAATTTCCTCAAAATTCTTGTTCAGCCTAGCTTCAAGTTCTTGGAAAAGATTTTTGCAGGTATCCTAGACAAGTTTCATTATTTTCTCTTCTATAAGAGTTGATTGGGGTTGGTGGGGAGATTCGGGTTCTAGTTGCTTGGGAGATTAGGGGGGGGGGGGGGGGGGGGGAGATCATGTTCAGGTGTGTTGAAATGAATGGGAGAATGAGGTCTTGATGGATATTTCTTGATTCCCAGAAGATTAGCTTCTTCAGGGGTAACTCCTTGGAGGTCAACTAAAATCTGTGAAAAATTAATTTGTAAGCAAATTTGTCATCAAATAATTTCATTATTGCGTATCCATGCGCATTATGTACGCAATACATACGTGAAACATACAAAATAAATACGAAAAAAATATACGCAATTAATACGCTAAATATACGCACTCCATACACACTCCATACGCAATATGTAAGCAATATTTTCACAATATATACCTGTTTTCTCTTTAAATTAACAAATAATTTAGCTATTTTCTCAATATTATATACTATGTCATTAGCCCATCAAAGGAAACGAGGCCTTCTCTCAGGGTACTTCGGGTAATGAATGGAAGTGTGCTCTAGGAACCAAACCTGCATAAAATAAATGTAAATTTTAGCAAATCAATCAATAAAATTAAATGTTAAATTAGAATTATTTTAGCACTCACAATTAGCAGAGGCACAAAACCATTCATGTACCCTGCTGGCTTGTTGTTTGAGAACTTCATAGAAATATTATTAAATTCTTCTACCAGGCATTCCCAAATTGATCATGCCTAGTTGATTGATGAAAAATCATCAACATTATTTGATATTGTTTTTAACAACCTTGGGACTTTGAAGTTGCTTTGTTGGAAAAATAAATTAGAACATAAATACATAATAAAAGTTTTCAACATTATCTCTGGGGCGCTTTCTCTAGTCAACTCAAACATTTCAGCCTTTATATCCTTGGAAGTGATGGTTGAAGTGGGCAAGGTAAGCCATGTAATCACCTCACCTTTGTTAGGAAGACCAGTTAGAAGGGCCACTTCTTCAGCTGTGAAAGGTAAAACATGACCCTCTATAATAAAACTTTGCTTTTGAATATTCCACATTGTTATGAGCTGGTAAATCAAAGGGGATTTCTGCTCGAATCCAGGAAATTTAAAAAATTTGTAGATATTAAGGTTCTTCAATTTTTCTTCAATTTCTGGAGGAATTATCTCGAAGAACGTATCACAAAATGTTCTAAACGTGGAAACATAACAGCGATACGATATAGGACGGACGTAAATCTGCGTAAATTAAGAAAATAAAATTAATTATGCATATAAAATGCAATCTATACACAAACAACACGCATAGTATATGCAGAGTATACGCATAATATACGTAGACCATACACATAGTATACACATATGGTACGCAAAGAGTACAAAAAATAACAACAGAAATCAATAATTATTTACGCTAATTATTTTTCTTTATTGGAAGTTTATTTTTATGATTTAAGATCCAAAGGATTTATTACAAAATGTTAGGGTTTATCTTCAACATATACACGAAGAAAAAACAAAATATATGCATAATATACACATAATATACAAAGAATATATGCAGAAAGAACGTAAAAGGTGAAATAAATATAATCTTTTATCGTTCTCGGAATTATTTTATTTCTTTTGGTTTCTTCAGAAAATACGCATTGAATACGAAAGAAATACATAGTACAGTATATGTCAATGTAAGAATTATATCTTTTTCTTTGCTGGTGAATCCTTTCCCTCCTTCATTTGAGCAGAATAGATTGCTGGATGTTTTTGAGAAGAAATTTTTGCAGAAATAGAAACCTCGGGAGAACTGGTGTAAATGGCCGAAACATGAAAATGTAAAAAATTTCCACCTTTTTCATGTTTTACTGTTAAATTCAATGGGCGGGCGGGTGTCTCGTCTTCTGCAGTAAACGGGTCGGGTCTTAACTTTCCACATAAGCACAACATGCGTAATGTTTTTATTGGCAACCAAACACATCTTTGTGACCGGATTCCACACAGAATAATTTCTCTAAAATAAGAGTGATGGATCTCATTCGCGTGGATCTTTCACGCATACAACAAGCTGCTGCCTATCTCCACTCAAATCATTATTCTCTTCCCTCAATCTTGTTGCCACTTTCAAATCCATTTGACCGAAGCCATCTACTACCAATATCCCTCATGACCTAATTCCATAGCAAACTACACAAAATCCCTTTCGCCTATGAAGTTCAAGCCAGACATCCACCTCACACCAAACTCCACTTTTCCCTCTTCGTCTCTTTCCCAAGACTAAGATCCAACTCCCATCCATCCTTCTGTACGCCATAACCTCTACCTTAGCTTCGCTGATCCTCCTGATCCAAAGAGAGAGAGAGAGAGAGAGAGAGAGAGAGAGAGAGAGAGAGAGAGAGAGAGAGAGAGAGAGAGAGAGAGAGAGAGAGAGAGAGAGAGAGAGAGAGAGAGAGAGAGAGAGAGAGAGAGAGAGAGAGAGAGAGAGATAAGAGGGCTTTCCTCCTACCTATTTTGAACCCAAACAGTCGCTCACCTCTTAATCCCGCAAGCCCTAATTGTCTGACTTTGCTTTATCTCTGATGTTCCCTTTCCTTAGGATTGGAAGTCCCGGCATTTTGAGTCAGAAGAAACAATAAGAGCTCGATGGTTAAGAAGGTAACCCACTCTCTTTCGCGTGCTTGTTCGGTCATATCCATGAAGCCCTTGAATAATAAAGTGGAAATAGAGGATTTATTCTATCATCAAATTCACCCTCGGCACTTGTAGTGCGGCGAGTAACCACCCATGTGCGCTTTTCTTAGCACGATGAGAGGGAGCTCATTGCGGTACTTATGGTGAGGAGGGTAATCTCCCTAAAGTCCTTTTTTGATGTTTGTGATTCTCCAAGAGACCACCCATGCATGATTTTCTTAGCGTGGTGGGAGTCAACTTGGTACGGTCCTTACAACAAAGTACGCAATCCCTGTGTGCGCTTTTCTTAGCACGGTGGGGGAATAAAAACTACTTTTTTTTAAAAATGCTTTTAATAACCCATGTACGCCTTTCTTGGAGTGGTGGATGAAAAATTAAAAAAATCACCATCGTGGTGTCTCACAAGCACAAACCGTGCACGTCTTTCTTGATGTGGCGAGTAGGTAGCCTCTTATTTTTCCCCTAATTGGGGGAGATGCCGGAAGGCTGCCAAAATTTTTGCTAAATATACGACCGCACTCGGACTTATTTGAACTCAAAAAGGATAATTACAAGAACTTGGTCTTAAATGAGCATGAATAATGACTTGTAGACTTTGATATAATAAAATTCAAATGAATTCAAACTCAAATGATCTCAAATCTAATTGAAATGAACATGATCTTGGACATTTGAACTTAAGCAAGTTGGACTATATAGGACTTTCATTTGGACTTGAGCTTGAATAATAGAGCAAAGGATTATGCTTGGACTTGAACTCAACAAGACTATAAGGACTTGAATATGAACTTGGACATGCAAAATTGATTACAAAGGACACAAATTGGGACTTGATTTGAATATCAAATAGACATTACTTGGACTTGAACAAGAAATTGAACATCGAGTGAATAAGAATTATAACTTTGCCAATCAATATCATAAATCATGAAAGTAAGCATGGATCAAATGAAATGCTA
The DNA here is from genome assembly GCA_016618105.1 of Dendrobium huoshanense. NCBI lineage: Eukaryota > Viridiplantae > Streptophyta > Magnoliopsida > Asparagales > Orchidaceae > Dendrobium > Dendrobium huoshanense. The sequence goes on along the minus strand of CM028342.1, from coordinate 34,424,461 downwards.
GTGAGCAATAATATAAGAATCCTCAATTGAATATTAAGATGGCTACTTTGGTCATTTAAATTCATCCAAACAAATATCAAGCAAGCAAACAAGGATTTATGCATAAATTAATCATAAACCTTGGCATGATATTTTTGGATGATTATACTTGACTTGAAAGAGTCATGTGGATTGGAGTAAAGATATTGATAATAATATTAAGTTCATTACACTTTGTTGTAAATAACATTTGAAGGCCAAGAACTTAGAAGTGAGGATTTGTTTGAAAGTTCATTAGGGATGTTAAGCCCAATGAACTGGACCAAGGCTAACCAAGAGGGGGGGGGGGGGTGAATTAGTATTTTAAAAAATTCTTTAAAACCTAGAACAAATATCACAAACCAAAGTCACCACAGAAAATAAGTGCGGAAAATTAAAGTGCGGAAGCAGTAAAAAGAATACAAGGGTTTATAGCGGTTCGGTCAATCTTGACCTACGTCTACTCCTCGGAGGCGCCCTCCGAGTATTGCACTACCAACGTGACTCTCCTTTAGCCCCCACAGCTAGGCGGAAAAGCACTTACAAAACACCTCCTTTTTGCCAGCCCCGGCAAGGTAGAGAACCCCACTCCTTTTGCTTCCTCCTGAAGCAGGTAGAGAACCTCGATCGATCGCTGAAGCTTACCTCTCTCAACCCTTCCAAGGACAAGAGACTTTAGGGAAGAAGAAATAGAACAATGCTTCTAGCGACCCTTGTGAACTCCCTCACAAGCTCCCCCTTACAAGATCCTCTCTCTCTCTCTCGCGCTCTCTCTCTCTCTCTCCTTTAGGTTTTCTCAGGTCAAGACAGTAGCTAAGGATGTTCAAAAAACGTTAAATAATAGATCTTAAATAGAAGAGCTTCAAAGGAGCTCAATAAATGCAAGTTATCAACTTTATTGTCCAGGATGATAATAGTATCGTCCTGTACGATCAGTTCAAAACACAGATGATCGGCCATAACACCGCTCTGAAAATGAACTGGACGATTGAAAATTAGCTTGATCATCCCGGCCGATATCAGGATCGTCCTGGACGATCAATTCAAATTAGAAAAAAATTGTCCAGTGCATCGCCCTGATTTCGAGCTGTCCGATCCTGATCAGCCAGAACATCGCCCAGAATTTGTGCTTGCCGATATTTATCATATAGGAGGAACTAAGGGTTTTTGAATATATCATCCTGGCCGATCCCATGATCGTCCATGACGATGTGATCGTATCAATTCATCCTTAATTGCTTCCTTGATTGCTGGATCAATTTAGGCATAATTGTGCAATATCGTCCAGGCTGATCTCACGATCGTCCTGGCTGATGTCCAAAAATACATAATGCCTAAATTGATTATGACGGATATTTCTTTCTGTTTTGAGCATATCGTCCTGGCCAATACATGTATGGTCTGGGACGATCGGCTATTTACAGCTGCCTTAACTAAGAAATCCTGACTAGAACTTCTGTTTTGAACTCGATCGTCCAGGCTGATATAAATATTGTCCGAGATGATGTGAGTAAAAATAGAAATTCAGAATCTCTCAAGTGTGTGTGTGTGTATGTAGGGTTACTTAACATAAATTACTTCAAACATTTACAATTGACTCAAGAAGGGGAAAAAGAAAATTACAGACTGACTCAACCCTAATCTACCCAGTCTTGAGCTGATTCCGTTTTTCGTCTGATCTTTGAATCCTGAAAATGTCAGTAGTAAAAGGCAGTCGAAAAGAAGCAAGAGTGTTTGCTAGTCATAAAAACATAATCCATGAAACCGAATTTGCAACATTTGTAAATAATAAGAAGATTATGAAGTTATAATGTGGGAGCCAATATAGCCTACAAGATCATTCACAACATTAAACGTGATGTGTCCTCAAGCAACAAATAATAGAAATTACAAAAGATGTGACAGTCCCTCTTACAAATCACTTCCAATAGTTTTTGATGAATGTTATGTCTAACATGAGATAAAGAATTATTTGTAATTAAAAGGAGGATGGTACACTCAAAAGTAGCAAGAATTAACTGATAAGCAGAGTACCCGTTCTCTCATGAATTACAGTGGTGGACAACCTGCAGAGCTGAGAACCTCCCTACGACTGAGGTTAATTATCTTGCAAACAAACACATTGATCCTTATGAATGCTGAAAGACAGGCGAGCAAATTAGATACATCCATCTTCTGTAAATAGAAAGTGTTCAATGATAGGACGGGAGGCCCATCACATATAAGCAAAGGCGCTTACAAGTTATTGTAGCAAAGAATATTGAAATACCTTCGCCCTCCCTCACCCCCCCCCCCCCCTTTCAATCAATAATCATGCAATGGAAGTAAGATACATCTTCCTCTTCCAAGAAGAGATGCACGACATGCAGCAAATGCAAGTGCCCACAGGTACCTGTGGTAAATCTTCAATACATATATAGGAACAACATACCATCTATGGGTAGATGCAAAAATACTTCAGTAAAAGCAGTATCCTGTAGTCAATTTTCAATATGTGAATGAAGATATGTACCTGCTTACAAGCAGCAATAGTGGAGAACCTATGACGCCACTCCATTGGATCTGCAACACTCGTACTAGCGGACAGAAGGCATGCATAAATTCTCAAGTGCAATGTTATGTATTCAAATGGCAATTATTTGCACAACTGAAATATTTCAAAATACCACTGTACGTGCACCGTAGCTTGTATACACATAGGTACACAAAGGGGTATGTCAAATCAATGAAATTCTAAAACACCCGCATGGGCCCCGGCGAGCGTGCTATTGATACACACGTGACGCCTGGGGATGCTATGCGTGTCAAATGGTGAGTCTAAGTCTGAACCGGATCCTCCTATATGGGTAGATAGGAGTCAACACGGTTCGACTATTAAATAAATATCCGGCTGCAATGATGATCGAGATATTTATTTTATACATTCATATTAGGTCTTCAAGGCCTTAAATAAAGAAAACTCACCAATAAAGGTCTGTAACCTATAAAGCCCGATCCTCCTAAGTAAGTAAAAAAGGAGTTGACAAGGTTTAATTATAGAATTACCCCAAACACCCACATGGACCCCGGTGAGCGTGTTATTGGTACACACGTGACATCTAGGGAAGTTGTGTGGGTTAATACGTGAATTCAAGTTCGAACCCGATCATTCTATACAGATCAATAGATGTCGACAAGGTTCAAACCTTTAAACAAATTTACGGTCATGGAAACTAGTGTATTTATTTTAATACATTCATATTAGGTCTTTAAGGCCTATAATTAAGAGAATTCACTAATAAAGACATAAAGCCTACTAAACTTGATCCTCTTAAGCAATTAAATAGGAGTAGACAAGGCTCAAACCAGCAGATAAATATGCGGTCACAAAGTCGACCAGAATATTTATTTTATACATTCATATTAGGCCTTTAACAAAAGAAAATTCACAAACAAAGGCATGAAGCCCGAGGAACCCGATCCTTTATTGACAGCTCAACATAGTCGACAAGGTTTATCCATAAAATATAAATATTATCAAATGAAAATGACCCCAAATACCTCGATGATGGTCGTGTTGAATGTTTATCTTGACCGGAGGGGTTAAAAAGCACTTTCAAATGCCTTCCAAGCTCCACCGAAATACCCACAAAAATCCAAAAATAAAAAAAAAATCCAAAAATCCAAAAATATTTAAAATGGAAATCCAATCATTAATCACTTAAAGCAAAATTCATCCACCCTCCGCAACAGTTTGTCGAGGTGGACAAATTAAAGTTTACTTAAGCTCACATAGAGCTAATGCCTAGTCGAAATATCACTAGGATCCATTCTCAAACAATCTCCTACCAGTAAAGACGTGGTACGTGTCCTCTAACCAGTAGTTTTTCCACCAAATGGCATCACAGGAGAAACAGTTTTGACCCTGGGCCCTCTAAACCGAGGGGCTTTACCACCAAATGACACCACAAAATACCAGTTATGACCAAAGCCAATACGTTCCTTAATGACATCAAATTCTTAAGATATGATCGATAGGGAACAAAGCCCTCTGTTAGCTATGGTTGATTCAAATTTGTCCCCTTAGACAAACATTCACCCCATGTCTACAAGGTCCCCTTGAAGAAACAACCCATGGCTGCCGTCAAGGATCCTTCTGTCAGGTTGGGTCGACTACCTCCTCTGACTAAGTAGACCAGGGACCACGATGGCCTGGGACGACGGAACTATGAGATCTTGATCGGGTCTATCTTCCATTCCCCCACCATCCGCTTTAAGTGCAAGATTGTGCCATTTCAAATTCTAAATATCAATCCTCCAAAATCATCAAATTTCCAAACTTACAAACATTTCCATATTCCCAAGCTCATGCTGCTACTATATGTCAGATAACACGTATTTACTACGTATCTGATTGATGACTAGCCTTAATCGAAAGTTCTCTCTCGTGATCGAGAGGGGTAATTAACTATAGGGGCTTGCGCCTATAGGAAACCAGAACTTAGATCATAAACTCTTCATAAAATGAGGGCAGAATCTCTGGGTAGTGTCTAATCTACAAACCCATTTGCCTTCCAAAATTTACCCTAGAACTTATTCCATTAAAACTCCCTCGCTGAAGAAAAACATTAGCGGGTGAAGGCTGGGGCCTAATTTTCGGAGCCCACACATAAGTAGTTTTTGGGAAAAACGTTGCAGCTTGAGCCTTTCAAGCATGCATCTTGAGTCTTTCGAACATCCTTTAATTTTCATGAGGAAACCATCAGAAAGCTCTTTCATCTAAAAAAAATGCTACGAAGCAAATGCATAGATAACAAAACTCAATTAAATAGAAATATTTCAAACGGAAAAGCCTACTATCCTGCTAGTCAAACTCTCATAATCACTTTCTATCAACAATAATCTTAATTTTAATTTTAATTTAACCTAGATGTACCTGTATAAAATTAAATTAAAATTAAGATTATTGTTGTTTCATAAAACAAGATAAAAGTAAATTCTTGATACATGTAGAAAACTTCTTACACTATATGTAGGATATTCAACCTAGTGAGATTTGGCAATCCATATCTTTCAGAACACTGTTTGAACAAAAGAATCAGGAGGAGCTAATGCTACATAACATTGCAAAAAAAATAGATCACATTCCAGACCTTTTTCTAAACTGTCAAGTAAAAAAATAATGATAATTAAAAAGTTAAAAAGGACCAGAGAAAGCATGTGTCTTAATATCAATTTTCCTTATTAAAAGATTATCGATAAATTAGGGATCTTTATTTTTAATTCTCCCAATAATTACCTTTAAAATGTGAGAGAATGACTCAAGTGATCTCTAACCCGACTCAGTTAAGTCTCCCATCTTAAATCCCTTAGTATAAGTCTAGCCAATTTTCAGAGAACAAATTAGGATTCAGCAAGATTAGAATATTATCAATATTACGTTAATCCTAATCACAAAAAGTAACCACTAAGGGATTATATAGGTTTTAAATGAGATATATCCATCAGTGTCTGCTCATATTTTTGTGTTATCTTTTAAATTTTATTGGTATTGTCCCAAACATATTTTTCGGGAATTTTTTTGTACATACTTCTTTGCCATGAAAATAATTCTGTGAATTCTCCAACAATGTTAAAATTTACCAAAATGCAGACATGGATTTATAATATGGAAAGAAGGAAATAGAACATGGAATCACAACAACAAGCAGTTATTAGTAAAGAAGAAAACAATTTTTGAGAAATCATACAGATCAACATAATAACTATTAGTGTCAAGGTCATGAGAAGATAAAGACCATAAATAGCAACCAAAATACACATTAATAAAACTTATAAGTAAGAAATTGATATGGAATGTGCCATGAATCACACTAATAGGACAACGTAGTTAGTTTCAACGAGAAAAGGAAAAGAACCCATGAATTACCAGCTGACATATAAACTTGATGGGTTAAATTGATTCCAGTGCTGAAAATAATTCAACAAGGTTCAAGATCAATAGGAGAAGCACATCATACTAAACATCCAAATGGAAATAAGGTACTGGAAAATGTTTCAGGAATGGTGCAAGCAGCCCACAAAACCCAATCAGTAAACCTTTGAATGAAATATCATTTTATCTGATAATGTCACGGTGTTAAAGAAACACAATGACCTGTGAGAAAGTGGCAAATAACAATTAAAAAGAACCGAATACGCATACATACCCATAATATCCATCATTAATGTTTTGCTGCGATAACTCTCCAGTTATAGGTATTTCATGCCAATAAGGGCATTCAGCACCTCGAGTACATACTCCACTAGTTAAAAGCCTGAAAAGACTTAAAAAATGATAGATTTAGTAAAAATAAATATATTGGTGTTGTTGTGAATCAACAAACTGGTATGTTGTCTCATTATAAATAGAAAATTCAAAACATCATTCCCCATTCCCTCCAAATCATACAACACTAGTACATGTACCAAAAAAATATTCAGCCAACTGAATAAAATCGAAAGAATGAAATGTGGCGGTCATGTTAATGATGTAAAAGAATTATCAATCAACATGAAGTCAAACTATACTCCAAAGAACTAGTGGCACAAGAATTTAGAAACAATGTTTATGAATTGGTTATTTTATAAGGTTGGTGCTTACACTCATAACTAACTTCAAATTGCAAACTTAGGCTTCATTTGGAATGGCTTTCTTACTGCTTCTTTAGTATAAAAAATTTAGCTGTCCCAAACGAAGTCTTAATTCATAGCATGACAGTGGATTAAACATGAAACCATGGCATCACATGATTCCATGAAGTGTGCCTAAAATTTGATTCCCTCAAAAGTTCCAAACAATTGCACCTATAAGATAAATTTCATTAAAAAGTAAAGCATATCAATGATGGGGACGTTGACTTCATTATTATATGGAGGCCACATGTTTGAATTAAAAAACAGCCTCTTTCAATACAGTATAAGACTATGTATACCATTTCAAACCAAGATAATGCATAGTAGGTGAGAAGAAACCTGCACAGGAAAGTTAAAAAAAAAAGGTAGATGATGAACAGTAAAATGATATTGAAAAGGAATATCTCGATTATCCTTCCGGTGGGCTTTTATAAGCCAATGAGGAATCATTACAAGTCATTATGCTCAGTAAGGTGGAGCACGCTGCAGGTCTGAGCGAATAAACAGAGAGGTGGTTTATGGGCTTTAGCCATGTGGCTTTTGGGTTTCATCATTAGCTTTACATGCCCCTGCAAATTGAGCATCTAGAGAGCTTATGCTTAATTTGTTGCTCAGAGTGATGAATCGAGTGACCGGAAGAGGCTTGGTGAGAATGTCAGCAAGCTTTTCGTCAGATGAAATATGATATACTGCCACGGTTTGTTTTTGAATATGATCACGGATGAAGTGGTGATCTATTTCAATGTGCTTCGTCCGAGCATGGAACACTGGATTGTGAGCAAGAGCTAGCGCCGATAGATTATCACAGAGCATCTGGGTGGGTGATGTGAGACTAATTTGGAAGTCAGAGAGCAGACATCGTAGCCAAATCACATCTGATAGTGCAGAAGAAAGAGCTCTGTATTCAGCTTCTGTGGAGGACTTAGCCACTGTAGTTTGTTTCTTCACACTCCAGGAGACAAGGTTGTGGCCGAGGAAGGTGCAGAAGCCAGAGATGGATTTCCTGTCTGTTGTGTTAGCTGCCCAATCAGCATCGTAGTAAGTGGTGAGTTCTAATGAACCGGAAGTGATGGGAAGCCCAAGTTGTTGAGTACCCTTGATGTATCATATTAAGCGTTTGAGCTTCAGGAAATCGGTGAAGGTAGGATTGTGCATTGATTGGCAGATTACATTAGCCGCAAATGACAGATCAGGTCGAGTAATAGTAAGATAATGCAAGGAACCTGCAAGTTGCCTGTATAGTTTGGGATTGTCAAATGGTTGCAGATTGTGAGCTGCAGAAGAGCCAGAGGCTGTAATTGGAGTGCTAGCAGGTTTGCAGTCTTGAAAACCCGAAGCTAGAAGAATGTCCCTTGCGTAGTGGGATTGATGGAGAAAGGCTCTAGTCTTAGTGTAAGAAATCTGTATCCCGAGGAAGAGATTCGCTTGACCCATTTGTCTGAGATCAAAAGTATCACGTAGACCTTGGAGAAGAATATTGATGGTGGGCATATGATTGCCAGTCAGCAAAAGGTCATCAACATAGATGATGATGTATAGCTGTGTTGTACCATGATTGTAAACCATCATAGAGGGATCGGCACGACTGAAGCAGAACCCGAACTGAATCAGAAAACTAGTTAGTTTGTGAAACCACTGGCGAGGTGCCTATTTAAGACCGTATATAGCCTTGTTGAGTTTGCAAACGTGGTTGGGTTGATTCGGGTCTATGAACCCTGGCGGTTGCAGCATGTAAACGTCTTCCTTGAGATCCCCATGAAGAAAGGCGTTGTTCACATCAAACTGAAATAGTGGCCAGTGGCGTTGTAGAGCTATGATTAGTAGGATTCAGATTGTGGGCATTTTGGCAACAGGACTAAATGTGTCTCGGTAGTTGACACCATATTGTTGAGTGTAGCCTTGAGCCACAAGACGGGCTTTATACCGATCAAGAGTGCTGTCGGGTTTGGTTTTGGTCTTATATATCCACCGACAGCCAAGGATGGGAGCTTTGGGGGGAGGTGAAGTAAGGGACCATGTGTTTTGTTTGTGAAGAGCCTCTATTTCCAGTGACATTGCAGCTCTCCAATGTGGAGATGTAGATGCAATCTTGTAGGTAGACGGGGTGGAAGAGATATCTTCAACTGCGAGAAGATCATAAATTTTCTTGGGTTTTGAGTGTCCCGTTTTGGATCTGGTCTCCATATGATGGGTGGTTATGGGTTGAACAGTAGGGTCGAGAAGAAGAGTGTGAGGAATAGGAGGAGTAGCAAGAGTTGAGGAGGTGTTGGGGAGGGGAGAGTCTGGAATAGGTAACTGGTTAGGAGGTAATGTAGGTGAAGTGGATATGTTTGATGTGGGGATGAGAAGGGATGGAGGAATGTATGTAGTGGTAGTGTGAGGAGACGAGTTTGGAGGAGATCCAGGAGAAGAGAAATGTTGTTCATGGAATTTTACATGTCTAGATATGTAGAGTTTGTTGGTAGGTTGGTGAAAACACCGATAGCCCTTGTGAGAGGGAGAATAGCCCAGGAAAATGCAAGGAAGAAAGCGTGGAGCGAGTTTGTGAGGAGAATAAGGTTGAAGCCAGGGGAAGCAGATTCAGCCGAAGGGTTTTAAATGGTCATAACTAGGAGATCGACCATGAAGAAGGGTGAAAGGAATTTTAGAGTTAAGTGCTGAGGTGGGTAGTCTGTTAATTATGTAATTGGATGTTTGAAGAGCTTCAGCCCAGAAGCGAAAGGGAAGATGAGCAGCGTGCAGAAGCGTACGTGTAGTTTCAATGAGATGGCTGTGTTTACGCTCGGAGATGCCATTTTGTTGTGGGGTATGAGGGCAGCTGAATTGGTGGGATATCCCGTGAGTGAGGAGCAAGTCTTTGAAAGCATGACTGGTATATTCTCCTCTGGCATCGGATCTGAAGGTTTTAATGATGGTATTGAATTGAGTTTTGATCATTTTTAGGAATTGTTGGAATTTTGTTATGGTTTCATTTTTAGAGTGCATTAAATAAAGCCAACAGAAACGAGTAGCATCATCGATAAAGACCACATAATACCGAAAACCATTGATGGATGAAATCGGGGAGGGACCCCAAACATCAGAGTGTATTAATGTAAAGGGTGTAGTTACATGATAAGCATTCCTAGGAAAATTGAGACGGTGGATTTTAGCTACGTTACAAGACGTGCATACAAAACTGAAGGAACTATCTGTAAGAGCTAGAATGGCTTTGGAAAGAACTGCCATCGCATGAGGGTGAGCGTGACCCAAGCGAGCGTGCCAGAGAATAGCGGACGTTGGTGTCGTGTGAAGAGCAGAGGATGTTGCAGTTACGGATGTTTGGAGTGGGTAGATGCCGTTGCGGTTAAGGCCATGATGGAGAGTTGTATTGTCCCGAAGGTCCTTGATGACATAGCCACCGGGATCGAATGAGATAGAGCAATGATTGTCAGATACGAGTTGAGAAATGGAGAGCATATTGTGTGAAAGAGATGGAACATGGAGAAGGTTCGAGAGTTTGAGCTTACGGTTGGTGTCGGGTAGTGGAAGAAGACCAGTGCCGCTGTTCTGTATTGGTAGAGACGAGCCACTCGCAGTTGATATGGTGTCTCCTCCATGGTAGGATACTGGCTGTTGGATATTAACAATGTCAGGGGTAAGGTGAGTAGAGGCCCCGGAGTCCAGTATCCAGTCCGTAGAGTTTGGAGGCTGTGAGTGAGCCATATAAGCCTTGGAGGTATTTATGGGAGTCTCAGCATAAGTGGAGTTATAGCGGTGCCAGCAGGAGAGAGCTAAATGACCGGATTTACCGCAAATTTGACAGGTAGGGCGTGAGGTGCTGCGATTAGTGGAGGTGGCTGTTCTAGGAGGCGTGGACATAGAGATTGAGTTTCCTCCACGACCCCTGTTGTTTCTGGACGCAGAGCTTCTACCTCTTCCACGTGACGTATATAGAGCTTGAATGTCTCCTGTGGAAGTTAGCTCTTGTTGAACCTCTGACTGGAGATTTATCTCCTCGCTGCACAACAAGGAGTATAAGGCTTCAAGAGTAATGGTATGAGGTGAGATGCGTATTGCAGCTTTGAAGGGATTATAGGTAGGAGGCAGTCCCTTCAGGGTGTAAAGCACAATGTCCTCCGTTTCAATGTGTGATCCAGCTGCGGCTATATTGTCGACTAGGGACTTAGTTTGTGCGAGATATTGAGGGATGGTTTGGTCTCGCATTTGAACATTGTGTAGTTTGTTTTTAAGCTGCAGGACCCTTGATCTGTTTGATGGTTGTAGACGGTGCTCCAAGGTTGTCCAGATGTCACGGCAGGTCTTGAGATGAAGTATATAGGGCAATACAGAGGGTGAAATGGTGGCAAATAGCGCAAATATGAGGTTCTGGTCTATCAGTCTCCACAGTTTCTGATCGCTGTGAGAGGTGGGATAAGATTGTTCTCCTGTGATGTATCCTTCGAAGCCGTTGGCAGAGAAGGCTTGGTATATCTACAACCTCCAGATCGCATAGTTCTCAACTGTGAGCTGAGTATGAACTAGAGATTTTAGATTCGACATCAGGAATTTGAGCGGAGCGGGAATGGTGAAGTCAGCAAAAGACGCAGACAGGGTAGAAGAGCTCATTGGCTGAGACGCTGATGTCTGGGTTTGCGAAGATGCTCCCTGTTCCATCCTTTAGAGCTGGTGTTGCGGTAAAGCTTCACAGCTCTGATACCATGAGAAGAAACCTGCACAGGAAAGTTTAAAAAAAAAAGGTAGAGGATGAACAATAAAATGATATTGAAAAGGCATATCTCGATTATCCTTCCGATGGGCTTTTATAAGCCAATGAGGAATCATTACAAGTCATTATGCTCAGTAAGGTGGAGCAGGCTGCAGGTCTGAGCAAATAAACATAGAGGTGGTTTATGGGCTTTAGCCATGTGGCTTTTGGGTTTCATCATTAGCTTTACAGTAGGAACCTCATGTATTAGAATGACTCATGAAAAAGTGTCAGGCAAACACGCTTAAGTGCATTCCACTTCCAAACCATGTATTGAGATAGCTGCTCTTTTAAGGCATTGCGTAGACCCAAACAGGCAGGAAGCTACAAATAAAAGTTGACATAAATATAAAAGACCTAGAGCGACAGTGAAGAAACAGTCAAACGACATAAAAAAAGTATCAACAAAATAGAGAATTTAATGTCAAAGATGATAAGAAAAATAAAATTAATAGACAAAAATGTAGGAGATGATAACTGGCTCAGATTCTAACATACATAACTACATAATGAACAAAAAGAATAGATTTAATAGCCTTACAATAGATAATTTATTGTAAGAAAAAATACGGGTAATTAGGAGCCAAAAGTGTTTATTTCAACTCAAATCATCCATGTTTAGCTCAGTTAGAAGTTATAACTCTAAGTGCAACCAAACATCTTTTAAATCAAGTTTTTGTCAAAATCAAATGTAATTTGATTCAAAGATGGCTCTCTCTTGAATTTAGGAATTACAACATTGTTGGAGGGGAGATTTGTACACAAGATTTTATGAATGCATGAACAATGTCTAAAAAAAGACCTCTAAAACTCAATAAGAAACATGAGCACGATTTATGATTTGGGATCAATAATAGCCATTTACCTCAGTTTTATGTTCAACAAGAGGTTTGATTAAAGATGATTAATCATTATCATCAAGTTAAACAACATCAAGTTCATATGCAAAATTAAATTTTCAAAATAATCATCTTCAGGAATAAACTCCATAAAAGGATAAGATTTTTGCACAATTAGAAAAAACACTGATGCTTGTGCTTCCAGAATTGATGTAGGTTTCTAAGCCTTCAGAGTTTAAGAAATTGGTGCAAAATACATCTATCATTATGAGGAAGTGTCTTTAAAATTATAAAGATTGCATCCATAATCATCTTGTAGTCATCACAACAATATTGATAGTTATCACATACTTTTTTTTTCCTTTATTTATTTATTTATTTATTTATTTAATATTTCTTTACTGTCGATAATTTAATTTAATGATAGACACAATAATAACATGATTCAATGTAATCATAATACATACGCATGATAATCATATTGTTCATCAATAACTCATCTAGCATCCTTAAGTAAAATTTTGACCAATTATGGGACAAACTCATATCAACATCACTTAATATTTGATATCTAAATTATATCCATAATATTGTTGCATTCTTCTAAGCTTCATATAGCAATCTAAGTAGAAAAAAGACATCACAAACCTCAAAAACCCAATTCACAAGAAAATAGAATACTTGAAACAACTTCTATTTAACGAATAACAAGAACAATCACAATCGACAGAAAAATATGCAAAAGTCAATTAAAAAAAATATCAGGGAAGAGATCAACTAAAAAAAGAGGAAAATCAATCTTCTACTTATAGAACTTAGGTTCACTGAAAATAGTTAGGGGGCAGAGGTAGATCTACGGATTTAATGAAACGAGATTGTCAAGATGGAGAACAACAAAAAAGAAATAGAATAGAGGAAAAGTAAACCCTTGATAGGCTTAATTTTCCTAAGAAGCATGTGAAAGGGGCAAAATTTTGTTTCCTTCGTAGCGAGCAACATAAGCGAAGTCAAACAACAATGAAGAAATGGAGAAGAACAAAAGCCAACAACAAAACAGAGCCAGGCTGGGTAAATTTTGGAAGGCAGATGAGTTTGTAGATAAGACACTACCTAGAGATTTTGCCCTCATTTTTGTGAGGACTTTATGATCTAAGTTCTGATTTCCTATAGGCGCAAGCCCCTATAGTTAATTACCCATCCCAATAACGAGAGAGAACTTTCGATTAAGGCTAATCATCAATCAGATATGTAAAGATACGTGTTATCTAGCATATAGTAGTAGCATAGACATTGAGATTTGAAATGTATGGATGTTTGAAAATTTGGGTTGAAATATTTGAAAAGGAATTTATATTTAAAATAAAAATTTCACCATCTTGCACTTAAAGTGGATAGTGGGGGAATTGATGGTGGACCCGATCAAGATCCCATGGTTCCGTCATCCCGGGCCATCGTGGTCCCTGGTCTACTTAGTCAGAGGAGGTAGTCGACCCAACCTAATAGAAGGATCCTTGTCGGCAGCCATGGGTTGCTTCGTCCAAGGGTACCTTGTAGAATTGGGATGGGTATTTTCCTAAGGGGACAAATTTAAATCCACCTTAACTAACAGAGGTCTTTGTGCCCTATCGATCATATCCTATTGATTCATATCTCAGTGATTTGATGCCATGAAGGAAGGAATTGGCTCTGGCAATAACCGATATTTCATGGTGCCATTTGGCGGCAAAACCACTCAGTTCAGAGGGCCCCGGGTCATAACCGCTTATCCTGCGGTGCCATTTGGCGGCAAAATTGCTGGTTAGAGGACACGTACCACGTCCTTACTGGCAGAAGATTGTTTGAGAATGGATCCTAGTGATATTTTTGACTAGGCATTTGTCCCTAAGTGAGCTAAAGTATTTTCATTTTGTTCATCTCGGCAAACTGTTGCGGAGGGTGGATGAATTTTGCTTTAAGTACATTATAGTTGGATTTCAATTTTAAATATTTGGGACTTTTGGAATTTTGAATTTTATGAGTATTTGTGTGAATTTTTGAAAAGCATTTGGAATGGACCCCTCCGGTTGAGATTTGCTTTCAACACGGTTATCATCGGGGTGTTCAGGATCATTTCTCTTTGTTGATTGAACCCTGTCAACTCGACTAAGCTATTGATTGAGGATCAAATTTTTCGTAGGCTTTATGCCTTTGTTAGTGAATTCTACTGATTTTAGACTTTGAAGGCCTAATATTAATGCATTACAACAAATACACTGATCTCCAAAACCGTGTATTTGTTTGAAGGTTGGAACCCTATTAATTCCTATTGATCCATATAGAAGGATCAGGTTTGAACTTGAATTCACTTATCGACCCGCGCAGCATCCCTAGACGTCACATGTGTTCCCATAACATGCTCGTTGGGGCCCTCGCGGGTGTTTGGGGGCATTTTGTAATTAAACCTTGTCTACTCCTTTTTACCTGCCTAGGAGGATCGGTTTTAAATTTAATAATCCACGCAGCATCCCTTAATGTCACGTGTGTAATAATAACACGCTTGCTGGGGCCCTCGCGGGTTTTATGATTTCTTTTACCCTTTTTGGTGTACATATGTGTATACAAGCTATGGTGCACGTGCGAGGGTACTTTGAAAGTATTTGTAGATACCTTATGTCTGCTTGCAAGGATGTTGCGGATTTGGTGGCATGACGTAGCAGCTTCGGAATAGAGTTATTCGCTACTTTATATAGGTAGACTGTCGTGCGCTACTTATTTTCTGTAGGTGTATCGTAGTGCACTAACGAATCTCCTGCTTTTTGGTCGTAGGAGCTTACACTTATTGTGGTCTTTTGGCATTCTGCTTTTATATGACATTTAGTACATATGATGAGTCCTCCGTGATGGTTTGTACATAGTTACATTTGCTACAATTTGACCATCTTTGTTTGTGAAAAATTACTGCATTTGATAAGCACTAGATTGTTATTGATTGTATGAGAGTTATAGCACTCATTAATTATCACTGGTCAACACTCATAGGCTTGTTGTGTCTATATGTAAGTTAACATTGATCATCAGGTGAATCGCATTCATCGCCAACTCTTCCCTACCTATTGATTGACAAATTTTTGCATCGCTCACATGCATTTTAATATCTATTTGCACTCTGATGTCAACTACGAGAATGTTATAATATTCTTGCTATAATAATCTTACAAATGTCCATCATGAATCTTCTAGCATTGTAAGTATAAATGTTTGTTGTAATTCTTCTAATGTCATTGGTGGAATGAGATATAGGAATCATAAGTTTCTCATTTCCCTTAGAAGTAGCTCATAGCTTGCATGATGGATTTGCTCATCGATATATGCTCACAATCAAACATATACCCTTGTAACTATCCCAATAAATTGCAGGAGTTTCGGCATTATTTGTGAGTGAATGATGGTTATAAGTTCTTTATTCATCACGAGCTTCGTGTTCAATTGCTGCTTGCATTTTATCAAGATTTTCATTGTTCTATCAATAACATCTTTATCTTGTGCATGATATAATGTTTTGCAAACATACTTCAAGTTATGTTGAATTCCACAAGTCCTTTATTTGGTTGTTGATGCTTATTTGAACAATTCAAAGTCTGGCTCAACTCGGATGCTTCATTCAGATCCAAGTTCTTTAGAATTCATATTCTTTGGTTTAAGCTTAAGCTTCTAAGTTTAGCTCTAGCTCAACGTGCAAGGTCAAATTGAAATTAGAACTTCTTACATTAAATTCATTTGAGTTCAAATTCTTCTTTCATTTTGTTTGAATTTGAGTCCATGTCATTTATTATTTGCATTCATGCAAAGTTCCTTGTAGTCCAAGGCAAATCCAAGTTCGAATCCAGTTCAACATCATATGCTCATGCTTGATTTAAGTTTGATTTTACATTCAAAACATGATTAATTGAGGCTCAATTTTGAGTTAAGTTCTTTGTGGTCTTCTTGAGTTCAAACTCAATTCAAATTCAAGTTCCACTATTCAGTTCAAGTTCTAACTCAGATTGTCGTCACTTGCTCCGATTGTAAGTCTTTTGTAAGTGTTCAAGTCTTCTTTTTTACTTCATTTGATTCAAGTTTACATTCATTCATATTTGAGTTCATAAGTCCTACCATCCTTTGAGTTCAATCAAGTCCAGGTCCCAAATTGTTCATAGTCCTTGTCTTATTTCAGACAAAATTTCGGTAACCTCCTAGCGTCTCCCCCGTTTAGGGGAAAAAACCAAGAGGCCGCCTACCTACCACATCAATAAAGACGTGCATGATTGGTGTTTTTGAGACACCGCGATGGTGATTTTTTTTTATTTTTTCATCCACCACGCCAATAAAGGAGTGCATGGTGCATGGGGTTTTAAAAAAAGCATTTTTTGAAAAAAGCAGTTTTTGACGGAACCCATTTAAAAAGACAGTTTTCTTTACTCCCGCTCAGGGGTACTTATGAGTGACCCTGCCTCTCCGTAGGTGCCGCACCAGGGTCCCATCCCACCACGCACAATAAAGGAGTGCATGAGCAATTTTTTTGTCTGCCGCGAACATTGAAGTAGGATTTTTAGGGGGATTACCTGCCTCGTCATAAGCATCGGAGCAAACTTCCTCCCACCATGCTAATAAAACTGTGCATAAGTGGTTATTTGCCCTGTTGCAAATGCCGAGGGCGGATTCTCGGAGTTTTAGTGTTTATAATGGCTATACATTGGCTTTCCGTTGAGGTGACGGCGGTACGTACGTAAGTCGATAGAAGAAAAAAGGAGGGGAGAGAAGCATATATAATTTATTATTAATTCCAAAATAATTATAATTAGTTATATTTAATTTATAATTGTTTATATTTAATTCATGGTTAATTATAAATTAAGTGTACTTAATTTATAATTAATTTATATTTAATTATATTTAATGTATAATTAATAACACTTAATTTAGAAATTAATTATAAATTAGTTAAGTAATTTATAATTAATTTATTAACTATAATTATTTTTAATTAATTAATCATAATTAAATATAATTAATTAAAAAAATTATTTATAGCTTATTAAAATTATTTAAAATAATTAGTTATAATTAATTTTAATTATAACTAACACACATTAAATAATTTTAATAAATTATAATTAATAATAATTAAATTATGATTAATTAGTATTTATTCTAATTATAATTAATCAAATTAATTATAATTAATTTTAAAAAATTATAATTATAACTTATCTCTCTCCCTCTCCCTCTTGATTAGGTAAGTTTACGGGATTTGGCCAAAGAAGCGCACGAAGGGGGGAATTACCTTCACTACATGTGAGCTCCTGTTGTTGCTTCCAATTAAAATGTTGTAACTTCCGAAACAACAGGATGGGAATGGCACCAAGGGAGGTAGAGACGTCGGATGGGCTAGGCTCCAAACGGGTAGGTGCTCTCTCCTCTCTCTATCTCTCTGTCTCTCTCTCTCTAGCTTGGCGGCTCAGTGAAGTTTGGATGGTGCGGAGAGATCGGGATTAGGTTGACAGATTGGGGATGTTGGGCAGAGCTTCTGTCGGGTGGAAGAGGAGTTACAATTTGGGGGATTTGTGAAGATCTGCTTGAGGTATCGGAAGAGCTTGCGATGAGGCAGAGAGATGGATGCGGGAACCCTTTGTAATGAGAACTTTTCTTTCATTTTATAGATGCGAAGGGAAGAAGATCGGGGCGGACTTCAAGAAGAAATCATGAGATGCGATTTAAACGACGTCGATCTATATGAGGTAAGCGGGTTTTATGCACAATTTTGGCGATTACATGGATTTATTTTCTTGATTTTGATTTTCTCTTTTGACTTTGATTTTAATCTTGATGTTGAGGTCAATAAATGCCCCCCCAATAAATATGGAATGTGTCTAGAGCGAACCATATTTGTTGTATGCTGATTGACCCTATGGATCTCTAGATATTTGTTCTAGATGTCACACTAGGGCTTTCATTAAGTGGATCTCCAAGAATTTACTTGGATGTCACTCTAAGATTTTCTTTCTCCATAGATCTCTTAGATATATCAATAGATGATTGAGATACTAATTTCTTTTGCCCTGTGTTTTATGCTACGAACATTTATGGAGAATTACCTAATTTATCTTTATTGACTTGTCAGGTGATTTTTGTACCTTCGGCCCCATGATTTTTTGCTTTGGTGGGCTTGTTGAAGGAGTAGATGTCGGTGACCTAAACCTTTAGGTTTATATTAGGTCGGTGGCAAGAAGTCATCGGTCCAAAGCTTTGTGCGCAGCGGACTTGTTGATGATGGAATCCTCATAGTTCAGCTATGGGCTTTGTATGAACTTTGGGATAATTTTCTTCGGTCCTTTGCTTTGTCTTTGGCGAACTTGTTGAAGAAAAGTTCCTTCTATCCTCGCTTTGTGCTTTATGGATTTGTTTAAGGATATACAGGTTCTGGATTCAATTGATAGTACCGAAAGTAGGTAGTATTTTGATCCTTAACCACTTGAGAAGACTTTAATCTGAGTCACTTGAGTTCATCAGATCATGAGAGCTACAATTTGACAGCTCTTCATTCTCTGGTTGCTGAGATAGGGGTTCCTCCATTACAGCCTTTCTTATGGCTTGTTGAGTAGATGGAGCTGCTAGTGAACCGGCCATATTTGGGCGTGTTGGATCCGACCTCTTACACCCATTCGGGCTTCAGACTTGGGCTATGGGAAATGCGCATCCTAATGTTGATTTTACTGAAGTTGGTAGATTTTGAGTCATTTTTTGTGGTTAAAGATTTTGAGCCTACGAGCATTTGTTGGTTGTTCAAGACTCATCCTTCCATTGGAACTTTGATTCTTGAGTCATTAAGGAGAATTTGGTAGATTACAATCACTTGAACTTATCGAGTCAAATTGGCCTTCATTCTTCCTATAGTCCCTACTAAAGGGTTGACCAAGTGGGAGTTTTGCTACTACGTCCTTTCTTATGGCGTGTTGAGTAGATGGAGCTGCCAGTGATCTGATCATATTTGGGCGTATTGGATCTGACCTTTAACACCCATTCAAACCTTAAGCTTCAGGCTGTTGAAAGACTTCAAGCTCTTTTGGCTCAATTTGTTGGAGTGTGTAGCCACAAACATCTCTTTCTTGACTTTTGAACCTCAGTTTCTTGGAGAAGGTGGTGTCTCTAACTTTTGAAAGATCACCTGTATATACTTTAAAAAAGAAGTTTTTATATTCTTTAGCACAAAAGAACATTTGCATTGATAATTTTAAATATTTATTTGGGGATCTCGGCATGCAGTGGGATGTCGTTCATAATAAATATTTAAAATGCCCCTATCTCGCAGGAACATTTTGGATAGGCTTTGTATCTTTGAGATTTTAAATATTCATTCGGGGATCTCGGCATGCAGCGCGATGTCAATCCGAATAAATATTTGAAATGACTCCAATCTAATGGGGGATTTTGAAATGCATTCTTCCTATACAAGAGAATTTAAAAAAAATAAAATTTAAGCATGCTATGATAAATGTGTAAATAATACTTTGATCATTATAAAGTACATTAGACATGATATTTTCATGCATGATATTTCTTTAAATGTCAGCCATTTAAAGGTGGCATAGGCCTCTGGCCATTCAGATCGATCAACTGATATGATCGTCCTTGGTACACCTTCTCGATGAAGAAGGGGCCTTCCCAGTTAGATACGAACTTGCCACCAATTCTTCGGTGTGGGATGATTGGTCTTCTCAGCACCAGGACCAATTCCTCTTCTTGAAATGCACGAGGGCGCATCATTCGATCAAAGGATTTTGCCATCATTCCTCAATAAATTTCTAGGTTTTGCTGAGCTTGTAACCTAAGTTCATCAAGTGCATCGAGCTCTTCTATTCTAAGGCGAGCATTTTGCTCTTGAGTGAGATCATTCTGAATTGCTACCCAAAGTGACGGAAGTTCAATCTCCAATGGTAATACGGCTTCAGAACCAAACACTAAAGAGTAAAAAGTGACTTTGGTTGGCATTTTATATGTTATACGGTATGCCCACATTGCTTCTTCCATCTTTGTATGCCACTCTCTTTTATTCTTGGTGAGGATCTTCTTCAATAATTTTACCAGTGTCTTATTGAAGGCCTCTGCCAAGCCATTTGCCCTTGTATTGTATATGGATGAATACCGCAATCAATTTTATGTCGATCAACAAACTTATAGATTTTTATACTTTTAAATGTGGTACCATTGTTTGAAATTATGCAGCGTGGCACACCAAATATGTAGATGACATTGTGGGTAAATATATTTATCACATGCACGAATGTGACCTCTCTAAATGGAGCCGCCTCTGCCCACTTGGAGAAGTAGTCTGTTGCTGCCAAAATAAAATGGTGTCCCGCTGATGATGGCAGATCTATTGGCCCGATATTATCAGTACCGCAGCATTCAAATGGCAATGATGTTATTGTTGGGTGTAAAGGATTTGGAGGATAATGTATAACATCACTGTGAATCTAACATTCATGGCACCTCTTAGCATGGTCAATGCAATCTCTGACCATAGTTGGTCAATAATAACTCATTCTCTTTATTTTAGCAGTCATCTTAGGACCTAACTGATGTGCTCCACAAAGTCCTTCGTGGACTTCTACTACCACTTTATCAGCTTCCTTGGTCCCTAGGCATCTTAGCCACATTTGTTTAAAAGCTCATTTATATAACATGTTATTGAGAAATACATACCTTAACTCCGTTTTTTGGATTTGTGTAGCCATAGGCTTTTTTTTTGGAGTTTATTTTCTTTAAAGTAGTCAATGAATAGATGCCTCCAATCATTTTTGACTTCAATATCTAAATAATTCCACCACGATTCTGAAGCTTGACTAGCTTTATATTTCTTAGCCACATGATATTCTTCTGGATAATTTTCCATAACGATCTGATGAAGGGGTTGAGGGTCAATTGGGATTTCATCATGCTGACTTGAATCAGGTACTTCTGCCCTCGGGAACTATAATAGGACGGGCTCCAAGACCCTATGAGTGTGAACTTCAATGAATATAGGCCTCTCCTTATTGATATTTGTCATTTCTTTGGCTAATTTTGCTAAATAATTTACTTTAGCATTCTATCCTCAAGGAACTCAAGCTATTTCAACATTTGATACTTGCTTCAGAAGCTTGAGGGCCAACCGGTGGTAATGGGCCAATTCAACTTTATCAACCTTATAAATATCGAGGACCTGATTTATTACAAGCTGAGAATCACCAAAGATTTAGAGATGTTGGATTCTAACATCAATCGCAATCTCCAGGCCTCCTAAAAGAGCTTCGTACTCAACTTTGTTGTTGGTACGAGGTTCAGTCAAACTGAATGAAAATCTCATTATGCCTCCCTCAGGTGCTATAAAAATGAGGTCGATACCAGCACGGGCCCTTGCAATATTTGGAGGTCGGGCAGGTTTAATCGAGGATGCCCCATCAAAATATATCTCCCAAAATGGTAGTTTTTATTCTCCTCAACCAATAAGATCTGCTCATCGGGCAAATTATCGATTAGTGGGGAATCTACCGGGATAGGATGTGCTGCTAAGAAGTCTGCTAACACCTGCCCTTTTACTGCCTTTTATGGCATGTATGTGATGTCAAATTGTAGGAGAAGTACTGTCCACCTGGCTAAATGACATGTCAACGTTGGTCTTCTCATCAAGAACTTTAGCGAATCGATCTTTTATATTAGCATGATTTTGTGGGATAGCATGTAATGATGAAGCTTTTGAACTACAAAAATCAGTGACAGGCAATGCTTTTCAATTGGAGAATACCTCACTTCTGTTTCGATTAATATCCAACTGATATAATAGAGTGCATTCTCCTTTCCTTCTTCATTATATTGGGCCAATAGTGCTCCGAGCGACTCTTCTAGCACTGCTGTATATAGTATAAGAGGCTTCCCCGGAATTAGCGCTGCTAGAATGGGAGGATTTAACAAGTATTTCTTGATACTATCAAATGCTTCCTGACATTCTTCATCCCATTTGAAGCGGACGTGTTTCTTCATTAGTTTTGAAAATGGTTGGCACCTACCCGATAGATTTGATATGAATCTCTGAATGAAAGCTAGTTGTCCTTGCAGCGAGCGAAGCTATCCAAGGTTCTTTGGAGTTGGTATCTCCACAATTTCTTTAATTTTGTTGGGGTCAATCTCAATTCCCTGATGACAAATAACATACCCCAGAAACTTGCCAGAGGAGACCCTGAAAGCGCACTTGAGGGGACTCATCTTTATATCATACTTTTTGATCCTTTGAACTACAATTCTGAGATCTTTTAAGTGATCTTTTTGGCCAAGGCTTTTGACAACAAGATCATCTACATAACACTCGACCTTCTGATGTATCAAATCATCAAATATGTGAGTCATCGCCCACTGGTAGGTGGCACTAGCATTCTTCAGGCTAAAGGGCATGACTGTGTTGCAAAAAATGCCGATGGGTGTCCTGAATGATCTGTGCTTTTCATCTTCAGGTGCCATTTTGATTTGATTGTAGCCTGATGATCTATCCATAAAGGAGAATATATCATAGTTGGAAGTGTTTTCCACTAGTAGTTCTGATACAGGGAGTGGAAAGTCATCTTTTGGGCAAGCCTTATTGAGGTCCCAGAAGTCGATGCATATATAAATCTTCCTGTTCTTCTTCTTCTTCACTGGGATGATATTTGTGATCCAATCGGCATATTTTTTTCTTCTCGTATGAAGACTGCCTCTATGAGTTTCTTCATTTTTGCAATCAACTGTTCTTCAATCTCCAATCTCATTCTCCTTGGTGCTTGTTTGATAGGTGTTGCTTCTGATTTGATGGCCAATCTACGAACTGCCACATCAGGGGATAAGCCGGCATCTCAGCATATGTCCAGGAAAAGCAGCCCCTGAATTCACAAAAAGTTGCTCTATTTCTTCTATTTGTTCCTTGGGTAGGAGAGAATTAATGAAGGTTGGGCGAGGATCCTCCTCAGTACCCAAGTTGTCTTTTTTTATCTCAACCATAGTGGCGGCCTATCCACCATTTTTAAACTCTTATGGTACAGGTTTGGCTTCTATAGGTTGCTCATCATAATCATCAACTTTGTACTACTTCTCAGCACCACCATCCTTGGATTCAATTTCTATGCATGTGATAGCTCAGTAAGTCTCTTTCTAGAGAAATTTTTTCTTGATGAATCTGATACCTTTATATGCATCTATATCCTTCCGTCGTAATGGACGTGGATTCCTTCTATACCAGAGGCCCAAGTTTGTACAAAGTTGTTGTTTGGTAGTAGGAATATTGATTTGCTTTCATAGCTTTTTTTTTTTTTATATTTTTGGTATTGAACCTAGGTAGCCTTGCAGGAAATAATTTTTTAGAATCAAGGTACATACAGCACCAGTCATTATTCTCCTCTTCTCTCATTCCTACTGATTATAATACATTTTTGGGTGTAGTCCCTTTCTTAAGAGGAGGCAGGATACGAGTGGAGAGTTCTTCAATCTTATGCACCTCACATGGGATAATTTCCTTAAAGTGTTGTAGGGGATACTATCTGAGATTGACAGGCTGTCTATTCTTCTGGAGAACACACTTTGTACTGTGTTCATGTAGATAGAATCGTAGTCATAATCATCATTTGAAAATTCAACCTCCCTACTCCATTCATCTGTTGACTTGCATACTCTTTGGGATTTTATAGGGGTGATATCATCTTCATCTGTGTCACTCTCAAGGTGAGGTACGTATTTCTTTTCTTTGGGAATGGTTAGTGCCTTGGGAAGAGTTGGCGTTGCCTTCTTTCTTCCCATTTTCTTCTTCTTACCTTCCCGTTCAGGTCGCTTTGTAATCTTTGAGTTTGATTCTTTAGCTTTGAGAGAGCTCAAAGATTTTTTCTTCTTTGGCATGAAGTACTGTGCGTCTTCATAAGCTATGTCTTCATGTACTATAAAAGGCTGAATGTCACCAGAGATCTTGAATTCTTTTTCATCTCTGAGATATTTCATACACTTGTGTAATGTTGACGAGACAACACCATATTCATGCAATCAGGGATGACTTAGTAGTGCTTTGAATGAAGTGTCTACATCAATCACATAGAATTTAACTTATGTGTGAAACTCTCTAAATACAAGAGAGAGCATGAATGATCCAAGAGTTTTTTGCCCTTTCTCATTGAAACCATGCACCATCAACTTATCTAACCCGAGGTGTCCACATCAAGGCAGAGGGATCTCAGTTCTTTCAAGCTTATCAGATTTATGGAGGATCTTGGATAAACCAGAATTCGACTGATGATCAGCTTATTGCTCTCTGCAGTAATATACAGAGGATAATTATGGTCTGCAGTTCCAAGCATCATGTGTTCTTCGGAGAAGGTAATGAACAGCTCTTTACGAGCTTGTAGAACCTCAGTCAAATTACGCTCAGCAAAATATGCCTCATACCTTTCAGGGTCTTTGAGAGCCTGAATCAAAGTTTCCCGAAGGTCTTTGGACATTATTAAAGCATCATATATGCTGAGTTGTGCCGAAATTTTCTTTAAATGGGATAAGATATTATAATCTATTCCCTCAGTTGAGACATCTTTCTTCTTGGTGTCCCTAGGATAATGTCTTCATTGAAAACTATCTCCTTTCCCTTATCTTTATTAGAAACTTATTTCTTTGGCAGAGATGGAAATATCTTGCCACTTCTCAACTGCACATGGGTGACCTCCTCTGGCTCAGACTCATTTAACGGTACATTTTCTTCTGAATCGGCCATTATTACATCGAGGGAGTCATCTGTTGATTCAGAGTCACCACCCAGGTTTATATATCCCATCTGCGATGCTATGTCAGGGTCTGACCCATCTTCCTTTAAAAAATATAAGTCCTCTTCTAAGCTATAGTCCATTGATGTTACCATCAGATAGGACCCAGAAGCAACTTCTTCAGTATATAGTACCACTGAGATGACCCGACATACATCTGTGGGAAGGTAATTTTCATTTTCTTCTTTAACTTCATCTATTTTAAGCTTTGCCATTTAGTAAGTGAGTTTGATAGGTTGCCTCACAGTTTAATAATATTCTTTTAAACTGTCGATAACTCTCTGAGTTACAGTCTTTTTCTCTTTAGGTTTCTTCAGTTTCATCTTCTTCTTGGAAAATTTCACCTTCCAAACTTTGAAGTGCCTACTTGGTTGGAAAATTGTTTAGAGGAAGACGCTTGTACTATAAGTAGAGCTTTCAAATTTAGCACTGGTTCAGTAGGAGATTTCCACTTCACCCCCAAAACTCCTTTGAGTTGCTTCAACATCTTCACAATTTTCTTACAGACTGTAGTTTCCCACTGTTCTTTTTATATTGGCTTCTTTTTATATCTTCTTTCTTCAGTCGGGGGTACGGAAAAGGACGTGACAACCCGAATTGATTCTTTCCTAGGGTGCGTCAATACATTATATGACACCGTGAGTTCCCCCTTTTGATATTTTCTTTTAAGCCAATCCTTTAAAACATAACAATCTTTAATAGGATGGCTGACTACCCGATGATATGGGAAATAGTTTGGGTCACTAGTGTGCTTCAACTCTTCGGGCCTCTTGCATTAAGGCAGTTATAAACTCGCCTTCAACACCTGTTAAAATAATTTGGCAACACTCTCCCTCTTGAATGAATATTCTTTATTTATTTTATCTTTGAGAGATTGGAACGTTTTATCACCAGTTCCTATTGCCTGTCTCGGGTGTACTCCTCCACCTTGGAAGGTTCGTGGCCTATCATTTCCCCCTAGTATGAGCTTTGGTTGGGGGTTAGGGTTGTAGGCCTATTTGGGCTTTCTTCATTCTACATTGGTTGCTTGCCTTTGTCTATGTTATAAATTACATGCTTTTCTTTATTGGTTCTAGAGAAGAACGTAGAGTCAGCCTCACCCCTTCTAGCACCCGGGCATTAGCCTTCTTGGGCTTATCAGAGTGATTTTCTAATCTAAACAAGTTCAGTTTCTCAAACTTGGCCACTCTGTTTAGTAAGTCTTGGAATGTGCTGATTGTAGCCATGCACAGGAAGGGTTGCATCTTGTCATCAATTTTGCCCATTAACAATTGTATATCATGCTCTTCTTCAAGCTGTTGCTCATATTTCATGCTCAAATTTTGCCAGCGAGTGATATATTTCATCACCGACTCTTCTCTTTTTCTCTTCTCTATAGTGAGGTCAGTGATCGTGATCTTCTCAGTTGCACTAGCGAATCTCTTCACGAACATCATTTCCAATTTTGCGAAAGTCTTCACAGAATCATTTGGCAGTTCAGCATACCATTTGAAAGCCGTTATTGTTAAACTACAAGCAAACTATCAGAAGAGTAGGGCGCGTTTCCACTTATATTCCCGCAGGTGGCTTTAAATTGTGCCAAGTGCTGTCGAGGATTTTTGTTACCATAAAAAATGTTGAATTTTGGTACTGAGTATCCTTTTGGATATGGTATTTGGTCATATTCAGCAAGTTATGGACGACCCTTGCCCACTAGTTTCTCCGCTTGATCAATAGCTATGATGACCTTAATCTTCTCAGTTATAATTCCTTCAAACTGTGCATCAGTCACAGGCTCAGATTTACTTACAATGTTCTGTGGAGTGAGTTGGCGGGTAATGTTATTGACTTCATTATAGCCTTCAAGAACTCGTCGTACTCCTAAAACTTGAGGTATTTGAAAGTTTTGAGGATCAGTAGGAGGATTAGGGATGACACCAACATCAGCATTTCTCTGCATCATCTGCATCATTGCCCCCATTTGAGCCATCATTTCAGTCATCTTCTCATTTAACTGAGAGATTTCTCCATCTTTGGCTCTCATTTGTCACCGTATTTCAGCAAGTGTGACATTTTTGGCATCAGAAGGATTCTCATCTACTTCCTCAACTTCTTCTTCTCCTTGGGAATGGCCACTTCTGTTAGTGGAAGACCCATCTCTACAACAATGACGGTATACTTGCCTTGGTGGAAGTTTCCAATGCTCTTCATCTTCATCATCATCATAATCGGCCCCATCATCAATGCCTATATGTGTCACCATATAGACAACTTTCATGTCCAGAGTGTATTTATTTCTTACATTTCTTTTTCTAAATTTTCATTTATATGTTCTTCGATATTTTCCTCTATAAATTCATCAATATTTTCCTCAACATTCTCTTCAATATTTTCTTCCCCTTCAATGTATTCTTTTCCTTCTATATTTTCTTCTTCTTCTTCTATGTTTTCTTTTAGTACTCGAATCTCTGAGCGATGATGCCACTCGATCTCTGGTTCTTGGTTAGGCAAGGAGACTTCTTCAACCACCGAACTGCGAGCAAAGTTGGTTTCTTTTTTTGGAGGGGATAACAAGCGACGGGATCCCCTGGAGGATTCTCCAAGGTCTCTACTGTCGAGAGGAGTGTCATTATGGGTCCTTTTTGGGGTCCATTTTTGACGTTGTTTGTAGACTAGGGCGGATCTCCAGGAAGCATCACCGGATGTCACGCCCATATCAGTTCTTCTTTCTCTTATATCTTCATCATTTCTTCGAGGCTTGGCCTCCAGACTTATTTTCCTTTCCACTAGAACCTTTCGACGGCGGATCCCAGAATATATGGTCCAGGTGTCACGCCCCGATGTTCACCGTACGGGATATACTTTCTTTTTCTTCTTTCTGCAGTAAAGGACAAGCTCTCCCTTGGTGGGGTTCTTCTGTTCTTGATCACCAAAGGCCGTTGGAGCTTCTTCTTCTTCAGCCCTTTCTCCTTTACAGTATTCAGGACCCGATAGGCCCGGGCTGAGAGAGTTTCAAGTTCCTTTTTCTTTGGAGGAGCTGGGACTTCAGGTCGTTGATCCTTAAAAGATTTCTTTAGCTCACCAGTAAGGCTATTTCTTTTGACCAACTTCAGATTTGCAAACCCATTATGGGTTGGAATGTTAGCTTCAGACTCTTGGGCTGGCAGGTTGGAGGGATGGGTTAGCACTAGTTGCTGCTAAGCTCAGAGATCAGCATTTATCTTCCTTCTCTGCCTCCTTGTAGGCCTTCCTCCATATGAGGAGGCTTCAGCATTATATTTTCCAGGTGCAGATAACCCGATTGACAGGGGTGTGGTGTTTGTAGTCACTACAGAGACTCTTCCACCATTCATAATTCTCCTGGTGATCAGGGCTTCAGGCTGTGATAGCCTCTCAAATACTAAAATCTTCCTATAAGGATTTTTGATAGTAGGTCCTTGTGCTGGCAGATGCACATGATAGGTAATGTTTTCAGTAGAATGGGGCCTCCTGACAGGCCTCTCAACATTCCTGTTATTTTCAGGAATGGTGGTAGTCTTTGTAACTATAGCAAGGAAGTCAATGCTATCAAATTGGATAGTAGCTTCAGCATTTCCAAATTCAATAACAGCATTTGCCAGCTGAATTCTGGCTCCTCATCCCAGCTGGATGGTCATCGGGGTATTATGTAGATCCATCTGCATAAATGAAAGGTACGGGTTAGTAATCAGAATCTTATACATCACCCCACACTTTCATTGCATAATACACAAAAATAAAAGTAGATAACATTATCGAGCAATTCAAATAATATAAATCTAAAATACTGCTAAATAAGTTATCTCAATGAAACCTTTCTTATTTTTTTTAATGATCATTTTTAGGATACTTAAAATTTTAAGTACACAACGATATGGATGCTAGTATAGTACTGAGACGACTAACTAAAGATGGAAAGAGAAACCAATCCCTAGCGGAGTCGCCAGAAATCTATGGGCTCCAAAAATTTGGCCCGACCTCCCCACCGCGCTGATGATTTGCTTTTTATATTTGGCAAGGGGAGTTTTAACGAAATAAGTTTTGGGGTAAATTTTGAAAGGCAGATGGGTTTGTAGATAAGACACTAACCAGAGATTTCGCCCTCATTTTTGTGAAGACTTTATGATCTGAGTTCTGGTTTCCTATATGCGCAAGCCCCTATAATTAATTACTCCTCCCGATAACGAGAGAAAACTTTCGATTAAGGATAGTCATCAATCAGATATGTAAAGATAGATTTTATCTATCATGTAATAGTGGCATAGACATTGAGATTTGAAATGTATGAATGTTTGAAAATTTGGGTTGAAATATTTGAAAAGGGGTTGATATTTAAAATAGAAATTTCACCATCTTGCACTTAAAGTAGATGCTAGGGGAATGGATGATGGACCCGATCAAGATCCCATAATTTTATCATCCCGGGCCATCGTGGTCCCTGGTCTACTTAGTCAGAGGAGGTAGTTGACCCAATTGGACAGAAGGATCCATGTCGGCAACCATGGGTTGTTCGTCTATGGGTACCTTATAAACCTAGGATATGTATTTTCCTAAGGGGACAAATTTAAATCCACCTTAACTAACAGAGGGCTTTGTGCCCTATCGATCATATCCTATTGATTCATATCTCAAGGATTTGATGCTAGTAAGGAATGTATTGGTTTTGGCCATAACTGGTATTTCGTGGTGCCATTTGGTGGAAAAACCATTTTGTTTAGAGGGCCCCATGTCATAACCGTTTATCCTATAGTGTCATTTGGTGGCAAAACTATCAGTTAGAGGACACGTATCATGTCCTTACTGGTAGAAGATTGTTTGATAATGGATCCTAGTGATATTTTTGACTAGATATTTGGCTCTAAGTGAGCTAAAGTATTTTCAATTTGTTCACCTCAGCAAACTATTGTGGAGGGTGGATGAATTTTGCTTTAAGTGCTTTATAGTAGGATTTCAATTTTAAATATTTTAGATTTTGAGATTTCTAGAATTTTGGCTTTTATGGGTATTTGTGTGGATTTTTGAAAAGAATTTGGTATGGACCCCTCCGGTTGAGATTTGCGTTCAACACGGTCAACATCAGGGTGTTCTGAAAGTTCGTTAGGGATGTTAAGCCCTATTGAACTGGCCCAAGCTAACCAAGAGGGGGGGGGGGTGAAATGGTATTTTAAAAAATTCTTTTCACAAAGAAGTAAAGTCACATAAACCAAAATCACACCACAAGAAAAATAAGTACGGAAATTAAAGTGCGGAAGCAAGAAACAAGAACACATAAATTTATAGTGGTTCAATCAACTCGTAATACGTCCACTCCCCGGAGGTGCCCTTCGAGTATTGCACTAAAATCGTGACTCTCCTTTATCCCCCACAGCTAGGCGGAGAAGCCTATACAAAGAACTTCTTTTTGCCACCCCGACAAGGCAGAGAACCTATATCCTTTTATTTTCTCCTGAAGCTGGCAGAGAATCACTATCAGTTGTTGAATCCTTACATCTACCGACCCTTTTACGGATGAGAAACTCTAGACGAAGGAGAAGCAGAGCAATCCTTGAAGCAACCCTTGTGAATCCCCTCACAAGCTCCCCTTCACAAGATCCTCTCTCTCTCTCTCTCTCTCTCTCTCTCTCTCTCTCTCTCTCTCTCTCTCTCTCTCTCTCTCCTCAAGGTCTTCTCAGGTCAAGGCAACAGCAAAAGATGTTCAAAAACGTTGAACAAGAGCTCTTAAGTAGAAGAGCTTCAAAGGAGCTCATTAATTGCAAGTTGCCGACTATATCATCCAGGACGATATTGACATCGTCCTGTCCGATTAGTATAAATCCCATGAGATTGGCCAGGGCATCGCCCTGAATGCAAATTGGATGATTGAAAATTTTCTTGATCGTACTGGACGATATCACGATCATCTAGGCTGATTAGTTCAAATCAGAAGAAAATCATCCAGAGCGTCGCCTTAAATTTGTGCTGGCCGATTTTAATCGTCCAGAAGTAACTAAGGGTTTTTGAATAGATCGTCCTGGCCGATCCTGTAATCATCTAGGACGATGTGATCGTATCAATCATCCTTAATTACTTCATTGATTTGTCTGATTAATTAAGGCATAATTATGAATATCGTCCAGACCGATCGAATATCGTCCAGGCCGATCGAAGATCGTCCTGGTCGATTTCCAAAAATACAGAATACCTTAATTGTTTATGATGAAAATTTCTTTCTTTTTTGATCCTATCGTCTTGGCCGATACACGTATCGTACAGGCCGATTTGCTAATGATGGCTGCCTTAATTAAGAACCCCTGATTGGATTTTCTGTTTTAAGCCAGATCGTCTAGGACTATATAAATATCGTCCTGGCCGATTTGAGTAAAAACAAAAATTCTAAGTCTCTTAAGTGTGTGTGTGTGTGTAGGGTTACTTTGCATTAGTCACATCAAAGATTACAATTGACTCAAGAGGGAAAAATAAAATTACAGACAGACTCAACCCTAATCTACCCCATCTTAAGCTGGCTCCATTTTTCTGTCCGATCTTTTGATTCCTGAAAAGTCAGTAGTAGAAGATAGTCCAAGTCAAGTAAGAGTGTTTTCCAATCTTCAAAATATAGTTCATAGACTTGAATTTATAACAATCTCCCCCTTTTTGATAATGGCAAAACACTACGTGATTGATGAAATTTATAAAACAGTTGTGTGGTGGTGCAAGACACATCCTAAAACTACTCCCCCTTTTGACATCTCAAAAAGGAGGGAACCAAGAACAGAAGCAAACCACAATAACACTTTTTTTTTTTCAAGGAATGAAGATGATGTAGTATTCCATGTGATTGATTTTAAAAACTTGTGATTTAATGAGTTAAAAACATCAATAATCCAAAGAACGGTAGAATATCCGATCATGATTACCTTTAGCTCAGACTTTCTCTTAGTGTAGAATTGTCTTTTGAAATCAATGATCTAACTCAAAAAATCAATTAGATATGAGTAACAAGAATCCATTCATTACTTGGTTTAAGTAAAAATATCTTATAGAATAATGAATCAAAGTAAATTTGTCACAATCTCAAAACAATTAAAATCAAGCCTTTGATACATGAAAACTTCTAAGTTTTTAAAGGATTTGAAAAGAGAGAGGAGCTTGCTTTTTAGTGGGCTCATTTTATGCCTCTTATCAATTGATTGGTGCTTGTGCACATCTTTTGCTTTTTGATATACAATTTTTCAATTTGGCGTCATTGCGCATCTTTTGTTGGCATCATTAGCCAATGTTTTTTTTTTTGCAAGTTCCATTCTTTTTTACAACTCTTAAAAAGTTCTTAGTTGTGAGTGTATCTTCTAGATATTAGAGAATAGGGACTTTCTCTCTAATATAGAGAAGAACTGTCCACAAAATAGAATCAATTAACCAATGGCAAGATTAAAGAGGAATCTTGATGTGACAAAAAGACTTTAAACTTTATAAATACAAGATAGATTTGCTTAAGCGAGCTTAGAAAAGATCTAAATTTCATACACAATTTTTAATTTGAAATAGATTTTTGATTAGAAAAGAAAACTATCCCACTAAAATAGGTTAGAGAAGGAGACACAATCAATGAAATATTTTTACCATCTAACAGATTACGAGATGTAAAACATTTACTACAAATTCTCAAAAAACAAAGACAAGGCATACAATATCATATCAGTGATGATTTTTGAAAGCTAAAAAGCAATAAAAAGAAAGCAAGCCAAATCAAAAAAAAAAATAAAAAGAAAAGAAAACAATGTGCAAAAAGGAAAAACAATTAAAAAACCAAATAGAGCAAATAGAATATCAAGACTTTCTCTTAGTGTAGAATTGTCTTTTGAATTCAATGATCTAACTCAAAAAATCAATTGGATATGAGGAACAAGAATCTATTCATTACTTGGTTTAAGTAAAAATATCTTATAGAATAATGAATCAAAGTAAAATTTTCACAATCTCAAAACAATCAAAATCAAGCCTTTGATACATGAAAACTTCTAAGTTTTTAAAGGATTTGAAAAGAGAGAGGAGCTTGCTTTTTAGTGGGCTCATTTTATGCCTCTTATCAATTGATTGGTGCTTGTGCACATCTTTTGCTTTTTGATATATAATTTTTCAATTTGGCGTCATTGCGCATCTTT
This sequence comes from Dendrobium huoshanense, assembly GCA_016618105.1. Lineage (NCBI taxonomy): Eukaryota > Viridiplantae > Streptophyta > Magnoliopsida > Asparagales > Orchidaceae > Dendrobium > Dendrobium huoshanense. The sequence continues at coordinate 34,391,244 of CM028342.1, read as the reverse complement.
TGTTGGCATCATTAGCCAATGTTTTTTTTTTTTTTGCAAGTTCCATTCTTTTTTACAACTCTTAAAAAGTTCTTAGTTGTGAGTGTATCTTCTAGATATTAGAGAATAGGGACTTTCTCTCTAATATAGAGAAGAACTGTCCACAAAATAGAATCAATTAACCAATGGCAAGATTAACGAGGAATCTTGATGTGACAAAAAGACTTTAAGCTTTATAAATACAAGATAGATTTGCTTAAGCGAGCTTAGAAAGGATCTAAATTTCATACACAATTTTTAATTTGAAATAGATTTTTGATTAGAAAAGAAAACTATCCCACTAAAATAGGTTAGAGAATGAGACACAAACAATGAAATATTTTTTCCATCTAACAGATTAAGAGATGTAAAACATTTACTACAAATTCTCAAAAAACAAAGACAAGGCATACAATATCATATCAATGATGATTTTTGAAAGCTAAAAAGCAATAAAAAGAAAGCAAGCCAAATCAAAAAAAAAAAAAAAAAGAAAAGAAAACAAAGTGCAAAAATGAAAAACAATTAAAAAACCAAATAGAGAAAATAGAAGATCAAGACTTTCTCTTAGTGTAGAATTGTCTTTTGAAATCAATGATCTAACTCAAAAAATCAATTGGATATGAGGAAAAAGAATCCATTCATTACTTGGTTTAAGTAAAAATATCTTATAGAATAATGAATCAAAGTAAATTTGTCACAATCTCAAAACAATCAAAATCAAGCCTTTGATACATGAAAACTTCTAAGTTTTTAAAGGATTTGAAAAGAGAGAGGAGCTTGCTTTTTAGTGGGCTCATTTTATGCCTCTTATCAATTGATTGGTGCTTGTGCACATCTTTTGCTTTTTGATATATAATTTTTCAATTTGGCGTCATTGCGCATCTTTTGTTGGCATCATTGGCCAATATTTTTTTTTATTTTTGCAAGCTCCATTATTTTTTACAACTCTTAAAAAGTTCTTAGTTGTGAGTGTATCTTCTAGATATTAGAGAATAGAGACTCTCTCTCTAACATAGAGAAGAACTGTCCACAAAATAGAATCAATTAACCAATGGCAAGATTAACGAAGAATCTTGATGTGACAAAAAGACTTTAGGCATTATAAATACAAGATAGATTTGCTTAAGCGAGTTTAGAAAGGATCTAAATTTCATACACAATTTTTAATTTGAAATAAATTTTTGATTAGAAAAGAAAACTATCCCACTAAAATAGGTTAGAGAAGGAGACACAATCAATGAAATATTCTTACCATCTAACAGTTTAAGAGATGTAAAACATTTACTACAAATTTTCAAAAAATAAAGACAAGGCATACAATATCATATCAGTGATGATTTTTGAAAGCTAAAAAGCAATAAAAAGAAAGCAAGCCAAATCAAAAAAAAAAAAAAAAAAAGAAAACAAAGTGCAAAAAGGAAAAACAATTAAAAAACCAAATAGAGCAAATAGAAGATCAAGTTTATGCAGTTATGTCGATCACACTCAATCTAGTCCTTAAAGAGCTGAAAGTGTCGAAGGCCAGTGGTTTAGTAAAGATGTCAGCCAAATGATTTTCAGTTATCACATGATGTAACTCAATGTCTCCCTTAGTCACATGGTCTCTAATGAAGTGATGCCTAATGTCAATGTGCTTAGTCCTTGAATGTTGGATAGGATTCTTAGATATGCATATGACACTACTGTTGTCACAAAATATTCAGATGGTGCCTATAGGTAATCCTAAATCCAATACCTATTGTTTCAACAGAAGGACTTGGGCCACACAACTTCTAAGAGCAATGTACTCAGCTTCAGTAGTGGAAAGTGCAATAGAATTTTGCTTCCCACTAGACCATGAGACCAAAGATTGTCCTATGAATTGACAAGTTCCTGAAGTACTTTTTCTATCCACCTTGCATTCTGTAAAATCAGAGTCAGAGAAACCAATAATCTCAAAAGAAGTGTTATGTCTTGGGTACCAAATCCCTAAGCCTTGGGTCCCCAAAAGGTATCTAAAAATTCTCTTAACTGCAGTCAGGTGGGACTCCTTAGGATCAGTTTGAAATCTAGCACAAAGACAAACACTAAACATAATATCAGGTCAGCTCGCAGTCAAGTAAAGTAAAGATCCAATCATGCCTCTATACTTCTTTTGATCAACAGACTTACCACTTGAGTCCTTATCCAATAGAGCACTAGAAGTCATGGGAGTGTTAATTGGCTTAGCTTTGTCCATCTCATACTTCTTCAAAATATCCTTTATGTATTTTGTTTGGTTTAAAAATGTTTCATCCTCTAATTATTTAATGCTAAACCCTAAAAAGTAGGACAACTCTCCCATCAAACTCATCTCAAACTCTCTACTCATAATTTTAGAAAATTCATCACATAATTTCTTATTAGAAGATCGAAAGAGTCATCCACATAAATCTGAACAATGAGTAAATCATCTCCAACTCTCCTAAGAAAAAGGGTGGTGTCAACGCTCCCCTTGACAAACTCTCTTTCTGGTAAGAATGTGCTAAGCCTCTCATACCAAGCTCTTGGTGTCGGCTTTAACCCATACAAAGCCTTTTTTAATTTAAAAACATGATTTAGAAATTGGGAACTCTCAAAACCTGGAGGTTGTTCTACAAACACATCTTCTTTTATTTCCCCATTTAAAAAGGCACTCTTAACATCCATTTGATAAAGCTTAAATCCTTTATAATAGGCAAAGGCTAATAGCACTCTAATGGCTTCCAATTTAGCTACAGGGGCAAAGGTCTCTTCAAAGTCTATCCCTTCTATTTGGTTATACCCCTTAGCTACCATTTTTTTTTTTGTTCCTAACCACCACTCCTGAATCATTCACTTTGTTCTTAAAGATCCACTTTTTCCCAACTACGCTTTGTCCCTTAGGTCTTTCTACAAGCTCCCAAACTTCATTTCTAACAAATTGGTTCAATTCCTCCTGCATTGCAAAAATCCAAAACTCATCAGTAAGGGCTTGGTTTATGTTGGTGGGTTCAGTCATTGAGATAAAGGCAGAGTGGTTCACCTCCTTCCTAAGTTCATGTCTAGTCTTAACTCCATTAGAAGGGTCTCCTAAGATCAAATCCTTGGGGTGACTTGTAGAATATCTCCAATCTCTAGGTAAGGTATGAGAAGGTCCAACCTTTTCCTCTAGATCTAAATTTTCTACTCCTTGGGTGACATCTCCTACTCCTTCTATGTTGTGGAGACCTACTTCCTTCCCCAAATTTTCTATTCCACTAGTAATCTCTCCAATATCATCATCATCCTCAACTCCATGTTTCTTAGGATCAGACTCATCAAATACTATATGGGTAGTCTCTTCCACCATCAAAGTTCTTTTGTTAAACACCCTAAAAGACTTCCCAACACTAGAATATCCCAAGAACACTCCTTCATCAAATTTAGGATCAAATTTTTCCAAGTGAGACTTCCCATTATTGTGAATGAAAACCTTATAACCAAAGACATGAAGATGGGAAAGATTGGGTGTCCTACGCTTAAGGATCTCATAGGGTGTCTTTTCTAATTTGGCTCTAATGTTTACCCTATTCAACACATAACAAGCTGTGTTAACTGCTTCTGCCCAAAAATATTTTGGAAGTGAATACTTAGCAAGCATGGCTCTAGCGGCTTCCACCAAGGTTCGGTTCTTTCTTTCAGCTACCCCGTTCTGCTGAGGAGTCCTAGGAGCTGAGAAGTTGTGGCTAATCCTCTTGTCCTCACAAAAATCACTATTGATGATCAAGATCTCACAACCTAGCTTTTTTTGAATCCAAGTAGAAAATGTTTTAAACTCCTCAAAAGACTCATTTTTATGTGAAAGAAATCTAGTCCAAGTGAACCTCGTGTAGTCATCAACAATCACAAATCCATAGACTTTCCCTCCCAAGTTGGCAGTGCCAATGGGTCCAAACAAATCCATGTAAAGGACTTATAAAGGTCTAGGGGTGCTAATGTCCTTAATGGGGTGAAAGGTGGAGTGGACTTGCTTTCCTAGTTGACAGGCATCACAAAGGTGGTCTTTTGAAAACTTGAGTTTGGAGACACCTCTAACTAGGTCTTTTTGGGTCACTTTCCTAAGGGTTTTCATACTTGCATGACAAAGTCTTCGGTGCCATAACATGAATCAAGAATCACTATTTTTAAGCAAAATGAAGCAGCACATTCAATGTTATTTAAATTAAGCATGTAGACGTTGTTGATCCTCTTTCCCTGCAAAATAGTGTTGTTACTTAAACTTACAATACATGAATTTGTAAAGAATTGCACGATGAAGCCTTTGTCACAGAGTTGACTGATGCTGAACAAGTTATGCTTCAATCAATCTACAAGAAAAACATTTTCAATCATAAGGTTCTTGGAATTACCAATTATACCTGTGCCTACCACCTTCTTGGTGGTGTTGTCTCTAAGAGTAACCTTGCCTCCAGTCCTGGACTCTAGTACAACAAACTGATTGGCATCATCAGTCATATGTCGAGAGCATCCACTGTCCAGGTACCACATACTCTCAGGAGGCCTTTTGTGAGAGCCCTCCTACAAAATTATCAAATGTTAGATTTAGGAACCTAAGCAGGTTTGGGTTCCTTCTTATGAAGAGTAGAATGCAATGCATGTGTGATATGCTGTGAATCATGCACCTTGGGCTTCCACACCCAATATGTACTATAGTGAACAGTGCAAGTGTGTGAGATGTGTCATAGCATGCCCCTTCAAAAACATCTAACTCCAGGAAAAGGGTTTCTTAAATGGTTTGAGTTATAGTGCCTCTTCCTAGGTTTTGGCTTTTGATAAAAAGTAGGTGTCATCCTAGTTTTCTTGCATGTATCTAATTCATTTTGAATCTTCAAATTTGTGCTTTTTAAGACCTCATTCTCAATCCTCAAACTCTTCTCCATCTCTTTAGACTTCTTGAAATCAGATTCAAGTGATGTGTGTGAAACTTTTAATGCATCATGCTTTTCAACTAATTCATAATGATTTTTATTTAACTCATCAAATTCATCAAGTAAAGTCATATGATTTGAATCAATTGTTTGATGGTCTTTAGTCAAAATTTCATGCTCTTTTTGTAGGTTCAAGAATTCTAATTTCAAGCTAGCATGTGTTTTCTTTAATTTCCTATATGATGCATGAATTTTTTCTGAAACTTCAAGAAGGTGATTCTAGGAAAGTTCACATACCTCATCTTGATCAAGATTATCGTCTGCCATAAAGCACAATTTTGATGTCTCATCTTCTAGTTTCGTCTCCGATGAGTCCGATGCAGAATCCGCCCAAAATGCTTTTTGTACTCTCATATTGTCCTTTCTTTGCTTAGGTTTATCCTCACCCTTTCCTTTGCTTGAGTGATCTTTAAGTGTAGGGCAATCAATTCTCACGTGTCCTGGTTTCCTGCTTGCATAATAAACAAAATCAAAAGATCCTTTAGAATATTTATGATCCTTAACTTTTCTACAATGATGCTTTTTCTTCTTCCATAGAAATCTTTTGAATTGCCTTGAGATGAAGGAAACTTCATCGCTCTCAGACCCTGAAGAGTAAGAGTCAGATTTGTGTGCCTTCAGTGCCACCGTTTTCTCTTTCTTTTTCTCACCTGCATCAAGATTTCTTTGATTCACCCCTTGCTCGTAAGTAATGAGTGAGCCAAGTAAGTTGTCAATCGAATACGTGTTCAAATCCTTAGATTCAGTTATAGCAGTAATTTATGCATCCAAAGATGAAGGCAAGCATCGTAAAATCTTGTTTACTTTTTCAAAGTTTGAAAGTTCTCTTCCTAATGCATGCAGTGAAGTAACTATCTGAGTAAACCTAGTATACATGTTAGAAACATATTCTGATGTTTTCATACGAAAAAGTTCATAGTCATGCAAGAGAATATTCAAACGAGATTGTTTTACTTCATTGGTTCCTTCATAAGTGATACACAATTTATCCCAAATTTCTTTACCAGTTTTGTAAGTGGAGACACGCATGTAATCCTCAGACTTTAAAGCACAGAAAAAATAGTTCAAACATTTTGCATTCAATTGAGCTAAATCTCTTTCATCAAATGTCCATTGAGTAAAAGCAACTTCTATTTTAGCACCATTAATTTCATGAGAAGGTGGAGAATAACCTTCTTTAATAAGCATCCACATGCGATAATCAGTTGATTGTAAAAATGTTGACATGCGGGTTTTCCAGAAAATAAAAGGTAAGTTGTCAAACAAGGGAGGTCGTGTAATTGAATAACCTTCAGTAGTGTTTTGATTCCCAAAGTTAGCCATGGATCAGATTCAAAAGCTTTTAAAAACTTATTTTATGAAAGAAGCTCTGATACCACTTGAAAGTTTGTTAGGGATGTTAAGCCCTATAGAACTGGCCAAAGCTAACCAAGAGGGGGGGGGGGGGGTGAATTTGTATTTTAAAAAATTCTTTTCATAAAGAAGTAAAATCATATAAACCAAAATCACACAACAAGAAAAATAAGTGTGGAAATTAAAGTGCGGAAGCAAGAAACAAGAACACAGAAATTTATAGTGGTTCGGTCAACTCGACCTACGTCCACTCCCCGGAGGCACCCTCCGAGTATTGCACTACAATCGTGACTCTCCTTTAGCCCCCACAGCTAGGCGGAGAAGTCTTTACAAAGAACCTCTTTTTGCCACCCCGGTAAGGAAAAGAACCTATCTACTTTTGCTTCCTCCTAAAGCTGGCAGAGAACCACTATCAGTTGCTGAATCCTTACCTCTACCGACCCTTTCACGGACGAAAAACTCTAGAAGAAGGAGATGCAGAGTGACCCTTGTGAACCCCCTCACAAGATCCCCCTCATAAGATCCTCTCTCTCATACGATTGAAAATTAGCTTGATCGTCCCAGACGATATCACGATCGTCCAGGCCAATCAGTTCAAATTAGAGGAAAATCGTTCAGAGCATCGCCCTGAATTAGTGCTGGCCGATATTAATCATCCAGAAGTAACTAAGGGTTTTTGAATAGATCATCCTGGCCGATCCTGCAATCATCCAGGATGATGTGATCGTATTAATCATCCTTAATTACTTTCTTGATTTGTCTGATTATTTAAGACATAATTGTGAATATCATCCAGGCCGATCGAAGATTGTCCTGGCTGATTTCCAAAAATACAAAATACCTTAATTGTTTATGGAGGCAATTTTTTTTTGTTTTGATCCTATCGTCCTGACTTATACACGTATCATCCAGGTCGATTTGCTAATGAAGGCTGCCTTAATTAAGAACCCCTGATTTGATTTTCTATTTTAAGCTAGAGCGTCCAGGATGATGTAAATATCGTCCTGGCTGATTTGAGTAAAAATAGAAATTCTAAGTCTCTCAAGTGTGTGTATAGGGTTACTTTGCATTAGTCACATCAAAGATTACAATTGACTTAAGAGGGAAAAAATAAAATTACAGATTGACTCAACCCTAATCTACCCCATCTTGAACTGGCTCCATTTTTTGGTCTGATCTTTTGATTCCTGAAAAGTCAGTAGTAGAAGACAGTCCAAGTCAAGTAAGAGTGTTTTCCAATCATCAAAACATAGTTCATATACCTGAATTTGCAACATGTTCAGGATCATTTCTCTTTGTTGATTGAACCCTGTCAACTCGACCAAGCTATTGATCGAGGATTAGGTTTTTTGTAGGCTTTATACTTTTGTTAGTGAATTCTATTGATTTTAGGCTTTGAAGGCCTAATATGAATGCATTAAAAAAATACACCGATCGCAACAATCGTGTATTTATTTGAAGGTTTGAACCCTATCGATTTTTAGTGATCCTATAGAAAGATCGAGTTTGAACTTAAATTCACTTATCGACCCGCGCAACATCCCTAGATGTCACTTGTGTTCCCACAACATGCACGCCGGTGCCCATGTGGGTGTTTGGAGACATTTTTTAATTAAACCATGTCTACACCGTTTTACTTGCCAAGGAGGATCGGGTTTAAATTTAATAACCCGCGTAGCATCCCTAGATGTCACGTGTGTAATAATAACACGCTTGCCGGGGCCTTTGCAGGTTTTATGATTGCTTTTACCCCTTTTGGTGTACCTATGTGTATACAAGCTACGGTGTGTTGCAAATCTATTTTTCATGTCTTATGTTTTGATGATTGACAAACACTGCTTTTCTTGGACAGCTTGTTGCTTCTAACTTTTCAGGAATCGACGATCGGACAATCAAAAAGAAGCCAAGTTCAGGAATGCGTAGGTTTAGGGTTGAGTCAGTCTGTACTTTTGTTTTTTACTTTTTGAGTCCTCTTGTAATAGTCAAAAAGACTGATGCTTTGTAACCCTTCACACACACACTTGAGAGAATTAGAAATTCTATTTTTACTCATATCGGCCAGGACGATATCTTTGATCGGCCTGGACGATCAGCTTAAAACAGAAAGTCTAATTAAGGATTCTTGATTAAGGTAGCCAACGTTAACCGATCGTCCTGGACGATACGTGTATCGGCCAGGACGATAAGCTCAAAACAGAAAGAAGTAGCCGCCATAGACAAGTATGGTATAGTGTATCTTTAAATTATCGGCCAGGACGATCCTCGTATCGGCCTGGACGATATTAACAAATTATGCCATAATTGTTCAGGAAATCAAGGAAGTAATTAAGGATGATTGATACGATCATATCGTCCTGGACGATCGCAGGATCGGCCCGGACGATCTAGTCAAAAACCTTAAGTTACTTCAGGACGATCAATATCGGCCAGCCCGTATTCAGGGCTATTGTCAGGACGATTTTCCTCTGATTTGAACTGATCGGCCAGGACGATCGTGAGATCGGCCTGGACGATCAAGCTAATTTTCAATCGTCCAGTTGTGCATTCAGGGCTATGCTCTGGCCGATCTTCATTAATTTATACTGATCGGCCAGGCCGATGTCCAGATCGGCCTGGACGATATTGTCGGCAACTTGCAATTAATGAGCTCTTTTGAAGCTCTTCTATTTAAAGAGCTCTTGTTCAACGTTTTTAAAGACCTTTGGCTGTTGCCTTGACCTAAGAAGACCTTGAGGAGAGAAAGAGAGAGAGAAGAGAGAGAGAGGATCTTGTGAGGGGGAGCTTGTGAGGGGTTTCACAAGGGTTGCTTCAAGGATCTCTCTGCGTCGTCTTCGTCTAGAGTTTCTCGTCCGTGGAAGGGTCGGTAGAGGTAAGGAGTTGTGCTTTTGGTTCTGGTTCTCTGCCAGCTTCAGGAGGAAGCAGAAGGAGATAGGTTCTCTGCCTTGCCGGGGTGGCAAAAAGGAGATTCTTGTGAGGGTTTCTCCACCTAGCCGTGGGGGCTAAAGGAGAGTCACTTTTTGTTTAGTGCAATACTTGGAGGGTGCCTCCAAGGAGTGGACGTAGGTCGAGTCGACCGAACCACTATAAATCTCTGTGTTTCTTTTCTTGCTTCCGCACGTTTAATTCCGCATAATTTTCGTGGTGTGATTTGGTTTATGTGACTTTATTTCTTTGTTTTAAAGAGAAGTTTTTAAAATACCAATTCACCCCCCCTCTTGGTTAGTTTGGGACTAAGTTCATAGGGCTTAACATCCCCATCGAACTTTCAAGTGGTATCAGAGCCCGTTTTGAAAATTAAAGTTTAAAAACTTTTTGAATTTGATCCATGTCTAACTTTGGGAATCGCAACACTACGGAAGGGTATTCTATTACCCGACCTCCTCTGTTCGATAACCTACCTTTTGCTTTCTGGAAAACTCGCATGTCAACTTTTTTACAATCTACTGATTATCGCATGTGGATGCTTATTCAAGAAGGTTATTCTCCACCTTCTCGTGAAATTAACGGTTTTAAAACTGAAGTTGCTTTTACCGAATGGACTTTTGATGAACGAGATTTAGCCCAATTGAATGCGAAATGTTTGAATTGCTTTTTCTGTGCTCTAAAATCTGAGGACTACATGCGTGTTTCAACTTGCAAAACTGGTAAAGAAATTTGGGATAAATTGTGCATTACTTATGAAGGCACTAATGAAGTTAAACAATCCCGTTTAAACATTCTCTTGCATGACTACGAACTTTTTCGTATGAAACCTCATGAATCGATTTCTGACATGTACACTAGGTTTACTCAGATTGCTACCTCATTGCATGCACTAGGAAAAGAACTCTCGAACTATGAAAAAGTTAACAAAATTCTGAGATGCTTGCCTTCATCCTATGATGCAAAAATTACTGCAATTACTGAATCTAAAGATTTAAACACCTATTCTATTGATAACTTGCTTGGCTCACTCATTGCTTACGAGCAAGGGGTGAATCAAAGAAATCTTGATGCAGGTGAGAAGAAAAAGGAGAAAACAATTGCATTGAAGGCACACAAATCGGATTCTGAATCTTCCGGGTCTGAAAGCGATGGAGTTGCCTTCATCACAAGGCAATTCAAAAGCTTTCTAAGGAAGAAACAAAAGCATCATCAAAGTTGGAGAAAAGGTAAAGATCATAAACATACTAAAGGATCTTCTGATGTTGTTTGTTTTGAATGTAGGAAACCTGGACATGTAAGATCTGATTGTCCTACACTTCAAAATCAATCGAGCAAAGGAAAAGGTGATGAGAAAGCAAAGTCTAGGAAGGACAAAAAGAAAAACCAAAGAAGCTTTTGGGCAGAATCTGGTACTGATTCTTCTGAGACTGAACCAGAGGAAGAAACTACAAACTTGTGTTTCATGGGAAAAGATCAAGTGATCAAGAAGAGGTATGTGAACTTTCATATGATCAACTTCTTGAAGTTTCAGAAAAAATTCATGCATCATATAGAAATTAAAGAAAACTCATGCTAGCTTGAAATTAGAACTTTTAAATCTACAAAAAGAGCATGAAATTTTGATTAAGGACCATCAAACAATTGATTCAAATCACATGACTTTACTTGATGAATTTGATGAATTAAATAAAAATCATGGTAAGTTAGTTGAAGAGCATGATGCATTGAAAATATCACACATATCTCTTGAATCTGATTTTAAGAAGTCAAAAGAAATAGAAAAAAATTTGAGGATTGAAAATGAAATTTTAGAAAACACAAACTTGAAGATTCAAAGTGATTTAGAAGCATGTAAGAAATCTAGGATGAATTCTACTATTAATCAATTGCCAAAACCTAGAGAGAGGCATTATAACTCAAATCACTTAAGAAATCCCTTTCCTGGAGTTAGATGTTTTTCTTGTGGCATGCTAGGACATATCTCACATACTTGTACAATTCATCATAGTTCACATTGGGTATGGAGACCTAAGGTACAAGATCCACATCATACCACACATGCATTGCATTCTTCTCTTCATAAGAAGGAACCCAAACCTGCTTGGGTTCCTAAAACTAACATTTGATAATTTTGCAGGAAGCCTCTCACAAAAGACATCGTGAGAGTATGTGGTACCTGGACAGTGGATGCTCTCGACATATGACTGGTGATGCTAGCCAGTTTGTTGTACTAGAATCCAGGACTGGAGGCAAGGTTACTCTTGGAGACAACACCACCAGGAAGGTGGTAGGAGCAGGTATAATTGGTAATTCCAAGAACCTTATGATTGAAAATGTTTTGCTTGTAGATGGATTGAAGCACAACTTGCTCAGCATCAGTCAATTCTGTGACAAAGGCTTCATCGTACAATTCTTCACAAATTCATGCATTGTAAGTTTAAGCAACAACACCATTTTGCAGGGAAAGAGGGTAAACAACGTCTATATGCTTGATTTAAATAGCATTGAATGTGCTGCTTCTTTTGCTTAAAAACTGTCATTGATGATTCTTGGTTGTGGCACAGGAGGCTTTGTCATGCAAGTATGAAAACCCTTAGGAAAGTGACCCAAAAGGACCTAGTTAGAGGTGTCCCCAAACTTAAGTTTACAAAAGACCACCTTTGTGATGCCTGTCAACTAGGAAAGCAAATTCACTCCTCTTTTCACCCCATAAAGGACATTAGCACCTCTAGACCTTTAGAAGTCCTTCACATGGATTTGTTTGGACCCATTAGCATAGCAAGTTTGGGAGGGAAAGTCTATAGTTTTGTGATTGTTGATGACTACTCGAGGTTCACTTGGACTAGATTTCTTTCTCATAAAAATGAGTCTTTTGAGGAGTTTAAAACTTTTTCTACTTGGATTCAGAAGAAGCTAGGATGTGAGATTTTGACCATCCATAGTGATCATGGGGGAGAGTTTGAAAATGAAAGATTTGGAGATTTTTGTGAGGAGAAGGGGATTAGCCACAATTTTTCAGCTCCTAGGACTCCTCAACAGAATGGAGTAGCTGAAAGAAAGAACCGGACCTTGGTGGAAGCCGCTAGAGCCATGCTTGCTGAGTATTCACTTCCAAAATACTTTTGGGCTGAAGCGGTTAACACAGCTTGTTATGTGTTGAATAGGGTGAATGTTAGAGTCAAATTATAAAAGACACCCTATGAGATCCTTAAGGGTAGAACACCAAATCTTTCCCACCTTCATGTCTTTGGTTGTAAGGTTTTCATTCACAACAATGGAAGTCTCACTTAGGAAAATTTGATCCTAAATCTGATGAAGGAGTATTCTTGGGATATTCTAGTGTTGGGAAATCTTTTAGAGTGTTTAACAAAAGAACCTTGATGGTGGAAGAAACAACCCATATAGTTTTTGATGAGTCTGATCATAAGAAACATGGAATAGAAGATGATGATGTTGGAGAGATTACAAGTGGAGTAGAAAAATTGGAAAAGGGAAGTGAGCACCTAAGTAATGAAGGAGTAGAAGGAGTCACCCAAGGATTAGAAACTTTTGATGAAAGGGGAGAAACTTCACACACTTTGCCTAAAGATTGGAGATACTCTACTAGTCACCCCAAGGATTTGATCTTAGGAGACCTTTCTAGTGGAGTTAAGACTAGACATGGACTTAGGAAGGAGGTGAACCACTCTGCCTTTATCTCTATGACTGAACCCACCACCATTAACCAAGCCCTCTCTGATGAGTTTTGGATGTTAGCAATGCAAGAAGAGTTGAATCAATTTGTTAGGAATGATGTTTGGGAACTTGTGGAAAGACCTAAGGGACAAAGTGTAGTTGGAACAAAGTGGGTATTTAAGAACAAAGTAAATGATTCAGGAGTGGTGGTGAGGAATAAAGCAAGATTAGTGGCTAAGGGGTACAATCAAATAGAAGGGATAGACTTTGAGGAGACTTTTGCCCCTGTAGCTAGATTGGAAGCCATTAGAGTGCTATTAGCCTTTGCTTGTTATAAAGGATTTAAGCTTTTTCAAATGGATGTCAAGAGTGCCTTTTTAAATGGGGAGATAAAAGAAGATGTGTTTGTAGAACAACCTCCAGGTTTTGAGAGTTCTCAATTTCCAAATCATGTGTTTAAATTAAAAAAGGCTTTGTATGGTTTAAAACAAGCACCTAGAGCTTGGTATGAGAGGCTTAGCACATTCTTACTAGAGAGGAAGTTTGTAAAGGGGAGCGTAGACACCACCCTTTTTTTTAAAAAAGTTGGAGATGATTTACTCATTGTTCAGATTTATGTTGATGATATACTCTTTGGATCTTCAAATAAAAATTTGTGTGATGACTTTTCTAAAACAATGAGTAGAGAGTTTGAAATGAGTTTAATGGGAGAATTGTCTTACTTCTTGGGGTTTAGCATAAAACAATTGGAAGATGGCACTTTTCTAAATCAAACAAAATACATAAAAGACATTTTGAAGAAATATGAGATGGACAAAGCCAAGCCAATTAACACTCCCATGACTTCTAGTGCTCCGTTGGATAAGGACCCAAGTGGTAAGTCTGTTGATCAGAAGAAGTATAGAGGCATGATTGGATCTTTACTTTACTTGACTGCAAGCCGACCTGACATTATGTTTAGTGTTTGTCTTTGTGCTAGGTTTCAAGCCGACCCTAAGGAATCCCACATGACTGCTATTAAAGGATTTTTAGATACCTTTTGGGGACACAAGGATTAGGGATTTGGTACCCTAGACATAGCTCTTCTTTTGAGATTATTGGTTTTTCTGACTCTGATTTTGCAGGATGCAAGGTGGATAGAAAGAGCACCTCTGGAACTTGTCAATTCATTGGACAATCCTTGGTCTCTTGGTCTAGTAGAAAGCAAAATTCTGTTGCACTTTCCACTGCTGAAGCTGAATATATTGCTCTTGGAAGTTGTGTGGCCCAAGTTCTTTGGTTGAAACAACAGGTATTGGATCTAGGAGTACATGTAAGCACCATCTCAATTTTTTGTGACAACACTAGTGCCATATGCATCTCTAAAAATCCTATCCAACATTCAAGAACTAAACACATTGACATTAGGCATCACTTTATTAGAGATCATGTGACTAAGGGAGACATTGAGTTACACCATGTGACAACTGAAAACCAACTGGCAGACATCTTTACTAAACCACTGGCCTTCGACACTTTCAGCTCTTTAAGGACCAGATTGGGTGTGATTGACATAAATGCATGAAAACATTCTTTTTCTTTCTTGTATTCTTTTTTGTTGTCTTCTTTTTTTTCTTTTCATGTACCTTAGTTTTAGATCTTCACTGATATGATATCTCTTGTCTTGTCTTTAACAATTTGTAGTTAATATGTTTTCATCCACTTAATCCCTAGATAGTATGAATATCTTGTGATTGTGTCTCTTTACCTAACTTAGTATTAGTGGCATAGTTTTCTTTTCTAATCAAAAGTCTATCTCAAAATAAAAGATTGCTTATGAAACTAAGATTCTTTCTAAAGCTTGCTTAAGCAAATCTATCTTATATTTACAATGATTAAAAGTTTTTTTATCACCTCATGATCCCTCGTTACTCTTGTCTTCAATTATTAATCCTGCTTGTGGTAATTCTTCCCTATGTTAGAGAGAGAGCTCCTATTCTCTAATATCTGAGAAGATATATTTACAACTAAGTTTTTTTAAAAGAGTCTAAAAGGGAATCTAGCTTGCAAAAATAAAAAATTTTGGCCAATGATGCCAACAAAATAAGCGCAAAGACGCCAAAAAATTGAAAAATCTATAAAAGGATGCGCAAAGCGCCACAACATTGACAAGAGGCATAAAATGAGCCCACTCAAAAGCAAGCTATTCTCTCTTTTTATATCTTTTAGAACTTAGAAGTTTTGATTCTCAAAGGCTTGATCTCGATTATCATTGTGACAAATCTACCTCATTGTTTTATGGAGATATTTTCCTTATGCCAAGTGGTGGGTAGATTCTTTTTCTCATATCCAATTAATTATTTGAGTTAGGTTATTGATTTCAAAAGACGATTCTACCCTAAGACAACGTTTTTGGCTAAGGGTAAACCATGAACGGATATTCTCCTATTCTATGGATTAAATGAGATTGGTAACACATTAATTCACAAATTTTTAAAACAATCACATGGAATACTATATCATTGATGTGCTTAAAAAAAAAAAAAAAAAAAAAAAAAGGGGGAATTTCTTTTACTATGCTTTCATGTACCCTCCTTTTTGATATGTCAAAAGGGGGAGAAGTTTATGAGGTTATTTTTTCATGGTTGTGATTAAATCCCTTTAACATGTTTTGTCATCATCAAAAAGGGGGAGATTGTTGCAAATCTATTTTTCATGTCTTATGTTTTGATGATTGACAAACACTGCTTTTCTTGGACAGCTTGTTGCTTCTAACTTTTCAGGAATCGACGATCGGACAATCAAAAAGAAGCCAAGTTCAGGAATGCGTAGGTTTAGGGTTGAGTCAGTCTGTACTTTTGTTTTTTACTTTTTGAGTCCTCTTGTAATAGTCAAAAAGACTGATGCTTTGTAACCCTTCACACACACAATTGAGAGAATTAGAAATTCTGTTTTTACTCATATCGGCCAGGACGATATCTTTGATCGGCCTGGACGATCAGCTTAAAACAGAAAGTCTAATTAAGGATTCTTGATTAAGGTAGCCAACGTTAACCGATCGTCCTGGACGACACGTGTATCGGCCAGGACGATAAGCTCAAAACAGAAAGAAGTAGCCGCCATAGACAAGTATGGTATAGTGTATCTTTAAATTATCGGCCAGGACGATCCTCGTATTGGCCTGGACGATATTAACAAATTATGCCATAATTGTTCAGGAAATCAAGGAAGTAATTAAGGATGATTGATACGATCATATCGTCCTAGACGATCGCAGGATCGGCCCGGACGATCTAGTCAAAAACCTTAAGTTACTTCAGGACGATCAATATCGGCCAGCCCGTATTCAGGGCTATTGTCAGGACGATTTTCCTCTGATTTGAACTGATCGGCCAGGACGATCGTGAGATCGGCCTGGACGATCAAGCTAATTTTCAATCGTCCAGTTGTGCATTCAGGGCTATGCTCTGGCCGATCTTCATTAATTTATACTGATCGGCCAGGCCGATGTCCAGATCGGCCTGGACGATATTGTCGGCAACTTGCAATTAATGAGCTCTTTTGAAGCTCTTCTATTTAAAGAGCTCTTGTTCAACGTTTTTAAAGATTTTTGGCTGCTGCCTTGACCTAAGAAGACCTTGAGGAGAGAAAGAGAGAGAGAAGAGAGAGAGAGGATCTTGTGAGGGGGAGCTTGTGAGGGGTTTCACAAGGGTTGCTTCAAGGATCTCTCTGCGTCGTCTTCGTCTAGAGTTTCTCGTCCGTGGAAGGGTCGGTAGAGGTAAGGAGTTGTGCTTTTAGTTCTGGTTCTCTGCCAGCTTCAGGAGGAAGCAGAAGGAGATAGGTTCTCTGCCTTGCCGGGGTGGCAAAAAGGAGATTCTTGTGAGGGTTTCTCCACCTAGCCGTGGGGGCTAAAGGAGAGTCACTTTTTGTTTAGTGCAATACTTGGAGGGTGCCTCCAAGGAGTGGACGTAGGTCGAGTCGACCGAACCACTATAAATCTCTGTGTTTCTTTTCTTGCTTCCGCACGTTTAATTCCACATAATTTTCGTGGTGTGATTTGGTTTATGTGACTTTATTTCTTTGTTTTAAAGAGAAGTTTTTAAAATACCAATTCACCCCCCCCTCTTGGTTAGTTTGGGACTAAGTTCATAGGGCTTAACATCCCCATCGAACTTTCACGGTGCACGTGCGGGGGTACTTTGAAAGTATTTGTAGATACCTTCTATCTGCTTGCAAGGATGTTGCGGATTCGTTGGCGTGACGTAGCAGCTTCTGAATAGAGTTGTTTGTTGCTTTATACAGGTAGACTATCGTGCACTACTTATTTTCTACAGGTGGAGCGTAGTGCACTAACGAATCTCCTGCTTTTTGGTCATAGGAGCTTACACTTGTTGTGGTCTTTTGGCATTCTGGTCGTATATGACATTTAGTGCATATGATGAGTCCTCCATGACAGTCTGTACATAGTTGCACTTGCTACAATTTGGCCATCTTTGTTTGGGGAAAATTACTGCATTTGATCAACACTTGATTGTTTTTTTATTGTAGGAGTGTTATAGGACTCATTAATTATCACTTGTCAACACTCATTGACTTGTTATGTCTATATGTAAGTTAACACTGATCATCAGGTGAATTGCCTTCATCGCCAACTCTTCCTTGCCTATTGATTGACAAATTATTGCATCGCTCACATGCATTTTAATATCTATTTGCACTCTGGTGTCAACTATGGGAATATTATAATATTCTTGCTATGATAATCTTATAAATGTCCATCATGAATCTTCTAGCATTGCAAGTATAAATGTTTGTTATAATTCTTCTAATTTCATTGGTGGAATGAGATATAGGAATTATAAGTTTCTCATTGCCCTTAGAAGTAGCTCATAGCTTGCATGATGGATTTTCTCATCGATATATGCTCACAATCAAACATATACCCTTGTAACTATCTCAATAAATTGCATGCGTTTCGGTATTATTTGTGAGGGAATGATGGTTACAAGTTCTTTATTCATCACGAGCTTCGTTTTCAATTGCTGCTTGCATTTTATCAAGCTCTTCATTGTTCTATCAACCATATATTTATCTTGTGCATGATATAATGTTTTGCAAATATACTTCAAGTTATGTTGAATTCCACAAGTACTCTATTTGGTTGTTGATGCTTATTTGAACAATTCAAAGTCTGACTCAACTCGGATGCTTCACTCAGATCTAAGTTCTTTAGAGTTCATATTCTTTGGTTCAAGCTTAAGCTTTTGAGTTTAGCTCTAGCTCAACGTGCAAGGTTAAATTAAAATTAGAACTTCTTGCATCAAATTCTTTTTTCATTTTGTTTGAATTTGATTCCATGTATTTTTTTATTTGCATTCATGCAAAGTTCCTTGTAGTCCAAGGCAAATCCAAGTTCGAGTCTAGTTCAACATCATATGCTCCAGCTTGATTTTTGTTTGATTTTACATTCAAAACTTGATTCATTGAGGCTCATGTTTGAGTTAAGTTCTTTGTGGTCTTCTTGAGTTCAAACTCAATTCAAATTCAAGTTCCACTATTCAGTTCAAGATCTAACTCAGATTGTCTTCACTTGCTCCGATTGTAAGTCTTTTGTAAGTGATCAAGTCTTCTTTTTTACTTCATTTGATTCAAGTTTTGATTCATTCATATTTCAGTTCATAAGTTCTGCCATCCTTTAAGTTCAATCAAGTCCAGGTCCCAAATTGTTCCAAGTCTTGTCTTATTTTAAACAAAATTTTGGCAGCCTCCCGGCGTCTCCCCTATTTAGGGGAAAAAAGCAAGAGGCCGCCTACCCGGCACATCAGTAAAGACGTGCACGGTTGGTGTTTGTGAGACACCATGGCGGTGATTTTTTTATTTTTTCATCCACCACGCCAATAATGGCATACATGGGTTTTTAAAAAAGTATTTTTTGAAAAATGCAATTTTTTGATGGTACCTGTTTAAAAAGATAGTTTGCTTTCCCCCCGCTCGGAGGTACTTATAAGTGACCCTGCCTCGCCGAAGGTGCCGCATCGAGGTCCCAACCCACCACGCACAATAAAGACGTGCTTGGGCGGTTTTCTGCTCTGCCACGAACATTGAAGTAGGGTTTTAAGGGGGATTATGCGCCTCGCCACAAGAATTGGAGCAAACTTCCTCCCACTGTGCTAATAAACACTCACATGGGTGGTTATTTTCCCTGTTGCAAGTGCTGAGGATGAATTTTTGGAGTTTTAGTGTTTAGAATGGCTACCTTGGCTTTCCGTCGAGGTGACGGCGGCACGTAAGTGGAGGCAGGGGAAGAGGAGGGAGAGAAGCACATATAATTTATAATTAATTCCAAGATAATTATAATTAATTATTTTTAATTTATAATTATTTATATTTAATTCATGATTAATTATAAATTAAGTGTACTTAATTTATAATTAATTATATTTAATGTATAATTAACTACACTTAATTTAGAAATTAATTATAAATTAGTTAAGTAATTTATTAATTATAATTATTTTTAATTAATTAATCATAATTAATTATAATTAATTAAAAAAATTAGTTATAACTTATTAAAATCTTTTAAAATAATTAGTTATAATTCATTTTAATTATAACTAATACACATTAAATAATTTTAATAAATTATAATTAATATTAATTAAATAATGATTAATTAGAATTTATTCTAATTAAAACTAATTATATTTAATCAAATTAATTATAATTATTTAATCATAATAATTATAATAAATTTAAAATTTTTTTAAATATAACTTAATCTCTCTCCCTCTCCCTCTTGATTATGTCAGTTTATAGGATTTGGCTGAAGAAGCGCACGAAGAGGGGAATTACCTTCACTACATGCGAGCTCCTGTTGTTGTGTCCAATTAAAATGTTGTAACTTCCAAAACAACAGGATGGGAATGTCGCCAAGGGAGGTAAAGACGTCGGATGGGCTAGGGCTCCAAACGTGTAGGTGCTCTTTCCTCTCTCTATCTCTTTGTCTCTCTCTCTCTCTCTCTCTCTCTCTCTCTCTCTCTCTCTCTCTCTCTCTCTCTCTCTCTCTCTCTCTCTCTCTCTCTCTCTCTGGCTTAGTGGCTCGGTGAAGTTTGAAAGAGGCGGAGAGATCGGGATTAGGTTGATAGATTGGGGACGTCGGGAAGAGCTTCGGTCGAGTGGCAGAGGAGTTACATATTGGGGGATTTGGGAAGATTGGCTTTAGGTATCGGAAGAGCTTGCGATGGGGCAGAGAGATGGATGGGGGAACCCTTTGTAATGAGCGCTTTGCTCTTGTTTTATAGATGCGAAGGGAAGAAGATTGAGGCGGGCTTCAAGCAGAAATCACGGGATGCGATTTAAACAGTGCAGATCTTTATGAGGTTTTACGCACGATTTTGGGGATTACGTGGATTTATTTTCTTGATTTTGATTTTCTCTTTTCTCTTTGATTTTGACCTTACTGTTGAGGTCAACACATCCATAATCATTATATACTCATCACAAGAATATTGACTCATATACCTTAATCTTCATGTCTTAAAATTAGGTTGTAATATCTAATGATTGTCGATAATTTAATTTATTGATTGGCACAACAATAATATGATTTGATGTAGTCTTAATATATACACATGCTCAATAACTCATCTAGCATCTTTAAGTAATATTTTGATCAATTATTATGGGACAAACTCATATAAACATCACTTAATGTTTTATATCAAAATTATATTCATAATAATGTTGCATACTTCTAAGCTTGATATAGCAGTCTAAGCCGAAAAAAGACACCAAAAATCTGAATACCCCACTTCACAAGAAATTAGAATGCTTGAAGCAACTTCCATTTAACAAATGATAAGAACAATCACAATCAATAGAAAAGTATGCAAAAGTTGATGCAGAAAACAAAAAAGGTTACCATGAAAGAGATCAACATAAATAAAAGAGGAAAATTAATCTTCTCCTTACAGAACTTAGGTTGGATGAAAAATGTAAGTGGAGGTGGAGGCAGATCAATAGATTTAATGAAACGAGACTCCCAAGATGGAGAACAACAATGAAGAAATAGAGTAGAGGAAAAAAAATAAACCATATTCAAGCTTAATTTCACTAAGAAGCATGCAAATGGGGTGAAAAATTGTTACCTTCATAGCGAACAATGTACAAATTTGAACATTAACGAAGAAATGGAGAAGAAGAAAAGCTAACAATGAAATAGAACCTTACATTGGATGAAGAAGAAAGGCAGGCAGGTTCTCACGCGAGCAACAACACTCCTACGCTTGGGTTGCGAATGGGATTTTTTTTAAACTAAGTATATTTTAAAGTATAATTAAGAGATTAACAAACATTTTTAAAAAAATTTTAAAGCCTCTTGTTTAACGGGAAATTATTTATTTGAGGTAAGTCGCCCATTAAACGGGTGACTTACCTATGCTGACTCAGCTAGACGTTGTATGTTGGACGAGTGCACGAGCAACGGGAAAATCTACTACCAATTAAACGAGTGACTTACCATTGTTACTAAAAAAAACAAAATTTTGTCGTATGAGATGCAGTTTTTCCTAAGTTGTATTATCAAGCCAAATCCTGCAAAGTTGTATGATCAAAACAATTTATATTGACATGTGTTGTCAAAACACTTTATAATGACAACTCAGCGCGTGTTGTCATATCTCTTTTTATTTTTTTCTGACCAATTAATTATTACAACTCTAGCCATATGAAGTTCTTCTGTAAATTGACTATCATTTTCTTGTTATGATAAAAGAAACTAGTATCCTGCATTCAGATAAAAATGTATCAAAGAAGGAAGTATGTGACTGAAAAAAGTTTCTTCAAAGTAGTTGATTATGGAAGGTTGTAGTAGAGTTCAAAAATGTTTAGCATTTCTAACTAATGATGAGTTAGAGGAGCCGGCTAAAACGAATCAAATCTACTGGTACTATCACTATAGGAAAACTGCCCATTACCGGCAGAGTTCCGGCGGTTTTTCCGGAGCATTTCCGATGGATATAGGGCAAATTTTTTCGACTGATTTTTTTTGACAGAATTTTCGACGGATTTTCCGGCGGATTTTTTCCGGCAGAGTTTCCGGCGAAATTTCTGACGGATTTAAATTTTTTTAGAAATAAATAATTTGATAAATTATTATAATCAATTTTAATATAATAAATAATTTACTAATAACTTCAATAATTTTATTTAAAGTGTTTTAAAATAATATAAAAAGATAAAAAAAAAATAATATAAAAAGTTACTAAATTAATAATTAATTTATTATAAAATTAATAAATTATTTTAATTATTTATTAATTTTAATAATTTATTTAATAGTTAACTGAAATATTTTAATTTATTTATTTTTAAATAATTAAATTAAGTTTTCAATTTTATATATAAATTTAAAATAGTTTGATTCATGAGATTTTACTCCTCATCAAAGTTGTTGTTCCACCGCGTGTTCGAGGCGGAGGAGGGACTAGCGCGGGTTTGAATCACGGGAGCTTCGCACGCTTGTTCGCTCGTAGGCGGGGCAGCGTTCACGTGCTGGCGGGGCGGCTGGGCGGTTCGCGCGCTAGCAGGGCGGCGAAGGGTTCGCGTGCTGGTGGGGCAACGGCGGAAGAGGGGTTCGCGCGCTGGTTGCGCGCAAGCGGAGGCGGGGTTCAGAGGGACGGGCAGCGGGGTTTAGAGCGGGGACGGGCGCGGGTTTGTCCTGCATAACCATTTTTTTTAATTTGTTTCCGGCAGATTTTTTCTGCCGAAAAACATTCCGGCGGATTTCTTACGACGGAAAAAGTTTTCGACGCTCGATTTTCCGGAGAACAAAATTTCGCCAGAAATCCGTCAGAAACTTTAAAAATCCACCAGAAACTATCAAATATTCCGCCATAAAGAAGAGATTTTCCTGTAGTGTATGTACATTCTTGGTCATATAAGATGGACTAAAAACCTATGGGAGACACCCAACAATCTAATAAGGTATCCATCTTATAGGGATGGAGTGGGTTTGAATTAGGAAAGCTGGAAATATGTGCAAATGGAGGTTTCACATTGTGTAGCACGTCTAGCACTGATTAACACTCTGATTGCTAGATCTGCTGAAATTAGACTCCGTGATGATGGATCGTTCGAGGAGATTGTGGCCAACCCAACGGCTAATATTGCTAACTGCATCCTTTATAAAAAAATGGGATTCCAAGGCTGATGCATTCCTGATCAAGACATACGACAATCTAAGTTTTATGCTTAGTAGATATAGATAGAGGAAGAACTTTCTTGATGTTGTAGATTGGTAATGTATCCAGCTTTGGTTCACACAAAAATTTTGTTGTTGTCCAACACAAACCCATTTTCAAGCTTGCACTCGCATCATACTACAAAAGTGTTGAAGGACTTTATTATCCTTAAAATTTTCATATGTTGTGCTATTAACCTAATTTTAGAGTAGGTATATCGTGAGATTATAGCCTGTTATCGATGAACTTTGTAAATTTTATGGTTTTCTACATATCTATCTATATGAATATAAACATGAAGATGCTTGTTTGTTATTACTATAAGATATGTATTAGTTTTCTACTAAGAAGGAATATGATTAAGTATTATATGAATTGTTTTTGAAGGAAAGATGTATTATATGCATATGCTGTTAAGAAATTAAAAAATCTGTCTTCTTCTATATTAAGTATGAACCTTGTTTACGTATGTCACGTTGTCATGGTTATGTAAGTTAGATTTTGTTGATGTTTGTTATTATGCTACTATCCTTGTTGTATTAAACTTTTATTAAAATATATTTGATAAAATCAATTTGCTTCTTGGATATTTACTTCATTTTCTTGTCTATATATATATATATATATATATATATATATATATATATATATATATATATATTAATTACATTAATCTCAAGCATCTCATTTATAACTTTAAACTTTAAGTAATTAAATGCAAAGGCAAAATTATAAAGATCAACTAGTTATCTTTAATCATAGTAGCATAATGAGATACAAAAAAACAACAGCCAAATTTAATTAAATCAACTAAAAGAAACATGATAAAAATCACTAATGCATCGTCTTATGTCGATGTGGAGTTGCATCAATGCTTGGAGTGAAATGTTGCAATGCTCGTAGTGGCCTGGTACGTAGATGGTGCTGCTACTGATCACTAACATCTTCCTGAGTAACTTGGGGCTCTCCCATGGAAGAAGGCACGAACTGGGGTGTGCAGGAGATGTCAAACTCTACTGTGAAGTGGCTCTAAGAGGGTCCAAGATCAAGATAAGAGGACGACCCAACATCACCTGGATCTGCAGTCAGAATGGGTGGACTAAATATTGTATGTTGAGTATATGTATCATCGAAATAATGAGCATCATCAGTGTATATCTGCTATCGTAATCTTTGTCCCATATCTCCAACAATGTTCACGTCTATCTACATAGGTGTCTCCTCAGTCCCCCCAAAGTATGGTTGCAATATCCTCTCTATGCTCACAAAGAAATCTCGTTGCAAATATAAGTAATTCGGTAGCAGTTTACCATATAATTAAATTTAATGCTTGTTATATAACTTAAACTTACCATGTGACGTTCAGCTGGTGATCTTGGATAGTATGTACTTGGAGGATCCACTAGGGCCTTTAGCATGTATAGTGTTGCTTAAGAACGAAATCATGATAGTTACTGCTTCACTCTATGGTCATAATCCAACCCAGGAATATGAATAAATTTATGGATCAGTAAGACTCCTCCCAGCTACCAAACACTAGTTTTACAGCTTTCCATTTGGCATCCTGAGCTTTCATATTAGAAACTTTTATGTTGAATTTTTCTTCAATTTGACCTATAATCTCTCATGGCTTGAGATTGATGTCTTCTAATACTGGGTAATATGAAATAGCTTATAAATTGATAATTTCATTGTCTATATCATGTCGTTAGAATCAGAGTTCCGAAGGTATGTTGGTTCTTCATAGAAAATATTTTGCATATGCCTCCTTGTTGTTTGCCCATCCCTACATGTAAATGCCATATACATGGTATGTCTGACCTTTTATTTTGAGCACAAACCACTGTGAATTTCTATATGTTCGAAGCTAAAATGACATACTCCACATTCTTTATAATTGACCAACTTTGTAATACAAACTGAAGATCCTCTTTCTTGTTAAAACACATACCCTACATCAACTCTATTGGAATTGAAAACTCTTCCTCAACTTGGCTACCAACATATTCCCTATCATTTGCTACATCCTCATCCCACTCATGAGTTGTTGAATATGCTTTCACAAACTCATTGTTTACAGCTACGCCTTTTGCAGTGCCAACTTTCATGTAATAATAATGTTGGACTATGCTATGGATCTCTAGATTCATATCAACATTCACTTCATCTAAATGATATTGTGAATCATCATTAACTTCATCAAGACCTGGATCACTCAATCCACTGCTCATCATTTCATAACCATCGTTAACATTGACTGATGATCTCTCAGAAGTTCCTAGAATGTCACGACAAAAATTTCTTTGTCATTCACTTTATCACTTAAACGATATTTTGTTAACAAGAGGAAATTTCTCAGACAACAATACTTTATTTAACTTCATTAAAAAATCATAAATGAGAAACTTACTCAGGAAATTGTGGCACGAAACTTGGATTGGTCGAACCGCCTTCTGTTACCCCGTCAAAATTATATGTCTCATGCACTTGAGTTGTTATTTGCTCAGCAACTAAATTTTGTGCAGTAATATCTTCAACCTCTAAATAAAGTAAAAGTATTTGTCCAATTGCATGTGATAGCACCATCTAACATACCTCATCATCCTCCATAGCTGAAGCTATGAACTCATTCCCTAAGGGCAGACAGCAAGCCAACTTTACTATGTACTTCGACGTATCATATTTAACGGCTTTCAAAATCCTAATCTTCAGTTACTCTAAGTTCATCTTAGAAGACACTTGCAATGGTCGGTTCCTCCCCCCAATATATGTTGGTGAATAACTATCATCTAAAGACAACTGTCCACCATACATAAGGATAAATAATGCTCCCTGTCTAGACATTGTTGACTTCTACGTGTCACTATAAATATCCTATACAAAATTTTACTTTCAAAAACTTTGTAACATACCTTTACAAAATATAATAGAATTTAAATAGCATAAAAAACTAACATGGTTTTGCTGTCACATTCTCCCATCTTTGATCATTTGTATTATAAAAGCTTCACATTTTCTTCAAAATATTATTTTAAAAAATTATTTTCTTTTAGAAAATATATTTACGATTATGATTGACAAATATATTTTTAATATTATATATAAATATATGTTACCCAACATAAAGTCTAAATATTAAACTTCCTAATAAACTTCTTAGAAAATTTAGTTTCGATCTACTATTTATCATAATTTTTTTAATTAAATATTTTTAATAAATTCTTTGAATTTAACATTCCTTATAATCCCTCAAACTTGTTAAGCGTCTATTCGTCCTTCCATAATGAGATACAAGTTTGGTTTCAAATAAGATCTAAGTAGAGCTGTATTGAATAAATCCTGAAAATCTAAATTTAATAAATCCTGTGGATTAAATCTTAAAACATGATTCATGCTAAAACTAGATAAATAAAGTTGAACTTCTGAATTAAACTAGATAATATCACAAACTAGAAAAGAAACTTGCAACAAGATAACAATACTTTTAATTTAGAGACAAAAGATACAATTGGAAGGAATAACCGTGGAAAGAAAATGTAGGTAGAAATCCTAGATAAATTAGAAGAAGAAGATAAGAATAAGTCTTTAGATCGCAAGCTATTAAAAAAACCGTAAGTTTTTTTTTTTCCAAAAATTATCAAATAACTCCACTTTAAAACAGTAGCAAACTACCCTTTAAGTAGGAAAAGGAAACCATCTATCACTAAAAGTAGCCACCCAAATCAGCCAACTAAAATAGAGGGAATAAACCCAGGAAAAAGGGCATGGCCAGCCTAAGAACCAAACAAACAAGCAGCCCAAGAGCCAGCCAGAATCAGAATAGCTAAGAAACCTAACAGAAACCAAGGAAAAGGCACAGCTTGCAAAAACTAAACCCACAGCTGAGAACTCCAAATACCAAACAACAAAGGGATAATGGGCCAATCCCAATAAGAGACAAAACAACCCAAAGATAAATACCCATTTAAGGAAGAATACAAAAGTTTTGTCCTGCATCAATTCTCCCTTGGTGGAGAAATCTCATCTCCAGATGATATGGCTTTAGAAACTTCATCAAGCGCAGACTGAGCGATATCCAGCTCTCAAATCAAAGTAGCATACTTCTTTTCGATCATCTCCTTTTCTCATTTAAATTCTTATATGAGTTGAAGCTTCTTAGCTTCATATCTTTCTATACATAAATATAGATGTATTTGAATTTTGAGAAGCTTGGTCTATAGAGGATTTGACGAACATGGAACCCATATTGTTATTGGAAATTTGTCCTCCAAAATCCAAGGCATAATTGGCTGACTTCAACTTGATTGTTTTAACTTTCCATTTTTTTTTCTAAAGACTCTAAGAAAGGAAGATCCACTACTACATAAAGCTCTGATATCAAATTGATGTAAACTAGATAACAACACAAACTAAAAAAGAAACTTGCAAAAAGATAACTGTTTGAATCGTTGCTATTTGAATGATTTATATTTGTGCAACTTATGTAGTTTTGATGATTCCAAACATTATTGTTCAAATGTATAGTTATCTCCTAACAATTTTAGAAGACTTGCTTTTGCTCTTGTGTGTACTAACATTTCAAGAAAATCCGACTCCAGACTACGATAACTTCAAATCAAATTCAACATGAGATATTTTGTCTATTTGAAGTTTGCACTTTCTTTGATTTAATTTTGAAAGGGAGTGATTGTAATTGAGTGAATAAAAAACTTACACACACACATAAGGAGATCATACAATTTTATACTGATCGTACAGGACGATTTTTATCGTACTGGATGATCCGTCAGCTATCTCCTATAGAGCACTTGGAACGAATAGGAATTTGCTCAAAAAATTTTTCTAAGTCCTATTCGTCCAGGACGAAATTTATTATCGTCCCGGACGATGGGTTCTCTGTAAAATTTTCGTCCATATGAATTTTATCATCGTACGAGGCGACCAGTCCTCTGGAAAATTTTCGTCCAGACGAAAACAAATTATCGTCCGCGGTAATTGGTCCTCTAGAAAATTTTTGTCCAGACGAAATAAATAATCGTCCAGGACGATCGGCTCTCTGGAAAATTTTTGTCCAGAGGAACATATTTTCGTCCAAACGATTAACCGACTTAGAACAGTTTTCAGTAGTTTCTAGAACCGACCTTGTAATAACCGTTCGTACTGGACGAACCTAGTTCGTACAGGACGATCAGCTGTACGAAGTCATTTCGTACACATATACAAATTGGGTCATTTCAGATCGTTTAGATAAATCGTCCAGGACGATCCAGGATCGTACCGGACGATCCACTGCGTACAGAATTGAAAATATGCAGTTTTTGGGCGGTTTTTCATGTCTTTTGTATAAATAGTCCAAATTAGACTACCACCCAATCTTTTTGTCATTTGATCTTCGTGCCTCTTGAGAGAAAAGCCAATGAGAGAGTGGAAGAGAGCATTCAAAGAAGAATTCCTACCACTGGAGCGAGAAGGCTTCACTTGGATTACTAAGGTAAGAGTCTCTAATTGTGAAATTGGATTTCTTCACTCTTTTCCTTTTTCCCTCTAGATTCTTGTGAGAAGATCAGTCAAGGAGATCCGGTTCTCTACCAACACTTGGAGAGTGTGAACAGCCGAAGGATTCTCTTCCTACACTTGGAGAGTGTGAACAGTGGAAATACTCAGAGGGTGCCTCTGAGGAGTGGATGTAGGTCTGGTTATAGACCGAACCACTATAAATTTGGTGTCATTTACTTTATTGCTTTTACGTTTCCGCACTTTAAATTTCAGTTTAAACAACTCTGTGGTTGAAAAACATTTTTCTACAAACTCTAAAAGAAAATTTTATTTCGGTTCAACTTTATCATTATGAGATTTCTCCACCAAGGGAGAATTGATGTAGGAAAAAAGTTTTGTTTTCTTCCTTAAATGGGCATTTATCTTTGGGTTTTTCTATCTCTTATCGGACTTGGCCCGTTATCCCTTTGTTGTTTGGTGTTTAGAGTTCTTAGCTGTGGGTTTATTTTGGTTGGTCGTGCCTTTTCCTTGGTTTCTGTTGGGTTTCTTGGCTGTTCTGATTCTGGCACGCTGTTGGGTTGCTTGTCCATTCAGTTCTTGTGCTGGCTGTGCCATTTTTCCTAGGTTCATTCCCTATGTTTTGGTTGGCTGATTTGGGCGACTGCTTTAAGTGATAGATGGTTTCCTTTTCCTATTCAAAGGGTTGTTTGCATCTATTTTAAAGTTTGTAGAAAAATGTTTTTCAACCACAGAGTTGTTAAAACTGAAATTTAAAGTGCGGAAACGTAAAAGCAATAAAGTAAATGACACCAGATTTATACCCTCTGAGTATTGCACTAATACCACAAAGTGACTCTCCTTTAGCACCCACAGCAAGGCGGAGAAGCCTGTACAAAACACTCTTTTCACCACTACCCGGTGCGGCAGAGAACCGTCGTCCTTTTATGTTGGCAGAGAACCGGACTCTCCTAATGTCTATAACCAGACCTACATCCACTCCTCAGAGGCACCAAGTGTCGGCAGAGAACCGGATCTCTGAGTCACAAGAATCTAGAAGGAAGAAAGAAAAGAGTGAAGAAATCCAATTTCACAAGTAGAGACTCTTAAGTAATCCAGCCTTCTCGCTCCAATCCTCCTTTGAATACTCTCTTCCAGTGATCAAATGACTCTCTAATTTGGACTATTTATAGACATGAAAAACCGCCCAAAAACTGCAAGTTTCCAATTCTGTACGCAGTGGGAGAAGCCTGTAAACAAAACACTCTACGAAATTTACCTATACGAACTAGGTTCGTCCAGTACGAACGGTTATTACAAGGTCGGTTCTAGAAACTGCTGAAAACTGTTCTAAGTCGGTTAATTGTTTGGACGAAAATATGTTCGTCTGGATGAAAATTTTTCAGAGAGTCGATCGTCCTGGACGATTATTTATTTTCGTCGGGACAAAAATTTTCCAGAGGACTGGTCGCCTCGTACGATGATAAAATTCGTATGGACGAAAATGTTATAGAGAACCCATCGTCTAGGACGATAATAAAATTCGTCCTGGACGAATAGGACTTAGAAAAATTTTTCCAAGCAAGTTCCTATTCGTTCCAAGTGCTCTATAGGAGATAACTGACAGATCGTCCAGTACGATAAATATCGTCCTGTACGATCAGTATAGAATTTCAAGATCTCCTTATTTGTGTGTGTGAGATTTTATTCACTCAATTACAATCACTCCCTTTCAAAATTAATTCAAACAAAAGACAAACTTCAAATAAACAAAATATCTCATGTTGAATTTGATTTGAAGTTTTCGTAGTCTGGAGTCTGATTTTCCTGAAATGTTAGTACACACAAGAGCAAATGCAAATCTTCTAAAATTGTTAGGAGATAACTATACATCTGAACAATAATATTTGGAATCATCAAAACTACATAAGTTGCACAAATATAAATCATTCAAATAGCAACTATTCAAACAATCTCCCCCTTTTTGATGATGGCAAAACAATTATTATTAGTATGGTTTCAAGTTAAAACAAATCTCTTATCTCCTAAACTACCCCTGAATTTATGAGTACATTAAAATAAAGAGGCATTAAAGAACAATATTTTTGTTTTTCAAAAAAATTTTTTAACACAAAAAAAAACTTACAAACAGAACAATCAAAAATAGAAAACACAAACCACAAAAACACAAAACACAATCATAATAATTTCTCCCCCTTTTTGACAGCAACAAAAAGTGAAGAAGAAAAAGACAAGAAATGTAAATAATTATATGAAATTCATTTTTAAAATTTAATCTAAATTGTGATTTGACATAGGGTATGCAATTTTAAACTAAGGATATTAGATCAATCATAGAAATTCATAAAATTTAAGAAGTGATATAACATTGTAAGTAAGAAGAATTTATCAAAGACATGATTCAATTTAGACATTTGACTATAGAAAATCATTACAAGAGAGATGTATAAAAATTCTATATTTCAAAGTTCAATAGAATATAAATGAACATAAGATTAATTTGAATTAAGAGATTGAACGAATTTGGAAAGAAGAGAATTACCTCATGTGGCGCTTTGCGCATCCTTTCAAAGTTTTGGAGCACATTTTGTGCATTTTTCCTTGGTTGGGCTTATTTTGTGCCTCTTTTTCACTTTGCAAATTTTTGCGAATTCCTTTTGATTTTTGTACATTTGTACAATGTTCAAGAGTAATTTGACCAATTCTTTCCAAAATCTATAATCTAAAATTTCAAATATTTCTAGGTGGATAAATATCATTTGAGCATAGAAATACAAAATAAGAAAACATCAAAATTGTAATAATAATATTAACTTTTATGTAGTCTAAATGAATAGACATGAATTTAAAAGTTCTAATTACAACAAGTTATAAACAAATTATAAATTTAGAAAGTCTAGATTTTCTAATATAGATAATCTCAAATTACAATCGAATTTAAGCACTATGTAGATTAAATAATACTAATGAAATTCACAAACATTAACCACATTTCAAAACAAATCTAATAGAAACAAACTTTCATTGATATTAAAGAAACAGATTACAAAAAAAAAATACATTGAACTTAAAAACATAAAAACAAACACATTACAATAAAACAGATAAGATAAAAACAAAACAAACAAAAACAAAAAAAATACAACAGACACAGACATAAAAACAATTTCTACTGTTCTGGAGGAGGAGGAGGAATGCCGCCAAAGAGGTTGAAGTAGGAGGCCATCAACATTACATTGGTATTTATTTCATGAACTTCATCTTTAATATTACCAATGTCATGTTGCTGCTGCGTAAGTTGAGCATCAAATTGATCAAACCTTTGATCAATGTGAGTCTCTAGTCTATCAAATCTCTCAATCAGATTCTGGTAATCTGATTGAGAAGCAGAAGCTTGCACTCCTTCTTCTTCTTCTTCTTCTAAAGCACTGGCATGTGCTTTTTCTTTTTCTTTTTCCTCCTTGAAGAGCAATCTGAATGATGCATCGTTATAGTAAACTGGCTCTTCATATTCTTCATCAGGATGCACTATATTGTACTTCTTTTCCAAAATATAAGTAATTAAGTGCCCTAATGAAATGTTCTTCTTCCTCTTCTGATCAGCATGTCCTATTTCTGAAAGCCCATAGATATGATCTATGATGAGTTGGGCTTCATCAATAGGATGTCTTTGCATGATTAAAAAAGTTAGACAAGAAAGGAGAGGAGTAATGTTAATCCTATCACCAGCTTTAGGAATGATTGAGGATCGAAGGATATGCTGGATGATTCGGGCATCTTGGGTCATACCGGAGACTCTAGCAACATGATTGTCAATCGCATTTTCTCTAATTACCCTATTGATTTGAAACCATTTGAAGGAGGTTTCTGACATTAGGGTGTGGGCTCTATATCCCTCAGTTCTTAAGTTTAAAAATGCACCAAGGTCGTGCTTGGTGATCTCAACTTTTTTCTTAAAAACAAAAGAACTAATGGTGGAATGGTCAGAATTGAAACTCATGTTTGCTAGAAAGTAATGGTAGGTTTGCTTATTGTAGAAGTGGGCGAGAGAAAGAATGAATTGAAATTGGGTTGAGGCGAAGAGGTGCAATACCCGAAATTTCAACTCAGTTTGAATGAGAATGCGAGACGGAGTGATTTTTGCGGAGGCAAAACGAGGAAAAGATTCCTCATTTGCCTTGAAAAGAAAGTTGTCTGGGGCATTCCTATTTGGTTTCTTCACCAAAACCTTTTGTCTTTTGCTAGAGGAGGCCATTGTTGATTTGATGTAAAAAGGGATTGAAAAAGAAGTTTGAAAGTGTGATTGTCAAGTTTGAAAGCATTCATATTTAAAGAAAAATGAAACGTTCGTCCTGGACGAAAATATTCGTCCTGGACGAAAAATTATCGTTCGTCTGGACGAAGTAATTTCGTACAGACGATCCAATTCGTCCAAAATGTAACGGCTTTTCGTATTCAACACAACTTACGATGCGTCCCTTCGTACAGGCTTTTTGACTTGACCGATCGTACAGACGAAAACATTTCGTACAGACGATCAAAAAGTGAATCGTTTTAATGACTCTTGAAAACCGTCCCCTACAATGAACCGACACATGTTCGTCTGGACGAACAAAAATTTCGTACAGACGAAGTTCGTATTAAAAACTGTCTTATCCACTCAACCGCTGCATTCAATCGTCCCGACGTTTGAGAGAGAAAAATTTGTCCTGGACGATCACATATCGTACAGACGATCTAATTAAAAACTGCTCTCAAAACGGTTTAAATTCGCGCAAACTGTTCCTTCACACATCGTCCCGTACGAAAACAATTTCGTCCTGGACGATTTCCTCCAAAAAAAATTTAATTTTGATTTTTTAAATTAAGAAAATCAACAAAAACATTCAAAAACACAGAAAACATAAAACAAAATCATAAATCCAAAAACAATTCATTCAAAAACACACAAAATTCACAAAATCACAAAAACAAAACACAACAAGTATCAATGTTGCAAAGACATTTTGGTTAAGCATTCAAATCAATAACACCAAGCCTTGTTCTTAAAGTACTGAAGGTATCAAAGGCTAAAGGTTTTGTAAAAATGTCTGCAAGTTGATTTTCAGTTGAAACATGTATGAGTTCAATTTCTCCTTTGGATACATGATCCCTTATGAAATGATGCCTTATATCAATGTGTTTGGTTCTAGAATGTTGAATAGGATTTTTGGAAATGCAAATAGCACTAGTATTGTCACAATAAATTGGAATAGTGCCTATAGTTAATCCTAAATCAATCAACTGTTGTTTTAACCAAAGTACTTGTGCCACACAACTTCCTAATGCAATGTATTCTGCTTCTGCAGTAGATAGTGCCACTGAATTTTGTTTTCTACTAGACCATGAAACTAATGAATTTCCAATGAATTGACATGTTCCAGAAGTGCTTTTCCTATCCACTCTACAGCCTGCAAAGTCAGAATC
Organism: Dendrobium huoshanense; assembly: GCA_016618105.1. Classification (NCBI taxonomy): domain Eukaryota; kingdom Viridiplantae; phylum Streptophyta; class Magnoliopsida; order Asparagales; family Orchidaceae; genus Dendrobium; species Dendrobium huoshanense. The sequence goes on along the minus strand of CM028342.1, from coordinate 34,357,121 downwards.
TGAGTAACCAATAATTTCAAATGAAGAGCTAAACTTAGGATACCAAATTCCTAAGTTTTGAGTTCCTAGTAGATATCTTAAAATCCTTTTCACTGCTGTCAAATGTGATTCTTTTGGATCTGATTGAAATCTAGCACATAAGCAAACACTAAACATAATATCTGGTCGGCTAGCAGTCAAGTAAAGTAAAGATCCAATTATCCCTCTAAATTTCTTTTGATCAACAGATTTTCCCTTAAGGTCTTTATCCAACTGAACTGAAGAACTCATTGGTGTACTAACAGGTTTAGCATTGTCCATTTCATATTTTTTGAGGATGTCCTTAATATATTTGGTTTGACTAAGAAAAGTACCTTCCTCAAGTTGCTTAATGCTAAATCCTAGAAAGTAATTTAAATCTCCCATTAGACTCATTTCAAATTCACTACTCATTGTTTTAGAAAAATCATCACAAAGATGTTTATTTGTAGATCCAAAGATGATGTCATCCACATAAATTTGAACAATAAGTATATCCTTTCCAATTTTCCTTAAAAAGAGAGTTGTATCCACACTTCCTTTTTCAAAAGATCTTTCAAGTAGGAAGGTGCTTAACCTCTCATACCAAGCCCTAGGTGCCTGTTTCAATCCATATAATGCCTTTTTTAATTTGAAAACATGATTTGGAAATTTAGAATTTTCAAAACCTGGAGGTTGTTCTACAAAAACATCTTCTTCAATTACCCCATTTAAAAAGGCACTTTTGACATCCATTTGAAACAATTTAAAACCTTTAAAATAGGCAAAGGCTAGTAAAACCCTAATTGCTTCAAGTCTAGCTACAGGGGCAAAAGTTTCCTCAAAATCAATTCCTTCAATTTGATTATACCCCTTAGCTACTAATCTAGCCTTATTTCTAATGACTACTCCTGAGTCATTCATTTTATTTTTGAACACCCACTTGGTTCCAACAACACTTTGATCTTTTGGCCTTGTAGTTAGTTCCCAAACTTTATTTCTTACAAATTGATTCAACTCTTCTTGCATGGCCAATATCCAAAATTCATCTGAAAGTGCTTGATCAATGTTAGTGGGTTCAATAGTTGAAATAAAGGCTGAATGATTGACTTCCTTGTTTAATCCACGCCTAGTTCTAACACCCTCACTTGGTTCACCTATGATTAATTCCTTTGGTGGTTTTTAGAAAATCTCAAATCTCTAGGCAAAGGGTCTTCTCTTTCTAAATTTTCTTCCACATTTTCTTCCAAATTTAATCTATCAATCTTTTGGGAGTTTTCTTCAATTTCTTCTTCAACAACTTTTGGCTCTTCCATGTTTCCATTTTCATCAAAAACAACATGTGTGGTTTCCTCAATGACTAAAGTTCTTTTGTTGAATACTCTATAAGATTTTCCAACACTTGAATATCCAACAAAAATTCCTTCATCTGATTTTGGATCAAATTTTCCTAAGGCAGATTTTCCATTATTATGTATGAACACCTTGCAACCAAATACATGCAAATGAGACAAATTTGGTGTTCTACCTTTTAGCAACTCATAGGGTGTTTTATTCAAATTTGATCTCACATTCACCCTATTCAGAACATAGCATGCAGTGCTAACCGCCTCAGCCCAAAAATATCTAGGAAGTGAGTATTCTGCTAACATTGCTCGGGCGGCTTCTATTAATGTTCTGTTCTTTCTTTCAACTACTCCATTTTGTTGAGGAGTTCTAGGTGCAGAAAAATTGTGATCAATCCCCTTTTCTTTACAGAAATCTTCAAATCTTTCATTTTCAAATTCTCATCCATGATCACTTTGTATAGAAATTATTTCACATCCTAGTTTTCTTTGTATCCAAGTTGAAAAATTTCTGAATTCCTCAAATGATTCACTCTTATGAAAAAGAAATTTAACCCAGGTGAATCTTGAAAAATCATCTACTATAACAAATCCATATACCTTTCCTCCTAGACTAACAGTGCTTACAGGTCCAAAAAGATCCATGTGAAGAATTTCTAAAGGTTTACTGGTCCTAAGATCTTTATTGGACTTAAAAGAGGACTTCACTTGTTTTCCTAATTGACATGCATCAGAAAGATGGTCCTTAGTAAAGTCTAGTTTAGGTATTCCTCTCACCAAATTCTTTTGGGTAATTCTTCTAAGATTTTTCATACTAGAATGACAAAGTCTCCTATGCCAAAACCATGATTCATCAGAAACAGTTTTCAAACAAAAAGCAGTAGGAGATTGAATACAATTTAAATCTAGCATGTAGACATTGTTTACCCTATTTCCATTTAAAACAATTTTTCCATTTAGGCTAATTATGCAGCTAGTAGGTAAAAATTTTACATTATAGCCCTTATCACATAGCTGACTTATGCTAAGCAAATTATGTTTTAAGCCTTCAACTAATAAAACATTGTCTATGAAAAAGTTTTTCAAATTTCCAATCATACCTGATCCAACCACTTTCTTTGTGGTATTATCTCCAAGTGTAACCTTGCCTCCACTCCTGGCTTCCAGCGTTATGAATTGAGCAGTATCTCCAGTCATGTGCTTTGAACATCCGCTGTCCAGGTACCATATACTCTCACGAGGTCTTGTGTGAGAGCATTCCTGCAAAATTCTCAAATGTTAGACCTGGGAACCCAAACTAGTTTGGGTTCACCTTTATGAAATTTATAATCAGATGCATGTATGATATGTCTAGGTTTATGCATCTTAGTTCTCCACACCAAATTAGGTTTCATCTTTAAAGTGCAGGTGTGAGATATATGTCCCAAAAATCCACAATTGTTACATTTAACATTAGGAAAAATATTCCTATATTTTCTTTCATATGATTGTCTTCTAAGGGATTTCATGAATTTAGGATAATATTTAGGATTTGTAAAATCTTCAAGTTTAGGGGGGTTCCTATTATCCTCGAGAGCTCTTATAGTGAGTTTGTAAAATGAAATCATATCCTCCAAGATTCGATTGGTATAATTGATTCTATATGTCTTGCTCTCAGATTCATCCTTAAATTTCTTAAATTCTTTTTCAAGTTCAGCATAGGATGATTTTAAATTCTCAAAATTTTTATTCAAGTCATCATATTCATCAAGTAGTTTCATGTGGTTGCTATCAATTAAAGCATGATCTTTCCTAAGGATTTCGTGTTCCTTATTAAGCTCTTTTAATTCTAAAACTACACTAGCATGCATCCTTTTCATTTTCCTATATGCGTCATGCATGTGTTCAGAAACTTCAAACAATTCATTATAGGTTAAATCACATACCTCTTCTTGATCTGATTGTTCAGCTTTATCTGCCATCAAGCAAAGGTTGGTGACTTCTTCTTCTTTTTCAGTCTCAGATGAGTCTGAAGCTGAGTCCGCCCAAAAAGCCTTTTGAAACTTCTTCTTGCCCTTCTTTACCATTGGTTTCTCCTCTACCTTCTCCTTGCTAGGAGTGGCTTTGAGTTTTGGACAATCAGTCTTTATATGACCTGGTTTCCTGCATTCATAACAAATCACTTCATTAGAAACCTTGCCATTTCTGTTATACTTACCTCTATTCCATTGCTGGCGTCTCTTCTGCTTCCTCTTTAAAAAGCTTCTGAATTGTCTAGTCATCAGTGCTATATCGTCTTCATCCTCAGGTTGTGAGTGTTCACTTTCTGACTCTTCCACATTTAGTGCAATATTCTTGTCTTTTCTTGGTTCACCTGCATCAATCTTTCTTTGACTTACTCCTTGCTCGTAAGCAATGAGTGAACCAAGAAGATTGTCAATTGAATAAATGTTCAGATCTTTAGACTCTGTAATTGCAGTAATTTTAGCATCATATACAGTAGGTAAACAACGAAGAATCTTATTAACCATTTCAGCATTTGTTAATTCCCTACCAAGTGCATGCAAAGAGGTGACAATTTGAGTGAATCTTGTGTACATGTCAGATATAGATTCATTAGGTTTCATGCGAAATAATTCGTAGTCATGTAACAAGATATTGAGTCTTGATTGCTTAACCTCATTTGTCCCTTCATAAGTAATACAAAGTCTATCCCATATGTCTTTTCCGCTTTTACAAGTGGAAACTCGCATGTAGTCTTCAGATTTTAAAGCACAAAAGAAACTATTTAAACATTTCGCATTTAATTGTGCTAAGTCACGTTCTTCTATAGTCCAATCTGCATAGGGTGTATCTACCCTAATTCCATCAACTAATCTAGTTGGTTTTGAGTAACCTTCTTGGACTAGTATCCACATGCGATAATCAAGTGACTGTAAGAAAGTAGACATGCGTGTTTTCCAAAAATCAAAAGGAATATTGTCAAACAGTGGAGGTCTAGTGATAGAGTAACCCTCAGGTGTGTTTCGGTTTCCAAATGTAGCCATCTACGTTAATCAAAAAGTAGTTCAAACTTATGATTTTGAAACTATGCTCTGATACCACTTGTTGAGTCCAGTAATTAGGTTGTTAAGCCTAAGTAAATGTCCCACGGCTACCAAGAGGGGGGTGAATTGGTAGTTTTAAAAAATTTAAACCCTCTTAATGATAAAGTTGAACCGAAATAAAATTTTCTTTTAAAGTTTGTAGAAAAATGTTTTTCAACCACAGAGTTGTTAAAACTGAAATTTAAAGTACGGAAACGTAAAAGCAATAAAGTAAATGACACCAGATTTATAGTGGTTCGGTCTATAACCAGACCTACATCCACTCCTCAGAGGCACCCTCTGAGTGTTGCACTAATACCACAAAGTGACTCTCCTTTAGCACCCACAGCAAGGCGGAGAAGCCTGTACAAAACACTCTTTTCACCACTACCCGGTGCGGCAGAGAACCGTCGTCCTTTTACACAATCCACAGTGCTGGCAGAGAACCGTCGTCCTTTTACACTCTCCTAGTGTGGGCAGAGAACCCTACAGCTGTTCACACTCTCCAAGTGTAGGCAGAGAACCTTCGTCCTTTTACACTCTCCTAGTGTGGGCAGAGAACCCTTCATCCTTTTACACTCTCCTAGTGTGGGCAGAGAACCCTTCTTCTGTTCACACTCTCCAAGTGTCGGCAGAGAACTGAATCTCCTTGACTGATCTTCTCACAAGAATCTAGAAGGAAGAAAGAAAAGAGTGAAGAAATCCAATTTCACAAGTAGAGACTCTTACCTTAGTAATCAAAGTGAAGCCTTCTCGCTCCAATAGTAGGAATCCTCCTTTGAATACTCTCTTCCACTCTCTCCTTGGCTATTCTCTCAAGAGGCACGAAGATCAAATGACAAAAAGATTGGGTGGCAGTCTAATTTGGACTATTTATACAAAAGACATGAAAAACCGCCCAAAAACTGCAAGTTTCCAATTCTGTACGCAGTGGATCGTCCTGTACGATCCTGGATCGTCCTGGACGATTTTACTTAAACGATCTAAAATAACCCAATTTGTATATGTGTACGAAATGACTTCGTACAGCTGATCGTCCTGTACGAACTAGGTTCGTCCAGTACGAAAGATTATTACAAGGTCGGTTCTAGAAACTGCTGAAAACTGTTCTAAGTCGGTTAATCGTTTGGACGAAAATATGTTCGTCTGGACGAAAATTTTCCAGAGAGTCGATCGTCCTGGACGATTATTTATTTTCGTCGGGACGAAAATTTTCCAGAGGACTGGTTGCCTCGTACGATGATAAAATTCGTCTGGATGAAAATGTTACAGAGAACCCATCGTCCGGGACGATAATAAAATTTTTCCTGGACGAATAGGACTTAGAAAAATTTTTCCAAGCAAGTTCCTATTCGTTCCAAGTGCTCTATAGGAGATAACTGACAGATCGTCCAGTACGATAAATATCGTCCTGTACGATCAGTATAGAATTTCAAGATCTCCTTATTTGTGTGTGTGAGATTTTATTCACTCAATTACAATCACTCCCTTTCAAAATTAATTCAAAGAAAAGACAAACTTCAAATAAACAAAATATCTTATGTTGAATTTGATTTGAAGTTTTCGTAGTCTGGAGTCTGATTTTCCTGAAATGTTAGTACACACAAGAGCAAATGCAAATCTTCTAAAATTGTTAGGAGATAACTATACATCTGAACAATAATATTTGGAATCATCAAAACTACATAAGTTGCACAAATATAAATCATTCAAATAGCAACTATTCAAACATCTTAGAGATGCATATGACATTAGTGTTGTCACAAAATATTGAGATGGTCCCTACAGGTAATCCTAAATCCAATACCTGTTGTTTCAACCAAAGGACTTGGGCCACACAACTTCCAAGGGTAATATACTCAGCTTCAGCAGTGGAAAGTGCAATAGAGTTTTGCTTCCTACTAGATCAAGAAACCAAGGATTGTCCAATGAATTGACAAGTTCCTGAAGTGATTTTTCTATCCACCTTGCATCCTGCAAAATCAGAGTCAGAAAAACCAATAATCTCAAAAGAAGTGCTGTGTGTAGGGTACCAAATCCCTAAGCCTTGTGTCCCCAAAAGGCATCTAAAAATTCTCTTAACAGCAATCATGTGGGACTCCTTAGGATCAGCTTGAAATCTAGTACAAAGGCAAACACTAAATATAATATCAGGTCGGCTCGCAGTCAAGTAAAGTAGAGATTCAATCATGCCTTTATACTTCTTCTGATCAACAGACTTACCACTTGGGTCCTTATCCAATGGAGTACTAGAAGTCATGGGAGTGTTATTTGGCTTGGCTTTGTCTATCTCATATTTCTTCAAAATGACCTTTATATATTTTGTTTGATTTAAAAAGGTTCCATCCTCCAATTGTTTTATGCTAAACCCCAAAAAGTAGGACAACTCTCCCATCAAACTCATCTCAAACTCTCTACTCAATATTTTAAAAAAATCATCACACAATTTCTTATTAGAAGATCCAAAGAGTATATCATCCACATAAATCTGAACAATGAGTAAATCATCTCCAACTCTCCTAAGAAAAAGGGTGGTGTCTACGCTCCCCTTGACAAACTCCCTCTATAGTAAGAATTTGCTAAGCCTCTCATACCAAGTTCTTGGTGCCTGCTTTAAACCATATAAAGCCTTTTTTAATTTAAAAACATGATTTGGAAATTGGAAACTCTCAAAACCTGGGGGTTATTCTACAAACACATCTTCTTTTATTTTCCCATTTAAAAAGGCACTCTTGACATCCATTTGAAAAAGCTTAAATCCTTTATAACAGGCAAAGGCTAATAGCACTCTAATGGCTTCCAATCTAGCTACAGGGGCAAAAGTCTCCTCAAAGTCTATCCCTTCTATTTGGTTATACCCCTTAGCCACCAATCTTGCTTTATTCCTCACCACCACTCCTGAATCATTCACCTTATTCTTAAAGACCCACTTTGTCCCAACTACACTTTGTCCCTTAGGTCTTTCTACAAGCTCCCAAACATCATTCCTTATAAATTGATTCAATTCTTCTTGCATTGCTAAAATCCAAAAATCATCAGTAAGGGCTTGGTTAATGGTGGTGGGTTCAGTCATTGAGATAAAGGCAGAGTGGTTCACCTCCTTCCAAAGTCCATGTCTAGTCTTAACTCCACTAGAAGGGTCTCCTAAGATCAAATCTTTGGGGTGACTTGTAGAGTATCTCCAATCTCTAGGCAAAGTGTGTGAAGGTCCAACCCTTTCATCCAAATAAAAATTTTCTACTCCTTGGGTGACTTCTCCCACTCCTTCATTACTTTGGTGTTCTATCCCATTCCCCAAATTTCTTACTCCACTAGAAGTCTCTCCAATCTCATCATCATTCTCAACTCCATGTTTCTTAGGATCAGACTCATCAAATACTACATGGGTTATCTCTTCCACCATCAAAGTTCTCTTGTTAAACACCCTAAAAGACTTTCCAACACTAGAATATCCCAAGAATACTCCATCAGATTTAGGATCAAATTTTCCCAAGTGAGACTTCCCATTGTTGTGAATAAAAACCTTACAACCAAAGGCATGAAGGTGGGAAAGATTGGGTGTCCTACCCTTAAGGATCTCATAGGGTGTTTTTTCTAATTTGGCTCTAACATTCACCCTATTCAACACATAATAAGCTGTGTTAACCGCTTCAGCCCAAAAGTATTTTGGAAGTGAATACTCAGCAAGCATGGCTCTATCGGCTTCCACTAAGCTCCGGTTCTTCCTTTCAGCTACAGTGTTCTGCTGAGGGGTCCTAGGAGTTGAAATATTGTGACTAATCCCCTTGTCCTCACAAAAATCTCAAAATCTTTCATTCACAAACTCTCCCCCATGATCACTATGGATGGTCAAAATCTCACAACCAAGCTTTTTCTGAATCTAAGTAGAAAATGTTTTAAACTCCTCAAAAGACATATTTTTATGTGAAAGAAATCTACTCCAAGTGAACCTAGAGTAGTCATCAACAATCACAAATCCATAGACTTTCCCTCCCAGGCTGGCGGTGCTAATGGGTCCAAACAAATCCATGTGAAGGACTTCTAAAGGTCTAGAGGTGCTAATGTGCTTAATGGGGTGAAAGGTGGAGTGGACTTGCTTTCCTAGTTGACAGGCATCACAAAGGTGGTCTTTTGAAAACTTAAGTTTGGGGATACCTCTAACTAGGTCTTTTTGGGTTACTTTCCTAAGGATTTTCATACTTGCATGAAAAAGTCTTCGGTGCCACAACCAAGAATCATCAATCACAGTTTTTAAGCAAAAATAAGCAGCACATTCAATGTTATTTAAATCAAGCATGTAGACGTTGTTGATTCTCTTTCCCTGCAAAATAGTGTTGTTACTTAAACTTACAATGCATGAATTTTCAAAAAATTGCACGATGAAGCCTTTGTCACAAAGTTGACTGATGCTGAGCAAGTTGTGCTTCAATCCATCTACAAGCAAAACATTTTCAATCATAAGGTTTTTGGAATTACCAATTATACCTGCGCCTACCATCTTCTTGGTGGTGTTGTCTCCAAGAGTAACATTGCCTCCAGTCCTGAACTCTAGTATAATAAACTGGTTGGCATCACCAGTCATATGTCGAGAGCATCCACTGTCCAGGTACCACATACTCTCATGAGGCCTTTTGTGAGAGCCCTCCTGCAAAATTATCAAATGTTAGATTTAGGAACCCAAGCAGGTTTGGGTTCCTTCTTATGAAGAGTAGAATGCAATGCATGTGTAGTATGCTGTGGATCATGCACCTTAGGTCTCCACACCTAATGTGTATTATGGTGTATTGTGCAAGTGTGTGAGATGTGTCCTAGCATGCCACATGAAAAACATCTAACTCTAGGAAAAGGATTTCTTAAGTGGTTAGAGTTATAATGCCTCTTCCTAGGTTTTGGAAATTGATCAAAAGTAGGTGTCATCCTAGTTTTCTTACATGTTTCTAATTCATTTTGAATCTTCAAATTTGTGTTTTTTAAAACCTCATTTTCAATACTCAAATTTTTCTCCATCTCTTTAGACTTCTTAAAATCAAATTCAAGTGATGTGTGTGAAACTTTTAATGCATCATGCTTTTCAACTAATTCATAATGATTTTTATTTAACTCATCAAATTCATCAAATAAAGTCATATGATTTGAATCAATCATTTGATGGTCTTTAGTCAAAATTTCATGCTCTTTTTGTAGGTTCAAAAATTCTAATTTCAAGCTAGCATGAGTTTTCTTTAATTTTCTATATGATGCATGAATTTTTTCTGAAACTTCAAGAAGTTGATTGTAGGAAAGTTCACAAACCTCTTCTTGATCAGGATTGTCATCTGCCATCAAGCACAATTTTGATGTCTCATCTTCTGGTTCCGTCTTCAATGAGTCCGATGCCGAATCCGCCCAAAATGCTTTTTGTACTCTCATCTTGTCCTTCCTTAGGTTAGGTTTCTCCTCACCCTTTCCTTTGCTTGAGTGATCTTTAAGTGTCGGACAATCAATTCTCACATGTCCTGGTCTCCTGCATTAATAACAAACAACATTAGAAGATCCTTTAACATGCTTATGATCCTTACATTTTCTCCAATTTTGATGATTCTTTTATTTCTTCCCTAGAAAGCTTTTGAATTGTCTTGTGATGAAGGCAACTTCATCGCTTTCAGACCCGGAAGATTCAGAATCCGATTTGTGCACCTTCAATGTAATTGTTTTCTCCTTCTTCTTCTCACCTGCATCAAGATTTCTTTGATTCACCCCTTGCTCGTAAGAAATGAGTGAGCCAAGTAAGTTATCAATAGAATAAGTGTTTAAATCCTTAGATTCAGTGATTGTAGTGATTTTAGCATCATATGACGAAGGCAAGCTTCTCAAAATCTTGTTTACTTTTTCAAAGTTTGAAAGTTCTTTTCCTAATGCATACAGTGAAGTAACTATATGAGTAAATCTAGTATACATGTCAAAATCAATTCATGAGGTTTCATACAAAAAAGTTCGTAGTCATGCAAGAGAAAATTCAAACGGGATTGTTTAACTTCATTAGTGCCTTCATAGGTGATACACAGCTTATCCCAAATTTCTTTACCAGTTTTGTAAGTAGAGACACGCATATAATCCTTAAATTTTAAAGCACAGAAAAAGTAGTTCAAACATTTTGCATTCAATTGAGCTAAATCTCGTTCATCAAAAGTCTATTCGGTAAAAACAACTTCAGGTTTAACACCATTAATTTCACGAGAAGGTGGAGAATAACCTTCTTGAATAAGCATCCACATGCGATAATCAGTAGATTATAAAAACGTTGACATGCGGGTTTTCCAAAAGTCAAAAGGTAGGTTATTGAATAGGGGAGGTCGGGTAATAGAATACCCTTCCGTAGTGTTACGATTCCCAAGGTTAGCCATGGATCAAATTCAAAAAGTTTTCAAACTTAAATTTTTGAATCCGACTCTGATATCACTTGAAAGTTTGTTAGGGATGTTAAGCCCTATGAACTTAGTCCCAAGCTAATCAAGAGGGGCGGTGAATTGGTATTTTAAAAAATTTCTTTTCACAAAGAACAAAAACACATAAACAAAAATCACACCACGAGAAAGATAAATAATGCGGAAAATAAAAGTGCGGAAGCAAAAAAATAATAACACAGAGATTTGTAGTGGTTCGGTCAACTTGACCTACGTCCACTCCTTGGAGGCACCCTCCAAGTATTGTACTACAAAACGTGACTCTCCTTTAGCCCCCACGGCTAGGCGGAGAAGCCTTCACAAGAACCTCCTTTTTTCCACCCCGACAAGGCAGAGAACCTATCTCCTTTTGCTTCCTCCTGAAGCTGGCAGAGAACCAACAACCAGATGCTTACTCCTTACCTCTACCGACCCTTCCACGGACAAGAAACTCTAGACGAAGAAGAAGCAGAGTGATCCTTGAAGCAACCCTTGTGAATCCCCTCGCAAGCTCCCCCTCACAAGATCCTCTCTCTCTCCCTCTCTCTCTTTCTCTCCTCAATGCCTTCTCAGGTCAAGGAAGCAGCCAAAGGTTTTTCAAAAAGTTGAACAAGAGCTCTTAAATAGAAGAGCTTCAAAGGAGCTCATTAATTGCAAGTTGCCAACAATATCGTCCAGGCCGATATGGACATCGGCTTGGCCGATCAGTACAAATCTCAGAAGATCGACCAGAGCATCGCCCTGAATGCAAACCGGATGATTTAAAATTAGCTTGATCATCCAGGCCGATCTCACTATCGTCCCGGCCGATCAGTTCAAATCAGAGGAAAATCGTCCAGAGCATCGCCCTTAATTCGAGCTAGCCGATATTTATCGTCATGAAGTAACCAAGGTTTTTGAATCTATCGTCCTGGCCGATCCTGTGATCGTCTATGAAGTTATGATCGTATCAATCATCCTTAATTACTCCCTTGATTTCATGATCAATTAAGGCATAATTTGAGAATATCGTCCAGGCCGATCAATGATCATCCTGGCTGATAATTTAAAAATACAGTATACCTTAATTGTCTATGGTGGCAACTTCTTTCTATTTTTAGCTTATTGTCCTGGCTCATACACGTATCGTTCAGGCCGTTCTATTAATGACAGCTACCTTAATTAAGAATCCTTATTTAGACTTTCTATTTTTAAGCCTGATCGTCCAGGGCAATGTAAATATCGTCCTGGCCGATATGACTAAAAATAGAAATTCTAAGTCTCTCAAGTGTGTGTGTGTGTGTAGGGTTACTTAGCATTAGTCTCTTTGACAATTACAAATAGACTCAAGAAGAGAAAAAACAAAGTACAGACTGACTCAATCCTAGACCTACACAATCTTGAACTGGCTTCGTCTGTTCCTCCGATCTTCGATTCCTGAAAAGTTAGAAGCAACATGCAGTCCAAGAGAATCAATAGTGTACGTCAATCATCAAAACATAAGTCATGAAAATAGATTTGCAACACCTTTGATAGCTCGGGATATGGCTGAAATAAGGAAGAAGAAGAAAAAGCAGTTAGACAAGGAGCTGATTCATCCACCGTTCTTTCAAAAATTACTGAATTTCAAATTCAAATCCCACATATTATGGAGGAGAACAATTCTTCGAAATTTTTTGTGGATCAAACCCAGGAAGTCCATAATTTAAATTCTAAAATGGCTAAAATCGTAGAAGTGGAATGCGGCAAATTGAATCTCAAGAGCAATAATTTGAATTCAAATTTTGAATTCAAATTTCTTGAAATTATGGAAGCTATCAAGGAAGGTGTTGATGATGATCCAACCGATTCAAAAAATCAATTTTTCAGGAGAAAATTGTTTCTCCTTTAACTGAATTGGCGACTCCTAATGTTAATTCAGATATTGTTCCTGAGTTAAAAAATAGTTTTGACTCATTAAGAGAATCTTCTCCAATTTCGGATATTACCTTGAATTTTAAAAAAACTGCTCTTAAAAAAGATAATAGTCTTTTTAAGAAGAGTAAGTCTCTCGGTTCTAAGCACACATTTTTTAAAGAACTTCAAGCATTAGGTCCGATGAAAGATATTCCTAGAAGGAAGACGACTGAAGTCAAAGTGAAGAACGACAATAGAGGTTCTTCTTCTCTTTTATCTCAATAATATGATAGATGGTTATCCCGCTAACAACATCATAGTGGATAGATACTTGAAGATGGAGCAAATTATCAAATCATCGAATGCTGACTTTGGATATTGGGAAAAACTTATTGAATATCTATCAATGATATTCTTAAGTGATTGTTGGAATTTATTGCTTTAATGTACTTTCCTTTTTAGCTTTTGTTGCTTCATTTTTCATATAATTTGTCTTTTTAAACTTTTTCTAATTGATTATGAAATCATTACTAAGTCTTACTCTCTAACTGGATGGGAACTCTGGGATACTAATCAACCCTCGGGTTGTTTATTATTTTGGTATCCCCTGCAACTCAACATTTTCAAAATAGGAAATAGTGGGTTTCATATCATTTATGATAAGTTTAAATTAATAAACTTATGTCCAATAAGGTAGCTTTTTCTTGTTAAAAAAGGCACAATTAGCTTCTTTTTCCTAGTTTGCATTAGGTTGTCTTTATTTTCTAATTAATACAATTATGCATTTCTTAAAAAAAAAGATTATGATTTTTAATATTTTTAGAAGAAATGAAGACTAGAAAGACAACCAAGGGCTCTGATACTAAATTTATGCAACAAAAAATAAAAAAACAACTAAAATAAAAGACACAACGTCAAATAAAAAAAATAACATTACTTTCAACTTGTAAACAACACAATCAACTTAATATTAATAAAGTATAGAGAAGAAGGATACAAATGGAATGGAAACCATGGATAGAAGAAATAGATAGCAGTCCAAAACAAATTTTTAGAGGAGAAGAGGAAAGGATACTAGCTCGCAAGCTTAAAAACCCGCAAGTTCTTACATACCAAACATTTTCACACAAAAAAAACTCCCTCTAAAGAGTGTAAAAATTCCTCCTTAAATAGGAAAAAGAAACCAAAAATCACCTAAATAAGCCGCCCAAATCAGCCAACCAAAATAGAGGAAATAAACCCATGATAAAGGTAAAACCAGCCCAAGAACCGAACGAACAACCAAACCAGCAATCAGCCAGAATTGGAACAGCTAATAAACCCACTAGAAACCAAGGAAAAGGCATGGCTAGCCAAAATAAACCCACAATTGAGAACTCCAAACACTAAACAGCAAAGGGATAATGGGCCAAGCCTAATAAGAGACAAAATAGCCCAAAGTTAAATACCTATTTAAGGAAGAAAACAAATTTTTTTTCCTACATCAACTTCTTAATTACTTGTTTTGTTTTTTTGGAAAAATTTGGCCTTTGCCTACATTATAAAATAAAAAACAATTACAGTAGTATTTAAAAGAAAAAAAAAACATATGAAAACTTGTATAAAGAAAGCTAAGATAAAAAAAGACATCTCCAATACTCTAGAGAAACAAAATTGGAGTATTGGACATTTAAAAGAGGGATAAAAAGTCATTATATAAGAGAAAAATCTATATTTAAATAAGAGATCAACTTATCTGGCTTACTTGCTAGCTTATTTGCTTCCTTGCTTAAATTGAGTAGAATTTATCATTGAGACAAGGTAGCTATTCCCCTAATTTCCTTAAGACCTTCCAAGGGGATTGATGTGGCATATGATCATCATTGTCCATGTCCCAAAAAATCAACATTTTATGCAATTGTCTAACTCAAGTTAGGCCGTCAATATTCATGACAAATCTCCAAGAAGTATTGCAGTCGAGGAAATCCGAATATGTTAGATTCGAGCAATCTATCATAGTATTTTAGTATAACTTCATCCCAATCTAGATCATTAAATCAAAAAAATATCGCATATAAACATAGCAAAAACAAAATCACTTTAGAAACTATAAGTGAAGTTTCAGGTTCACTAACTCCCCTCTGTTTCATTTGGAAAGTTTGAACCTTACTAACTTTGTGATGATTTTGGCAAGAGCAGTGTGCATACAAACATATTACCAAATTTTCTATTATTTATTTAACGCTAAATGTAATACATGATAACATTAAGTATGAGCAAAACCTCTCTTTTAAAAATTTTCTCACCTGGAAACCCCCAATATAATCAAATGTCTATGAGACATTCAGTCTAAGTAGGAAATTCTAGCAACTCGGGAGTAATTTATGCAACACAGTAAAAGAGTATTCACTGTCAAAATATAAGTGAGAAAGAGATTCTCTGCAACTATGACAAAAAGAGCATAGTATATCATGTATCATAATATTTCTTTTTGTGAGTTCTTCCACCGTTTTAAGACCACCTTTTAGAGCCAACCATGAAAAAATTGAATATCTAAGAAAATGTCTCTTGTGTCATATCATTGCAGACCAGTTAAAATCTGGTTCATTAGCAAAAAAATCAGCATAATAATCCTTAAAGGCCCTAGAAATATTTATATCCTATATGATATGAGAATTTT
Organism: Dendrobium huoshanense; assembly: GCA_016618105.1. Taxonomy (NCBI): domain Eukaryota; kingdom Viridiplantae; phylum Streptophyta; class Magnoliopsida; order Asparagales; family Orchidaceae; genus Dendrobium; species Dendrobium huoshanense. The sequence continues at coordinate 34,341,757 of CM028342.1, read as the reverse complement.
TTTTATAAGAAATAAAAATTTTCTCAATAAAACTCCTAATATGTTGTGTAATAAACTTTGAAATCATTTAAGAAACATCAACAATCCATATATTCAACTGATCATATTGAGAGCATAAGTTATCAAGTGGAAAACCAATAAATGTCGAAGAAAAAACCTCACCTATGCACCAGTGATGCCATAAAATAGCTATCAAGCTATCTTTCTTTATAACAAATTAGAATTTCCCCTTTACTATAGTAGTAGTTTGACAAACATTTTCCTAAAAGCTTGAATAATTGGAAGTTCTAGGCCTCTAAAGAGAAATATATTTGGTCTTCTACCAGCTAGATAAAGGATTTATATGGTTATACATTCTACTAATGACATTGTTGTTAAAAGCAAACTTCATAGTTGATATAGAAAAAATACCCAAACCTCCTTTGATAATGGGTTTGCAGGTATTAGCACAAGAGATAAGTTAGGGACATTTTTCTTGATTTCCCCCAAAATAAAGAAATTTGGCACAATGTTTCTCTATTATTCTACACACTCCTTTAGGAAAAATAGTAGTTCTCAACCAATATGTTGCAATGTCTGAGATTGTATATTTGAAAAAGATAACTCTCCTTGCAAAATATAAATACTTTGCTTTCTAACATGCTAACAAGTTGGTAATTTTTTTTTCAACAGAGAAGAGAAGTCAGAAATTCTCAGTCTATCAGTTAAAATTTGAATTCCAAGATAAGTGAATTTGGTTGTGGTATTAACAATATTCAAACAGTTTGAAATTTCTGAGTGATTGGGTACCATAGGGGATATAATGAGAAAGCTTTTATTCAAGTTGATATTCAAGCCAGAACAATCAGCAAAGAAATTAAGAATTCTCATTAATTGTAAGCAATTGTGATTCTCTGCTTTCCAAAAACTAGAAGATCTTCGCCATAAAATAGATGAGTGATATGAAATTCATTCATGCTATACCCTTCAAATTTATCACTTTACTGGTTGTTTTCAAGAAGACGTGAAAGCCCGTCCTGATGATGATGCAAAACAAATAAGGACTAAGTGGACATCCATGTCTAAGTCCATATGATGAAGAGAAATAACCTTTCACCTTCTAAACATACAGAAACGTTCACACTAGTAATGCAATTTTTTAACCCATTTTATGTACAAAGAAGGAAATCCTTTTTGTTGCATTCAAGAAAGTAAAAAAAAAAGTGAAACCAACTCAAATGCTTTCTTGATATCAAACTTGGCACACAAAAATTTTCCTCTACCATTTTTTTTAAACATGTTAAGGATTTCAATTGCCATAATAGGATTTTTAGTAGATAGGCATTGGGAGATAAAAGTCATTTGACAATTGTGAATGATTTGTGGCATAATAGGTTTTAATCTTGTAGTTAAAGTTTTTGCAATAATCTTATATGATACATGGAAAAGATCGATAGGTCTAAAATTTGATATGTCAATTGCATGACCTTTTTTTGGTATAAGAATGATTGATGTGGCTTTAACGCATTTGGGAAGATAGCCTTTACAAAAAAAGAGTCAACAACAGAGAAAACTATTGGCCCTACTACATGCCAATATTTTTTGCAGAATTCAAAACCAAACCCATCTGGATCTTGTGCTAAGTCAGAAGAGCCTGAAAAAATTGATTCCTTAACTTCTTCTAAGGAAATAGAAAAGAGTAGTTTATCCTTCATATGATTAGCAACAACAGTACCTATGAGAATTTGAGTGATATATTTCTAAATGGTAGAAGGAAAGTTATACAAATCTTTGAAAAAAGTAATAATCTCTTAAATTATCTCTTGATTTTTAGAAGGAGTTTCGGTAAAGCTGCTGAAATACAATTACTATAACCAAATTTTCCTCTATGGATTTTTGAGTTAATATATTTCAAATCCTTTTCCCCATGGGTTATTCACTTAATTTTGGCCCTTTAAATAGTCCAAGAAGACCAAAATTGTCACATATTTATGAGCTTGGTGTTGAAGTTTTTTAATTGATCAGAAAGATCTTCATTAAGAGCTAACAAATCAAATATATTTTGGTAATTAATTTGTTGCTCGGTAAGATTAGATATCATGATAGAAATCATGTTGGAAGTGTTGAGTCTAGTAATTAGGTTGTTAAGCCTAAGTTAATGTCCCAAAGGCTACCAAGAGGGGGGTGAATTGGTAGTTTAAAAATTTTAAGCACCCTTTTAAAATTATGTTGAACCAAAATAAAAATTGTTTCTTTTAAGTTTTGTAGAAAAAGTTTTTCAACCACAGAGTTTTTAAGACTTAAAAAATAAAATGTAGAAACGTAAAAATTGTAAAGTAAATGACACCAGATTTATAGTGGGTCTATAACCAGACCTACATCCACTCCCCGGAGGCACCCTCTGAGTATTGCACTAATACCACAAAGTGACTCTCCTTTTGCACCCACAGCAAGGCAGAGAAGCCTTTACAACACACTCTTTTCACCACTACCCGGTGCGGCAGAGAACCGTCATCCTTTTACACAATCCCCAGTGTTGGCAGAGAACCGTTCGTCCTTTCACACTCTCCTAGTGTGGGCAAAGAACCCTTCTGTCCTTTCACACTCTCCTAGTGTGGGCAGAGAACCCTACAGCTGTTCACACTCTCCAAGTGTAGGAAGCGATCCTGTCGGCTATTCGCACTCTCCAAGTGTCGGCAGCGAACCAGATCTCCTTGAAAGATCTTCTCACAATAAATCTATAAGGAAGAAAGAAAAGAGTGAAGTAATCCCAATTCACAAGTAGAGATTCTTACCTTTGAACTCCAAGTGAAGCCTTCACGCTCCAGTGGTAGGAATCCTCCTTTGAATGCACTCTCACACTCTCTCCTTTGCTATTCTCTCAAGTGGCACAAAGATCAAAAGAAAAAGAGATAGGGTGGCAGACTAATTTGGACTATATATACAAAAGACAAGAAAAACTGCTCAAAAACTGCAAATTTTCAATTATGTACGCATTGGATCGTCCCGTACGATCGTGGATCGTCCTGGACAATTTTACTTAAACGCTTTGAAACGACCATGTTTGTATATGTGTATGAAATGTCTTCGTACACACGGATCGTCCCGTACGAACTAAGTTCGTCCGGTACGAACGGTTAATACTAGGTTGGTCTAGAAAACTGTTGAAAACAGTTCTAAGTCGGTTAATCGTCTGGATGAAAATTGGTTTGTCTGGACGAAATTTTTACAGAGAGCAGATCATTTTCTGACGATAATTAATTTCGTCTGGACGAAAATTTTACAGAGACCAGATCGTCCTAGACGATAATTAATTTCGTCTGGACGAAATTTTTACAGAGAGCAGATCGTTTTCTGATGATAATTAATTTTGTCTGGACGAAAATTTTACAGAGACCAGATCGTCCTGGACGATAATTAATTTTGACCCGGACGAACAGGACTTAGAAAATTTTTCAAGACAGTTCCTATTTGTTCTATGTGCTCAATAGGAGATAACTGTCTGATCATCCCGTACGAACGGATATCGTCCAGTTTGACCAGCATAAAATTTTTATGATCTCTTTATGTGTGTGTGTATGTTTTTATTCACTCAATTACAATCACTCCCTTTTAAATTTAATTCAAAGAAAAATACAAGCTTCAAATTCACAAAGTATCTCATGTTGAATTTGATTTGAAGTTTTCGTAGTCTGGAGTTTGGTTTTCCTGAAATGTTAGTACACACAAGAGCAAATACAAATCTTTTAAAATTGTTATGAGATAACTACACATTTGAACAATAATGTTTGGAATCATCAAAACTATACAAGTTGCAAAAATGTAAAGCATGCAAATAGCAACTAATTTAACAATCTCCCCCTTTTTGATGATGGCAAAACAATTATTGTTTGTATGATTTCAATTTAACCAAATCTCCTAAACTCCCCTGAATTGATGAATACATGAAAATAAGGAGGCATTTTGAACCAAAGAATAAATTTTTTTTTTCAAAAATTTTTTTTAACAAAATTACAAAGTTAAACACAAAACCAAAATGCAAACAAAACAATTAAAACAAAACAAAACATACAAACACAATAATTTCTCCCCCTTTTTGACAAAAACAAAAAGTGAAGAAGAAATAGACATAAAATGTAAGTAATTATATGAAATTCATTTGAAAATTTAATCTAAATGGTGATTGTCATAAGGTATGCTATCTAAAACTAATAACATTAGGTCAATCATAGAAATTCATAAAATTTAAGAAGTGATATAACATTGTAAGTAAGAAGAATTTATCAAAGACATGATTCAATTTAAACATTCGAATATAGAAAATCATTACAAGAGAGATGTATAAAAATTCTATATTTCAAAGTTCAATAGAATATAAATGAACATAAGATCAATTTGAATTAGCAGATTGAAAGAATTTGGAAAGAAGAGAATTACCACATGTGGCGCTTTGCGCATCTTTTTTTTTTTTTTTTTAAATTTTTGGGCACATTTTTGTGCATCTTTTGACATTGGGCTAATTTTGTGCATCTTTTGAATATTTGTGTTCCTTTGCGCATTCCTTTTGATTTTTGTACTCTTTGTACAATTTTCAAGAGTAATTTAGACCAAATCTTTCCAAAATCAATAATCTAAAATTTTAAATATTTCTAAGTGCATAAATATCACTTGAGCATAGAAATACAAAATAAGAAAACATCTATATTGCAATAATAATATTAACTTTTATGTAATCTAAATGAATATACATGAATTTAAAAGTTCTAATTATAACAAGTTATAAACAACTTTTAAAATTAGAAAGACTAGATTTTTTAATGTAATTAATCTCAAATTAAAATCTAATTTAAGCACAATTAAGATTAAATAAGACTAATGAAATTTATAAAAATTAACCACATTCCAAAAACAAACCAAATTTGAATCAAGTACAACATGCATTGATATTAATGAAAATGATTACATATTCATTTCATAATATTAAAACAACTAAGAAAATACACTAAACATAATATCTGGTCGGCTAGCAGTCAAGTAAAGTAAAGATCCAATTATCCCTCTAAATTTGTTTTGATCAACAGATTTTCTCTTAAGGTCCTTATCCAACTGCACTGAGGAACTCATTGATGTACTAACAGGTTTAGCATTGTCCATTTCATATTTTTTGAGGATGTCCTTAATATATTTAGTTTGACTAAGAAATGTACCTTCCTTAAGTTGCTTAATGTTAAATCCTAGAAAGTAATTTAAATCTCCCATTAGTCTCATTTCAAATTCACTACTCATTATTTTAGAAAAATTATCACAAAGATTTTTATTTGAAGATCCAATAATGATGTCATCCACATAAATTTGAACAATAAGTATATCCTTTCCAATTTTCCTTAAAAAGAGAATTGTATCCACACTTCCTTTTTCAAAAGTTCTTTCAAGTAGGAAGGTGCTCAACCTCTCATACCATGCCCTAGGTGCCAGTTTCAATTCATATAATGTCTTTTTTAACTTGAAAACATGATTTGGAAATTTAGAATTTTCAAAACCTGGAGGTTCTTCTACAAAAACATCTTCCTCAATTACCCCATTTAAAAAGGCACTCTTGACATCCATTTGAAATAATTTAAAACCTTTAAAACAGGCAAAGGCTAGTAAAACCCTAATTGCTTCAAGTCTAGCTACAGGGGCAAAAGTCTCCTCAAAATCAATTCCTTTAATTTGATTATACCTCTTAGCAACTAATCTAGCCTTATTTTTAATGACTACTCCTGAGTCATTCATTTTATTTTTGAACACCCACTTGGTTCCAACAACACTTTGATCTTTTGGCCTTGTAGTTAATTTCCAAACTTTATTTCTTACAAATTGATTTAACTCTTCTTGCATTACCAATATCCAAAATTCATCAGAAAGTGCTTGATCAATGTTAGTGGGTTCAATAGTTGAAATAAAGGCTGAATGATTGACTTCCTTGTTTAATCCACGCCTAGTTCTAACACCCTCACTTGGTTCACCAATAATCAATTCCTTTGGGTGATTTTTAGAAAATCTCAAATCTATAGGCAAAGGGTTTTCTCTTTTCAAATTTTCTTTCAAATTTATTCTATCAATCTTTTGGGAGTTTTCTTCAATCTCTTCTTCAACAACATTTGGCTCTTCCAAATTTCCACATTCATCAAATACAACATGTGTGGTTTCTTCAATGACTAAAGTTCTTTTGTTGAATACCCTATAAGATTTTCCAACACTTGAATATCTAACAAAAATTCCTTCATCTGATTTTGGATCAAATTTTTCTAAGGCAAATTTTCCATTATTATGTATGAACACCTTGCAACCAAATACATGCAAATGAGATAAATTAGGTATTCTACCTTTTAGCAACTCATAGGGTGTTTTATTCAAATTTGATCTCACATTCACCCTATTCAGAACATAACATGCAGTGCTAATCGCCTCAGCTCAAAAATATCTAGGAAGTGAGTATTCTGCCAACATTGCTCTGGCGGCTTCTATTAATGTTCTGTTTTTCCTTTCAACTACCCCATTTTATTGAGGGGTTCTAGGTGCAGAAAAATTGTGATCAATCCCTTTTTCTTTACAGAAATTTTCAAATCTTTCATTTTCAAATTCTCCTCCATGATCACTTTGTATAGAAATTATTTCACTCCCTAGTTTTCTTTGAATCCAAGTAGAAAAATTTCTGAATTCCTCAAACGATTCACTCTTATGAAAAAGAAATATAACCCAAGTGAATCTTGAGAAATCATCCACTATAACAAATCCGTATACCTTCCCTCCTAGACTTACAGTTCCTACAGGTCCAAAAAGATCAATGTGAAGAATTTCTAAAGGTTTACTGGTCCTAAGATCTTTATTGGACTTAAAAGAGGACTTCACTTATTTTCCTAATTGACATGCATCACAAAGGTGGTCCTTAGTAAAGTCTAGTTTTGGTATACCTCTTACTAAGTTCTTTTGGGTAATTCTTCTAAGGTTTTTTATACTAGAATGACAAAGTCTCCTATGCCAAAGTCATGATTCATCAGAACAATTTTCAAACAAAAAGCAATAGGAGATTGAATACAATTTAAATCTAGCATGTAAACATTGTTTACCCTTTTTCCATTTAAAATATTTTTCCCATTTAGGCTTATTATGCAGCTAGTAGGTAAAAATTTTATATTATAGCCCTTATCACATAGCTGACTTATGCTTAGTAAATTATGTTTTAAGCCTTCAACTAATAACACATTGTTTATGAAAAAGTTTTTCAAATTTCCAATTATACCTGATCCAATCACTTTCTTTATGGTATTATCTCCAAGTGTAACCTTGCATCCACTCCTGGCTTCCAACGTTATGAATTTAGCAGTATCTCCAGTCATATACTTTGAACATCCGCTGTCTAGGTACCATATGCTCCCACGAGGTCTTGTGTGAGAGCACACCTCTTCTTGATCTGATTGATCAACATTATCTGCCATCAAGCAAAGGTTGGTGACTTCTTCTTCTTTTTCAATCTCAGATGAATCTGAAGCTGAGTCCGCCCAGAAAGCTCTTTGAAACTTCTTCTTGCCCTTCTTTACCATTGGTTTTTCCTCTACCTTCTCCTTGCTAGGAGTGGCTTTGAGATTTGGGCAATCAGTCTTGATAAGACCTGGTTTCCTGCATTCATAACAAATCACTTCATTAGAAACCTTGTCATTTCTGTTATACTTACCTCTATTCCATTGCTGTCGTCTCTTCTACTTTCTCTTTAAAAAGCTTCTGAATTGTCTAATCATCAATGCAATATCGTCTTCATCCTCAGGTTGTGAGTGTCCACTCTCTGACTCTTCCACCTTTAGTGCAATATTCTTGTCCTTTCGTGGTTCACCTGCATCAATCTTTCTTTGACTTACTCCTTGCTCATAAGCAATGAGTGAACCAAGAAGATTGTCAATAGAATAAATGTTTAGATCTTTAGACTCTGTAATTGCAGTAATTTTAGCATCATAAGCAGTAGGTAAACAATGAAGAATCTTATTGATCATTTCAGCATTAGTTAATTCCCTACCAAGTGCATGCAAAGAAGTAACAATTTGTGTGAATCTTGTGTACATGTCTGAAATAGATTCATTAAGTTTCATGAGAAATAATTCATAGTCATGTAACAAGATATTGAGTCTTGATTGCTTAACCTCATTTGTCCCTTCATAAGTTATACAAAGTCTATCCCATATGTCCTTTCCGCTTTTGCAAGTGGAGACCCGCATGTAGTCTTTAGATTTTAAAGCATAAAAGAAACTATTTAAACATTTGGCATTTAATTGTGCTAAGTCACGTTCTTCTATAGTCCAATCTGCATAAGGTGTTTCTACCCTAACTCCATCAACCAATCTAGTTGGTTTTGTGTATCCTTCCTGGACTAGCATCCACATGCGATAATCAAGTGACTGTAAGAAAGTAGACATGCGTGTTTTCTAAAAATCAAAAAGAATATTGTCAAACAGTGGAGGTCTAGTGATAGAGTAACCCTCAGGTGTGTTTTGGTTTCCAAAAGTAGCCATCTACGTTAATCAAAAAGTAGTTCAAACATATGATTTTGAAATGATGCTCTGAAACCACTTGTTGAGTCTAGTAATTAGGTTGTTAAGCCTAAGTTAATGTCCCAAAGGCTACCAAGAGGGGGGTGAATTGGTAGTTTAAAAATTTTAAGCCCTCTTTTAAAATTATGTTGAACCGAAATAAAAATTATTTCTTTTAAGTTTTGTAGAAAAAGTTTTTCAACCATAGAGTTTTTAAGACTTAAAAAATAAAATGCGGAAACGTAAAAACTGTTAAGTAAATGACATCAGATTTATAGTGGTTCGGTCTATAACCAGACCTACATCCACTCCCCGGAGGCACCCTCCGAGTATTGCACTAATACCACAAAGTGACTCTCCTTTTGCACCCACAGCAAGGCGGAGAAGCCTTTACAACACACTCGTTTCACCACTACCCAGTGCGGCAGAGAACCGTCATCCTTTTACACAATCCCCAGTGTTGGCAGAGAACCGTTCGTCCTTTCACACTCTCCTAGTGTGGGCAGAGAACCCTTCTGTCCTTTCACACTCTCCTAGTGTGGGAAGAGAACCCTACAGCTGTTCACACTCTCCAAGTGTAGGAAGCGATCCTGTCGGCTATTCACACTCTCCAAGTGTCGGCAGCGAACTGGATCTCCTTGACAGATCTTCTCACAAGAAATCTAGAAGGAAGAAAGAAAAGAGTGAAGTAATCCCAATTCACAAGTAGAGATTCTTACCTTTGAACTCCAAGTGAAGCCTTCACGCTCCAGTGGTAGGAATCCTCCTTTGAATGCACTCTCACACTCTCTCTTTTGCTATTCTCTCAAGTGGCACGAAGATCAAAAGAAAAAGAGATAGGGTGGCAGTCTAATTTGGACTATATATACAAAAGACATGAAAAACTGCCCAAAAACTGTAAATTTTCAATTTTGTACGCAGTACGATCGTGGATCATCCTGGAAGATTTTACTTAAACGCTTTGAAACGACCCTGTTTGTATATGTGTATGAAATGTTTTCGTACACACGGATCGTCCTGTACGAACTAAGTTCGTCTGGTATGAACGGTTAATACTAGGTCGATCTATAAAACTGCTGAAAACTGTTCTAAGTCGGTTAATCGTCTGGACAAAAATTGGTTCGTCTGGACAAAATTTTTACAGAGAACAGATCGTTTTTTGACGATAATTAATTTCGTCTGGACGAAAATTTTATAGAGACCAGATCGTCCTTGACGATAATTAATTTCGTCTGGACGAAATTTTTACAGAGCGCAGATCGTTTTCTGACGATAATTAATTTCGTCTGGATGAAAATTTTACAGAGACCAGATCGTCCTAGACGATATAGACGATAATTAATTTCGTCCCGGACGAATAGGACTTAGAAAATTTTTCAAGACAGTTCATATTCGTTCTATGTGCTCAATAGGAGATAACTGTCTGATCGTCCTGTACGAACGGATATCGTCCAGTACGATCAGTATAAAATTTTTATGATCTCCTTATGTGTGTGTATGTTTTTATTCACTCAATTACAATCACTCCCTTTCAAATTTAATTCAAAGAAAAATACAAGCTTCAAATTCATAAAGTATCTCATGTTGAATTTGATTTGAAGTTTTCGTAGTCTGGAGTTTGGTTTTCCTGAAATGTTAGTACACACAAGAGAAAATACAAATCTTCTAAATTTGTTAGGAGATAACTACACATTTGAACAATAATGTTTGGAATCATCAAAAACTATACAAGTTGCAAAAATATAAAGCATGCAAATAGCAACTAATTTAACAGGAAGAACACTAATTTTTTCCTTTGATCAATCCTTTTATAGTCTTAAGCTTGTAGTAAATAGAAGAAATCAGATTCCCTTGATTAGAAGTAACAAGAATGTTAATGAGGAGCTCCCAGAATTTTAGATTTTGAACCCAATAATATTTAAACTTTAATCTATGGGGGATTCTAATATGGTCAACCAATTGAAGAATAATTGGGGATTGATCCAAAACTGATGTATTAAGAGCCTTGTAGTAAGAACTGGGGAAAGCACTTAGCCAATTCTCATTAACTAAGATTCTATCCAATTTAAGATTAATGGGGTTATCAATGCGTTGATTATAACATATAAAGAAGGGACCCAATGAGTATAATTCCTGGAGGTTAGCATCAAAAATGAAATTGTTAAAAGGAGCCATTCTTGAATCAACAATAATATTTTGTCCCACTTTTTCAGAAAGAAAGTGATAGAAATTAAAATAAACTAATACAGCCCATGTGTAGTTGTCTTGGGGTTGATAATTCTTAGCTCATCCCATAAAACTTCTCATTCATCAAAAGAATTAGAGGCATAGATGATGGAAATAAATAGGTAGTTAGAAGCAATGTTCATCATACCTGATATCATTTGCTTGGAGCAGAAGGTGGGAGAGAAGCTTATTTTTTTTAGAATTCCATTTGATCCAAATTTGACCAGGTCTAGCCAAAGTGAAATTGTTTCAACTTCGTTCACTATCAAAAATCTCATGAGTAGCTTGAAAACAAGTGTCTTCAAAATTTTTAAGAAGGATTTTATTCTCCAATAGACATCATGTCAAGTAATGATCTCTCACCAAATTTTTGTAACTAAACATTTTATCTGGGTCATTAAAGCCCCTGATATTCCACACTCCAATTGGAGAGAAAATCATTAAAATCTTTTAGCTATATTGGGTCCTCTTTTAGAATCCTTGCCTCTTGTATTTTTTTTTTTTGAGAGAAGGATTTCCCTCTATGGCTTTTTGAGTATTCATAGTTAGATCTTTGGAAGGTTTGGAGGTAAAATTTCAAAGAAAGAGGTTGGGGGAATAATCTGAGGATCGTTTGAATTTCCTATTTTTGCATAAGAAACATTTGATTCCGGGGAATTTTGAAGTATAACAAATTTGTTTGGAAAAATGGATTTTGAAGAAGTGGGAGGTTCTATAGGATTTTTGGTGTCTGTGGAAGAAAGTTCATTAGTATGAGAATTTCGATTATGTATGAAAGAGTTTATAGGATTAGGGATAATTTTTGGACCATGTTCTACTACATAGGTCATATTATTTTGGTTGGGCATTGAAGGATCTTGCACTTTCTGTGTCATACTGTTTGCATGGATTTTTTTTTTTTTTGTAGGAGTTAAGGAAAGTAATCCCAGTTGATTGTGAGAGAAGGTTATTGGATTGCAAATAGAGCTTCTCCAACTTTTTTGACAAGTAGATTATGAATCAAGTGTGGGGTGTTTTGGGTGTGAAGAAGTAGTGTGATTTAGAGATGAACAACTTGGGCATGGAGATAGCCTCCATTCATATTGAATATGGAGGTTGAAAATTTTCCCTACCATAAATATGGGAATTATTTTAGGATAGGTGGCCTAAAAGTCTACCTACATGTAGACACATGTATAAGTAAGGCAATATTTAAGGTAGTATGGGAGCCAACGACTAGAGGAATACCATTTTTTGTTGCTATTTTGTAAATCCCAACTGGAGTCCAATAATATAATGGTAAATCATGGATGTTCAGCCAAATAGTCACCCAAGTAAACTTTTCACATTTAGGGAAAAGTAAGGAGACCATTTTTGCACTATGAATGATTTGCCCAACACAAACCACGCCCCTTTGGACCAAACCATATTGAAATCTTCTTTACAAGAAAACTTAAACAAGAAGTATCCATCAATTAGCGAAATCATTTTCAAGTTACCTTTAAGCTTCTAAATCCTGGAGACAGTCAATAATAATGTTTCATAATATGGCCTATTACGCAAAGAGTAGCCGACTAGGGTAATCCACTCCTCAGATGCTACAACAACATCTTCATTGCAGAATGGAATAATCTCTTATAGGGTGGAAAGTGCAGAAATAGCAAAATCTATAGGGTTAGGATTGCTAGAGAATATGTGATCCCAACTAAAGGATTTAACGGTGTTGAGTGAGGCGGCGGGTCGTTGAGCGGTTGAGGATGAATGGAGGGGTGGGAAAGAGGTGAAAAAAAGGGATCCCTCCAGCCAAGCTGGGAAAAAGCGACAGGAGAGTGGCAGCATAAGAATCGAAAAAATTATAGTAGAGCGCTCGATCAATTACATACATAAGGTTATTTGCATAGGGATTTAGGGATTCCCTTATTGTTTAGAATGTAAATTAAATTAAATATATGACTAAATTTCCCCTTAGAGTAATGTCAGGGTTTATTTAGTTCTAGGTTGTAATTCCTATAAGTACAAGCCCTCATAGTTAATTACCCCTCCTAACATATTAGAAAAGTATTATTAATTAAGGATGAAATATATTTAGCTTCGTGCAAGGAGTGTAAAAATGTTCAACGGTATTTTTTTTTGTTATGGGGGATTAAGGTATAACCGATCAAGATCCCATATATCATCCTGGCTATACTGTAGGTTGCAGTATATCAATACTAACAATCATTAATTATAGTATTCAGGGAATCTAATTAGCAGCTATGGGTTGCATCCTCTTAGGGATCTCGAATAAACCAAAGTATAAATGTATGAATTTTAATTTAGTTTAGTTTGGGTTGGGCCTTATGGCTTTATTTAAAAGTTTCCCATATGATTGGATTTAAATAGGGGCTTACAATTTTCATTAAAAGTAGCCCTAATAGTGAGACTTAAAACCTTTTTTAGAGGTGGCCCGAATAGTAGATGTTTGGGGGTTTTGATTGGATAGGCATTATGGCTTCCTTGGAAGTTGCATTATGATGGGTCTTACAACCAAGCCCTGTAAGCTAAGTGGCTCGTATGGTGGGTCTTACAACCTAGACCTATAGATTAGGATGCCTTGGTGAGGGGTCTAGGGTTATGTTATTACATAAATATTTCCCTTAGAGCTTTGGATTACATCTTTTATTAGAAGTTATCGGGTGGTGGGTCTTACAACCTGGTTCTTATAATCAAGGTTGCCCAAGATGTTTGAGTTTTAGATCTAGGGTCATTCATTTAAAAGTTCCCTAATATACGAGTCTTCCTACTTCATTTAGAAGTAGCCCTAATAGTGGGTTTTACATCTTATTCATATATGTTAAGATGCCCAAAGTGGGGTCTAGGGTTAGGTTGGTTCCTAGCTATTACCCTTAGAGCTCGGACTTACAACTTTCATAGAAAGTAACCAGTGGAATTTTAAGATTTTAATGCTTCACTTAATAAATATATATTTAGTGAAAGAATTATCGATATAATTTACTACTCATGTTAGAAGTTACCTATAGGATTTATATTAGCTAGGGCATAGCTTTGACTCTTTACTCCCTCGACACCAGCGTTAGTGCCTTGTTTTATACTCATATTTTGTTTGTACTAAAGTAGTTTGTTGCTATACTTATTTTCTAGCACTCTTACTTTACTAGTTTTTCCAGTACTTTGCTTTACTTGTTTTTAGTACTTTGCTTTACTACTAGTAACTAAATTTATTTTTCCCATTATTTAATTTCATTTGAAATTGTGCTGACTTTTGTCAACTTGTTTGCAGGTGCGTGGTACATGCATCAATTCAAGGAGTCCACACGTAACTGTAGGAGCTATTATTAAGGGTCTTGTGTGAGTTTAAGGTTGTTTGTTGGAGAGAGTTTTGGAGTTTTTGTTTGAGAGCTTCTTAGAGAGTTGTGTGTCATCTACTCAGTTGGAGAGCTATAAGTTGATTAGTTTGTACATAGGTTGTATGGTGGAAACATTAATTTCTTGCAATATGCCTCTAAAGATAAAATTACAAAGAAATTTTACCATAAAAATGTGGGTTAGTGTTTCCAACAATTCTGATATGAAAAAAAGTTATTACATATAGCTTCAAGTTATTTAGCTTAGAAGGCAAAGAGGGCAACTCTTTCAATTTAGGGCAGTAATTTACCTGTAGTATAATTAAGCAAGTATTTGTCATTCCTAGCAAATCTATTTTCAAACCATTTTACTTTTGGCATGCAAGAAAGTTTCAGAAACTTAAGGAAGGGAAGTTGTGCAAAATGTGGAAGAGTTTTCCCCTTCATGCAATGTTTCAATTTATTTTTTTCTAGATTGGAGGTCAGATTGACATTGCTCATCCATATTGAGGACTTGCTCCTATGTAATACCATATGTTCATGTTCCTTATTCAATTTTTTGGCTGAAGGTTATCAAACTTATTCTCACATAAATCGCTGTTCCTTGAATAAGTGCAACTTCAATGTAAGGTCAAATCTGTCAAGTCTCCTCTTGCCACATAATTTGACAGTACAAGCCTATGTTAATTAATTATACAAATTATTGTCATATTAGTTGCAAACTTTAGTTTGATTAAATAATTGAATAAGATTGTGTTATGTTAAAACTTAAGATTAATTAATTATTTACTTCGATTAATTAATCAATGAAAATCAGATGTTAAGACTCCAAATTAAGCTAAACAATTGATTTGCATTTATTTCAAATGTTTGTTTAATTAATTATTAGATCAGTTAAATGACTATTCAATATTATAGTTCATGAATTAATTCAATTAGTAAATTAAATGCTCTCCAATTTCAAATTTTTTTCTTAGAGATTCATGAATTTTCCAAAATCCGCTTAAGTCTAAAATTTTCAAAAAAAAAAAAAATTGACAGCTGCCCAGCATTCCCTCCCTGCGAGGAGAGATTATTAGGTGCGGAGTGCAGACGGGGAGAACCGTCCGCACACTAATATAAAATCCAGCTAGGTACCATTCAGTACTACTGGGTACCACTAGGTACCACTAGGTACCGCTTGGTACCCTGTATGTGTGCAGACGGTGCTCTCCTCATCTGCACTCCGCACCTAATAATTTTTCCCCTGCGAGGGGAGGTAAGTGGAGAGCACTTGCCCTTTTGGCTTGACTTGACCATATCAAATCAATGGCGAGGAGTATGGGGGAGTGAATCGACCCCAAAAAAATATTCTTGAGGACTTCAATCCACTCGGCCGAATCTGATTGACGGCCGAGGGATTTGGGGGACAATATCAAACCCGGAACTTCCTTCAAATGATAATTGCGTCTTGTGTTTTCTTTTTTTATTAGTAATTTATTATTATTGTAATTAATAATAAAAATCATAAAATTTATTTATTATTAACAATGTTATGTTAATAATAAATAATTTATCATATTTGTTTCTCCTTTCTTTGTTTGAAATCAAGAAGCCTTAAATTTAGGCATTTGGGATGGATCAAACATAGGCCAAAATGTAGAGCGGCGGGCTTGATTTCTTTTGTAGGAAGCCTCTTAAGTCTGGCAAAAACATGCGACTTTAAATTGGAGCAGTGCCGAGTGGGGGTTCACATAGATATGCGCCTAGGGCTAGTTGCAGACTAACCAAAAGTTGATGGGAGCGGGTCCGATCCTAGTGGTGTAGGCTATTCACGTAGAACTGACACTGGAGAGTGTGACTTGGTCGTGCTAGAGATAGAGGCAGACGGGATTTGCATGTATCAGAATGGAAGATCAAAGGGAGAGAGCTGTTCTTCTGATTGCAAGTAAGCGTTAAAAGAACTCTACTCGTTTCATTGTTGTTTTATAAGAATTATGGCAGTTACTTTAACTACAATTGTAAAGGCAACATGGGCAGATCGTGGAAATGACATGAGTAGCGGGTACTTACGTGGGTTTTGGTTTTGTCAATATGTGGGCTGGTCGGCAAATTTGATAGTCAACAATGAGGATACACAGTACCAAAGATGAACTCGACGAACACCGACTCGATACACCCTATAGAATGGTGCAATTCCACAATGCCGATGATTATAGCTTCTATGTTTTTAACAATGTATGTTGCGCATATATCTTAGTTTGAAATATAAAATTTGTTTTATCTTTAAATATCTTTTTTTTTTTTTTTTTTTAAGATAACATCTTATTTTAATATAATATAAAAAGTTAGTGATACCAAAAAAATTAGTTATATTATATAATGTTATGATAAATATCCCTGTTGTACAAAGCCACCATTTCAATAAATAAAAAAATTGGACTTTGTAATCAACTACAAAAAATTATGTTCAAACATTTTATAGTAATAATTACCATCGTAGAAAGTACGATAAAATATAAGCAACATAAAGAAGACTACAAAGTATTACTTTTTCTTAAGCAATATACACAGTTGAGCTTGGTGTTGGATTTGAGTTGGACAATAACCAAAGTGAAACTTGAACTCATACTGAAGGTCCTGCTAGTTTGCTCCGTTTAAAATTTTCCTTCTCTTATCTCATGATAATAACCTCCATCAGATTCTTATAGATGTTCAAAATAAAACCTTCCTTACATGAAGCTCATGGATAGTAAAGAATAACATGCTTTAGATCAATTGGTGCAATTTGAACATCAAACAAATTACCACTTTCTCTTTCATGTCGTACCTTATGAATCGACATTTAAAAAAATTGAAGGCCAACCATATGATGATCATGTTCCAAGAACTTCACATTTACATATTCCCAACCAGAACCATTTAAAATTCTCCTATCTTATTAGCGTATATCCTCATAACTTTAACACGCAAATGGCAAAGTAAAGAATCTCTATCGTCTTTCCAGACATGCATGCAACACCTAAATTTTTTTGAATGCCTCAGCCTTTAGCTCTAACGGACTATCACAATACCTATCAATACAGTCTTGCATTCACGTGCTTGTATTGTTCAACAATCCTTTCATAGGGATGTCTCGAACCTTCACTAAATAGAAAAAATACATTATGAAGAAAAAATTATAAAATTGTAAAACTCTAGTATTTGGCAAAACAAATTTAATATAAATAACTCCACTCAATTTTCAACTCCACATGTACATGCATCACTTATATATCATAGTTTGAAGAAATAAGATATTAACACTAAAATACAAAAATTAATTTATACAAATTTATTCTTGTGGACCTCTGAAAGGGATCCTCTTAGAGGGGACAGAGTACAGAGGGTATACGACCACACCATCTCAAGGGACGAGATGATCATAGGCCTTTACACTCTTCAGAAGTGAGCCAATGGAAGGATAGATTAGATCAAACTACAATTAACCATTGAGGATAGTGGCTCTCGCCAACGAACCCCGATGGACAAAAATATGCACAACATGATCAAAATAATGGGTTTCTCCTACCCGAAACATCAGTTTGAGTAGGGTTTATTTGATAGTGGAATTTGGTTTCCCATGGATGCAAGCCCCTTGGATAATTACATCTTAAGCCTGGGGCTTGAGAAGATTCTCAATTAAGGATTAAAAATTATCCTTTTAAAGTAAGATTGAGACATATAGAGGAGACTAAGAAATCCTACTCAATGAGAAAGAAGGGTTCAAAGTGGTTTAGTCAACACACAAGGCTCAGATCAACATCCGGATGGACTAAGGTAATGGAAAAAATTGGAGAAAAGAAATCAATGCACTGAAGACATACAGGTGAGTGTCGCGAATCTGGTTTCAGGAATTATAATTGTGATGATAGCAAACATTTTTGTTACTTCTATTTTTTCTACGACTGCCTTGTCTACTAATGTTTCAGGTCCACAAGATATAATTACAAATTGAACCAGCTCAAGATTGGGTAGATGAGGACTGAGTTAGTTTGTAATGTTCATCAAGTGTCTTTTACCTTTTCTTGAGTCCATTGTAACAATGTGGGTCCAGTTTCTAAGTAACCTTACACACACATACTTGGGGGAATTTTTTTGATTATTTTAGAGTTTTATGGTTTCAATCATATCGTCTGGGACGATTCTATATCATCCTAGATAATCAGTTAAAAATAGAAAGTCTAATTAGGGCATCCTGATTAAGGCACTCGCAATTAAGCAAATCATTCTGGAAGATATTATCATTGTTTGGGACGATAGGATCAAATCAGAAATAATCAACTATCATAACCTTTTAGGCATATTTTATTTTTAGACATCATCCGGGATGATGCACTATAATTATGCCTACATTAGTTTGGTAATTAAGGAAAGAAATTAGCTTTTGATTGCTAGATCATATCATCCGGGATAATCAGTTAAATAAACGTTAGTTCTTCGTGGATGATCCATAATCGGTTAGGATCCATCCAGGGCGATGTTCTGGATAATATATAATGTTTTATACTAATAATCTTGGATGATCCTGAGATTGTCCTGGATGATCAAGTTATTTTTTCATCATTTAGACATCCATCTAAGGTGATATTAAGGATGATATGTGGCATTTTGTATAAATCACCCGGACTACGTTGAGATCATCCGGGATGATCAAGTTACTTTTTCATCATCCATATATCCATCTAGGGCAATGGTCTGGATGATATTCAATAATTTGAACTGATCGTACATGACAATCGGTCATCCTGGACGATATTTGATGATTAGTTGCAAATTAGGACAAATTTGAGCCCTTGTTTAAAACACTCAAGAAAAAATATTTTTCTATTCTCTTGACCTGAGAGAGCTAAAAGGAGAGAGAGAGAGAGAGAGAGAGAGAGAGAGAGAGAGAGAGAGAGAGAGAGAGAGAGAGAGCAAGGGAGAGAGATAAAGGATCTTGTGAGGGGGAGTTTGTGAGGGTTTCACAAAGGTTGCTCAAAGCAAGGATTCAAGTCGTCTTCTACTGTCGTCGTCCCTGTTGAATCTTGTTGTTTCTAGAATAGGTTGTTAGACCTAATCTAATGTCCCAAGGCTAACCAAGAGGGGGTGAATTGGTAATTTTAAAAACTTGACCCTTTCTTGGATTTTAAATCTATAAAAACCGATTAATGAACTCGAGCAAGTTGATTTAAATTTTTATTTAAAATAATTTTTTAACCACAAAAAAATTATAAACTTGCAGAAAATAAAAAGCAGCGGAAATAAAAAGACACGAGAGTTTATAGTGGTTCGGTCAAACACGATCTTCATCCACTCCCTGATGTCTCTCACTTCAGGTATTGCACTATATCAAAGTGACTCTCCTTTTGTTTACACAGCAAGGCGGAGAAGCCTATACAAAACTCTCTTCCACCAATCCCCGGTGTGACAGAGAACCATCATCCTTTCACACCCTCCAAGTGTAGGCAGAGAAAATTCATCCTTTTACACCCTCCAAGTGTAGGCAGAGTACCTTCATCGTTTCACACCCTCCAAGTGTAGGCAGAGTACCTTCGGTTGTTCACACTCTCCAAGTGTAGGGAGAGAACCCTCATTTTTTTACACCCTCCAAATGTTGGCAGAGTACCTTCGTCCTTTCATATCCTCCAAGTATATGTAGAGTACCTTCGGCTATTCACACTCTCCAAGTGTAGGCAGAGAACCCTTGGCTATTCACACTATCCAAGTGTCGGCAGAGAACAAGATCTTCTTGAAAGATCTTCACTCGAGCAATCTTGAAGGACAAGAGAAAGAGTGAAGGATACACAAATCACACATAGAGATACTTACCCTTGAGTAACCTTGTGAACCCTTCATGCTCCAATGAGAAGAAATCTCTCTCAAACACTCTCTCACACTCTCCCCTTCAATCACTCTTTACCATTCACGAAGAACAAATGAAAAAAAGATTAAAGGTCATTTTCTAGTAGACCTTTTATAGAAAAGACATGAAAAATCATACAGAAAAATTGAATTTTGCAAGTTTTAGCATCCATGATCGTACCATACGATCATCATTCGTATGTACGAATAGTATAAAAACTATTACATACAAACCAAATGTGAATTTGTATGAAATGTATTCATACCCGATCATTATCCGGAACGAACAGTGTTCGTTTGGTCCAAACAGAGGAAATGTCAAAAATGTGTATGTATGAACCAGCAGGACGACATGAACGAAAGCAACCCAGAGCCCTTCATACCGATATGAACAAAAAATATCATCTGTACGAATAGTGTTCATGCACGATCCTGAGGAGATCATACCGGTACGAATGAAAAATATTATCCTTATGATTAGTGTTCATGCACGATCTAGAGGAGATCGTACCGGTACGAATGAAAAATATCATCCGTACGATTAGTGTTCGTACACTTTCTAGAGGAATTCATACCAGTACGGATGAAAAATATTGTTCGTACGAATAATGTAGTGCACGCTCCAGAGGAGATCGTACCGGTATGAACAAAAAATATCGTCCGTATGATCTATACTTAGAAAAAAATTTGACATTTTAATATTTGCTCCATTGCTCGTTGGGAAAAATAATTGACTAGATCATTCCGTATAAAATAATTTCGTATTGTACGATCATTAAAAAATGTAAATTTTATAACTCTCCCCCGGTGTGTGTGTGCTCAGTTACTTAATTACAATCACACTCTCTCATACTCAATAAAATAAAAAATACATACTTTAATTTATAATACACTCTAAATTGATCTTGATTTAAAGTCTTCATTAATCCGGAGTATGATTTTCCTATAATGTTAGTACACACAAGAGCAAAACAATTTTTACAAAACGTGTTAGGAGAAAAATAATATTGGAATCATAAAAAACATACAAGTTGCAAGAATGTCAAACATGCAAAGCTAAGTAGCAACTATCTCAACAATCTCCCCTTTTTTTATGATTGCAAAACAATTATTGTTTGAGTAATATTAAAAATCCTAAATTTCTCCTAAAGTCCCCCTACATGAATAAGCATGTGAATATAAGGGGCTTTTGTTATGAACAAATCAATTTTTTTTAATTTTAAAGTTTTTCACAAACAAAAACAAACATCCACACAAAAACAAGAAACAAAACCCTAAACATGAACAAAACAATCAATTGACAAATAACATTTCTCCCCTTTTTTAACAATAGCAAAAAGAGAAGAAGAAATGAACTACATAAATGTAAGAAGTCATATGAGAATCCCTTAATAATTGATCATGAAAGAGATTGGGTTATTTTTTGCAAAAACAATATTAATGTTAATTAGAGAAAATAAAGATTCATATCATTTAAGTTAAGATATAACACATACAAGGAAAAAATATATCAAGGTCATGTATCATTCTAGATAATCAGATAAGGAGAATTATTGCAAAGGTGACAAAATGAAAATTAATTTAAGAGAAATTTCAATACATAATATAATTGAACATTAGATTGATTTGAAATTGAAGATTGAAAGATAGAGAAAAGAACAAATTCTTGTGGAGCTTTCCGCATCTTTTCAATATTTGTGGCACACTTTGTGTATCTTTTCATATTTAGGCTAATTTTGTGCCTCTTTTCAATTTGCGAATCATTGCGCATTCTTTTAATTTTTGTACATTTGTACATCTCCATTTTTTATTGATCTTTTCAAAATCGATAATTTAAAAACTCAAATTTTTCTAAATACAAAGATAATTATATTGAAAAGAGAATTAAAAGAATAATAAGACATCAAAGTTGCAATAATAATATTAAAATTTTTGTATGCCTAATAAGAACATGAGATTGATACCCTTAAACTTGATATATTTATAAGCTAACTTAAATTTTTGAATAAATTAGATTTTCTAATTACTTCAATTTTTGTATTGCTTATCATATTATATCACTTCTTATATCAATTAAGTAAAGATAATCATATAGGCTAATGAATATTTCCAAAAGAGATCAATAATAACTAAATAAAAACAAGACATGTTTTGTTGATATCAAAATAAAGGATAATACATTGGAGCTCAATTGATATCAATATAACTCAAAAATAAAAACAACAGATATAATAACACAAACAAATAACAATCACATACACTCCAAACATCATCACATCACATCACATTAGCTAGCAAAGACAATCACAAAAGAAGTATATTCATCATTTTGAGGGGCCCTAGTTTGGAGGAGGTGGCTGATTGAAGAGGTTAAAGTAGCTATTCATTATAGCCATGTTAGTGTTGACCAATTCAAACTGACATCATATCCATCCCATATCCTTCTAGTGTTGAGCGTCCTACTGGTGTATGTGAGTCTGAATTTGATCAAAGCACTGATCAAAATGACTCTCAAGATGATCAAAGCGATGAACCATATCCTGAAAGCATGGTCAGCCAATAGGCGCAGATGCTGGTATAGGAGCTCCCCTTTCTCCCTTAGAGTCATCACCTCCATCATCTTTAGCAAAGATTGCTCGAAATGAAGCATCATTATAGTAGATGGACTCTTCTAGATATGGATCAGGATGAACTAGATTGTACTTCTTCTCAAGAATGTATGTCACAAGGTAATCATAAGGCTATGTTCTTCTTTGTCTTATGGGAGGCATGACCAATTTCAAAAAGCCCATAAATATAATCAATAATGAGTTTGTCTTTGTCTATAGGGTTGCCAGTAATGATCAGGTAAGTTACAGTGGAAAGAAGATGGGTAATATTCGTTCGATCATCAGCTTTAGGAATTATAAAGTCCTAAGAACATGCTGGATGATCATGGCATCTTGGTGTAAAGTGGATGCCTTAAGAAAATAACACACTTCTCAAAAACCTCTAAGTACTTTATTTATTTCAGTCTAGTCATAATTAGAAGCATTGGTCAAGGTGTGGGATCTAATTCCTTGAGTCCTTAAGTTCAAAAATATCCAACATCCTTCTTAGTTATTTCAACGCACTTTTTCAAAAAAAAGGATCCAATCCAAGTTTGGTAAGTACTAAAACTCGTATTGGCTAGAAAATAGTGAAAAGTCTCCTGGTGGTAGGAGTGAATGAGGGTCAAAATAAAAGCAAACTGGGTTGAGGCAAAAAGTGGCATTACTTGAAAGATAATGTTCT
This sequence comes from Dendrobium huoshanense, assembly GCA_016618105.1. NCBI lineage: Eukaryota > Viridiplantae > Streptophyta > Magnoliopsida > Asparagales > Orchidaceae > Dendrobium > Dendrobium huoshanense. The sequence continues at coordinate 34,318,530 of CM028342.1, read as the reverse complement.
CTTGCAGAAGAACTCTAGGAGTGATACCAGTAGAAATAAACCTAAGAAATGATTCCTCATTGGTTTTGGACAAAAAGTTGGCTTCATCATTCCTAGAAGATGGTCCCTTAGCCAGTCTACTCCTTTAGCTAGAGCTAGCTATTGAAAAATTTGGAAAGATGAGAGGGTTTATAAAGGCTTTTGAAGTGAATGAGATTTGAGTTCTAAAGCCCTTCTATTTAAAGAAAAATGATCTTTCGTACGGATGAAAATAGGTTCGTCCCATACGATGCTTAAGTTCGTACGTATGAAATAAAATTTATATGTATGAATGAATGCGTTTAACATGAAATGACTTTTCATATTCACACAATTTACGATGCATCCTTTCGTACAGACTTTTTGACCAAACGATCATACAAATGAACAGGTGTTCGTCTGGGATGATCGATTATTTAAGATTGTTTTTATAATGTCTTGGTTCGTCTCCCACTTTGAATGATACGTGGTTCGTATGTACGAACTTTAGGTTCATACATACAAATAGAAATAATAACTGCTTATGCCCGTATAACCGTCTACAAGCATATATATGAATGAATACACATCGTCCTGATGATTTGGGGATCGTACAGATGAATAGTATTGACAACAAAAATGATACCTAGACTGTTACCAAATGATTAATACGCTACAGAATTCATCCTGTACGAAATGAATTTCATACGGTACGAATAGAACACTTAGAAAATTTTGGGCTATCGATTAAAAACATGAAATCTGATGTGAAAATTATTTCAAACACATAAAACACAAAATACATAAACAAACATAAATATGACATAAAAATAAAAAATAGAAAAACACACACAAAAACACATATCAAGGTTGCAGAAAATTTGTATTAAGCATTTATGTCAATCACTCCTAGCCTTATTCCTAATATACTGAAAGTGTCAAAGACAAGTGGTTTTGTGAAAATGTATGCAAGTTGATTTTCAGTTGTAATATGATTCAGTTCAATTTCTCCTTTTGATAGATGATCTTGTGAGTCCAGTAATTAGGTTGTTAAGCCTAAGTAAATATCCCACGGCTACCAAGAGGGGGGTGAATTGGTAGTTTTAAAAATTTTAAACCCTCTTAATGATAAAGTTGAACCGAAATAAAATTTTCTTTTAAAGTTTGTAGAAAAATGTTTTTCAACCACAGAGTTGTTAAAACTAAAATTTAAAGTGCGGAAATGTAAAAGCAATAAAGTAAATGACACCAGATTTATAGTGGTTCGGTCTATAACCAGACCTACATCCACTCCTCAGAGGCACCCTCTGAGTATTGCACTAATACCACAAAGTGACTCTCCTTTAGCACCCACAGCAAGGCGGAGAAGCCTGTACAAAACACTCTTTTCACCACTACCCGATGCGGCAGAGAACCGTCGTCCTTTTACACTCTCCTAGTGTGGGCAGAGAACCCTACGGCTGTTCACACTCTCCAAGTGTAGGCAGAGAACCTTCGTCCTTTTACACTCTTTTAGTGTGGGCAGAGAACCCTTCGTCTGTTCACACTCTCTAAGTGTCGGCAGAGAACCGGATCTCCTTGACTGATCTTCTCACAAGAATCTAGAAGAAAGAAAGAAAGAAAAGAGTGAAGAAATCTAATTTCACAAGTAGAGACTCTTACCTTAGCAATCCAAGTGAAGCCTTCTCGCTCCAGTGGTAGGAATCCTCCTTTGAATGCTCTCTTCCACTCTCTCCTTGGCTATTCTCTCAAGAGGAACGAATATCAAATGACAAAAAGATTGGGTGGCAGTCTAATTTGGACTATTTATACAAAAGACATGAAAAATCGCCCAAAAACTGCAAGTTTCCAATTCTGTACGCAGTGGATCGTCCTGGACGATTTTACTTAAACGATCTGAAACGACCCAATTTGTATATGTGTACGAAATGACTTCGTACAGCTGATCGTCCTGTACGAACTAGGTTCGTCCAGTACGAACGGTTATTACAAGGTCGGTTCTAGAAACTGCTGAAAACTGTTCTAAGTCGGTTAATCATTTGGATGAAAATATGTTCGGTTGGACGAAAAGTTTCCAGAGAGCCGATCGTCCTGGACGATTATTTATTTCGTCTGGACGAAAATTTTCCAGAGGACCAATCGCCGCAGACGATAATTTGTTTTCGTCTGGACGAAAATTTTCCAGAGAGCTAATCGTCCGGTACGATATTTATTTTTGTCGGGACGAAAATTTTCCAGAGGACTGGTCGCCTCGTACGATGATAAAATTCGTCTGGACGAAAATTTTACAGAGAACCCATCGTCCGGGACGATAATAAAATTCGTCCTGGATGAATAGGACTTAGAAAAATTTTTCCAAGCAAGTTCCTATTCGTTCCAAGTGCTCTATAGGAGATAACTGACATATCGTCCAGTACGATACATATCGTCCTGTACGATCAGTATAGAATTTCAAGATTTCCTTATTTATGTGTGTGAGATTTTATTCACTCAATTACAATCACTCCCTTTCAAAATTAATTCAAAGAAAAGACAAACTTCAAATAAACAAAATATCTCATGTTGAATTTGATTTGAAGTTTTCGTAGTCTGGAGTCTGATTTTCCTGAAATGTTAGTACACACAAGAGCAAATGCAAATCTTCTAAAATTGTTAGGAGATAACTATACATCTGAACAATAATGTTTGGAATCATCAAAACTACATAAGTTGCACAAATATAAATCATTCAAATAGCAACTATTCAAACAGATCTCTTATGAAATGATGTCTTATGTCAATATGTTTGGTTCTTGAATATTGAATATGATTTTTGGAAATGCAAATGGCACTAGTATTATCACAATAAATTGGAATAGTGCCTATATTAAATTCTAAGTCAATCAATTATTATTTCAACCAAAGAATTTGTGCCACACAACTTCCTAAGATAATGTATTTAGCTTTAGCAGTAGATAGGGCTACAAAATTCTATTTTTTACTGGACCAAGAAACTAGTGAATTTTTAAATAAATTGACATGTTCAAGATGTACTCTTTCTATCAACCCTATAACCTACAAAGTCCGAATTTGAATATCAAATAATTTCAAATAAAGAGCTAAACTTAGGATACCAAATTCCTAAGTTCTTAGTTCTCAAGAGATATCTCAAAATCCTTTTCACTGCGATTTTTATCAGTAGATCGAAAGATGATATCATCAACATAAATTTATATAATAAGTATTTCATCTTCAAACTTCTTTAAAAAAAGAGTCGTGTCCACACTTCCTTTTTTAAAAGATCTCTCAAGTTGGAAAGTGGTCAACATCTCACACCAAGCCCTAGGTGCATGTTTCAAACCTTACAGTACCTTTTTCAATTTAAAAACATGGTTTGGATATTTGGAATTTTCAAACTCTAGAGGTTGTTCAACATAAATGTCCTCTTGAATTATCTCATTTAGAAATGCACTTTTAACATCCATTTGATATAACTTAAATCCTCTAAAATAGGCAATGGCTAATAAAATCATAATTGCTTCAAGTCTCGCTACATGAGTAAAAGTCTCCTCAAAATCAATGTCTTCAATCAGATTATACACCTTAGCAACCAATTTAGTCTTATTTCTAACAATAACTCTTGAGTCGTTCATTTTGTTCTTAAATACCCACATGGTTTCAACAACACTTTGATCCTTTGGCCTTGCAATTAATTCCTAAACTTCATTCCTTATAAATTGATTCAATTCTTCTTGCATTACCAAAATCCAAAATTCATCCGAAAGTACTTGATTTATATTTGTGGGTTCTATTATATAAATAAAGGGAGAATGATTTACTTCTTTGCTCAGCTCATGCCTAGTCCTAACACACTCACTAGGTTCACCTAAAATTAATTTCTTAGTGTGATTTTTAGAAAATCTCAATTCTCTAGGCAACGGGTTTTCTATCTCTAAATTTTCTTTCAAATTAACTTTCTCAATCTTTTGGGAGTTTATTTCTATCTCTTCTCTTCAACATTCGGCTCTTCCAAAATATCAGATTCATCAAAAATAACATGTGTGGTCTCCTCATTTACTAAAGTTCTTTTATTGAATACTCTATAAGATTTTCAACAATAGAGTATCCTAGAAAAATTTCTTCATCTAATTTTGGATCAAATTTTTCTAAAGTAGATTTTCCATTGTTATGTATGTACACCTTACATCCAAAAATATGCAAATGTGACAAATTACATGTTCTCCCCTTAAGTAACTTATAAGGTGTTTTTTTCAAGTTCGATATGATGTTCACCCTATTCAGAACATAATATGTTGTCCTAATTGCTTTAGTCCAAAAATATTTAGGAAGTGAATATTCTGCCAACATGGCTCGAGCGACTTCAATCAATGTTCTGTTCTTCCTTTCGACTACCTCATTCTTCTGAGGGGTTCTAAGTGCAGAAAAATTGTGATCAATCCCTTTTACTTTACAAAAATTCTCAAATTTTTTATTTTCAAATTCTCCACAGTGATCACTTTGGATTGTTAAAATTTTACACCCTTATTTCCTCTGAATCCAAGGAAAAAAATCTCTAAACTTCTCAAATGATTCACTCTTATGATATAAGAATTTAACCCGTGTAAATCTAGAAAAATCATCCACAATCACAAATTTGTATACCTTCCCTTCTAGACTTACAGTTCCAACTGGTCCAAAAAGATCCATATGCAAAATCTCCAATGATTTACTAGTTCTAAGATCCTTATTGGACTGAAAAGAGGACTTCACTTATTTTTCTAGTTGACATAAAAGGTGATCCTTAGTAAAGTCTAATTTTGGTATACCTCTAACTAAGTTTTTTATGGTACCCCTCCTAAGGTTTTTCATGCTAAAGTGACAAAGTCTCCTATGTCAAAGCCATGATTCATCAAAAATAGTTTTCAAACAAAAAATAGTAGGAATTTTGATACAATTTAAATCTAAAATATAAACATTATTTACATGTATACCATGCAAAACATCATTACCGTTTAAGCTTAATATGCAGCTAGTAGAAAAAAATTTAATGTTGTAACCTTTATCACATAGCTGGCTAATAATCAAAAGATTATGATTTAAGCTTTCAACTAGTAACACATTCTCAATAATAAAAGTTTTTCAAATTTCCTATCATACTTGATCCAACCACCTTCCTTATGGTGTTATCTCCAAGTGTAACCCTTCCTCTATTCCTAGCATCTAGCGATATAAATTGTGCAATATCTCCAGTCATATTCTTTGAGCAACCACTATCCAGGTACCATATACTCTCATGAGACCTTGTGTGAGAGCGTGCCTGCAAAATCATATTAGACCAGAGAACCGAAACAAGTTTGGGATCAACTTTTGGAAATTTTAAAACAAATGCTTGTATGATATGTCTAGGTTTATACATCTTTGATTTCCACACTAAATGAGTTTTTCTATCTAAAGTATAATAGTGTAATATGACTAATCATCCCAAAAATTATAGCATTTACTCCAAGAAATGGATTTCTTAATCTTTTATAACTTTTCTGATTCTTCCCGAATTGTAAGAATTTTGGATACAAAATAGGATTAGTAAAATCTTCAAGTCTTGGGGGTTTCCTATTTTTCTTGAGAGCTTTTACTTTTAATTTTAAAAATGTGTTCATATCTTCCACCACATTATTACTATATTTCAAATGATATTTTTCACTCTCTGATTCATCTTTATAATCTTTAAATTCTTTTTCCAATTCTGCATAGGATGATTTTAAATTCTTATTATTCTTATTCAAATCATCAAACTCATCGAGTAAGCTCATGTGGTTGCTATCAACTAATGCATGATATTTTCTACGAATTTCATATTCTCTCTGTAGTTCTTGTAATGTTATGTTCAGACTAGCATGCATTTTGTTTAACTTCAAATATACATCATTTATTCTTTCAGAAACTTCAAAAAGCTCAGTATAAGTTAAGTCACATACCTCTTCTTGATCTGACTGATCAAGATTATTGGCCATCAAGCACAAGTTGATGAGTTCCTCCTCCTTATTAGTTTTTGATGAGTCTGAAGCTAAGTCCTCCCAGGAAGCTCTTTGGAATTTCTTCTTGCCCTTCTTCATATTTGGTTTCTCCTCTATCTTCTCCTTACTAGGAGCGGCTTTAAGCTTTGGGCATTCTGACTTAATGTGTCCAGGTTTCCTGTACTCGTAGCAAATCATATCATTTGAAACCTTGATATTCTTATTAAACTTACCTCGGTTCCATTATTGGCATCTTTTTTGCTTCCTCTTCAGGAAAGCTTCTAAACTGTCTAGTCATCAAAGAGATGTCGTCCTCATCCTCAGGTTGTGATAGATCACTCTCCGACTCCTCTAGTTTCAGTTCCATATTATTCTCTCTTCATGGTTCTCTTGCATCAATCTTTCTTTGACTCGCTCCATGCTCGTAAGCAATCAGTGATCCAAGAAGATTATTAATAGAGTAAACATTTAAGTCTTTAGACTCTGATATAGCAGTTATTTTTGCATCATAAGTAGTAGGCAAATAATGAAGTATCTTATTAACCATTTCAATGTTAGTTAATTCCATGCCTAATGCATGCAAAGAAGTGACTATCTGCATGAATCTTATGTACATGTCAGAAATAGATTTATTGGATTTCATGCAAAATAATTCATAGTCATATAACAAGATATTTAATCTAGACTGCTAGTCACTTTATAAATTATACAGAGTCTATCCCATATGTCCTTTCAACTCTTGCAAGGTAAAACCCACATGTAATCCTCTGACTTAAGTATACAAAAGAAACTATTTAAATATTTAGCATTAAGTTGTGCTAAGTCACATTCTTCTATAATCCAATCTGCAAAGGGTGTTTCTATATTAATGTCATCAACTAGTCTAGTTTGTATTGTATACCCTTCCTGTACCAAGATCCACACACGATAATCTAAAGATTATAAAAATGTAGACATGCATATTTTCTAAAAATCAGAAGGGATATTATCAAACAAAGGAGGTCTAGTGGTCGAAACCCTTCAGGTGTGTTATGGTTTCCAAAAGTAGCCATGCTCGTTATTCAAAAAGTAGTTTCGACTTATGATTTTGAATCAAACCTCTGATACCACTTGTTGAATCTTATTGTTTTTAGAATATGTTGTTAGACCTAATCTAATGTCCCAAGGCTAACCAAGAGGGGGGTGAATTGGTAATTTTAAAAACTCAACCCTTTCTTTGATTTTAAAATTATAGAAATTGATTAATGAACATGAGCAAGTTGATTTAAATTTTTAAATAAAATAATTTTTTAACCACAGAAAAAAATTATAAACTTGTAGAAAATAAAAAGCAGTGGAAATAAAAAAACACAAGGGTTTGTAGTGGTTCAGTCAAACACGACCTACATCCACTCCCTGAAGTCTCCCACTTCAAGTATTGCACTATACCAAAGTGACTCTCCTTTTGCCCCCACAATAAGGTGGAGATGCCTTTATAAAACTCTCTTCCACCAATCCTCAGTGCGGCAGAGAACCATCATCCTTTCATACCCTCCAAGTGTAGGTAGAGAACCTTTGTCCTTTTACACCCTCCAAGTGTAGGCAGAGTACCTTTATCCTTTGACACCCTCTATGTTTAGGCAGAGTACCTTCAGTTGTTCACACTCTCTAAGTGTAGGCAGAGAACCCTCATCCTTTTACACCCTCCAAGTGTAGGTAGAGTACCTTTTTCCTTTCACACCCTCTAAGTGTAGGCAGAGTACCTTCGACTGTTCACACTCTCCAAGAGTAGGTAGAGAACACTCAGCTATTCACAATATCCAAGTGTTTGTAGAGAACCAGATCTTCTTGAAAGATCTTCACTTGAGCAATCTAAAAGGATAAGATAAAGAGTGAAGAAAACACAAATCACACATAGAGATACTTACCCTTGAGTAACCTTGTGAACTATTCACGCTCCAATAGGAAGAAATATCTCTCAAACACTCTCTCTCACTCTCTTCTTCAATCACTCTTTACTAATCATGAAGACCAAATGATAAAAAGATTAAAGGTCAATTTCTAGTGGATCTTTTATAGAAAAGACACGAAAAACTGTCCATAAAAACTAAAATTTTTCAAGTTTGAGCATTCACGATCATACCATATGATCGTCATTCATACATATGAATAGTACAAAAACTGTTGTGTATGAACCAATTGTGAATTGGTACGAAATGTATTCGTACTCGATCATTGTCCGGTACAAATAGTGTTCGTCTAGTATGAACAAAAGAAATATAAAAAATGCACATATATAAACCAGCAAGATGAAATGAATAAATCCACGCTAGAGCCCTTCGTACCGGTACGAACAAAAAAATATCATCTATATGAATAATGTTCGTGTACAATCCAGAGGAGATCGTACCAGTACGAACAAAAAATATTGTCCTTACGATTAGTGTTCGTGCACGATCAAGAGGAGATCATACCGGTATAAACAAAAAATATCATCCAAATGATTAGTGTTCATGCACACTCCAGAGGAGATCATACCGGTATGAACAAAAAATATTGTATGTATGAATAGTGTTAGTGCACGCTCCAAAGAAGACCATATCGATAGGAATAAAAAATATCGTTCGTATGAACTATACAGAAAAACATTTGATATTTTTTTATAACTCCATTGCTCGTTGGAGAAAATAACTTACCAGTATTGCGGATCTGTTTTCATGGTTAATAATTTTGATGATAACAAACACTCTTATTTCTCTATGACTGCCTTATTTACTGACATCTCACTTTAAGATCAAGACTATAATTTGGAATCCGCTCAAGATTGGATAGACTAGGTCTGAGTCAGCTTGTACCATTTTTCCTTTCTTGAGTCTATTATAATTGGTGTGGCTCCTGATGCTAAGTAACCTTGCACACACACACCTTGGAAGAATTTCTGACTGTTCCCTAGAGTTTACTATTTTTGGTAACATCGTCCGGGATGATATTTATATCGGCCTGGACGATTGGTTTAAAAATAGAAACTCTGATTAAGGCACCATCCTTGTTAAGGCAGCCATCATTAAACACATCGTCCTGGACAATTTTGTATCGACCAGGATGATAGGCTCAAATCAGAAAGAATTTACTGCCTGATCTATTTTAAAATTACTTATTTTTGGACATCATTTCGATGGATCAGCCTAGCCTATCAGGATCGGCCTGGTCGATCCAGCATAATTTTTCTTAAATAAATCTGGTAATTAAGGACAGCAATTAATGGTGATTTGCACGATCACATCGGTCGGGCCAATCATAGGATCGTCTGGGCCGATTTGACATAGGCCAGCTTCTTTCAGGATGATGTTCAGGATGATTTTCCTTATATTTGAACTAATCGACCAGGATGATATCCTATCAGCCTGGATGATATGAAAAAAAATTATCTAATCGTCCCTAACCGACCGGGCTGATTGAGCATAATTTATACTGATCGGTCTGGATGATAAAGTCGGCAAGTTGCATTAATGAGCTCATTTTGAGATCTTCTATTTTAGCTTTGGCAAGACACTTGGTTAGTGTCTTTGGCATCCTTTGTAGCTTCATTCTTTTGGGGGAAACTTGAAGAGAGAGCTTGAAAGGGAGTAAGGAACAGGTGAAGTTTGTGAGAGGGAGAAGATCCTATGACGGGGGACTCAAGGGAGTGTGGAGGGGGATTCCACACGGTTGCTCCAGCAAGCTTGCACCTTAATACCGTCGGATTCAGGGCTTATGTTGAAGGAAGTTCACCAAAGAAGAAGATGTCTTTGGTGTCAATAGACTCGACAACTCCGCCGCATCGGGGAAGGTGGAAGTGATTTTGTAAGGGCTTCTCCGCCTAGCTGTTGGGGCTAAAGGAGAGACACATAGTTTAGAGCAATAATTGGAGGGTGCCTCTGAGGAGTCGACGTAGGTTAAGGTTTGAACGAACCATTATAAATCTGGTGTGTTTTTTCCTTTATTATTTTAGTATTTAAATTTCCACACTTTGGTTTTCATTGTGTTGATTTTTGGTTTGAGTTTTGTTTAAAATATCGATTCACCCCTTTTTTATTATCCTTGGGCTAGTTTTTAAGGGGCCTAACATCCCTAACAAACTTCCAAGTGGTAGCAGAGAGGAATTCAAAAAAACTAAGTTTGAAAACTTTTTGAATTTTGATCCATGGTTAATTTTGGTAATCGTAATATTGCGGAAGATTATTCAATCACCAGACCATCTTTATTTGAAAATATTACATTTGATTTTTAAAAAGTTCACATGTCTACATTTTTGCACTCAATTGATTTTCGTATGTGGTATATGATTTTAACTAGTTATTCTATACCATCTTGTATTTAAAATGGAATTAAAACTGATATTTCTTTTAATCAATAGAGTAGAGAAGAAAAAATTAATTCTTAATTGAATGCAAAATCTTTAAACTATTTTTCTTTTTTTGTTTTAAATTCTTAAGATTGTATGTTAGTTTCCACGTGCACTACTGGTAATAAAATTTGGGATAAATTACACACCATATACGAAGGCACTAGTGAAATCAAACAATTCAAGTTGAATATTTTAATGCATGATTATGAATTGTTTGCATGAAACCTTATGAGACGTTCTTAGATATATATACTAGATTTATTCAAATTATTACATCATTAAATGCTTTAGGAAAAGAATTTTCAAAATTTGAACAAGTCAATAAAATTCTTCGTTGTGTACTAAATAAGTTTGATGCTAAAGTTGTTGCCATTTGTGAATCAAAAGATTTGAATGAATATTTTATTGATAATTTTATTGGCTCACTCATTACTTATGAGCAAAGTTTGGGTCAAAGAATTTTGGATATAGGTGAAACGATAGTGCTAAACGCTAAAAACATGAAGGAAAGTGGCTTAATTGGTGACAAAAATAATGACTTGTCAAGAAAATTAAAAAGCTCACTAAAGTATAAGCCTCAACAAAAGTGGAATAAAGGTAAAAATGGTAAGAATGTTAAGATTACTTCTGACATTATTTGCTTTGGATGTAGGAAATCTAGACATATGAAAAACCAGTGCCCTAAATTGAGAACTCCTCTAGGAAAAAAAAAAAGAAAAGCAAAGCAAATTTTAAAATGGCCAAATAATAAAAAGCAACAAATCTCTTGGGCAGACTTAGCTTCTGAATCATCTGATTAGGAGCAAGATGATGTTTAAACCATTGTTTGTATTTTTTATTTTGTTTGCATTTTTTTGTTATTTTTTGTATTTTTTATATGTTTTTGTTTTGTTTTGGATTTAATCTTTTTTCATCCTTTCTTTCCTTTCTTTCCTTTTTCTTCTTCTTTAAATTTTAATTGTGCCTTTACTTTTTATTTTTTTGTCAACAAACTCATCACCATCCTTTTAAAATTAAAAAAAAAAGGGGGGATTAAAATTTTTAAAATGAAAAATTTACCTCCTATTTTTTCTTGAATTCTTATATAAGTTTTGGTTGGCTTCTCTAAAAACAGTCAAAGAAAGAAAACTCGTGATTTTGACTCTCAATCTTTATTTCCTGAAAGAGGTTATTCTATTTTTGATTTAAAATCTTCATCATATTTTAAATTGGATTTTGAAATTGAACTTTTTTCATCTCCCTACATTTTATCTATCGCATAGGAATCTTTTACAAGTTGTTGAATCTACCTCAATTTTTTCCTAATCAAGTAGTTTGTTGTTTCAATAGAATGGATTTACTTTTATTTTTGAAATTTCAGAAAGGTAGCATATTCAAAAAAAATATAGCCAATGACGTCAAATCAAAAGATGCACAATGATGCCAAATTGAGAAAGATACACAAAGTGTATCAAAAGAAAAAAATACACAAAGTGCGCCAAAAAATTGACAAGAGGCATAAAATGAGCCCATAAGGAGTATGCTTACTTATTATGTTTTATTTAAAGCTTAAGAAAATCTTTGATATTTTTTATGCTTTAGTTTGAAAATCATGATTCCTTATTCAACAGTTCATGCATTAATCTTCTATTAGATATGTTTTATGGAAGAAGTTTTGAAAAAATTAGTCTTTCTTTTTCTAATTTATTCCTTAATTTAGATATTGGATTAAAAAGTTTTTGATCCTTTAAAAAAAACTTGAGCTTGAATTATCAATTTCTAAATTTCTTACCTCTACTGGATTATGCGTTGTCAATCTATTTCTTATTAAGTTTTTTTTTTTAAACTAAGAGGTAACTTTTTCTTTTTAAGACTTTATGTGACCCTTCTCTTTTTGATAATGTCAAAGGGGGAGAACGTACATTTGAATTTGTATCCTTTTAATTGTATTTTTTCATTCAAAAAAAATTAAAAATATTTTTTTAATCTCCCCTATTTTTAAAGTTTTATTCTAGTGATGGGGAGATTAGGAGAAAATGTTTTCTTCTTTGCAAATTCAAATAGCAATATTTTCCATCATTAAAAATGGAGAGATTATTGTGGATATGTTTTCATGGTTTATGATTTTGATGATAGTGAACACTCTTATTTCTCTATGACTGCCTTATCTATTGATATTTCAGGTTCACAAGATCAAGACTGTAATTTGGAATCAACTCAAGGTTGGGTAGACTAGCTATGAGTTAGTTTGTACCATTTTTTTTTCTTGAGTCTATTGAAATTGGTGTGGCTTCTGATGCTAAGTAACCTTGCACACACACACACCTTGGAAGAATTTTTGACTGTTCCCTAGAGTTTAAAATTTTTGGTAACATCGTCTGGGATGATATTTATATCGGCCTAGATGAACTGTTCAAAAATAGAAACTCTGATTAGAGCATCATCCATGTTAAGGTAGCTGTCATTAAACACATCATCCTGGATGATTTTATATCGGCCAGGATGATAGGCTCAAATCAGAAAGAATCTACCGCTAGATCTATTTAAAAATTACTTATTTTTGGACATCATCTTGGTGGATCGGCCTGGCCTATCAGGATCGGCCTAGGCGATCCAGCATAATGTTTCTTAAATAAATCTGGAAATTAAGGAGAGCAATTAATGGTGATTTGCATGATCACATCTGCCAGGCCGATCGTAGGATCGTTCAGGCCGATTTGATATCGGCCAGCTTCTTTTCAGGGTGATGTTCAGGATGATTTTCCTCATATTTGAACTAATCATTTATGATGATATCCTATCGGCCTGGATGATATGACCAAAAATTATCTAATCGTCCCTAACCGACCAGGCTATTTGAGCGTAATTTATGCTGATCGGCCAGGCCGATATTTATATCAGTCTAGATGATAAAGTCGGCAAGTTGTATTAATGAGCTCATTTTGATATCTTCTATTTAAGATTTGATAAGACACTTGGTAAGAGTCTTAGGCAGCCATTATAGCTTCGTTCTTTTGAGGGGAACTTTAAGAGAGCTTGAAAGGTAGTGAGGAACAGGTAAAGTTTGTGTGAGAGAGAGATGATCCTGTGTGGGGGGACTCAAGGGAGTGTGGAGGGAGATTTCACATGGTTGCTCCTGCAGGCTTGCACCTTAATACCATCGGATTCAAGGCTTGTCTTGAGGGAAGTCCACCAAAGAAGAAGATCTCTTTGGTGTCAAAGGACCCGGCGATCCACCGCACCGGGGAAGGTGGAAGTGATTTTGTAAGGGCTTCTCCGCCTAGCTGTGGGGGATAAAGGAGAGACACTTAATTTAATGCAATACTCGAAGGGTGCCTCCGAAGAGTGAACGTAGGTTAAGGTTTGACCGAACCATTATAATTCTTGTGTGTTCTTTTCTTTATTATTTTTGCATTTAAATTTTTGCACTTTGGTTTTTTTGGTAGTGAGTTTTGTTTAAAATTTTGATTCACCCCTTTTTGATTAGCCTTGGGCTAGTTCTTAAGGGGCCTAACTTCCCTAATGAACTTTCAAGTGGAATCAGAGAGGGATTCATAAAAGCTAAGTTTTAAAACTTTTTGAATTTTGATCCATGGATAATTTTAGTAATCGTAATATTGTGGAAGGTTATTCAATCACCAGACCACCTTTATTTGAAAATATTACATTTGATTTTTGGAAAATTCGCATGTCTACATTTATGCAATCAATTGATTTTCGTATGTGGCATATGATTTTAACTGGTTATTTTGTACCGTCTCATACTTTAGATGATATTAAAACTAAAATTTCTTTTAATCGATGGAGTAGATAAGAGAAAATCAATGCTCAATTGAATGCAAAATCTTTAAACTATTTTTTCTATGCTTTAAATTTTGAAGATTGTATGTTAGTTTCCACGTGCACTACTAGTAAGAAAATTTGGAATAAATTACACACTATATATGAAGGCACTAGTGAAATCAAGAAATCTAAGTTGAATATTTTAATGCATAATTATGAACTATTTTGCATGAAACCTTATGTGATGATCTTAGATATGTATACTAGATTTATTCAAATTGTTTCATCATTACATACTTTAGAAAAAGAATTTTTAAATTTTGAAAAAGTCAATAAAATTCTTCGTTGTATATTAAATAAGTTTGATGCTAAAGTTGTTTCCATTTGTGAATCAAAAGATTTGAATGAATATTATATTGATAATTTAATTGGCTAACTCATTGCTTACGAACAAAGTTTGGGTCAAAAACTTTTTGATGTAGGTGAAACAACAGTGCTAAATGCTTAAAACATGAAATAAAGTGGCTTAATTGGTGGCGAAAATAATGACTTGTCAAGAAAATTAAAAAGCTCGCCAAAACAAAAGCCTCAATAAAAGTGGAATAAAGATAAAAAAGGTAAGAATGTTAAGATTACTTCTGACAATATTTGTTTTGGATGTAGGAAATCAATACATATGAAAAATCAGTGCCCTAATTTGAGAACTCCTCTAGGAAAAGAAAAGTGAAAGCAAAGCAAATTTTAAAATGGCCAAATAATGAAATGAAAAAAAACCACTTGGGTAGACTTAGCTTCTGAATCATCTGATCAGGAGCAAGATGATATTTAAACCATTGTTTGTATTTTTGTTTTGTTTGCATTTTTTGTTATTTTTTGTGTGTTTTTTTTGTTTTGGATTTATTCTTTTTTCATCCTTTCTTTCTTTTCTTTTCTTTATGTTCTTCTTTAAATTTTAATTGTCTTTACATATTCTTTTTTTGTCAACACACTCATCACCATACTTTTAAAATTAAAAAAAAAACGGGGATTAAAAATTTTAAAATGAAAAATCTACCTCCTATTTTTTCTTGAATTCTTATATAAGTTGTGGTTGGTATCTCTAAAAACAGTCAAAAGAAGGAAACTCATGATTTTGACTCTCAATCTCTATTACGTAAAAGAGGTTATTCTACTTTTAATTTAAAATCTTCATCATATTTTAAATTGAATTTTGAAACTAAACTTTTTTCATCTCCCTACATTTTTTCTATCGCATAGGAATCTCTTGGAAGTTGTTGAATCTTCCTCAAAATATTTCTAATCAAGTAGTTCATTGTGTCAATAGAATGTGTTTACTTTTGTTTTTAAAATTTTAGAAAGGTAGCATATTCAAAAAAAATGGTCAATAACGCCAAATAAAAAAATGCATAATGACACCAAATTGAGAAATATACACAAAGTGTATCAAAAGAAAAAAATGTACAAAGTGCACCAAAAAACTGACAAGAAGCATAAAATGATCCCACAAGGAGTATGCTTTCCAATTCTGTTTTATTCAAAGCTTAAGAAAACCCTTAATATTTTTTATGCTTGAGTTTGAAAATCATGATTCCTGATTCAACAATTCGTGCATTAATCTTATATTAGATATGTTTTATGGAAGGAGTTTTGGAAAAATTAGTGTTTCTTTTTCTAATTTATTTCTTGATTTAGATATTGGATTAAAATTTTTTTTATCCTTTAAAAGGAACTTGAGCTTGAATTATCAATTTCTGAAGTTTTATTCTAGTGAGGGGGAGATTAGGAGAAATTTTTTTTCTTCTTTGTAAATTCAAATAGCAATATTTGTCATCATCAAAAAGGGGGAGATTATTGAGGATCTGTCTTCAAGGTTTATAATTTTAATAATAGCAAACACTCTTATTTCTCTACGACTGCCTTATCTACTGATATTTTAGGTTCACAAGATCAAGACTGTAATTTGAAATTAGCTCAAGGTTGGGTAGACTAGGTCTGAGTCAGTTTGTTCCATTTTTTCTTTCTTGAGTCTATTGTAATTGGTGTGACTCCTGATGCTAAGTAACCTTTCACACACACACCTTGGAAGAATTTCTGACTATTCCCTATATTTTTCTATTTTTTGTAACATCGTCCAGGATAATATTTATATCGTCATAGATGATCAGTTCAAGAAACCCTGATTAGGGCATCATCCTTGTTAAGGCAGCCGTTATTAAATACATCGTTCTGAATAATTTTGTATCGGCCAGAATAATAGGCTCAAATCAAAAAGAATATGCAACCAAATCTATTTAAAAATTATTTATTTTTGGACATCGTACTGGTGGATCGGCCTGGCTGATCCTGTATAATTTTTATTAAATAAATCTGGCAATTAAGGAGAGCAATTAATGTTGATTTGTACAATCACATCGGCCGGGCCATTCGCAGGATCGTCCAGGCTGATTTAACATCGGCCAGCTTCTTTTCAGGTGATGTTCAGGACGATTTTCCTCATATTTGAACTAATCGCCCAGACGATATCCTATCGGCCTGGATGATATGACCAAAAATTGTCTAATCATCCCTAACCGACCTAGCTGATTGAGCGTAATTTACACTAAATATCGGCCTGGATGATTATGTCTGCAAGTTGCATTAATGAGCTCATTTTGAGATCTTTTATTTTAGCTTTGACAAGACACTTGGTAAGTATCTTTGCAGCCATTATAGCTTCGTTATTTTGGGGGGGAACTTGAAGAGATAGCTTGAAAGGGAGTGATGAATGGGTAAAGTTTATGAGAGGGAGAAGATCTTGTGAGGGGGGGGGGGACTTAAGGGAGTGTGGAGGGGGATTCTACACTGTTGCTACGGTAGGCTTGCACCTTAATACCATCAGATTCAAGGCTTATCTTGAGGGAAGTTCACCAAAGAAGAATATCTTTTTGGTGTCAAAGAACCCGGTGACTCCGCCGCACCGGGGAAGGTGGAAGTGATTTTATAAGGGCTTCTCCGCCTAGCTATGGGGGCTAAAGGAGAGAGACTTAGTTTAGTGCAATACTCAGAGGGTGCCTCTGAGGAGTGGATGTAGGTCAAGGTTTGGCCGAACTACTATAAATCCGTTGTGTTCTTTCCTTAATTATTTCCGCATTTAAATTTCCGCACTTTGGTTTTCGTAGTGGTGAATTTTGGTTTGAGTTTTGTTTAAAATATCGATTCACCCCATTTTTATTAGCCTTGGGAGTTCTTAAGGGGCCAAACATCCCTAACAAACTTTCAAGTAGTATCAGAGAGGGATTCATAAAAATTAAGTTTCAAAACTTTTTGAATTTTGATCCATGGCTAATTTTGGTAATCGTAATATTACGGAAGGTTATTCATTCACCAGACCACCTTTATTTGAAAATATTACATTTTTAGAAAATTCACATGTCTACCTTTTTTCAATCAATTGATTTTCGTATGTGGCAAATAATTTTAACTGGTTATTCTGTACCGTCTCGTATTTTAGATGGAACTAAAACTGATATTTCTTTTAATCAAAAGAGTAAAGAAGAGAAAATTAATGCTCAATTGAATGCAAAATCTTTAAATTGTTTTTCTTGTGCTTTAAATTTTGAACATTGTATGTTAGTTTCCACATGCACTACTGGTAAGGAAATTTGGGATAAATTACACACCATATACAAAGGCACTATTGAAGTCAAGCAATCCAAGTTGAATATTTTAATGCATGATTATGAACTATTTTGCATGAAACCTTATGAGATAATCTTAGATATGTATAGTAGATTTATTCAAATTATTACATCATTACATGCTTTACGAAAAGAATTTTCAAATTTTAAAAAAGTCAAAAAAATTCTTTATTGTCAACTAAATAAGTTTGATGCTAAAGTTGTTGCCAGTTGTGAATCAAAAGATTTGAATGAATATTTTATTGATAATTTTATTGGCTCACTAATTAGCTACGAGCAAAATTTGGGTCAAAAACTTTTGGATGCAGGTGAAACGATAGTGCTAAACGCTAAAAACATGAAGGAATGTGGCTTAATTGGTGACGAAAATAATGACTTATCAAGAAAATTAAAAATCTCACCAAAGAATAAGCCTCAACAAAAGTGGAATAAAGATAAAAATAATAAGAATGTTAAGATTACCTCTAACATTATTTGCTTTGGATGTAGAAAACCTGGACATATGAAAAATTAATGCCCTAATTTGAGAACTCCTCCAGGAAAAGAAAAGGGAAAAGCAAAGCAAATTTTAAAAGGGCCAAATAATGAAAGCAAAATAATCTCTTGGGTAGACTTACCTTCTGAATTATCTGATCATGAGCAAGATGATGTTTAAACCAATGGTTGTTTTTTTTATTTTGTTTGCATGTTTTGTTTGTGTTTTTTGTATGTTTTTTTTTTTTGTTTTGGATTTATTCATTTTTCATCCTTTCTTGCTTTTCTTTTCTTTTTCTTCTTCTTTAAATTTTAATTTTGTCTTTATTTTTTCTTTTTTTGTCAACACACTCATCACCATCCTTTTAAAATTAAAAAATAAGGGGGATTAAAATTTTTAAAATGAAAAATCTACCTTGTATTTTTCTTGAATTCTTATATAAGTTGTGGTTGGCTTCTCTGAAAATAGTCAAAGGAAGGAAACTCATGATTTTGACTCCCAATCTCTATTTCCTAAAAGTGGTTATTCTACTTTTGATTTAAAATCTTCATCATATTTTAAATTGGATTTTAAAACTAAACTTTTTTCATCTCCCTATATTTTATCTATCGCATAGGAATCTTTTGCATGTTGTTGAATCTACCTCAAAATTTTCCTAATCAAGCAGTTCGTTGTGTCAATAGAATGGGTTTACTTTTGTTTTTAAAATTTTAAAAAGGTAGCATATTAAAAAAAAAGGCCAATGACGCTAAATCAAAAGATGCGCAATGACGCCAAATTGAGAATGATACAAAAAGTGTATGAAAAGAAAAAAATGCACAAAGTGCGCCAAAAAATTGACAAGAGGCATAAAATGAGCCCTTAAGGAGTATGCTTACCTAATCTATTTTATTCAAAGCTTAAGAAAACCCTTGATATTTTTGATGCGTGAGTTTAAAATCATGATTCCTTATTCAATAATTCATGCATTAATCTTCTATTAGATATGATTTATGGAAGGAGTTTTGGAAAAATTAGTATTTTTTTTTAATTTATTCCTTGATTTAGATATTGGATTAAAGAGTTTTTTATCCTTTAAAAAGAACTTGAGCTTGAATTATCAATTTTTGAATTTCTTACCTCTACTGGATTATGCGTTGTCAATCCATTTCTTATTAAGTTTTTTTTTTTTTAAATTAAGATGTAACTTTTTCTTTTAAGACTTTATGTGCCCCTTCTCCTTTTGATAATGACAAAGGGGGAGAACATACTGTTGAATTTGTATCCTTTTACTTATAATTTTTCTTTTAAAAAAATTAAAAACAACAAATTTTTTTTTATCTCCCCTTTTTTTAAAGTTTTATTATAGTTACTGGGAGATTAGGAGAAAATATTTTCTTCTTTGCAAATTCAAATAGCAATGTTTGCCATCATCAAAAATGGGGAGATTGTTGCGAATCTATTTTCATGATTTATGATTTTGATGATAGCAAACACTCTTATTTCTCTACGATTGCCTTATCTACCTACATTTTAGGTTCACAAGAACAAAATTATAATTTTGAATCAGCTCAAGGTTGGGTAGACTAGGTCTGAGTCAGTTTGTACCATTTTTCCTTTCTTGAGTCTACTATAATTGGTGAGGCTCCTGATGCTAAGTAACCTTGCACACACACACCTTAGAATAATTTCTGACTGTTCCCTAGAGTTTACTCTTTTTGATAACATCATCCGAGATGATATTTATATCAGTCTGGATGATCGGTTCAAAAACAAAAACCCTGATTAGGGCATCATCCTTCTTAAGGCAGCCGTCATTAAATACATCGTCTTGGATGATAGGCCTAAATCAGAAAGAATCTGCCACCAGATCTATTTAAAGTACTTATTTTTGGAAATTATCCCAGTGGATCGGCCTGACCGATCCAGCACAACTTTTCTTAAATAAATATGGCAATTAAGGAGAGCAATTAATGGTGATTTGCACAATCACATCGGCCGGGCCGATTGCAGGATCATCCGGGCCAACTTGACCTCGGCCAGCATCTTTTCAGGGTGATGTTTAGAATGATTTTTCTCATATTTGAACTAATCGTCAAGATGATATCCTATCGGCCTGTATGATATGACCAAAACTTATCTAATCGTCCCTAACCAATCGGGCTGATTGAGCATAATTTACGCTGATCAGCCAGGCCGATATTTATATCGGTCTAGATGATAAAGTTAGCAAGTTGCATTATTTAGCTCATTTTGAGATCTTCTATTTAAGCTTTGACAAGTCACTTGGTAAGTGTCTTTTGCAACCATTGTAGCTTCATTCTTTTGGGGGAAATTTGAAGAGACAGCTTAAAAGGGAGTGAGGAACGGGTGAAGTTTGTGAGACAGAGAAGATCCTGTGAGGGGGAACTCAAGGGAGTGTGGTGGGGGATTCCACACGGTTGCTCCATCAGGCTTGCGCCTTAATACCGTCAGATTTAAGGCTTATCTTGAGGGAAGTTCACCAAAGAAGAAGATCTCTTTGGTGTCAAAGGACCCGGCGACTCCGTGCATCGGGGAAGGTGGAAGTGATTTTGTAAGGGCTTCTCTGCCTAGCTGTGGGGTCTAAAGGAGAGACACTTAGTTTAGTGCAATACTCAGAGGGTGCCTCCGAGGAGTGGATGTAGGTCAAGGTTTGACCGAACCACTATAAATATGGCGTGTTCTTTCCTTTATTATTTTCACATTTAAATTTCCGCACTTTGGTTTTTGTAGTGGTGAATTTTGGTTTGAGTTTTATTTAAAATATAGATTCACCCCTTTTTGATTAGCCTTGGTCCAGTTCTTAAGGGCATAACATCCCTAACAAACTTTCAACCAGATCGCCCCATATGAAATAATTTTATACTGTATAATCAGTTTAAAAAATAAATTTTAGAACTCTCCCCCAGTGTGTGTGTGTGTGTACTTAGTTACTCTATTACAATCACACTCTCTCAGACTAAATAAAATAAAAAATACATATTTTAATTTACAATACACTTTAAACAAGTCTTCATTTGAAGTCTTCATCATTCCGGAGTATGATTTCTCTAAAATGTTAGTACCTATAATAGCAAAATAATTCTTCGAAATGTGTTAAGAGAAAAATAATCAAAACATTAATATTTGGAATCATAAAAAACATACAAGTTATAAGAATGTCAAACATAAAA
This sequence comes from Dendrobium huoshanense, assembly GCA_016618105.1. Lineage (NCBI taxonomy): Eukaryota > Viridiplantae > Streptophyta > Magnoliopsida > Asparagales > Orchidaceae > Dendrobium > Dendrobium huoshanense. The sequence goes on along the minus strand of CM028342.1, from coordinate 34,297,087 downwards.
AGCTAAGTAGCAACTATCTCAACAGTCCCTTCTTCCTTGGAGGTTCGAGAGAGGTCTACTTTAGCAACTGATTGAAGTTCTCTGCCTGCTTCAGGAGGAAGCAAAATGAGTTGGGTTCTCTTACTGCTTCAAGAGGAAGCAAAAGGATTTGGGTTCTCTACCTCTATGGGGTTGGTGGAAATGAGTTTTGTTGCAAATCTAAGATTATGGATTAGACTTTTGATGATAACAAACATTCATGTTTTTCTACGACTGTCTTGCCTATTAACTTTTTAGGTCCACATGATCGAACACAACTTAAGACCAGCTCAAGATTGGGTAGATTTAGTTTGAGTCAGTCTATAATGTTTTTCTTTTTCTTGAGTTATTTATAAAAGTGATTCCTGATGCTAAGTAACCTTGCACACACACACACTTGAAGGGTTTTCTGAGTTTTTCTGTTTTGAGTATATCGGCCTGGATGATGTTCATATCGGCCAGGACAATCCGACTAAAAATAGAAACACTGATTAGGGCATCCTGGTTAAGCACCTGCCATTAAGCTGATCGACCTGGATGATCCTTGTATCGGTCAGGATGATAGGATCAAATCAGAAGGAATCAGCCACCTTGATCAATTTAGGTATTCTTTTTTTCAGGACATCAGCCAGGATGATCTATACATCGGCCTGGATGATGCAGCATAATTATGCCTAAATTAATCTGGTAATTATTAAAAGTAATTAAGGTTGATTAATACGATCACATCAGCCTGCCCGATCGCAGGATCGTCCAGGATGATTTCCTGGATGATTAACATCGATCGGACTCTATTCAAGACAATATTTAAGATGATTGTACTTGGATTTGAACTAATTGGCCAGGACTATTGTATCAGCCTGGATGATGTAACAAAATTTCTTCTAATTGTCCCAAATCATCATGGCTGATTGAGCTTATTTTGTACTGATCGGACAGGATGATATTCTAATCATCCTGGACGATAATGTCGGTTCTTGAAATTCTATTTAAAGGACTATAATTTTCTCATGCAAAGTGACCTTTAGCTGCTGTCTTGACCTGAGAGAGTCAAGAGGAGAGGGAGAGAGATGGAGGAACTTGTGAGGGGGAGTTTGTGAGAGGGATTCACAAAGGTTGCTCCAAGAAAGGTTCCAAGGCGTCTTCTCTAGTCTTCATCCTTTATCCTTGGGGGTTAAAGGGAGGTCAGCTTCAGTAATTGGTCGAGGTTCTCTGCCTGCTTCAGGAGGAAGCAAAAGGAGTCGAGGTTCAGACAAGCAAAAGGAGTCGAGCTTCTCTGCCTGCTTTAGGAGGAAGCAGAAGGAGTTGGGATATATGCCTGCTTCAAGAGGAAGCAAAAGGAGTTGGGTTCTCTGCCTCGCCGGGGTTGGCAAAAACCAATTTTTTTGAGGGCTTTTTCGCCTTGCTGTGGGAGCAAAAGGAGAGTCAGTTTTGTAGTGCAATACGCGGAGGGCACCTCCGGGGAGTGAACGTAGGTTGAGTTGACCGAACCACTATAAATTTGGTGTGATCTTTCTCTGTTTTGATTTCCGCATTTATTTTTCCGCACTTTGATTTATATGGTGATTTTGGTTTGTGATTTTGCTTTGATTGTAAGAAAATTTTATTTAAAATATCAATTCACCCCCCCCCCCTCTTGGTTAGCCTAAGGCCAATTCTTAAGGGCTTAACATCCATAACAAACTTTCAAGTGGTATCAGAGCGGGATTCATAAAAATTAAGTTTGAAAACTTTTTGAATTTTGATCCATGGTTAACAACGGTAATCGTAATGCAACGGAAGGATATTCTATAACATGAACACCTTTGTTTGATAATCTTCATTTTGATTATTGAAAAACTCGCATGTCTACATTTTTACAATCGATTGACTATCGTATTTGGATGCTTATTAAAAAAGGATATTCTCCACTTTTCATGAACTTAATGAAATTAAAAGTGAAGTATATTTTACTAAATGGACTTTTGATGAAATAGATTTAGCACAACTTAATGCAAAGTGTTTGAACTACTTTTTCTGTGTTTTAAAATCTGAAGATTACATGTGTGTTTCAACTTGCATAATTGGTAATGAAATTTGAGATAAATTGTGTATCACCTATGAAGGCACTAATGAAGTTAAGCAATCTCGTTTGAATATTTTATTGCATGTTTATGAACTTTTTCATATGAAACCTAATGGAATGATTTTTAAAATGTATACGAGGTTTACTAAGATTGTTACTTCATTGCATGCGTTAGGAAGAGAACTTACTAACTATGAAAAGTGAACAAAATTTTAAGATGTTTGCCTTCCTCTTTTGATGCTAAAATCACTGCAATTTCTGAGTCTAAAGATTTAAATACCTATTCGATTGATAACTTACTTGGTTCACTCATTGCTTACGAGCAAGGGGTGAACTAAAGAAATCTTGATGCAGGTGAGAGAAAGAAGGAGAAAATGGTGGCACTTAAGGCGAACGACTTGGACACTGACTCATCCGGGTCTAAAAATGATGATATTGCCTTAATAACAAGACAATTAAAAAACTTTCTAAGAAAGAGTCACAAGAATAATCAAAATTGGAGAAAAGGTAAGGATAACAAAAATTTTAAAGGTTCTTCTGATGTTGTTTATTTTGAATACAGGAAGCCTGGACATGTTAGAGCTGATTGTCCTACACTTCAGGATCACTCAAGTAAAGAAAAAATGAGGAGAAACCTAAGTTCATAAAGGATAAGAAGCGAGCCCAAAAAGCTTACTGGTTGGATTCTGCATTAGACTCCTCTGAGACTGAACATGAAGAAGAGACAACAAACTTGTGCTTAATTGGTGATGATTTTGAACAATCTGACCAAGAAGAGGTATTCCAACCAACCTATGACCAATTGCTTGAAATATGTGACAAAATTCATACATCATATAGACAACTTAAGAAAACTCACACTAGTTTGAAATTGGAGTTTTTAAACTTACAAAAAGATCATGAAATTTTAAGTAAAGATCACTTTCAAATTGATAGTAATTACATGTCTCTACTTTGATGAATTTGATGATTTAAATAAAAAGCATTATGAATTAATAATTGAGCATGATTCTTTGATAGCTTCCTACACCTCGCTTGAATCTAATTTTAAAGCTTCTACTAAAGAATATGAGCGTAAAAAGCATTGTTTCGAGATTGATTTGGAAAATGCTCACTTGAGGAATAAAGGAAAATTTGACTCACTTAAGAAAAATTGGATGACACCCACATTTGATCCAAAGCCAATAACTAAAGAGAGGCATTATAGCCCGAACCGATTAAGAGATTCTTTTCCTTGAGTTAGATGTTTTTCATGTGGCATGTTAGGACACATAGCACATACTTGCACCATTCACCGTAGAACACATTGGGTATGGAGACCCAAATTGCATAATTCACTGTATAACACTTATGCATCACATTCTTCTTTTCATAAGAAGGAATCCAAACCTGTTTGGGTTCCTAAATCTGACATTTGATGATTTTGTAGGTGTACTCTCACCAAAGATCTCGTGAGAGCATATGATACTTAGACAAAGGCTCGCGGCTCATAAATTGCTTAAACTTGTTGCTAAATAAAATTTTAAATTGCATGTTTACTACTCTATTGAGTGTTATTATTTTCTACCTTAGTTTTTGTGCTAGCTCTTCATATTTACTGATTGTCGAGGTTCTCTGCCTGCATCAGAAGGAAGTAAAACGAGTCGAGGTTCTCTGCCTGCATCAGGAGAAAACAAAAGAAGTTGGGTTCTCTGCCTGCTTCAAGAGGAAGCAAAAGGAGTTGGGTTCTCTACCTGCTTTAGGAGGAAGCAAAAGAAGTTGGGTTCTCTGCCTCGCCGGGGTTGGCGGAAAGGAGTTTTTATGAGGGCTTCTCCGCCTTGCTGTGGGAACAAAAGGAGAGTCACTTTTGTAGTGCAATACTCAGAGGGCACCTCCGGGGAGTGAACGTAAGTTGAGTTGATCGAACCACTATAAATCAGGTGTGATCTTTCTTTGTTTTGATTTCCGCATTTATTTTTCTGCACTTTGATTTATGTGGTGATTTTGGTTTGTGATTGTGCTTTGATTGTAAGAAAATTTTATTTAAAATACCAATTCACCCCCCCCTCTTGGTTAGTCTCGGACCAGTTCTTAAGAGCTTAACATCCCTAACAAACTTTCAAGTTTTTATACGGGCTTCTCCACCTTGCTGTGGGGGGAAAAGCAGATACACTGAGTTTAGTGCAATACCCGAAGGAGAGACTCCGGGGAGTGGACATTGGTCAAGTTGACCGAACCACTATAAAATCTGGCATATTCTTTCTTATTATTTTTCTACATTTAATTTATGCACTTTAATTTCTATGGTGATTGTTTGGTTGTATTTTTTATTTTGTTTGGATAATTTTTTAAATACCAATTCACCCCCCATCTTGGTTAGCCTTAGGAATAGTTCATAAGGGCTTAACATCCTTGACAAACTTTTAGAGAGAAGTATGAAACTGGTGTCATCCATGTGATGAGGATAGGTAGAATTTATATCCCCTGAATAATAATAAGGAGATCACCCACCGATGAGGCATGTTATAAGACACCGATAGTAATAGCCTTGAACCCTAAATCTAAGAAGGGTTTAGTGTTCTACTCACAACACTAACACTTGTGTCCTAGCTAATGCATCCGAGCTTATATCCTACCTGAAAAGGAAAGCTAGATAACCACCTAAGCGTATAAAATCTATGCCATCTGGTCTTTATGAAAGATAGTTGGGTGGGTAAGTTTTCAAAAATTAAGGCTGACATCTAGAGAGTTTCCTAATTGGCCATGAACTTATGTAGGGTGAATGCTCCTAGAGCTAATTCAATTAAAATTTTAATTTAATTAGTTTCTAATATAATGCATGTTGGTTAAATCTTCTAAATTAGGTATGCATGAAATTTTAAAATGGCTTATAAAAATAATTTTTAGAAAAGACCAAACTTTCCCATATCTAATACCTCATCTTCATAGGTTGGATTATCTTGAATCTACCCACAGGTGGGGAAGCGTCTTATAGAAGGAGAAAGAAAGATGCATTAATATGCATGTGACCCCTGATGATTCCGGCTATTCCCTAGGTCGTTAAGTTTCTGTATTATTTAATTCTTAAAATTTTAGATATTAGTTATTAGTAGAAAAAAAATATCCCTAAAGTGCATAGCAAAATCAGGCCATACACATGCAAAAAATAACCTAAGAAAAACAACAAATTTCTACAGCACAAATAATATAAACACATCAATATTAAAAAAACCAAGCAGAGTAAAGAGATGAATTCCATGGAAATTGTCATATAAGTACAACCAGAGTGTCCAGAAAGTAATGGTGGTCAAGCCCCACTAACAATAACCTAGATTTTAAACCAACAGAATGACACAAGTCTTAAAAGCAATGCATTTCATCTTCAAGTCTTCATTTTCCGGTATTCGAATCATCTTCCTTCGATCTTCATTGGATTCGTCCTCTAGAAGGGTACTCAAATGAATAAGAAACTCTCTATGAAGGGCCTTTATTTTTCTCTTTGGGTACCTAGTGTTTGAAATGCCTCACTTTTGAATACTTTTACAACTCAATATTATTACAAATTGCATCATTTTACGAAAAGAAAAATCTAAACTCAAACTGATCCTGTAAGATTATTCTAATAAAAAATCCCAAGCAATTAATATGCAACATCCAAAGCAATTTATATATATGTAGAAAAGTAAACACGCTTGGCCATACTTTTTTAATTTAAAGGGGGACTTAGCAGATTTTTGAAGCATCTATAGAAAATACTATTAATTTTAAAAGTTTAGTGATTTTTGCCCCTTTTAATCAATGCCCTATATGAGCATGGCTACCTATATAAGATTGAATTAGTATAAATTTGTTGACCTCAAATTTGTCAAAATCCTAGGTCAAAGGGTTGACTTGGTCAAATTGACCAAGTCAGGCCCCATGACCACATCCTTTGTATTCAATGGGTCAAACCAAGTTTATTGAGCCCAATCCTAGGCCCTAGGTCAACCTGGTTGACCAGGTCAACCTGGTTGACCAGGTCAACCTAGGTTGACCCAATTCACCCTAAAGGAGCTTAATTCAAATTCAGCTCACTTCCATGGCTCCTGGGTTCAACCCCCTTGTCCCCTGGACTTAGTTGACCAGGTTGACCAATTCAACCATTGACTTGGTTAACCCAAGTCCTAATTAAGTCAATTTGACCTATTTAGACCCATTAAATTTCTAAGGCATTCAAAACATTTATAATGATCCCTAATTCAAGACCACCACTAATTCAAGTGGTTTTCCCTCCTAATAAGCCCTAGGACTGATCTAGACCATCCATCTAGAGCCTAGTTCTTTAAATACACTCTTTAGGGTTCCAATGAGGGTCTCTTGAAATTTCCCTCATCCTATACTCCCTCAACATAAGAGATCTTGGTTTGTGAGCTCCTGTCATCTCTTTCCATACATCCCCACCAAAATTCATTAGAGCAAGCTTGTCGACAACGATCTTTCGGCAAACCTGAGGAGACTTTCGTTGCAAGGCGATTTCTCGTCAATCCAGAGCTTTTCAAAATGCAATTTATTCTACAAAAATGAGTGTGGATAATCTACAAGTATAACAAGCCCAAGATCTCTTGAATCCACTGTGTGGATTAGGTAAAATCACAATCCCTACTCTAAGACACTTAGATTTAAATAACTCTTTTCACACCATAATTTAGAATGAAATTTTTCCTCCCCCTAGATGCTCTTCATTAGTATTATCTACGTTTAAAATTTTATCAAGTTTCATCATGTAAACCTAGAGAATGAAGCAAATTATGATTCTAGGGTTTCGATTTATGCTATTTCGATAGTGTAAAACGTTAAGAGAGTTGCTATTTGCATGTTTTACATTTTTGTAACTTGTATAGTTTTGATAATTCCAAATATTATTTTTTTATGTGTAGTTATCTCCTAACACTTTTTGTAAGATTTGTTTTTGCTCTTGTGTGTACTAACATTTCAGGAAAATTGAACTCCAAACTACTGAAGACTTCAAGTCAAATTCAGTATGAGATATCTTGTACTTTCAAGCTTATAATTTTTGTATGAATTAAGTTTGAGAGGGAGAGATTGTAATTGAGTGAATAAACACACACACACTTGAGGAGATCTTAAAAATTTTGTACTGATCGTACGGGACGATCAGGTCAGTTATCTCCTCGTAAGAGCAATGGAACGAACAGTTTTTAGAGAAAATTTTTTCTAAGTCCTGATCGTCCAGACAAAATTATAATCGTCCCCGGACGAGTTGGGCTCTGTAAAATTATCGTCCAAGGTTGGTTCTGTAAAATTTTTGTCCAGATAAAATTATAATCGTCCTCGGATGAGTTGGGCTTTGTGAAATTTTCATCCAGATGACATTTATAATCGTGCCTGGATGAGTTACTCTCTATAAACATTTCATCCATATGAAATCCTGTTTGTCCCAGGACAGTGGGAACCGACTTAAGTAAGTTGGTTACATCCTGTAGTTATTTGGGATTAAACCTATGAAATAACTGTTCGTCCGGACGAACCTAGTTTGTATGAGATGATGATCGTGTACGAACATGGTTCATACCAATATTCATTATTATCATTTCCAACACTTTAAGTAAAATCGTCTAGGACGATCCACAATCGTACGGGGTGATCCATTTCGTGTTGACTTGAAAATTTGCAGTTTTAGGATGGTTTTTCTTGTCTCTTCTATATATAGTCCAATTTAGACTGCCACCAAATCTTTTTGCTCATTGATATTCATGCCTATTGAAAGAAGAGTCAAGGAGAGAGTGTGAGAGAGTATTTGAAGAAAGATTCTTGCTACTGGAGCATGAAGGCTTCACTTGGAGTTTAAAGGTAAGAGTCTTCCCTTTTGAATTGTGATTACTTCACTCTTTTCTTTCTTCCTTCTAGAATTCTTGTGAAAAGATCTGTCAAGGAGATCCGGTTCTCTTCCGACACTTGGAGAGTGTGAACAGCCGCGGGTTCTCTGCCCACACTAGGAGAGTGTGAAAGAATGAAGGGTTCTCTGCCTACACCGGGAGAGTGTGAAAGATCGAAGGGTTCTCTGCCTACATCAGGATAGTGTGAAAGGATGAACGATTCTCTGCCTATATCAGAGGAGTGTGAAAGGAAAGATGGTTCTCTGCCAGCACTAGGGATAGTGTAAAAGGACGGCGGTTCTCTGTCGCACCGGGTAGTGGTGAAAAGAGTTTTATAAAGGCTTCTCCGCTTTGCTGTGGGTGAAAAAGGAGAGTCACTAGTGGTATTAGTGTAATACTCGGAGGGTGCCTCCGGGGAGTGGATGTAGGTCTGGTTTTGACCGAACCACTATAAATCTGGTGTCATTATTTTTCTGCTACTTTTTTTATTTTTGTGATTTACTATTTTAAAGCTGTGGTTGAAAACTATTTATACAAAATTTATTAAAGTTTTATTTCAATTTAAAATACTCAAAAGAGGGATTAATTTTTAAAATGCCAATTCACCCCCCTCTTGGTTAGTCATGGGACATAAGCTTAGGCTTAACAACCTAATTCATAATGAACGAGTTTCAACAAGTGGTATCAGAGCTTTATTTCAAAATCATAAGTTTAGACTACTTTTTGATTAATGTGTATGGCTACATTTGGAAATCGAAACACACCTGAGGGTTACTCTATAATTAGACCTCCACTGTTTGACAATATACCTTTTGATTTTTAGAAAACTCGCATGTCTACTTTTTACAGTCACTTCATTATCGAATGTGGATATTAGTCCAGGAAGGATATACAAAACAAACTAGATTAGTTGACGGAGTTAGAGTTGAAACACCTTTTGCAGACTAGACAGTAGAAGAACGTGACTTAGCACAATTAAATGCTAAATGCTTGAATAGTTTCTTTTGTGCTTTAAAATCAAAAGACTACATGCGAGTTTCCACTTCCAAAAGTGGAAAGGATATATGGGATAGACTTTGTATAACATATGAGGGGACTAATGAGGTTAAGAAATCTTGACTTAATATCTTATTACTTGATTATGAATTATTTCGCATGAAACCTGATGAATCTGTTTCTGATATGTACATAAGATTCACACAAATAGTCACCTCTTTACTTGCACTGGGTAGGGAACTAACGAATGCTGAAATGGTTTATAAGATTCTTCGTTGTTTGCCTATTGCATATGATGTCAAAATTACTATAATTACAGAGTCTAAAGATTTAAACATTTACTCTATTGACAATCTTCTTGGTTTGTTAATTGCTTACGAGCAAGGAGTTAGCCAAAGAAAGATTGATGCAGGTGAACCACGAAGGGAGAAGAACATGGCACTAAAAGTGGAAGAATCTGAGAGTGAACACTCACAACCTGATGATGAAGACGACATTGCATTGATGACTAGACATTTCAGAAGCTTTCTGAAGAGTAAGCAGAAGAGATGCCAGCAATGGAATAGAGGTAAATTTAATAGAAATGGCAAGGTTTCAAATGATGTGATTTGCTACGAGTGCAGGAAACCTGGTCATATCAAGACTGATTTCCCAAAACTCAAAGCCACTCCTAACAAGGAGAATGTAGAGGAGAAACCAATTGTAAAGAAGGGCAAGAAGAAGTTTCAAATAGCTTTCTGGGCGGACTCAGCTTAAGATTCATCAGAGACTGAAAAGGAAGAAGAAGTCAATAATCTTTGCTTAATGGCCGATAGTCTTGATCAGTCAGATCAAGAAGAGGTATGTGACTTAACTTATGATGAATTATTTGAAGTTTCTAAACACATGCATGATGCATATGAGAAAATAAAGAAAATGCATGCTAGTCTAAATTTGAAATTTGAAGAACTTCAAAATGAACATGAAATCCTTAGGAAAGATCATGCCTTAATTGACAACAACCACATAACAACCACATGAATTTACTTGACGAGTTTGATGACTTGAATAAAAATCATGAGAATTTAAAATCATCCTATGTAGAACTCAAGAAAGATTTTAAGAACTTTAAGGATGAATCAGAGAGCAAATTATATAAAATCAATTATTTAAATCAAATTTTAGAAGATATGAATTCATTTTACAAATTAACGATAAAAGCTCTCGAGGATAATAGGATACCCACTAAACTTGAAGATTTTACTAATCCTATTATGTATCCTAAATTTATGCAATCCTTGAAAAGACAGATGAATGTTATAAGACTTTTTTTTTTTTGAAGAATTGCACCACAATTGCATTAAGAGAACAAAAGAAGGCTAATTACACTTGATAAGAATGAAAAGAATCACATTCCTCCATGATAGAATACAATAGCAAGGAAGGAATGTTACCAAAAGAAAAACTATCAAAAAAGAAACACCTACTAAGAGCCATAGTAGCACATAAGTTGGCTACCTTATTACAACTTCTATGAACATGATTGAATACCACTTTATGAAAGTCATTGACAAAAAGAAGCTCCTCCGAATGCCACCTGTCCACGATCCCCTTATTCTTTTTTAAAGAATCCTGAATAGAAGTAATGACGTTGAGGTTGTCACTCTCTATAATCACACCTTTATACTCAAGCATCCAACACCTAATGTAATCCCTAACCGAGAAAATAGCCTCCATTTCAAGTTTGGTAATGTCCCAATGGACTTTCTTTTCCCCAAAAGAAAGAATAAACCTTCCCTTATGATCTCTGAAAATTCCACCAACTCCAGCACAGTTAGATCTAAGCAAAGATGCATCAACATTTATCTTCATCCAGTCTTTTAGATGGGGGCACCAAGACTCATGAGACTCCTGAAAGTTCGTTAGGGATTTTAAGCCCTATGAACTTAGTCCCAAGCTAACCAAGAGGGGGGGGGGGTGAATTGGTATTTAAAAAAATTCTTTTCACAAAGAGAGAAAATTGCATAAACCAAATCACACCACAAAAATAAATGCAGAATTTAAAAGTGCGGAAGCAAGAAAAGAAACACAAAAATTTATAATGGTTTGGTCGACTCGGCCTACGTCCACTCCTTGGAGGCACCCTCCAAGTATTGCACTACAAAAACGTGACTCTCCTTTAGCCCCCACAGCTAGGCAGAGAAGCCCTCACAAGAACCTCCTTTTTGCCACCCCGGCAAGGAAGAGAACCTTCCTCCTTTTGCTTCCTCCTGAAGCTGGAAGAGAACCAAAACCAAAAGCAAACTCCTTACCTCTACCGACCCTTCCATGGATGAGAAACTCTAGACGAAGATGAAGCAGAGCGATCCTTGAAGCAACCCTTGTGAATCCCCTCACAAGCTCCCCCTCACAAAATCCTCTCTCTCTCCTCTCTCTCTCTTTCTCTCCTCAAGGTCTTCTCAGGTCAAGGAAGCAGCCAAAGGTCTTGAAAAATATTGAACAAGAGCTCTTAAATAGAAGAGCTTCAAAAGAGCTTATTAATTACAAGTTGCCGACAATATCGTCCAGGCCGATATGGACATCGGCCTGGCCGATCAGTACAAATCAATGAGGATCGGCCAGTGCATAGCCCTGGATGCAAAGATGGATGATTGAAAATTGGCTTGATCGTCCATGCCGATCTCACAATTGTCCTGGCCGATCAGTTCAAATCAGAGGAATATCGTCCTGACAATAGCCTTGGATACGGGCTGGCCGATATTGATCGTCCTGAAGTAACTTCAAGTTTTTTATTGGATCGTCCTGGCCAATCCTGCGATCGTCCAGGACGATATGATCGTATCAATCATCCTTAATTACTCCCTTGATTTCTTGAACAATTATGGCATAATTTGTGAATACCGTCTAGGCCGATCCACGGATCATCCTGGCCGATAATTTAAAAATACAGTATACCATAATTGACTATGGCGGCTACTTCTTTCTGTTTTGAGCTTATCGTCCTGGCCGATACACGTATCGTCCAGGACGATCTGTTAATGTCGGCTTCCTTAATTAAGAATCCTTAATTAGACTTTCTGTTTTAGCTGATCGTCCAGGCCGATTCAAAAATTGTCCTGGCCTGTATGAGTAAAAACAGAAATTCTAAGTCTCTCAAGTGTGTTTGTGAAGGGTTACATAGCATCAGTCTCTTTGACCATTACAAGTAGACTCAAAAGGTGAAAATTAAACGTATAGACTGACTCAACCCTAAACCTACGCAATCCTGAACTTGGCTCCTTCTTGATCGTCCGATCTTTGATTCCTGAAAAGTTAGAAGCAACAAGAAGTCCAAGAGATACAGTGTTTGTCAATCATCAAAACATAAGCCATGAAAAATAGATTTGCAACAATCTCCCCCTTTTTGATGATGGCAAACACAAGTAGGTCAAAATTAAACAAAAACACAGGTTCATTAGAAAATCAAAGTTACAATAGTTTTTTCCTACACACCCTGTCCTACTCCCCCTTTTGTCATCACAAAAAGAGGGTCCAGAAACACCAGAAAAACATCACAAAAGACTAACAAGCAAACCAAAAAAAAAAACAAAAAACACAAAGCACAGACTAAAAGAACGAGGGATCCTGATCATCAGATAGAGGTAGTGGAGGTGGCTGCTGAAAGTAATCGGCAAGAGTGGTAAACTGAGCATTGAACCAGGCGATTTCCTGGTCATGCTGCTGCTGGTGAGTAAGGAAACTGTCAAAACGGGCTAAATCCTCAGCGCGGTGATGCTCGTAACGGGCAATGTCCTCAAAGTGTTGCTGCTCTTATGCAGCAATATAGGTATCAAACCGGGTCTCCCAACGATCAAATCTCTCAATCAACTGATCAACCGGTGAGTGCTGGCGGAGAGGAGCAGGGTCAGGAAAGGGAGCTGGAGCGGGAGCCTCCTCCACTCTAGCCCCCCGAGGTTCCTCAGGATGAAGATGAGTACTATGAAGGGTGCTGAAGGAATTATTTGAGTAGAAGGGAGTTGGGAGGTTTGGTGGAATAGGATATTGAAGTTGGTATTTAGTTTCAAGAACATAGGCTATGATGTGTCCTAAGGCAAGATTTAGTTTTCTTTTGTGGCCTGGATCGCGAATTTTGGTTAGGTGATCAATGTATCAAAAAATTAGGTCCGCAGTGTTGAATTCCCTATGAGCCATGATGTAGAAGGTAATGAAGGAAAGTTGAGGGGTGATGTGGACTCGGTCGCCGGCTTTAGAAATGACGGAGGTGCGAATGACATGTTGGATTGTCCTAGCATCTCTGACTAAAGAGCTAGTCTCTCCAATATGGTATGGTACATTTGTCTGGCGAAGAAAGTGATTCGCCGTGGACCAGTCAAGATCAGGGTCAGCAGCGATTATGTCCAGCTTATCCCCGGTGGTGGATAGCTGTAAAAGATCAACACAATCCTGATATGTGATTTTGACAGGGCGTTGATTCACATAGGAGGTCAGGGTTGTGAAGGTAGAGTTGATGCGAAGGTTTGCAAAAAATTCTCGAAGAAATCCGGAATTGAAAGGGAAGGCAAGAGACAAAATGAAGCAAAGGGAGGTGTGAGCAAAAAGATCCATTACCGGGTAAGAGATGTAGACAGGATTGATGATTCTGGAGACAGTAATTCCACACTCTTTGTAGCGATGATAGGCGGCTTCATCTTCTGCTTCCCGGAAATGAGGGTCAATCCTTGCCCTCGAGGAACTCCCAGAAGTCTGTCGGGCGCGTTTCCCACCAGCCATTTAGAGCACTAAGCAAAGAACACAAGAGGAGAAAGGGTTGGAAGTGAAAAACCATGGCTGGAACGGCTTTAGTTTAAAGAAACAGCCATATCGTCCTGGCCGATCGCAGAATCGTCCAGGCCGATATGATTCAATAATTATGTACAGGCCGATTGGTCAAAAAGGCGGTCCAATCGTCCGGGCCGATCAGATATCGGCCAGGCCGATTAGACACAGGCTATCGGCCCGAGGAGTCAATCCGGACGACCGTTGAAAAAGCAGATCGTCCGGGCCGATTAGGTGTATCGTCTAGGACGATGCACAATAATTGATCGTACCGGCCGAAGTTAAAATGTTTTAAATGCTTGCCACGTGTATCATCCAGGACGAACAGTGGATCGGCCCGGCCGATTGTCCAATAATGGATCGTCCGGGGCCGAATTTAAAGATCAAAATGTGCTGACACGTGGATCGTCCAGGACGATCTAGTGTATCGGCCAGGACGATGCATATAAAATGCATCGGCCAGATAAATATACTATCGGCCAGGACTATCACCATGAGTTCGATCAAATCATCCAGGACGATAAAGTATCATCCAGGACGATGAATTGCATAAAGCACAGAAAAAGGTCAGCAGATGGATTTTGAACAGAATTTGTCATATCGGCTAGGACGATAGAAATATCGGCCAGACCGATGTGACTTGAATTTGAAATCAAGAAAAGAATGGTGATGATCAAGACCCTCAAAAATAAAACAAAAGAAAAAACATTCAAAGACATAGAAAAATAAAAACAACACAATGAAAACCAAACACCGAACATTTTTGGATTTTAATTTTTCTATTTTTTTTTGTTTTTTGGAGGCATCATATGAGAATTCTTTTCAAAATTTAAACTTTTAAAGTTTCAAGAGATCAAGAGGTTTAACAAATCCCAATCAGAAGAAGGTAGAAAAACTAATTCCGTTAACCCTAGATCGGACATCCTTCAGGGTACAAAATTCTCTTGGAAAAACATAGGCCTAACTCGGAATAACAAAATAGGATAAGAAGATCCATTCAAAACTTATTTACAACTAAAATATCTCATAAATAATAAACCAAAAATAATTTTTCTCAATCATGGAAATTGAAATCTAGTCTTTGAAAGTATCACATAATCAATGAGTTTTCTAAGTTTTAAGAGTTTTACCAAAGAGATGATAGCTTGCATTTAGTGGGCTCATTTTATGCCTCTTGTCACTTTGATTGGCTCTTTGAGCATCTTTTGATTTTTGATACACATTTGTGTATATAGCTTTCTTTTCAATTTGGCTTCATTGGCCTCTTTCTTTTTTAACTCTTGCAAGCTAAAAACTCTTTAATATATCCTTAAAGAAAAAGTCTTAGTTGTGAGCATATCCTCCAAATATTAGAGAATAGGAGCTCTCTCTCTAACATAGGGAAGAACAATCCACAACACAAAATCAAAATCATGTGATAAATGCAATGGCAAGATTTCAAAAGCTTGAATGATATCTAAGGATTTTGGCTATTATGCATAAGATAATTTAATGTAGCAAGATAAGAAAAAGATCTTAGATGAAAAGCCATTGGTTAAACTGAGTTTAGACTTTTGTTTTAGAGAAAAAAATCATGCCACTAAACAAAGTCAGAAGAAGGAAAAACATTAACAGTTTACTCCCTTTAACCAATTTAGAAAAGCTAAACCCTATCTCCAAAACTCCAATATTTAAAAGCTTGAAAAGTTTCATCATATGGAAGGCCAAAAATAAAGAACAAAGTGAAAAACAACACACATAAAAAAATAATAATGCAAACTAAAAACAACACAAAGTGAGCACAAAAACTAGCACAAAAATAAAATAAAAGACACACAAAAGCTAAAGATTTCAAGCACGTGATAAAGCAGGGGATTTAAGCAATTTTGAGCTGCAAGCCTCCTTATGTCCAATTATCTTATGCTCCCACGAGGTCTTTGGTGAGAGCACACCTGCAAAACTCAACAACAGTTAGATTTAGGAACCCAAATAGGTTTGGGCTCCTTCTTAGGAAACATAGAATGCAATGCAGATGTGGTATGCTTTGAATCATGCATCTTAGGTCTCCACACCCAATGTGTACTACGGTGAACTATGCAAGTGTGTGAGATGTGTCCTAGCATGCCACAAGAAAAACATTGAACTCCAGGAAAAGGTTTTCTTAAATGGTTTGGGTAAAAATGCCTCTTCCTAGGTTCTGGCTTTTGATTAGAAGTTGGTGTCATCCTAGCTTTCTTACATGTTTCCAAATCATTTTGAATCCTCAAGTTAGTTCTTTTTAATGCATCATTCTCAATCCTCAAATTTTTCTCAATCTCTTTAGATTTCTTAAGATCATCCTTAAGTGAGGTGTGTGAAGCTTTTAATGCATTACTTTCATCAATTAATTCCAAATGCTTCTTATTTAATTCATCAAATTCATCAAGAAGAGCCATGTGATTTGAATCAATCGTTGCATGATCTTTGAGAAAAACTTCATGCTCTTTTTGTAGATTTGAATGTTCTAATTTTAGGCTAGCATGAGTTTTCTTAAGTTTTTTGTATGATGTATGGATTTTTTCACAAATTTCAAACAATTCATCATAGGTTGGTTTACATACCTCTTCCTCATCACTTTGATTTTCTCCCATGAAATATAAGTTTGTAGTCTCTTCCTCTGGTTCAGTCTCAGAGGAATCAGTACCAGATTCTGCCCAGAAACCTCTTTGGATTTTCTTCTTCTCCTTCCTAGACTTAGCTTTCTCCTCACCTTTTTCCTTTTCTTTGCTTGAATGATCTTGAAGTGTAGGACAATCGGCTCTCACATGTCCAGGTTTCCTGCATTCAAAACAAACAACATCAGAAGATCCTTTAATATGTTTATGGTCCTTACCTTTTCTCCAACTTTGATGATGCTTTTTTTTCTTCCTTAGAAAGCTTTTGAATTGCCTTGTGATGAAGGCAATTTCATCGCTTTCAGACCCGGAAGATTCAGAATCCGATTTGTGTGCCTTTAGTGCAATTGTTTTCTCCTTTTTCTTTTCACCTGCATCAACAATTCTTTGATTCACCCCTTGCTCGTAAGCAATGAGTGAGCCAAGTAAGTTATCAATAGAATAGGTATTCAAATCCTTAGATTCAGTGATTGCAGTGATTTTTGTATCATAAGACGAAGGCAAGCATCTCAAAATCTTGTTAACTTTTTCATAGTTCGAATGTTCTTTTCCTAGTGCATGCAATGAAGTAGCAATCTGAGTAAACCTATTGTACATGTCAGAAATCGATTCATGAGGTTTCATACGAAAAAGTTCGTAGCCGTGCAAGAGAATGTTTAACCGGGATTGTTTAACTTCATTAGTACCTTCATAAGTGATGCACAATTTATCCCAAATTTCTTTACCAGTTTTGCAAGTTGAAACACGCATGTAATCTTCAGATTTCAAAGCACAGAAAAAACAGTTCAAACATTTCGTATTTAATTGAGCTAAATCTCATTCATCAAAAGTCCATTCAGTAAAAGCAACTTCAGTTTTAAAATCATTAATTTCACGAGAAAGTGGAGAATAACCTTCTTGAATAAGCATCCACATGCGATAATCAGTAGATTGTAAAAAAGTTTACATGCGAGTTTTCCAAAAAATCAAAAGGTAGGTTATCGAACAGGGGAGGTCGGGTAATGGAATACCCTTCCGTAGTGTTACGATTCCCAAAGTTAGACATGGATCAAATTCAAAAAGTTTTCAAACTTTAATTTTCGAATCAAGCTCTGATACCACTTGAAAGTTTGTTAGGGATGTTAAGCCCTATGAACTTAGTCCCAAGCTAACCAAGAGGGGGGGTGAATTGATATTTTAAAAAATTCTTTTCACAAAGAGAGAAAATTGCATAAACCAAATCACACCACAAAAATAAATGCAGATTTTAAAAGTGCGGAAGCAAGAAAAGAAACACATAAATTTATAGTGGTTCGGTCGACTCGACCTACATCCACTCCTTGGAGGCACCCTCCAAGTATTGCACTACAAAAACGTGACTCTCCTTTAGCCCCCACAGCTAGGCGGAGAAGCCCTCACAAGAACCTCCTTTTTGCCACCCCGGCAAGGCAGATAACCTTCCTCCTTTTGCTTCCTCCTGAAGCTGGCAGATAACCAAAACCAAAAGCAAACTCCTTACCTCTACCGACCCTTCCACGGACAAGAAACTCTAGACGAAGACGAAGCAGAGCGATCCTCGAAGCAACCCTTGTGAATCCCCTCACAAGCTCCCCCTCACAAGATCCTCTCTCTCTCCTCTCTCTCTCTTTCTCTCCTCAAGGTCTTCTCAGGTCAAGACAGTAGCCAAAGGTCTTGAAAAACGTTGAACAAGAGCTCTTAAATAGAAGAGCTTATTAATTACAAGTTGCCGATAATATCGTCCAGGCCGATATGGACATCGGCCTGGCCGATCAATACAAATCAATGAAGATCGGCCAGTGCATAGCCCTGGATTCAAAGCTGGATGATTGAAAATTGGCTTGATCGTCCAGGCCGATCTCACGATTGTCCTGGCCGATCAGTTCAAATCAGAGGAAAATCGTCCTGACAATAGCCCTGGATACGGGCTGGCCGATATTGATCATCCTGAAGTAACTTAAGGTTTTTGACTGGATCGTCCTGGCTGATCCTGCGATCGTCCAGGACGATATGATCGTATCAATCATCCTTAATTACTCCCTTGATTTCCTGAACAATTATGGCATAATTTGTGAATATCGTCCAGGCCGATCCACGGATCGTCCTGGCCGATAATTTAAAAATACAATATACCATAATTGACTATGGTGGCTACTTCTTTCTGTTTTGAGCTTATCATCCTGGCTGATACACGTATCGTCCAGGACGATCTGTTAATGTCGGCTGCCTTAATTAAGAATCCTTAATTAGACTTTCTGTTTTAAGCTGATCGTCTAGGTCGATTCAAAAATTGTCCTGGACGATATGAGTAAAAATAGAAATTCTAAGTCTCTCAAGTGTGTGTGTGAAGGGTTACATAGCATCAGTCTCTTTGACCATTACAAGTAGACTCAAAAGGTGAAAATTAAACGTACAGACTGACTCAACCCTAAACCTATGCAATCCTGAACTTGGCTCCTTCTTGATCGTCCGATCTTTGATTCCTGAAAAGTTAGAAGCAACAAGAAGTCCAAGAGAAACAGTGTTTGTCAATCATCAAAACATAAGCCATGAAAAATAGATTTGCAACAACTCTCTAAGGAGATTGGTTCCCCAGTTGGAAAGATACAGACTATCTTTATTACTGGCCAAAGCCAAAGCATTAGAAGTTATCACAGAAGAAGGCAATGCAGATTTTCCATGTTTCACACAATTTCTATTCCTCCAAGAAAGATATACAATGATGCAATAAATCTTAACAATACCGAGATTCCGAGAAGACAGTCTTCTTAACTCATGCAAACAGCAGTTAAGAGACTAAAAAACTGGAATAGAAATGCCCAATCATTCATCTATTTAATGACTTCAACCATACATTTGTAATGTACCATAATGTGTTCATAACTTTCATTATCATTACAGCCTCTAGCACAAGACCGATCCATAACAAGCCTTCGGTAATGAAGAAATACATTTGTGGGTATTGCAGATTTACCAAGTCTCCACCAGAAAGTTTCAACTTTTTTGTTGAGTTTGATCTTATACAACCAATTATAATAATTCTCTCCATCCATATTGTATTTACAGTTCAACATATACTCATAAGACATAACAGAGATAGACTTACCCGAGTACATTCTCAGCAGCTCCCTCTGATCCTCCATCCTAGGGTTGATCTAAATATTGTTGATTAGCATGATAAATTCAGGATGGAAAACTTCCTGAAGCAGTGTATAATTCCATTGAACTTCACTCGATAACAGTTGGCTGACATTCATCCCTTCCAACACTACACAATCCACCAATGTAGGCCATCTGTTAATGCACTTGTCTAGCACCCATATATCATTTAATACGCTAATCTTATTTCCACTGCCAATGGCCCATTTGGTTATATTCTACAACTGTCTTCCCCCATCAAGCAAAATTTTCCATGCACTTGATGTTACCTTCTTTTGTGTTCCATCTATTAATTCATCTCCATACTTATGTTTGATAGTTTTGTAACAAAGAGAATTAGTTTTCTGAAAAAAATCCCAAGCTAACTTGGACCTCAAAGAACTAACCCTCATAGTAGGAGATTGAAGTCCCATCCCTCCCATACTCCTCGGTTTGCACATATCTTCCCAAGCCACATAATGTATACCATGTTCTCCACTCGGTTTATGCCATAGAAAATTTCTACAAAGTTTCTCCACCTCATACAACAACTTTTTAGGAACTAATGAATGAGTTACTAAAAAGTTTGGCATAGATAACAACGAACTAGAGATAAGAGTAATCTTACCTCCCAAAGATAAAGTCTTCTTGCCCCATGCATTGAGCCTATCCATAACATTGCTCAACACATCTTGAAAATCAACCAACTTTAATCTATTAAGGGATAACTTAATCCCAAGGTAGCTCATCTCCTTCACATCTTTTAACCAAACAACCTAGTAATCTTCTTCTTAATTGGATAGTTCTCAATCGTTTCTCAATCGTTCACTCACTTGTTCAGCGTAATATGTGGATGTCGAATGTTATAAGACTTAGAAAACCATTTCCAAAAGTAAAATGTAATAATTGTGGATTGTTTGGACATATAGCTCACACCTGTACTTTGAAGATAAAAACTTATTTGGTGTGGAGACCTAAGATGCATAAACCTAGAGATATCATACATGCATCTGATTATAAATTGCTGAAAGAAGAACCTAAACTTGTTTGGGTTCCCAGGTCTAACGTTTGATAATTTTGTAGGGTCGCCCTCATACAAGACCTCGTGAGAGCATATGGTACTTGGACAGCGGATGTTCAAAGCATATGACTGGAGATACTACTCAATTCATAACGCTGGAAGCCAGGAGTGGAGGCAAGGTTACACTTGGATATAATACCACAAAGAAGGTGTTTGGATCATGTATGATTGGAAATCTTAAGAACTTTTTTATAGATAATGTATTATTGGTTGAAGGCTTAAAGTATAATTTTTTAAGTATAAGTCAGCTTTGTGATAAAGGTTATTGCATAAAATTTTTTCCTATTAGCTGCATATTAAGCCTAAATGGAAAAGATGTTTTGATGGAAAAAGGGTAAACAATGTTTATATGCTAGATTTGAATTGCATTCAAGCTCCTACTGCTTTTTGTTTGAAAATTATATCTGATGAGTCATGGCTTTGGCATAGGAGACTTTGTCATTCTAGCATGAAAAATCTTAGGAGGATTACCCAAAAGAACTTAGTGAGAGGTATACCTAAACTAGACTTTACTAAGGAACCCCTTTGTGATGCATGTCAACTAGGAAAGCAAGTGAAGTCTTCTTTTCAGTCCAATAAGGATCTTAGAACTACTAAACCATTGGAGATTTTACATATGGATCTTTTTGGACCAGTTGGAACTATGAGTCTAAGAGGGAAGGTATACATATTTGTGATTATAGATGATTACTCAAGATTTATATGGGTTAGATTTCTATTTCATAAGAGTGAATCATTTGAGGAATTTAGAAATTTTTTGACTTGGATTCAAAGAAAACTAGGGTTTGAAATTATTTATATTCAAAGTGATCATGAAGGAGAATTTGAGAATGAGAAATTTGAGGAATTTTATAAGGAGAAAGTATTTGATCACAAATTTTCTGCACTTAGAACCCCTCAGTAGAATGGGAAAGTCGAAAGGAAAAACAAAACATTAATAGAAGCTGCCCGAGCAATGTTGGCAGAATACTCACTTCCTAAATATTTTTGGGCTAAGGCGGTTAGCACTGCATGTTATGTTCTGAATAGGGTGAATATAAGATCTAAATTAAATAAAACATCCTATGAGTTACTAAAAGGAAGAACACCTAATTTATCTCATTTGCATGTTTTTGGTTGCAAGGAATTCATTCATAACAATGAAAATCTGCCTTAGGAAAATTTGATCCAAAATCAGATGAAGGAATTTTTATTGGATACTTAAATATTGGAAAATCTTATAGAGTATTCAATAAAAGAATATTGGTAATTGAGGAGACCACACATGTTGTATTTGATGAATCTGGAAATATGAAAGAGCCAAATGTTGAAGAGATGAAATTGAGATTAACTCCCAAAAGATTGATAAGTTGAGTTTGGAAGAAAATTTGGAAATAAAAAACCCTTTACCTAGTGATTTGAGATTTTCTAAAAACCACCCAAGGGAATTGATTATAGGTGAACCAAGTGAGGGTGTAAGGACTAGGCGTGGATTAAACAAAGAAGTCAATCATTCAGTCTTTATTTCAACTATAGAACCCACTAATATTGATCAAGCACTTTCTAATGAATTTTGAATTTTGGAAATGCAAGAAGAGTTGAATCAATTTGTAAGAAATAAAGTTTGGGAATTAACTACAAGGCCAAAGGATCAAAGTGTAGTTGGAACTAAGTGGGTATTCAAAAACAAAATGAATGACTCAGGAGTAGTCATTAGAAATAAGGCTAGGTTAGTAGCTAAGGGGTATAATCAGATTGAAGGAATTGATTTTGAGGAAACTTTTGCCCCTATAGCTAGACTTGAAGCAATTAGGGCTTTGCTAGCCTTTGCCTGTTTTAGAGGATTTAAATTGTATCAAATGGATGTCAAAAGTGCTTTTTAAAATGGGGTAATTAAAGAGGATGTTTTTGTAAAACAACCTCCTGGTTTTAAAAATTCTAAATACCCAAATCATGTGTTCAAGTTGAAAAAGGCATTATATGGATTAAAACAGTCACCTAAGACTTGGTATGAGAGGTTGAGCACCTTCCTACTTGAAAGATCATTTGAAAAAGGAAGTGTGGATACAACTCTCTTTTTGATGAGATGTGGAAAGGATATACTCATTGTTTAAATTTATGTGGATGATATCATTTTTGGATCTTCAAATAAAAATCTTTATGATGATTTTTCTAAATAACGAGTAGTGAATTTTAGATGAGTCTAATGGGAGATTTGAGTTACTTTCTAGGATTTAGCATTAAGCAAATTGAGGAAGGTACATTTCTTAGTCAATCAAAGTATGTTTTAGGACATCCTCCAAAAGTATGAAATGGACAATACTAAACCTGTTAGTACACCAATGAGTTCCTTAGTTCAGTTGGAAAAGGACCATAAGGAAAAATCTGTTGATCAAAAGAAATTTAGAGGGATAATTGGATCTTTACTTTACTTGACTGCTAGCCAACCCGATATCATGTTTAGTGTTTACTTGTGTGCTAGATTTCAATCAGATTCAAAAGAATCACATTTGACAGCTGTGAAAAAGATTTTAAGATATTGTTAGGAACTTAGAACTTAGGAATTTGGTATCATAAGTTTAGCTCATTGTTGACCTCATTTTTGTATGAGGTCACTAAAGCCCTTCCAAACTCCAGATTAATTTTAGATCCTAGGATCTACTCTAGACCTTAGGATTCTTTCCTAGAGCTAGACCTTAGAGCCTACTCTAGAGCCTAGGATCCCCTTAAATCCTAGATCTTAGAATCTCTCTAGATTCTAAGACCAATCCAGACTCAAATCAATCCCTACCCTTGATCAATTCAAACCTCAAATCAATCTGAACTCCATTCAATTCAAATCCAAATTAATTCAAATTTCAAACATATCCAAACTTTGACTCAATCCACTTGAGAATCCAAATTTCAACCTAGACTTTGATCCCACCTTTAATCTAGCTTTGACCTTATCCATCCATTAACAATCACAACATGATTGTAAATGATTTGGATACTTCAATATTAGTTATTCAAACCTGAAATTCATTCCAAGTCCAGAAACCCAGACTCAAATCCTATGTCTTAAGGCCCTGTCCTAAAGACCCTTTTCAAAGAATTTTCAAACATTTCAAAACCCAGCCAAATGGTCTCTGATTCGGGGTCTATCACTTGTAAAGTGATAAGACATGTCTCTAGAGGTTACCCTCCAACTTTGAGCTCATTCTGAGGTCTCTAACCCCAGAATCTGAATTAAAATCCAAAGGCTGTAAAACCTTCAAATATTTACAGCCTATGCCACTGAACCTAACCCCTTTGAGATCTTGACCTTGGAATCCTTATCAAAGCCTCCAATCACTTCCAGATCCTTGATTTTAACCCATTGAGCAGTAAACTGCATTTTTCAGAACCATTTTTGGCCATAGTTGACCAATGGGCCAAAATTGACCAAAATACCCTTATGGGATTTCAAATGGCTATTTCAATTCAAATCAATTCCAAACTCTTTGAAACCACTTTCAATGAATTTCAAATATCAAACCCAACTTGTTGAACTCAAACCCAGACCTTGGGTCAACCTGGTTGACCAAGTCAACCAAGTTTGACCCATGGACCCATACACCCTCCCCTTTCAAATTTTTGAATCTAGTCCATTCTAAGTCCTTTGAATGTATGGGATGAACCCTTGAGTACCCAAGAGACCCCTCTTGGTGACCCAAGCCTTGGGCTCACTTGGGTTAGCCATAAGGCTTGACCCAAGTGACCAAAGAGAGGTCTCCCTTGAGCCATCTTTTAATCTTAATCAAATTGAATCCAAATCAAGGTGCCATTGGGTTCCCATTGACCCAATACACCTTCCTTGACCAGCCCAATCCTTGGGCTCACTTGGGTCAAGAGTTAGGCTAACCCAAAGTGCCCAAAAGCACTTGGGATTGAGCCAACTCTCAACCTAAACCCAATTGAACCTGATCAACACCTCCCATAGGTTGCCCTAGATCCAATACACTCCCTCCAGCCAGCCCATGCCTTGGGCTAGCTTGGGTCAATAGTTAGGCTAACCCAAAGTAGCCAAAAACACTTGGACCCGAGCCATTCTCCAGCTCAGATCAAATTGGACCCAATTGCCACTTGCATTGGGTGCACCAGGCCAAGACCCACTTCCCACCTCAAGCCCAGGGTCTGGCCTGACCTGGGTTGAGCCCAAATCGACCCGAACCGAGCAGATTTGGATCAACCCGAGCCAACCTTTGACACAAGCCAAATTGGACCCAATTGCCACTTGCATTGGGTGCACCAGACTCAGACCTACCTCCCATATCTAGCCCAAGGTCTGGCCTGACCTGGATCGAGCTCAATTCGACTCAAACCAAGCAGGTTTGAGCCAAACCGAGCCACCAGACCGATCCCGGCCTCCCCAGACCAATTTGACTCCACTCTCAGCTCCAGTGTGTCCCCATCGGCCTTCCCTGGTCAACCCGAACCAGACCGTGGCCGACGGCGGTCGAAACCAATGGAGAGCAAGTTCCGGTGGTCCCCCCAGGCCGATCCTGACCGAAAGCCTTCCAAAGGCTGTGGCTCGCCGGCTTGAGGCTCACGAGCTCTCTGGAACGGTGCCCCTTTCCACTTGGCATCAATTCGAGAGCTCCTCCGATTCAATCCTGGTCATCCGAGCTCGCGGGAGGAGGCTGAATAGGCTGGTGCTCCCTAGAGCTTAAGGTTCGATCCCAGCATTTCGAAACGATTCCCCAGAGTTCCCTCAATCTCCCAGCATCTCCCCTCGAGCTCCCAGATCTCTCCCTTCATTACTTCGAGCGAGCTCCGGTGAAAGGCTTCGGCGTCTCGCTCAAAGTCCTACCTCCGGCCATCCTCCAGTCGCGGTCTCTGAAGGAAATCTGCTCGCCTTCGTCCCCTGAAGCTTCCATATAGAGAAGCTCATCCGTTGAGACTTTCTCTGCGGTAATTCCTTCATCCCGAGCTCCCTAGCTAGGTAGTCCGGTCAAGTGTGAAGGAAACCTTCACCCCAACGGATTTCCACCGTTGGATTGAAGGTTTCCACCCCCCTGATCCTCCCTGTGAAATTTCGTCGAAGTTCGCCGGCGGGATCAATCGGATCACGCCGGAGAAGGTTCACGGCCTCGGATAAGAGCGGAGGTTGAAGACGAAATCTCAGCCGTTGATTCCGATCAATGGCTCGGATTAGATCCCGGTGTTTCGGAGCACGTCTGATCCCAGCCGTCCGATCCGCCATCCGACGGTTGTGGTTAATCCGACCGTTAACAGTTGGCGCCAATGATTGCCCAGCCAATCAGCGCGCGGCCCGTGTAAAGCGAGCGCTGGCTGTGTAATGGCCGAATTAATAATTCCAGAAATTTAAGGGAACTTTGGAAATTCATATCTCCCTGCACACTTGTCCAAATTAGGTGTTCTTAGGCTCATTGGAAAGGTCTCAGGGAGACCTACAAAAGCCTTATGGTTTCATGCCTTGGTTAGGTCAGTGCTAGGTTTAATTTGAGTTTGAGCATTTTATTAATATCTTAAATTATTCTTTAAATACAAGTCCACCAGGCATGGAATTTTGGGAGATTGAATTTGAACATGTTTTTGACATGTCCAAATTTTATCTCCCCCTTTTAAAATGTTCAAGGGCATTTTCCCCAAATTTAAAATTTAAGGGTCATGGTTTGACCCTTAAATTCAAAATGGGGTATAGAACTATCCAATGGGATTTAGGGTGTGATTTTTTGTGTGCTGATGATGTGTAGGATAAGGAGTGTAGAGCCACTGATTTTGCCCCAATCCAAGCTTAGGATACACCCCTATAGTGGTTTGAAGGTGACTTAAAGTTTACCTTATTAGGTTTAGTTAACCACCTTAGAGTACTCCATTTGAGCTCAAATTTGGTGAGTTTAGTCCTCAGGGTCAGGTGATCCTATGGTCCAAATTTCATCAAATTTGGAGTCCATTTGGTTTCCCAAGTAGGAACCATAATAATCCCCCTTAGAAATAACCCTTTAGCCTTAATAAAATTCTAATAATTCTAATTTAATTCTTAAAATTCCCTAAAATACCCCTAATTAACTTAAATTCATCTCTTAATCAGTGAAAACTGAAATCACTCTAATTTGACATTAAAATCCACTTTAATTTAATTTTAATTAAAATCAATGTTTAACCAATTTTAATTAATTAAAAATTATTTAAAATCCCAAAAAATCTTTAAACACTTGCTGATCTTTCCTTAGATCGTTTCTGATCTTTGGAGTTGATTTCAAGAAGTTTGGGACTCATTTGGGATCAAATCACTAAAAGGACCCTTAATTGAAACAATTTAATAATTTCAATAAATACACAAACTTCCAAAAATCATAACTTTTGATAGAAAACTCCAAATTGAATGTGCCACATGTCTAACAACTCGTAACTAGGTCTAGTATTTTAATAAAATATAAACATTCCAGAATTTAACTTTAATCAAAAATTCAACTTTTAACCCTTTAATTAAATGATTAAAATATTCAAAATTCTTAAAAAATTCTAAATCTTTCTAAAACTCAGAAAATATTAGCTTAATGTTTAAAATACTTAACAAATCCTTTAAAGCACAACAACCACCCTAAAGATGAAGTTTATTGGCTGGACTACTCCGGGCTACGGGGCTAAGTGTCCTAAGGAGGCTGGTTCCTCGAGCCTGGTGGCACAACGCCACGAATGGATTCTAAGGGGTGTTAAATCTTAAAATAAATTAATTTTTAATTATTTAACATTTTAAAAAATATCTAACTCAATTACATTAATTTGGTTTATCGGCTGGACTACTCCGGGCTGTGGGGCTAAGTGTCCTAAGGAGGCTGGTTCCTCGAGCCTGGTGGCACAACGCCACGAATCAATTAATGGCAAACTTAAATTAATCAAACTTTAAAAATCAGTAATTAACCTTTTTTTATATATATATTAATCCACTCTTTTAATTCTAACCAATTTAAATAACTTAATCAACCCCGATTGCTACTGGGTAACCCAGGCCTACGAGGCTATTAGCTTAGCCCCAAGGAAGGTGAAATAAACTTCACGGCCTCGGTGTGAAACAAAGGTAGAAATCAATTAACTTTTAAAATATGTTTAATTAAAATTCTTAATTCATTAATACTTAAATTTTAATCTAAATCCCCTTTTAAGCTTTAACGAATCCAAACTTTTAGACAACTTCAATTAATAACCAACTTTAGGATCTATCCCAGCCACACGACCTTTCTCACACACTTTAGATGATGTGCTAGGACAACCAACTCTAGATCTAGGTTAGGCCGGTGTTTACTTTACTGCTGTGTGCCGGATTTTTCGTAGTTTTCACTGCATGTTGTGGTTGAAATTGCTTTGCTGTGTCTGCTTACTTTTCCTGTACTCTGTGGATGGATTGATGTGTTTGGCGACTAGATTACCCTTAGGTTAGGTACGATCTGGATGATGACACAGTTTTTTGCAGGTGGCCACGCTCATGCAGGGCAATATAAAAAGGGGGCAAATAAAAAAAAATGCATAAATATTATAAACTCTTTGCACAGGTGCTTCAGCTGCCAAAGCCCCCAAATCATAAAAAGAGCGTGGCCAGTGTGTTTACTTTCTTTTCTGCTCATATACAACTGCTTGGGAATAACTGCTTTTTATATATTAATTGCTTAGGATAACCCTGCAGGTGAGTCTAGATTTTTATTTTGATATCAATGTAATTTGTGTAAGTGTCAAGTGTTGTGAAAGTTGATTTTGAGTTGGGATACATAGATCCAAAACTTGGATTCCAAAGAGGAAAGGATACCCCTTTAGGGAACACTCCTTTTCCATTTGGAAATCCAAATTTGGATCATACCTCTTCTTTACCCAAAGAGGAAAGAGTGGCCTTCCCCCGTAAAGGGAAGTGCCCTCTTGTCCATTTGGGTAATCCACTACGAAGATTCCAAGAAGATTGAAGAAAAGGAGTCCAAAGAAGAACGATATTGAAGATTTGAAGATTGAGAATATCCCACTCAAAATAACTTGCGTCATTACTAGGTTTAGAATCCGGGTTGTTGTCAGTGGTGCCCGGCCACTTTACTTTCTGTAATATTCTGGTTTGTAATAAGCAAGGCAATTCTGCCTATGGACATTTATTAATTAATTTGTATTTGATGTGATGATTTGATTGCCTTTAGGATTACTTGTTTTTACTAGTTTTTTGGCGATTGCATGCCGCTTTTTGTTTTCGCCTGGATACGTGAGACTCGTGAGGGTGTGAAAGTTTTCTACTCATAACCTTAAAAGTCTAAAATTTTGGTGAGTCTAAATAACATAGAAAGATAACGAATCTAGGGAATTAGCCGGGGATCGACCCCGGGGTCGCATGCATATTTCTGCATTACTCTTTCCTTGCTTTAGACCCTTCCCCGCCTGCGGGTAGAGTCCGGATAGTCTGACCTATGAGGACGAGGTGCCGGACCTGGGGAAGTCCAGTCTTCTAAAAAATTATTTTATAAGTCTGTTTTTAAAATTTCAAGCATACTTGATTTGGAAGTTGTCAACCAGCATGCATTGCATTAGATACAAGTTAAAAGGGTCAAAATTTTAATTTCATAGTCCTTAGCATTTTAGCACCCAACATAAGTCAAAGGGGCCAATTAGGAGAATCTCTAGATGTCGGCCCCAACTCTCCAAAACTTTAATTAAAACGTCCCTACCACTCTTTCATAAAAGACCGGATTCATCTCTTTTAAATCGATTAGGTGGTTAGCTGGCTCCCCAATCTAGGCCGGGGTAAGTCCAGATCTTGCACTGCATTAGTTAGGATCGGACGACTGTGGTCCAGTGTCCAAAATAGATTTAGGATCTGGGGCAGATCTTTGATTATAAGACCCCAAACTTCGGGAATATAATCCCAAAATTTCTAATAAAATACTTAACTCTAATTAAAGCTTCATTTCAATACTAAAATATAAAGCCCAACACTTAGATTAAGTTGGGACACTTCCGGATGGTTCTGGAATCTCAAAGTGTCCCCTACCTCTCGTCCTTTTAACTCCGTTAATAACTGCTCAATTTTGATCCATTCCCTTTTGATTTTCCAATAACTCTATTCATACTTTGATATCACTCCTAGAAACTCTAACAAAATTCTGCCACCATTTTAATCAGGAGTTTTCGTAGGAGATTTTTGTCTCCCTACGATGTAATTAACTACGAGGGCTTGCGCTCGTAGGAGATTTGGAACCACACACACCTGATTTTAAAAAATTAATTTCTAAAATTTTATTAGATTTCCTTGGGAAAAGTTAAGCAATGATCGTCATAGTTGCATTAGAAGGATTATAGTAGAATGGTTTCATTTCCCTTTGGGGAGATACACCCTTCTTCGATAAGGCTTTGGATGTGAATGCGACGATCATGTTTCTTGAATATTGTAATTGAGTACTTAGTTGAACTATACTTTGTCCCCTTGGGTCCATATAAAGTTCTCCTTGGAACCCGATCATAACATTCAAGATGAGTTTACATAATTCTAAATCTGAACACCGTTATGAAAGTTTATTTTCGTCCTTCGGGGTGGTATACTCTTTCTAACGAGTTGATTCGACCTTAGAATTGGAACTCAACCTTAATCTTAAAATTCCCAAAGAAAACAAATAATTTTCAAAACATGTTTCCAAAATTCCAACAACAAAAAAAATGGCACGCCCGGTGGGACCAAATTTCTCTTCCCATCTTTAATAGTGGCAGAATTTCGTTTCATCGGTAGTTTCAACTATCATTTCTTCCGTTGGTCCCTTTGCCCATTTCTTCCTTGGGTGAGTGTGGCCAACTTCTAAAATAATAACAAAATATTAAAAGAGAGGTTGCACCTCCAAATTTGGCTTTATCTAGATTTTTGTTCTGATTTTGACCTTCTGCCCCGGCATAGCCTGTGAGGCGACAGTGTCAAATCAGATCTCTGGATATCCTTTTCAATCTTATGGATTTATGGTCGATAAATTTCTCATTCAACATATAAATCCTTAAAATTGAAAAGAATTCAAAATTTTGATTTCGGGCATCCCAAATTACTTTAGTTTTAACCCCCTCACTTCCCCTTTGACCTCTAGGGGTGGGGAGGGTTAAACTATTCCTTTCACTTGGGTTTTCTCACAATTCCATAAGCCTTCGGGCAAGGGGAAACTCTGTCCGTTGTGTTTTGGAGCCTGTAAGGAAACCCCTTTCAAAACCTCCAAGATTCAAAATTTCTTCAAAATTTTCTTAAACTCTAAGTTGTCATATGTTACCCCATACGTTCTTCTTGTGGGCTAACATATGTCAAATTTTCTTTTTGGAAAACTTTCTGGGCATGTGCTTAGTCTCTTCACCCTTTTAACATATGTTAAGCGATGCCCTTCGCTGCTCGACACATGTTTTTTTTTGGGGGGGGGGGGTTGAGATTTTCTTACAAGCCTCAATTTTCAAAAAAAATAATATATTTTTCACCACTCTTTTAAAGTAAATATAATTTCAATCCTTTCTTTAACTTTCAAAAAATCTCAAATGGCTGGCCAATTGATTTTCTCCTTTGACCGAGAGTTGTCCTCGACTGTTAATGACCAAGGAAGCACTGTCATTTTTGGAATGGGATTTAGTACTCTTGAGCTCTCTATGGATGGACACCAGATTGTTAGTTTGGATGCCAGTAAGGAAATTCCCCCAGTGGTTGAGTTGATTGTGGGATCTGCACCCACCTTGCCAGTAGTCAGTGATGATCAGAAACAGTCTGAACCAGTTGTTGAGCCTCCCACTGAAATTAAGTCTGTTTTTGAAGAGGGGTCTAGTTCTGGACTTAGATTTGCCACTAAGAATCAGAAGAAGAACTATTTGAGGAGACTTAGAAAGAAAATCTCTAAGGCTAAGAGAGTTCTACCCTTTAAGACCTTAGCTCAAGTAGAACCTGAGGCTGTTGAGGAGCTACCTATTCCTGCTTCCTCTCCCCTCCTAAAGGGGAGTCGCTTTTACCCCCTGGCTTCAGCTCAAGGGGAGGAGAGGGTAGCTAAGATAGCCCGTTCTCCACCATGCCCGGTCGACTACTCGACTAAGAAAACTCAGAAAGAAAGACATCTCCAGAAGACAAGGACTTTGAGAAATATAATTCATACCTGCGCTGCACAGTCTGGACAGACTAAAGAGGAATATGTAAAACAATTGAAGGGAGTGATCTCACATCACTTCCAAAAAGAAGTGTTGAAGGAAGAAGTGTCTGAAGCAAAGGATTTAACCCCACATTTCGTCAGAAAGAATAAGAAGTATGTTAGACAGCCCGCTACTTCAGTACTGGTTGATGGATATCACTGGGTGCCACGCCCTCCGTCCTCTCAAACAGAGGGTATTGTGTTGACTGGGTCCGAGAGAGGCCTCCATTCTACTGGTAGACCCCCGATTCCCCCACATAAACCTGTAAGATTGGCCTCAGTGATTGTTAAACCAAAGGGGGTTGAAGTTCAAAAGTCTATGGACCTTAAAGGAAAAAGACCTAAATCCCCTGAAAAGAGATATGTGCCAAAGAGAACTAAGTTGGAGAATCTGCCACCACCTCCTAGAACTTCTAAGTTCATTCTGCAGCTCCAACGAGTTTCAGCCAACCCTACTCCGGGTTCAGTTGAATTGATGGATGTCCAGACTAGTACTCCAGTTGTTATAGTTGACAGTCCTACCACAACCAGTCTAACTCAAGATCCAATAGTCACCATCCCTGCTACCCCAGTTGATGATCCCCAAGGTCCGAGTGTCATTCCTAGGCCCCTTAGTCAGGTGTCTGAGGACCTTACCTTACCATATGTGGGAACTATCACTTTATAAGCTCCTGCCTCTCCTGAGGAATATGTCCCTCTCCCTGTAGAGGATGCCACTCTTCTGACTACCAGCTCTGGGATAGTCGAAGAGGAGAGAATTGACCAGGATCTAGAAATGGAAGATGAACCGGATACAAAGTCTCAACCAGATCCTAATCCAAAACTCACAGAAATCATTGCCCTCATGGATTCTGAAGAATTATTTGATATGGCTGAGTATAAAGGATACTTACCCCTTGATCCTAAGTAAATTGGGGATAGACCGGTCGAGGAGGTAGTTCAAGAAATAAGAAATATCTTGTTGAATAAAGAAGGAATGGCCTCTTTTGACCCTGATATGGATGATCTCCTTGGATATGAAGATGATTACGTTGGTGGCATTCATGTGGTCGAAACTAGAGGGTCTAATAAAGAAGCTGAGCCCAGCAAACGCCGATTTGCTAAAGATGGTGATCCACATACTGTTGAGTCAGATTCAGATGAGTCTGTGAAAGACAGGGATGAAGAACACATAAATAACTTGGAGACTCAGCTCGCTAGCATGATGTCACAAGTTAGGGAAATGCAAGAGAAGTTGGACAAATCACAGCAAGAGTCTTTTATGATCCACCAGTCAGCTCGAGAGCTCACAGAAAAGGCTAAAAGGATAGAATTTAGTTCCAGACCTCTCGAGTCACCACCTGTGACCCTCCCTTGTCCAGTAGAAGCACCTCCAGTTCACCCTGCAGTTTCCACCATTCCTCCGATCCTACCTCAGAAGGATATTAAGCAGTTAATTGAGGACCAGGTAAGGGAGGCCTTAGCCCTTTCTCAAGGAACCGTGTCTATTTCAAAGGGTAGACCCTACCCCGAGGAATATGACTTAGTTCCTTACCCAAAGGGCTTTGTGCCACCAACTTTTAAAGTTTTCACTGGAATCGAAAATCCGAGACAGCATCTGGCCCACTTCCGAGCAAGCTGTTGCAATGCAGGAGGGTCAGATGCTCTACTATTTCGCCAATTTGTAAGTAGTCTATCCGGCATTGCTTTTGAATGGTACGCCGATCTGCCCAACGGTTCAGTAAGAACCTTTAGCGACCTAGAAAACCTCTTTCTTAAGAGATTTTCTAGAGCGCAACAACGCACCACCGTGGGCGA
The DNA here is from genome assembly GCA_016618105.1 of Dendrobium huoshanense. NCBI lineage: Eukaryota > Viridiplantae > Streptophyta > Magnoliopsida > Asparagales > Orchidaceae > Dendrobium > Dendrobium huoshanense. Next base: position 34,263,584 of record CM028342.1, on the reverse strand, counting down.
TCTCGTGGTTGAAAAGCAAAAGCCGGGAGAGTCTCTGGTTGAGTACATCTTGAGGTGGCGAAACCTCTCGATGAAGTGTGAACCCCAGCTGCAAGAGCAACATGCTGTGGAGATTCTTTTGAAAAATATCCACGGCCCTGTTGCTTTTCTCCTGAAGGGTTTCACTATTAAAACTTTTGAAAAACTTCTTAATAAGGCTAGCAATTTGCAGGAAGAGGCTCCTAGGATGCCATTCTTACGAGAGCAGTCTGAAGAAAGGAAGGGTCCAAAATTGGTGAAAATATTTGAAAAGAAAGCTGTGGTCTCAGCAGTAGATAAAGGAAAGAGGCCAGTGATTAGTCAGCCTAGCACTCCACTTCCACCACAGCCGCCTCAGAAGCAGCCCTTTCAGATAGTTCCTCAATATACTAGAGATCCCGCCTCCATCCCTTTTAGAGAGAGATTGACAAAGCCTTATCCATTTAAAAGGGAGTCAGTTAAGAAGATCTTCAGGAGTTTGTTAAAGAAATCAGATTTTCAGTTGCCAGAGGCTAGGAGGCCTGAGGATGAGAGCAAGAAAGATGATCCCAAGTATTGCCCGTACCACAGGATGCTTAGTCACCCTCTTGAGGACTGTGTTGTGTTCAAAGATTGACTTGAGAGGAACTACACCCAAGGTAACATCATAATACCTAAGGAATATTTGGTCGATCCAGAAAAGGCTTCAATTAAAACCATTTCAGGTAATCCTCTTAACTCTTTTTGTCTTGTTGAAGATGGTTGGGACATTGCTTTGTCCCGGGCACTTAAAAAGTCGATTAACAAGTCTTTTCGTCTTTCTCAACAGCTAACTACGATAGCCCAGGCCCCGGTGTGGAAGGTTGACCTGGACGCTTCGCAGAAGGATGTTGAGCCACTTCCCTCTCCAGTAGTCTTAGGAACTACTGAGAAAAATGTAAAAGAAGAGAAATTTGATTTTGTAGAGAGGAAGTGTGTAGATGAGAGATGTATTAGAATGGCAGATGGCGGTGTTAAAACCCTCTCCCCTCTTTTGTTATCTGACTTTTACTTTGCCCCATCAAAGGTGAAGGGTCAGAAGATGAATAAAAAACATTCTTCTGCTTCTGTCTTGATGATTAACCATGGAAATGAAATGCAAGTTGACGACTCTCCTGTTTTAAATCAAAATTTCGGTGAAGAAAGTCTTAATATCAGAGAGATTGACCTTCCCGAATCAGCTATTCAAGAAGAGGTCGAATGTGAAGCTTTATCAGAAAGTGATTTCCCTCAAATCAATTTCCAAGGAAATCCTATCTTGATAGAACTTTCAGATTCTGACTCGCTTTCGGAAAATGATGATCCAACACCTATGGTGTGCGTAGACACTGCCCTAGTTTGCCCTCCCGAAGATATCAAGCAGGTGCAACTCCGTGGCGGTAAAGTCTTACCTCCTAGGTTGCCCCCTCAGGACAAAGGCAAGCAATCCTCATTCAAAAATCTAAATCCAGATTCCCCTCAACAACCAGAATTTCCTTTAATTCCTCCAGGTTTCGAGTCTGTCGTTCCTAAGGTTGATTACAATGTTCTAGCCCACCTTAGGAAGTTTCCAGCAAAATTAAGTATTTACGACGCCCTCCTTCTCTCCAAAGAAATGAGGGAGTCTCTAATTAAAGTACTTCTCGATCCCGAGATTTGCTTGACACAGTTGGCTGCAACTTCAGAAGGTGAGGCTCTTCTACTTAAAAGAGGTCCCCGGGGTTACCTTTTCAGACGAAGATTTACTCTTGGGAACTGCCGACCACAATCGCCCTCTCTACATTACCGTAGATGTGGGAAACTTCAAGTTATCAAGAGTCCTTGTTGATCCAGGTGCATCGGTCAACGTGATAAACATAAAGACTCTTGCTTATCTCAAAGTTGATACTAGCAAGCTTTCAACCGACAGGTTGGTGCTTCGTGGGTTCAACGAGAAGGGCGAGAGAGCTTTAGGTTCAATCACTTTACTCCTAGAAATAGGAGGGTTAAAAACTAAAGCTAAATTTCATATCATTGATTCGACTACGTCCTTTAACGCACTTCTGGGTAGACCTTGGATTCACGAATATAGAATGGTTCCATCTACCCTGCACCAATGCGTTAAGTATCAACGAGACGGCATTGAACATGTGATTAAGGGTTATTTGCAACCATTCTCGATTCAAGAAATTGGGATCTATGAAGATGCTGCATATTTCATACCAAAAGGGTCCTCGTCCCGTTCTAAATCGGAGATCAAATTTGAGGAGAAAATGGTTGGACAAAAATTCGACCAAAAGAAGGAAAAAGATAAAAATATCAATCAAGAAATGATACAATCGAGTAGTGAAGACGACTCTGATATCATTGTCCTTAGGCCTCCAAGCACATTACCTCAAAGAGGTGGGAGGATGGCTTTAAGGGCACGAGGTCGAGGCCGTGCTTCATTAGATAGGAGAGCAGCACCTGTGTATATTGATTTGGAATCAGATTCTGATGGTGAACTAGAAAGTCAAGGTACTGCCCTCTCTCTCGATTATCAGAACATTAATGCTCCTCCAAAATTTGATCTCACCTTAGACCAGGACAGTGACCCTGAGGTAGATATTTCAAAAGTTAAAAGTGACGAGCCTGAATTAACAATGTATGAAAAGCTCACTAGAAGGATTGAGGCCCTTTCTCTGACCCCACTGTCGGCAGGCAGGATTGTAAGGTTGGAAGTCAAAGTGGCCCCCAACTTGGATGGTGAAGTTAAGAAAGTCCAGAAATTCTTTCCTGGCTCATCCTCCGCAAGGGACGAAGGTGATGTAACCCTTGAGGAGGCAGATTTTAATGAATTAATGGAATTACCTTTCGGCTACTTCCCTGTTTGTGTAAGAAACACTTTTTCTAAAGGTTCTATACCATACCGATGGACTAAGAGTCAAGCTAGATACCACGAGAATATTTGGCGAGCAAAAATAAATAAAAATCCAACAAGTGGTATTGGCTTTGGAACAGTTAGTTCATTCGATGATGATGAGTATTGCCTAATGATAACTTATCACCTCGATTCTCCAAATGTCCCTACAGATCCTCCTTGTCCTCTAAATGGACTCTGTTTGGAGACTTTAGACGATCCCGATGATCTTCAAGTTCGGGATGCACCCCCTAAATTTGAAGAGGAAATTAAGTCGACAGTCGATGAGTTGAGAGAAATTAACCTGGGAAACGATGATGACCCCCGTCCGATTTTCATAAGTACTTTGTTGAGCGAGGGTGAAACCCAAGACTTAATCCAGTTGTTATTCGAGTTCAGGGATTGCTTTGCCTGGACATACGATGAAATGCCAGGTTTGCCTGCTGAGGTAGCAGTTCACAAACTTGGGGTTCGGCAGGATGCCATTCCTGTTAAACAAGCTCCTCGACGCATGCGCTTAGAGATTGAGCAACAAGTCATTTCTGAAGTTAAGAAATTGGCAGAAGCCGGATTCATTCGAGAGGAGCAATATCCCTCCTGGGTGGCCAGCGTCGTGCCAGTTCGAAAGAAAAATGGTCAAATTCGGATTTGTGTCGACTATAGGGATCTGAATAAGGCATGTCCTAAAGATGAGTTCCCTCTACCAATACCAGAACTCATGGTGGACATTGCCTCCTCACATGCTATTTTCTCATTCATGGATGGCTCTTCGGGTTATAACCAAATCAAGATGGCCCCAGAAGATGAGAGAAATACGACGTTCAGAACCCCTATTGGAATCTTTTGTTATAAGGTAATGCCATTCGGCTTAAAGAATGCCGGAGCAACCTACCAACGGGCCATAACCCGTATCTTTGACGACTTAATTCATAATCAAGTTGAATGTTATATTGACGATTTAGTTGTCAACAGCAAGGTTAAAGAGGCTCACCTGTATGACTTAAGAGTTATTTTCGAACGGTTGCGCCGCTACGATTTGAAAATGAACCCCTTGAAGTGCGCCTTCGGTGTCGCCTCGGGAAAATTCTTAGGATTCGTAGTGAGGCACCGCGGAATCGAGATCGATCCTGCTAAAATTGAAGCCATCTTAGATATGCCATCCCCTAAGAGCCTTACTCAATTAAGGTCTCTACAAGGTAGATTGGCATATATAAGGAGGTTTATTTCTAATCTTTCCGGGAGATGTCAACCCTTTTTTGTCCTTGCGAAAAAGGATAGTAAGTTCGTATGGGGCGAGAAGTGTCAAAATGCTTTTGACGATATCAAACAATACCTTTCTAATCCGCCAGTCTTGGCAGCTCCGATTCCGGGAAAGCCGTTAATCCTCTACACTGCAGCTCTAGATGAGTCTTTAGGTGCCCTGTTGGCTCAAGTTAACGATGAAGGGAAAGAGAATGCTCTCTATTACCTCAGTCGAAGACTCCTTCCTACTGAAATTTGATACCCGTCAATTGAGAAGCATTGTCTTGCTCTGGTTTTTGTAGCTCAGAAACTGAGGCATTACATGCTCTCCCACTCAATCAGTCTGATTTCAAGAGTTAATCCTTTGCAATATCTTATGACCCGACCTACGTTGTCAGGACGTTTAGCTCGTTGGTCTATGATATTGTTGCAATTTGAGATTACTTTCACTCCCCTTCGTGCTGTGAAGGGACAGGCTGTCGCCGACTTTCTGGCAGCACACCCGCTGCCGGCAGATTCTCCTCTGAATGATGACCTACCCGACGAACAAGTTATGAGTTTGAGGGGATCTGGCAAGGCCATCTGGGAATTATATTTTGATGGGGCAGCATCCTCTCGTAGGATTGCGACCCAACAATCTGTAATTCCTGGAAAGGCTGGAGTCGGTCTGATTTTCATTACGCCGAAAAAAGGAATGATGCATTTTTCCTACCACTTATCGGAGCCTTGCACAAACAACGAGGTCGAATACGAAGCTCTGATAACTGGCCTGGAACTTGCAATTCTAATGGAAGTTAAAGAGATTAAGATCTTTGGAGATTCCCAACTGGTTATTAACCAAGTCGCCGGAATTTATAAAGTCTTGAATCCGAATCTCCTAAGATATCACCAGTACACACTTCACTTGTTGGAACAAATCCCTATTGCTACTTTGTATAGGGTTCCCCGTGGAAGCAATTCCGCGGTGGATGCCTTAGCAAAACTTGCGAAGGAATTTGCATGTCTTGAGGAGGATTCCATCCCTATAGAGATTCAGGGTCGTAAGACCCTCTCCCTTATAGATTTGGAACACATTAGTAAGACTCCCCTTCAGATCCTTTCTGCCTCTTCGACAACCGACGAAGAAGGCGATTGGAGACGGCCCTTAATCGATTACCTTAAAGAAGGGAAGCTTCCCCAGGATAAATCACTCTCCAACCAGATTAAGAAACGTGCCCTGTCATATGCACTAGTTAATGATCTGTTGTACCGTCGGTCCTTCGATCACATGTGGCTGCGCTATTTGAACAAGCGAGAAGCCCTGAAAATTGTTAATGAAGTTCATTCAGAACTGTGCGGTGCACATCAATCGGGTCCAAAAATGAAATTAAAGATTAAAAGACTTGGATACTACTGGCCTACAATGATTGACGATTGCATGAATACTGCAAAGCACTGTCATCAATGTCAGGTCCACGGTGTGGTTTTACATCAGCCGCCTAATGTGTTACACCCTACGATAGCCTCGTGGCCCTTCGAGAGTTGGGGCACAGATATCATTGGGCCGATTGACCCTCCCTCCGCGAGAGGTCATCGTTTCATATTAGCAGCGACTGATTACTTTTCAAAGTGGGCGGAAGCGATTCCCCTACGAAACGTAACATCACACCATGTCTTAAAATTCTTTCGTGACCATATTGTATATCGATTCGGCTTACCTCGCGGAATCATATCCGATAATGGGTCCGCATTCAAGTCTACAAAAATCAATAGTTTTGTAAGGCGCCATAATATTGATTGGAGATATTCGACGATCTATTACCCTCGGGCAAATGGATTAGCCGAGGCCTTCAACAAAACCTTGGTGCAAATTTTTAAAAAGACCCTTGATGATAACAAACGGCAGTGGGATGAGCGGTTGGTGGAAGCTTTGTGGGCTTATCGTACCACTTATAGAACCCCGACCCAATCCACCCCGTTTGCACTAGTGTATGGATCTGAGGCTGTTCTACCCTTGGAAATACAAATCCCTTCGCTCAGAATTGCAGTTCAAAATCAAATTACCAATGAACAAAATGCAAAACTACGATTGGAAGAACTCGAAGGCCTTGAAGAGCGACGTCTCCAAGCTCAACAAAGTTTAGAGTTGTATAAATCCCGTATGGTTCAAGCCCATGATAAGTTAGTGCGACCTAGGACCTTCCAAGCGGGATACTTGGTATTGGTCCTTCGGAGACCTATCTTGGCCCATCGGAAGTTGGGAGGCAAATTTGAACCTACGTGGGAAGGACCCTTCGTTATAGAGACTGTCTACGAAGGAGGCTCGTATCAGTTAGTAGATTGTAAAGGGAACCACCCAATGCTACCTGTCAATGGGCGTTTCCTTAAGAAATACTATGCTTGATGTAGCTCATTTTATAAATTAATAAAACTTCCCTTTCTTGATTTGCATCTTGATTCTTCCTTTTTTTTAAGGTCTTTTCCTTTTTAATGCTCTTCGCCTTCTCCTTAAGGTTAGGTCCTTCCTTCCCTTAGGATTAGACCCGCTAGTGGTGGAGTACGCCCTCCGTGGCACCACCCTAGCATTTGACCCGGGGATTAGTGGTGGAGTACGCCCTTCGTGGCACCATCCTGATTCCCATTCGCTAGTGGTGGAGTACGCCCTTCATGGCACCATCCTAGTTTGCCAGTTGAGGATCCTCTGTGTGGAGCAAGTTTCCTCCCCACATGACCATTCGCTAGTGGTGGAGTACGCCCTTCGTGGCACCATCCTAGTTTGCCAGTTGAGGTCCTCTGTGTGGAGCAAGTTTCCTCCCCACATGACCATTCGCTAGTGGTGGAGTACGCCCTTCGTGGCACCATCCTAGTTTGCTAGTTGAGGTCCTCTGTGTGGAGCAAGTTTCCTCCCCACATGACCATTCGCTAGTGGTGGAGTACGCCCTTCGTGGCACCATCCTAGTTTGCCAGTTGAGGTCCTCTGTGTGGAGCAAGTTTCCTCCCCACATGACCATTCGCTAGTGGTGGAGTACGCCCTTCGTGGCACCATCCTAGTTTGCCAGTTGATCTGCCTATTTGGAGTAAGTCTTCTATCAGCATCCTATAGGCCTAAGGTTGGGTAATGCCCTTCCTTAGACCCAAGGCTAGGTGTTCCCTACCTTGGTTTCTCCAGTTCTCTCTTCAGAATAGGTGTAAGCTTTTCACTAGTTTCCAATGGACTTAAGGTTGGGTGATGCCCTTCCTTTAACTCTTTAAGATCCTACTCCTATTCGGTCAACGCCAATGTGTGCAGCAGAAGTTCCTTCTACCACACACATTGGGGGTCCATTTGTTGACCTCATTTTTGTATGAGGTCACTAAAGCCCTTCCAAACTCCAGATTAATTTTAGATCCTAGGATCTACTCTAGACCTTAGGATTCTTTCCTAGAGCTAGACCTTAGAGCCTACTCTAGAGCCTAGGATCCCCTTAAATCCTAGATCTTAGAATCTCTCTATATTCTAGGACCAATCCAGACTCAAATCAATCCCTACCCTTGATCAATTCAAACCTCAAATCAATCTGAACTCCATTCAATTCAAATCCAAATTAATTCAAATTTCAAACATATCCAAACTTTGACTCAATCCACTTGAGAATCCAAATTTCAACCTAGACTTTGATCCCACCTTTAATCTAGCTTTGACCTTATCCATCCATTAACAATCACAACATGATTGTAAATGATTTGGATACTTCAATATTAGTTATTCAAACCTGAAATTCATTCCAAGTCCAGAAACCCAGACTCAAATCCTAAGTGTTAAGGCCCTGTCCTAAAGACCCTTTTCAAAGAATTTTCAAACATTTCAAAACCCAGCCAAATGGTCTCTGATTCGGGTCTATCACTTGTAAAGTGATAAGACATGTCTCTAGAGGTTACCCTCCAACTTTGAGCTCATTCTGAGGTCTCTAACCCCAGAATCTGAATTAAAATCCAAAGGCTGTAAAACCTTCAAATATTTACAGCCTATGCCACTGAACCTAACCCCTTTGAGATCTTGACCTTGGAATCCTTATCAAAGCCTCCAATCACTTCTAGATCCTTGATTTTAACCCATTGAGCAGTAAACTAAATTTTTCAGAACCATTTTTGGTCATAGTTGACCAATGGGCCAAAATTGACCAAAATACCCTTATGGGATTTCAAATGGCTATTTCAATTCAAATCAATTCCAAACTCTTTGAAACCACTTTCAATGAATTTCAAATATCAAACCCAACTTGTTGAACTCAAACCCAGACCTTGGGTCAACCTGGTTGACCAAGTCAACCAAGTTTGACCCATGGACCCATACACCCTCCCCTTTCAAATTTTTGAATCTAGTCCATTCCAAGTCCTTTGAATGTATGGGATGAACCCTTGAGTACCCAAGAGACCCCTCTTGGTGACCCAAGCCTTGGGCTCACTTGGGTTAGCCATAAGGCTTGACCCAAGTGACCAAAGAGAGGTCTCCCTTGAGCCATCTTTTAATCTTAATCAAATTGAATCCAAATCAAGGTGCCATTGGGTTCCCATTGACCCAATACACCTTCCTTGACCAGCCCAATCCTTGGGCTCACTTGGGTCAAGAGTTAGGCTAACCCAAAGTGCCCAAAAGCACTTGGGATTGAGCCAACTCTCAACCTAAGCCCAATTGAACCTGATCAACACCTCCCATAGGTGGCCCTAGATCCAATACACTCCCTCCAGTCAGCCCATGCCATGGGCTAGCTTGGGTCAATAGTTAGGCTAACCCAAAGTAGCCAAAAACACTTGGACCCGAGCCATTCTCCAGCTCAGATCAAATTGGACCCAATTGCCACTTGCATTGGGTGCACCAGGCCCAGACCCACTTCCCACCTCAAGCCCAGGGTCTGGCCTGACCTGGGTTGAGCCCAAATCGACCCGAATCGAGCAGATTTGGATCAACCCGAGCCAACCTTTGACACAAGCCAAATTGGACCCAATTGCCACTTGCATTGGGTGCACCAGACTCAGACCTACCTCCCATATCTAGCCCAAGGTCTGGTCTGACCTGGATCGAGCTCAATTCGACTCAAACCAAGCAGGTTTGAGCCAAACCTGAGCCACCAGACCGATCCCGGCCTCCCTAGACCAATTTGACTCCACTCCCAGCTCCAGTGTGTCCCCATCGGCCTTCCCTGGTCAACCCGACCCAGACCATGGCCGGCGGAGGTCGGAACCAATGGAGAGCAAGTTTCGGTGGTCCCCCCAGGCCGATCCTGACCGAAAGACTTCCAAAGGCTGTGGCTCGCCGGCTTGAGGCTCACGAGCTCTCTGGAACGGTGCCCCTTTCCACTTGGCATCAATCCGAGAGCTCCTCCGATTCAATCCTGGTCGTCCGAGCTCGTGGGAGGAGGCTGAATAGGCTGGTGCTCCCCAGAGCTCAAGGTTCGATCCCAGCATTTCGAAACGATTCCCCAGAGTTCCCTCAATCTCCCAGCATCTCCCCTCGAGCTCCCAGATCTCTCCCTTCATTACTTCGAGCGAGCTCCGGTGAAAGGCTTCGGCGTCCCGCTCAAAGTCCTACCTCCGGCCATCCTCCAGTCACGGTCTCTGAAGGAAATCTGCTCGCCTTCGTCCCCTGAAGCTTCCAGATAGAGAAGCTCATCCGTTGAGACTTTCTCTGCGGTAATTCCTTCATCCCGAGCTCCCTAGCTAGGTAGTCCGGTCAAGTGTGAAGGAAACCTTCACCCCAACGGATTTCCACCGTTGGATTGAAGGTTTCCACCCCCCTAATCCTCCCTGTGAAATTTCGTCGAAGTTCGCCGGCGGGATCAATCGGATCACGCCGGAGAAGGTTCACGGCCTCGGATAAGAGCGGAGGTTGAAGACGAAATCTCAGCCGTTGATTCCGATCAACGGCTCGGATTAGATCCTGCTGTTTCGGAGCGCGTATGATCCCAGCCGTCCAATCCGCCATCCGACGGCTATGGTTAATCCGACCGTTAACAGTTGGCGCAATTGATTGCCCAGCCAATCAGCGTGCAGCGCGTGTAAAGCGAGCGCTGACTGTGTTATGGCCGAATTAATAATTCCAGAAATTCAAGGGAACTTTGGAAATTCATATCTCCCTGCACACTTGTCCAAATTAGGTGTTCTTAGGCTCATTGGAAAGGTCTCAGGGAGACCTACAAAAGCCCTATGGTTTCATGCCTTGGTTAGGTCAGTGCTAGGTTTAATTTGAGTTTCAGCATTTTATTAATTTCTTTAATTATTCTTTAAATACAAGTCCACCAAGCATGGAATTTTGGGAGATTGAATTTGAACATGTTTTTGACATGTCCAAATTTTATCTCCCCCTTTTAAGATGTTCAAGGGCATTTTCCCCAAATTTCAAATTTAAGGGTCATGGTTTGACCCTTAAATTCAAAATGGGGTATAGACCTATCCAATGGGATTTAGGGTGTGATTTTTTGTGTGCTGATGATGTGTAGGATAAGGAGTGTAGAGCCACTGATTTTGCCCCAATCCAAGCTTAGGATACACCCCTATAGTGGTTTGAAGGTGACTTAGAGTTCACCTTAGGTGGTTTAGTTAACCACCTTAGAGTACTCCATTTGAGCTCAAATTTGGTGAGTTTAGTCCTCAGGATCAGGTGATCCTATGGTCCAAATTTCATCAAATTTGGAGTCCATTTGGTTTCCCAAGTAGGAACCATAATAATCCCCCTTAGAAATAACCCTTTAGCCTTAATAAAATTCTAATAATTCTAATTTAATTCTTAAAATTCCCTAAAATACCCCTAATTGACTTAAATTCATCTCTTAATCAGTGAAAACTGAAATCACTCTAATTTGACATTAAAATCCACTTTAATTTAATTTTAATCAAAATCAATGTTTAACCAATTATAATTAATTAAAAATTATTTAAAATCCCAAAAAATCTTTAAACACTTGCTGATCTTTCCTTAGATCGTTTTTGATCTTTGGAGTTGATTTCAAGAAGTTTGGGACTCATTTGGGATCAAATCACTAAAAGGGCCCTTAATTGAAACAATTTAATAATTTCAATAAATACACAAACTTCCAAAAATCATAACTTTTGATAGAAAACTCCAAATTGAATGTGCCACATGTCTAACAACTCGTAATTAGGTCTAGTATTTTAATAAAATATAAACATTCCAGAATTTACCTTTAATCAAAAATTCAACTTTTAACCCTTTAATTAAATGATTAAAATATTCAAAATTTTTAAAAAATTCCAAATCTTTCTAAAACTCAGAAAATATTAGCTTAATGTTTAAAATACTTAACAAATCCTTTAAAGCACAACAACCACCCTAAAGATGAAGTTTATTGGTTGGACTACTCCGGGCTGCGGGGCTAAGTGTCCTAAGGAGGCTGGTTCCTCAAGCCTGGTGGCACAACGCCACGAATGGATTCTAAGGGGTGTTAAATCTTAAAATAAATTAATTTTTAATTATTTAACATTTTAAAAAATCTCTAACTCAATTACATTAATTTGGTTTATCGGCTGGACTACTCCGGGCTGCGGGGCTAAGTGTCCTAAGGAGGCTGGTTCCTCGAGCCTGGTGGCACAACGCCACGAATCAATTAATGGCAAACTTAAATTAATCAAACTTTAAAAATCAGTAATTAACCTTTTTATATATATATATTAATCCACTCTTTTAATTCTAACCAATTTAAATAACTTAATCAACCCCGATTGCTACTGGGTAACCCATGCCTACGAGGCTATTAGCTTAGCCCCAAGGAAGGGGAAATAAACTTCACGGCCTCGGTGTGAAACAAAGGTAGCAATCAATTAACTTTTAAAATATGTTTAATTAAAATTCTTAATTCATTAATACTTAAATTTTAATCTAAATCCCCTTTTAAGCCTTAACGAATCCAAACTTTTAGACAACTTCAATTAATAACCTACTTTAGGATCTATCCCAGCCACACGACCTTTCTCACACACTTTAGATGATGTGCTAGGACAACCAACTCTAGATCTAGGTTAGGCCGGTGTTTACTTTACTGCTGTGTGCCGGATTTTTTGTAGTTTTCACTGCATGTTGTGGATGAAATTGCTTTGCTGTGTCTGCTTACTTTTCCTATACTCTGTGGATGGATTGATGTGTTTGGCGACTAGATTACCCTTAGGTTAGGTACGATCTGGATGATGACACAGTTTTCTGCAGGTGGCCACGCTCATGCAGGGCAATATAAAAAGGGGGCAAATAAAAAAAAATGCATAAATATTATAAACTCTTTGCACAGGTGCTTCAGCTGCCAAAGCCCCCAAATAATAAAAAGAGCGTGGCCAGTGTGTTTACTTTCTTTTCTGCTCATATACAACTGCTTGGGAATAACTGCTTTTTATATATTAATTGCTTAGGATAACCCTGCAGGTGAGTCTAGATTATTATTTTGATATCAATGTAATTTGTGTAAGTGTCAAGTGTTGTGAAAGTTGATTTTGAGTTGGGATACATAGATCCAAAACTTGGATTCCAAAGAGGAAAGGATACCCCTTTAGGGAACACTCCTTTTCCATTTGGAAATCCAAATTTGGATCATACCTCTTCTTTACCCAAAGAGGAAAGAGTGGCCTTCCCCCGTAAAGGGAAGTGCGCTCTTGTCCATTTGGGTAATCCACTACGAAGATTCCAAGAAGATTGAAGAAAAGGAGTCCAAAGAAGAACGAGATTGAAGATTTGAGGATTTGAAGATTGAGAATATCCCACTCAAAATAACTTGCGTCATTACTAGGTTTAGAATCCGGGTTGTTGTCAGTGGTGCCCGGCCACTTTACTTTCTGTAATATTCTGGTTTGTAATAAGCAAGGCAATTCTGCCTATGGACATTTATTAATTAATTTGTATTTGATGTGATGATTTGATTGCCTTTAGGATTACTTATTTTTACTAGTTTTTTTGGCGATTGCATGCCGCTTTTTATTTTCGCCTGGATACGTGAGACTCGTGAGGGTGTGAAAGTTTTCTACTCATAACCTTAAAAGTCTAAAATTTTGGTGAGTCTAAATAACATAGAAAGATAACGAATCTAGGGAATTAGCCGGGGATCGACCCCGGGGTCGCATGCATATTTCTGCATTACTCTTTCCTTGCTTTAGACCCTTCCCCGCCTGCGGGTAGAGTCCGGATAGTCTGACCTATGAGGACGAGGTGCCGGACCTGGGGAAGTCCAGTCTTCTAAAAAATTATTTTATAAGCCTGTTTTTAAAATTTCAAGCATACTTGATTTGGAAGTTGTCAACCAGCATGCATTGCATTAGATACAAATTAAAAGGGTCAAAATTTTAATTTCATAGTCCTTAGCATTTTAGCACCCAACATAAGTCAAAGGGGTCAATTAGGAGAATCTCTAGATGTCGGCCCCAACTCTCCAAAACTTTAATTAAAACGTCCCTACCACTCTTTCATAAAAGACCGGATTCATCTCTTTTAAATCGATTAGGTGGTTAGCTGGCTCCCCAATCTAGGCCGGGGTAAGTCCAGATCTTGCACTGCATTAGTTAGGATCGGACGACTGTGGTCTAGTGTCCAAAATAGATTTAGGATCTGGGGCAGATCTTTGATTATAAGACCCCAAACTTCGGGAATATAATCCCAAAATTTCTAATAAAATACTTAACTCTAATTAAAGCTTCATTTCAATACTAAAATATAAAGCCCAACACTTAGATTAAGTTGGGACACTTCCGGATGATTATGGAATCTCAAAGTGTCCCCTACCTCTCGTCCTTTTAACTCCGTTAATAACTGCTCAATTTTGATCCATTCCCTTTTGATTTTCCAATAACTCTATTCATACTTTGATATCACTCCTAGAAACTCTAACAAAATTCTGCCACCATTTTAATCGGGAGTTTTCGTAGGAGATTTTTGTCTCCCTACGATGTAATTAACTACGAGGGCTTGCGCTCGTAGGAGATTTGGAACCACACACACCTGATTTTAAAAAATTAATTTCTAAAATTTTATTAGATTTCCTTGTGAAAAGTTAAGCAATGATCGTCATAGTTGCATTAGAAGGATTATAGTAGAATGGTTTCATTTCTCTTTGGGGAGATACACCCTTCTTCGATAAGGCTTTGGATGTGAATGCGACGATCATGTTTCTTGAATATTGTAATTGGGTACTTAGTTGAACTATACTTTGTCCCCTTGGGGCCATATAAAGTTCTCCTTGGAACCCGATCATAACATTCAAGATGAGTTTACATAATTCTAAATCTGAACACCGTTATGAAAGTTTATTTTCGTCCTTCGGGGTGCTATACTCTTTCTAACGAGTTGATTCGACCTTAGAATTGGAACTCAACCTTAATCTTAAAATTCCCAAAGAAAACTAATAATTTTCAAAACATGTTTCCAAAATTCCAACAACACTCATCATTTGAAATCATTGGTTATTCATATTCTAACTTTATAGGTTGTATGATGGATAGAAAAAACACATCTGAAACATGTCAGTTCATTGGAAATTCATTAGTTTCATAGTCCAATAGAAAACAAAATTCAGTAGCCCTATCTACTGTAGAAGCTGAATACATTATATTAGGAAGTTGTGTGGCATAGGTACTTTGGTTAAAATAATAGTTAATTGATTTAGGATTAACTATAGGCACTATACAAATTTATTGTGATAATACTACTGCTATTTACATTTTTAAAAATCCTATTCAACATTCAAGAACCAAACACATAGACATAAGGCATAATTTCATAATGAATCATGTATCCAAGGGAGAAATTGAACTCATTCATGTTACAACTGAAAATCAACTTGCAGACATTTTTACAAAATCTTTAGCCTTTGATACTTTCAGTGCATTATAAACAAGGATTGGTGTGCTTGATTTAAATGCTTAAATAAAAATGTTTTCTGCAACATTAATGTTTGTTTTCTAGTTAATGTTTTTGTGTTTGTTATGAGTTTTTGATCATGTTTTTGTGTGATTTTTTTTGGAGTCTATGTTTTATTGTTATACATGGATGTTTTTGATGTGTTTTTTGAATTTTAGTTTGGTTTGTGTGCAAAATCAAAAAAAAAAATTTAAGTGACAATCGTCTGGGATGAAAAATTTTCGTACGGCATGATTTGTGTTATGTCTCAAAGTGTCAGATTTTAAACCGTTTGCATGCAGTTTTTAGTGTTTAATGGTCACTTCATCTGGACGATCGTTATGATCGTACGGGATGATTTATTTTTCAATCAGCAGGACGAATGACTGAAGCGGTTGAATGGATAAGGTAGTTTTTAATACGAACTTTGTACGTACGAACCTTTGGTTCGTTTGGACAAACACATGTCGATTCGATGTAGGGGACGGTTTCAACCGCCATTAAAAAGATATAAGTTCTAATCATCCCGGGACGAACACGTGTTCGTCTGTACGATCAGACTGGTCAAAAGTCTGTACGAAAGGATGCTTTGTAAGACACGTTGATTAGGAAAAGCCGTTTCATTCTGGTCGTATTGGATCGTCTGTACGAAATATTTTTATACGGGATGAACGAAAATGTCATACGGAACAAAAAAATTTTTGTCTGGTACGAACATGTCTTTTTCAATAAATAGGCCGGCTTTTTAGATCAATAAGTCACACTCTTAACATCACTTTCAATCCCTTTCGTATTCTAGATCTTTTACAAATGGAAAGTTCTAGCAAGCGTCAAAAGGTTCTAGCGAAGAAACCTCATAAGAATTCATCCGAGAACTTTCTTTCCAAAGAAAATGAGGATTCTTTTCCTATGTTTGCTTCAGCCAAAATCACCCCCTCTAGAATTTTAAACCAAGATGAAATTACCTTTCAGGTGATGCATTTATTTGCTTCGACACAATATCACTTTATCCTTACCCTCATCCACCACTACAATAAAGAAACATTTCAGTACTTTCTTGCCAACATGTCCTTCAGTTCTGACTACTCTATAATTTGTTCCTTTATTTTCAAACAAAAAGTTGAAATCACAAAGCATGACTTAGGTGCATTTTTAAACTTAAGAACTGAGGGAGCTAGAGCCCATACCTTAATCACTAATGGTCAATATAAATGGTATGAAATCAATAGGGTGATTAGAGGAAATGATTTAGATGAGCATGTGGCTAGGGTATCAGGTCTTGTCAGAAATGCACGACTCATTCAGTATGTTCTTAGAACTTCAATCATTCCAAAAGCTGGTGATAGAGTCAATATAACCCCTCTTCTTTCCATGGTGACCTTCTTAATCATGAGTAATAAACCTATAGATGAAGCCCAACTTATTCTTGACTATCTTTATGGGCTTTCTGAAATTGGCCATGCAAAACAGAAAAGAAAGAGAAATATTGCCTTAGGAAACTTAGTTAACTATGTTCTAGAGAAGAAATACAACTTGTTTCATCCTGATCAAGAATATGAAGAACTGCTCTGCTACAATGACGGATCATTTATAGTGATCTTCAAGGAAGAATCAGGTAAAGCACATGTCATAAGTGATACAGAGGAAGAGCCAGAAGGTGCACCTACTCCCGCTAATGAACCAAATTATCAGGATTTGGTTCAAAGATTTGACAGACTAGATACTCATTTTGATCAACATTTTGATCAAATTAAGACTCATCTACAGCAGCATGCTGTATAATATCAACATGACATGGGTTTTATGAGGGAGCAAATGAATGACATTAGTACCAATGTACTTATGATGAGTACATACTTTAACATCTTTGGTGATGCTGCTCATCCTCCTCCTCCAAATCAGGGACCATCTGAGTGATAAATCCATTTGATTTTAAGTGTTTTTATGTATTTCTTTTTGTTTTAGTTATTATTTTTTTTAGGAAGTTTGATGTATTTTTCTTTTATTTAGAAGTTTTGTTGTTGTATTGATATCTTGATCTAAGATTGTATTATCTTTCTATTGATATCAATATATGTTGTTTTGTTTTGACTTTAATGATTTTTTAAATGTATGTTAGTATTTATGACAATCATCAAATTTTTAATCTTAAATGTGCTATATCATGAATTGTAAGATTAAAATTAAATTCATTAGAAAATCTAATTGTTCTAAATTTATATTTTGATTATAACTTGAAATTATTAAGATTATCAATTGCTTGTATCTTATTTAGACTACTTTATTGTCAATATTATTATTGCAATTGTGATGTTTTTTCTTATTTTGTATTTCACTTATCAGTTAATATTTATGCACTTAGATAAATTTGAAATTTTAAATTATTAATTTTGTAAAGAATACGATTACTTTTGAAAAATATACAAATGTACAAAAATTAAAAGAAATGCGCAAAGGTTCGCATTGTGAAAAAGAGGCACAAAATAAGTTCAACTTGAGAAAAAGATGCACAAAATGTGACACAAATTTGAAAAAGATGCGCGAAGCGCCACATGTGGTAATTATTTCTTTCCAGATTCTATTAATCTCTAATTCAAATTATTCTTATGTTCATTTATATTACATATTGAAATTTGAAATATACAATTTTTTTATTCATCCTTCTTGCAATAATTTTCTTTATCCTAATGTCTAAATAGACTCTTGTTTTGATAAATTCTTTTTAGTTTCTTTGTTATATCTCTTCTTAAGTTCTATGATTTTTTATGATTTGACTAATATTTTAATTTTATTTGTATACATTATTTCAATCACTTTCAAGGTTAAATTGTCAAATGATTTTCATATTTCTACTTACATTTCAAGTATATTTCTTCTTCATTGTCAAAAAGGGGGAGAAATTATTTGTTTCATTAGTTCGTCCGTCCGTGTGTTTTTTTTTTTTTTTTGATATTGTTGTGTTTTGTGTTGTTTTGTTTTATATAAAATTTTGTGTTTTTTCTGAGTGTTTTTGTTTTGTATTAGATGAAATTGTAATTCAATGACTCCTTATTTTCATGGGTTTATCAATTCAGGGAGAGTTTAGGAGATTCTTAGAATTTGAAATCTTACAAACAATAATTGTTTTGCCATCATCAAAAAGGGGCATATTGTTAAGAGAGTTGCTATTTGCATGTTTTACATTCTTGTAACTTGTATAGTTTTAATGATTCCAAATATTATTGTTTTATGTGTAGTTATCTCCTAACACTTTTTGGAAGATTTGTTTTTGCTCTTGTGTGTACTAACATTTCAGGAAAATCGAACTCTAAACTACTGAAGATTTCAAATCAAATTCAACATGAGATATCTTGTATTTTGAAGCTTGTAATTTTTGTATGAATTAGGTTTGAGAGGGAGTGATTGTAATTGAGTGAATAGACACACACACACACTTGAGGAGATCTTAAAAATTTTGTACTGATCGTACGAGACGAATACAATTCGTACGGGACGATCAGGTCAGTTATCTCCTCGTAAGAGCAATGGAACGAACAGTTTTTGGAGAAATTTTTTTCTAAGTCCTGGTCATCCAAACGAAATTATAATCATCCCAGGATGAGTTGGGCTCTAAAAAATTGTCGTCCAGACGAAATTATAATTGTCCCAAAACAGTTGGGCTCTGTAAAATTATCGTTTAGAGAAAATTATAATCATCCCCGGACGAGTTGGACTCTGTAAAATTTTCATCCATACGAAATATAATCATCCCTGGACGAGTTGGGCTCTATAAAATTTTCATCCAAACACCATTTATAATCGTGCTTGGACAAGTTACTCTCTACAAAAATTTTGTCTGGACAAAATCATGTTCGTCCCAGGACGATGGGAACCGACTTAAGTAAGTTGGTTACATCCTGTAGTTATTTGGGAACTGACCTATAAAATAATTGTTCGTACGGGACGATGATCGTGTACAAATATAGTTTGTACCAATATTCATTAGGAACATTTCTAACACTTTAAGTAAAATCGTCCAGGACGATCCACAATCGTACGGGATGATCCATTTCGTGTTGACTTGAAAATTTGCAGTTTTTGGGTGATTTTTCTTGTCTCTTCTATATATAGTCAAATTTAGACTGCCACCAAATCTTTTTGCTCATTGATCTTCGTGCCTATTGAAAGAAAAGTTAAGGAGAGAGTGTGAGAGAGTATTTGAAGAAGGATTCTTGCTACTGGAGCGTGAAGGCTTCACTTGGAGTTTAAAGGTAAGAGTCATTGCTTTTGAATTGTGATTACTTCACTCTTTTCTTTCTTCCTTCTATAATTCATGTGAGAAGATCTGTCAAGGAGATCCGGTTCTCTGCCGACACTTGGAGAGTGTGAATAGCCGTGGGTTCTCTACCGACACTAGGAGAGTGTGAAAGGATGAAGGGTTCTCTGCCTACACCGGCAGAGTGTGAAAGGATGAAGGGTTCT
Organism: Dendrobium huoshanense; assembly: GCA_016618105.1. NCBI lineage: Eukaryota > Viridiplantae > Streptophyta > Magnoliopsida > Asparagales > Orchidaceae > Dendrobium > Dendrobium huoshanense. The sequence goes on along the minus strand of CM028342.1, from coordinate 34,244,142 downwards.
CTTCCTACACCAGGAGAGTGTGAAAGGATGAATGGTTCTCTACTGACATCGGAGGAGTGTGAAAGGACAGACGGTTCTCTGCCAGCACAGGGGAAAGTATAAAAGGACGACGGTTCTATGCCGCACCGAGTAGTGGTGAAAAGTGTTTTGTAAAGGCTTCTCCGCTTTGTTGTGGGTGCAAAAGGAGAGTCACTAGTGGTATTAGTGCAATAATCGGAGGGTGCCTCTGGGGAGTGGATGTAGGTATGGTTTTGACCAAACCACTATAAATCTGGTGTCATTATTTTTCTGCTACTTTTTTTTTATTTTTGTGATTTACTATTTTAAAACTGTGGTTGAAAAACTATTTCTACAAAATTCATTAAAGTTTAATTTCGGTTTAAAATACTAAAAAGAGGGATTAATTTTTAAAATATCAATTCACCCCCCCCCCCCCCTCTTAGTTAGCCGTGGGACATAATCTTAGGCTTAACAACCTAATTCATAGTGAACGAGTTTCAACATAAAAGATCTCAGCCGTTGATCGCTCAATGGCCAAGATCTTGTCATTTTGTGGTTCGTATTAACTATGGAATTGATCTCGCAATTTGTTCACCGACCAACTCCATCATAACTATTAATTCAAAACAGCGGAAGATCAAACGGTAAAGCTCACCCACTACAGGAAAACCTGGTATTACTGGCGGAACATATCCGCTGGTAATACATAAAATCAGACAGAAATCCTTGGTTTTCGGTACATTTCTGTCAGAATTTGGTAAGCTAGTTTGGTGTGCATTGAAAAAATGTCTTCCGACATTTATAAAATGCCAGAAACATTTCCGGCGCACTCTCTAACGCATTAGCAGTGCAAAATGTGTTAGCCAAAATGTCGTTTCTTAACAGATTATTCTGGCGTTATATACACCGAAATTTATGAAGTACATATCCGCCGGAAATATCGGTGGATAAAATTCCATAGATTCACTGTAACTAAAGCTACAGCTTGTATCCGGCGTAATTTATGCGCTGGAAACGCCGACGTATAAGACGCCGTAAGGTATGTCGTAACTAAAGCTGCGACTAGTTTCCGACATGTTTTCCGGCGGCATTTCCAGTGAAAAAAAAATGCTGGCATCATTGCACCAATTCGTTGTATTATCATTTTTGTCATATTTCTGACGCCAAATCCGCTGGAAACCTATAGCAATAAGAAAAAAAATTGCATTCACAGCCAACAAACGGACTTCCACACCTGCAAATATATACAAATACATATAATAACAGTTCCACAACACAGATCTACACATCACAGATCTCAAGATCTTCAATATATACTTAAAAACATAAATATCCATTAAAATAGATTGTTCAATAGCATCAACTAACTAATATTAAAAACATCACAGATTGTTTAATAACACGGATTCAAAGAAGGAAACAAGTTCATATGACTAAACTAAACTAAACTACTCTGAATCTATGGACTTATCCTTAGTTGGAGCTACCTCTTTTCCCCTCAACTGCTCCCTCATTTTACGCATTTCATCCAACAACTGATTGTGTTGCTCCTGCATCTGCATTTGAACCTGTGCTTGCAACGGAACTTGTCAATCAGCTCGTGATTTCCTTGCTTGTTCTAACTCTGCTTGAAGGGCAGTTATTTATTGAGTATATAAGGACTCATGTGAACTGGATGCGAAACTAGATATAGTAGAGGAGGTCATCCCCTCGTATGCCTGAGCTTGTGAACCTAAACCATAAACTCTGCCATGTTGCATTCCTCCAAAGGTTTGTGACCAGATGCGGTATTCAGAATACTCCATAGAGCCGCCAGAAGAGCCCTCACCTGATGTGGCATGACTCTCTCGAAGCCGTGTATACTCCTCTTGTGAAAGTAGAATATATATATATATATATATATATATATATATATATATATATATATATATATATATATATATATATATATATATATATATATATATATATATATATATATATATATATATATATATATATATATATATATATATATATATATATATATATATATAATAAAAATAGAAATTATTAAACACATATACTTACATGGGCTTTTCTTTCTCACTCATCAATCAATTGTTGATCATCCTATCGCTTATGAGTGTGACTATGTAATTCCACAGGAGTTGGTTCTCTACCCAGCATCTCTTTCTGTTAGAATTAAGAGAATTTTATTAATATTTGTATTAAAGAAAAATTTAAAAAATATTTAAAATTCATTACCAAACATCGCCTGTGCTCAGTATGTGGAACGGAGCTGCCAGTATGAAGGAAACTACCCAAGCCCCCAACATCAGAAGCTCTATTTTGTCAATTTTGATCCCTCCTCCTACTATACTCTATGCTGCCTTAAGCAGTGTTTAACTCAGCCCAAATAGTCTCTCCAATCCACAATGGTCGCTCGCCAGACTTTTAAATGTCTGTGAATATTTCGCGCATTCGAGTGGACCCACTCTTCTCAAAATTATTTCTGATTTTGTCATTATGCTGGGGTAGCCAACAAAAATCTTTTTGTATTCAAATACATATAATATATAATATATATGTTTGTTAGCTTAAGTAAAAAATAAAAAATCATTTAATTAGACATAACATAAAAACTAATACCCACAAATACCTCAAACTCTCTAAACCATATTTTCCGGACTTCTTTCAGGACTTTCTTCCAAGAAATGTAAGGAGCATCAAACCTGCTCCGTATGATGTCTCGTATTTTATGTGTCGGTTGTTTTGATGGGTAGATTCTACAAAAATAGGTTATGTAAAACAAATATATAATATAAAATAAAAATATTCATTAGCTTAAATAAAAGAAAATGTACGTACGTGTCACCCTCATGTGTTATCAACATTCGACCATCTGTCGCCTGCTCTGGTGCAGCTGGTATCGAAGCTCCAGCTGTAGCAGGCTGATGGGGTGGTGGAGGATAGTATGGTGGAATATATGATGGATATGGATAAGTATGAGGGGGCACCAGCATAAGGTGGGGGTGTGTAGTATGGGTACAAAGGAGTACTCAGAGCGGGATCTGGTAAAGGAAATCAGGGGTCTGCTGAGTAGAACTGCAGGCTACTGGTTCCAGGAGTCGGTAAAGGCTAAGTGGTAGGCTAAGACTGTGTAGCAGGCTGAGACTGTGTAGCAGGTTGAGACGATGTGGTCCCCTTAGTACGTACTGGCCTCGTTGGTCCAGCTGTAATGATCTTCTTGAAGCGTCTATTAAAAATATTTTTGATCAATTCTCTACTAGGTTCTTCACCTGAATCCATCTGCACATAAATAAATAAGAAATATTAGAAATAAGAGTTATATCAAAAATATAATATAAAATAACGCAGCAGTAAGAATAAAATAAAATACTGTATAGTAACAATAAAATAAATATAGTGAAGTAACAAAAAAATAATAATTTACCTTGTGTTAACTCATCATTTGTTGATTCACTTTCATATGATGATACATTTCCAGCACTATCAAATTCATCTTACTTTCCTCTATGTTAAATCTACCTCCTCTAACTGCAACTTGCTCTCATTAATTCTGATTTGGTCATCCACATTGATTGGAAGATTTTTTAAATTTGACATAAACTCTTCTTGATGTGCTGATGGTATTGAAGTGGTTTTCACAATTACTCCCCTTGGTTTTATCTTCCTAACTACCAGTCAATTCTGTTTTCATCATATTCTACTTGGATAGTTAGCATAATAGACTTGAGTTGCCTGACTAGCAATGATGAATGAATTAAACTTTGCATATCTCCTATCCCGCTTTACTTCTGTTATACCATAAATTAAATGTATTCTTTTGCATCTATTTTATACTGGATCAAATCATTCACAATTGAAGAGATACATAGTATTCCTGTGACCGGGATATTCCACCTCTAATATTTCTTGTAATACCCTGTAGTATTCAGAATCATCCCCTGTATGGGAGTTCCCTCTTACACATACACCATAATTTTATGTCTTCCTACCTTCACACCATTTTTTTTTTGTTTAGAATTTATAACTATTGACCATAAATATTTGATAACATTTAACTAATCTATTTGATCCCCAAGTTTACTCAAATAGCCTTGAATACTGCGAATCACTTTCTTCAGTGTGTACCTTTAAATGAATAAGGTGTTATTATTATTAATATTAATTGCATGTATAACTAACTAATTAAGATTAATTATTCAAAATATACCATATTTTTAAACCAAGCAGTGAATTATTTCTCCACTATCTTCTGGACTTCTCCTTCTTCTGATGTACTTAAACCATCAATGAATCTCCTACAAACTTTTGAGTTTAGAACAAAGTTTATAAGAATAATGAAAATATGAACAAATTAACTCATACTTACTCGAGATATGGCTCAACTTCATCACAGTTAAGCAAGATATATAATGTTATAACTGTCATTTTCTTATCGGTCAAATAGCGTATGGTGCTAGCACCTACAGGTTCACCACTTCCATCGAATATAGATATATTAGAGGATTTACCAACATTTTGAGGTGTTGTACTTTCACCTAATTGATATATTATTTCAAAATAACACGAGCAAAACTAAGTTGTCTCGTATGTTAAATATACTTCACAGATAGAGCCTTCGGGTATTGCTTTATTCTTAGCAGTCTTCTTAAGTTTATTTAAATATCTCTCAAAAGGATATATCCACCTATACTGAACAAGTCCACCAACCATAGCCTCATATGATAAATGAACTGGTAGATGCTCCATATAGTCAAAAAATCTTGGAGGAAATATTTTCTTAAGTTGACACTGAATGAAAGGAATTTGTTACTCCATAAGAATCAAGTTCTCTACATTTATTTTAGAAGAACATAAATCTTTGAAGAATACACTTAGCTCGATCAAGGGCTTTAAAATTTGATCTGGCAGATAACTAAAAGCAGTTAATAGTAGATATTGCATGAAGATGTGACAATCATGACTTTTCAATCCAAATAATCACCCTGATTTTATGTTAACACACCTTTTTAGACTAGAAGAATATCCATCAGGTACTCGTAGGGTCTTCACCCATTCATAAATTATTTGTTTTTGCTCTAAAGTTAATGTGAATGGAGCTTTTGGTTTGAAAAATTTTTTACCTCCACCATCCTTCAATTCTAAAGCTTTCCTCCTACAAATCTCCTTTAAGTCCATCATTTCTTTTATATTATCATTCAATTTAACTTTGATGTCCATAACTGTATTGAAAATATTATAAAAACATTATTTTCTATATGCATAACATTCAAATTATGTCTAATCAGGTTTGTTCTCCAATATGACAACGACCAAAAAATATTTTTCTTGGTCCAATTATGGTTCACACCATATCCTAGCAATCTGAACTCAGCTAATGTTGGAGAATCCATTATGGTGGGCATGAACTTGACTCTTTCAAAAAAAATTCACTACTTAATCTTGGAGGAGGTTGAAACATCACCATTTTATTTTTAGTAAAAGCTTCTTTATTTCGCTTGAAAGGATAACTTGGAGGTAAAAATATTCGATGGCAATCAAACCAAGTGTTCTTCCTACCATACTTTAAAGTGAATGATTTTGTATGTTCCATACAATATGTACAAGCTAACTTATCTGAAGTGTTCAAAAAGTTCTCTGATGGCACTAGAAAGTTTGTTAGGGATGTTAAGCCCTATAGAACTGGCCTGAGGCTAAATAAAGAGAGTGGTGAATTGGTAAAGAAAAAACTTTAAGCAAAGTATAAACAAAAATCACCACAAATAAAACCAATGCAGAAATTAAATATGGAAGCAAATAATAAGAAAGAACACACCGGATTTATAGTGGTTCGGTCAAACCTTAACCTACGTCCACTCCTTGGAGGCACCCTCCAAGTATTGCACTAAAACAAGTGTCTCTCCTTTAGCCCCCACAGCTAGGCGGAGAAGCCCTTAAAAAATAACTTCCACCTTCCCCGGTGCAGCGAAGTTGTTGGGTCCTTTGACATCAAAGTGAACTTCTTCTTTGGTGAACTTCCCTCGAGATAAGCCTTGAATCTGATGATATTAAGATGCAAGCCTGTCGGAGCAACCGTGTGGAATCCCCCTCCACACTCCCTTGAGTCCCTCCTCATAGGATCTTCTCCCTCTCTCAGACTTCACCCATTCCTCACTCCCTTTCAAGCTTTCTCTTCAAGTTTCCTCCACAAGAACGAAGCTACAATGGCTGCCAAAGACACTTACCAAGTGTCATGTCATAGCTTAAATAGAAGAGCTAAAAATGAGCTCATTAATGCAAGTTGCCGACTTTATAGTCCAGGATGATAGACATATCATCCTGGCCGATTAGTTCAAATATGAGAAAAATTATCCTGAATATCGTCCTGAAATGAAGATGGCCGATGTCTAATCGGCCTTGACGATCTTGTGATCTGCCCGGATGAAATCACCATTAATTGCTTTCCTTAATTGCCAGATTTGTTTAAGAAAAATTGCTCTGGATCGGTCAGGCCGATCTGGATAGGCCAGGCCGATCCACATGGCCAATGTACAAAAATAAGTATTTCCTAAGTAGATCTGGTGGCAGATTCTTTCTGAATTGAGCCTATCATCCTGGCCGATACAAAATCATCCAGGACGATGTGTTTTGCATAATGACAGCTGGTTTAATAAGGATGCCCTAATTAGGGTTTATGCTTTTGGACAGATCGTCTAGGCCGATATAAATATCATCCCGGATGACGTTACCAAAAATAATAAACTCTATAGAACAGTCAGAAAATCTTCCAAGTTACAAAACATCAGGAGCCACACCAAATACAATAGACTCAAGAAAGGAAAAAGTGTACAAACTGACTCAGACCTAGTCTACCCAATCTTGAGCTGGTTCAAAATTGCAGTCTGATTGTGTGAACCTGAAATATCAGTTCATAAGACAGTCGTAGAGAAATAAGAATGTTTGCTATCATCAAAATCATAAATCATTGATCTGCAACAATCTCCCCCTTTTTGATGATGTCAAACAATTCAATTTGAATTTTCAAAAAAGAGCAATTTCTCCTAATCTCTCCCTCACTAGAATAAACCCTTCTAAAAAAATAGGGGAGATAAAAAATATTTCTGTTGTTTTTAATCTTTTGAAAAAAAAGGATACAAATTCAACATTATATTCTCCCCCTTTGACATTATCAAAAAGAGAGGAGGCACAAAAAACAAAATGAACAAAAGATAAAAATGTTCCCTTATTTAGTGAAAAAAGAAAATATTCTTAAAATGAGAAAGTTACCTCTTAATTTTAATCAAAAAACTTAGTAGAATTTGATTGATAATGCATAGCACAGAAAAGGTTAGAAATTCAGAACTTGAAAATCCAAACTCAAGTTCTTTTAAAAAGGCTAAAAAGCTTTTTAATTCAATATCAAAATCAAGGAATAAATTAGAGAAACAAACAATCATTTTTCAAAAACACCTTCTATAAAATTATCTAATATAAGATCAATGCACGAATTGTTGAATCAAGAATCAAGATTTTCAAACTCAAGTATCGAAAGTATCAAGGGTTTTCTTAAGCTTTTAAGAAGTACAAGAATGGTAAGCATTAAATTTGTTGACTCATTTTATGCCTCTTGACAATTGGTTGGTGCACTGCGTATCTTTTGATACACTTTGTGTATTCTATTTTTTTCAATTTGACATCTTTGTGCATCTTTTATTTTTGGTATCATTGGCCAATTTTTTGAATATGCTACCTTTCTGAAATCTTAAAAACCAAAAGTAAACCCATACTATTGACAAAAACAAAATTCTTATTAAGAAAATTATGATGTAGATTCAGCACCTTGCAAAAGATTTCTATACGATAAATAAAATGTAGGGAGATAAAAAAATTATTTCAAAAACCAATTTAAAAGATGAAAAAGATTTTAAATCAAAAGTAGAGTAACCTCTTTTAAGAAACAGAGATTGAGAGTCAAAAACATGAGTTTCCTTCCTTTGACTATTTTAGAGAAGACAAACATAACTTACCAAAGATTTCAAGAAAAAATAGGAAGTAGATTTTTCATTTTTAGAAAAGTGAATGTGTGTGTTGATCAGAGAAAATCTTTTATGAAAATAAAAATTTCAAAGAATAAACAAAATAAAAACCCAAAATAAAAATGAAAAACATAAAAATAAAAACTCAACACAAAAACACGAAAGGCTTTTAGCCCTTATCTCTCTTCTGGTCCGATGCTTCAGAAACCAGATATGCCCATGAGATTTTTTTGCCTTTCATTATTTTCCCAGTTTAAATTTTGCTTCGCCTTGCCCTTTTCTTTCGTAGGAAGAATTCTTAAATTAGAGCACTAATTTTTCATATGTCCAGGCTTTCTGCATCGAAAGAAAATAATGTCAGAAGAAATATGGACATCCTTACCACTTTTACCTTTTTTCAACTTTTGCTTATTCTTTGGTGAGCTTTGTGATTTGCATTTCAAGTTATTGCATTCGTTATCAACTAAGCTATCTCTTTCTGTATCTTCCGCTTTTAGACCAATCATTTCACCTGCATCTAAAAGTCTTTGACCCAAACCTTGCTCATAGGCAATGAGTGAGCCAATCAAATTATTAATAGAATATTCATTCAAATCTTTTGATTCACAAATAGCAACTACTTTAGCATTGAACTTATCCAGTAGACAACGAAGAATTTTGTTAACTTTTTTAAAATTTGAAAATTCTTTTCCTAAGGCATGCAATGATGTTACAATTTGAATGAACCTGGTATACATGTCTAAAATCATTTCAAAAGGTTTCATGGAAAACAATTCAAAATCATGCATTAACATATTCAACTTGGATTGCTTGATTTCATTAGTGCCTTCGTATATAGTGTGTAGTTTATCCCAAACTTCCTTACCAGTAGTGCACGTTGATACTAACATAAAATCTTTTGAATTTAAAGCACAGAAAAAGCAGTTTAAAGATTTTACATTCAATTGAGCATTTACTTGTTCTTCCCTATTCCATTGATTAAAATAAATATCAGTTTTAACTCCATTAACAATACGTGACAGTGATGAATAACCAGTTAAAATCATATGCCACATGCGAAAATCAATCGATTGCAAAAAAATAGACATGCGAAATTTCCAAAAATTAAATGAGATATTTTCAAATAAAGGTGGTCTGGTGACTGAATAACCTTCCATAATATTATGATTTAAAAAATTAGTCATTGATCGAAATTCAAAAGCTTTTAAAAACTAAATTTTATGAATACGGCTCTGATACCACTTGAAAGTTCTCTGATGGCACTAGAAAGTTCGTTAGGGAGGTCAAGCCTTATAGAACTGGCCCGAGGCTAAATAAAGAGAGTGCTGAAATGGTAAAGAAGAAACTTTAAGCAAAGAACAAATCAAATTTACCACAAATAAAACCAATACAGAAAATAAATGTGGAAGCAAATAATAAGAAAGAACACACCGGCTTTATAGTGGTTCGGTCAAACCTTGACCTACGTCCACTTCCTGGAGGCACCCTCCAAGTATTGCATTAAAACAAGTGTCTCTCCTTTAGCCCCCACAGCTAGGCAGAGAAGCCCTTACAAAATCACTTCCACCTTCCCCGGTGCGGCGGAGTTGCCAGGTCCTTTGACACCAAAGTGAACTTCTTCTTTGGTGAACATCCCACGAGACAAGCCTTGAATCCGACGGTATTAAGATGCAAGCCTGATGGAGAAACGGTGTGGAATCCCCCTCCACACTCCCTTGAGTCCCCCCTCACAGAATCTTCTCCCTCTCTCAGACTTCACCTGTTTCTCACTCCCTTTCAAGATTTCTCTTCAAGTTTCCCCCACAAGAATGAAGCAACAATGGCTGCCAAAGATACTTACCAAGTGTCATGTCATAGCTTAAATAGAAGAGCTAAAAACGAGCTCATTAATATAAGTTGCCAACTTTATCATACAGGATGATAGACATATCATCCTGGACGATTAGTTTAAATATGAGGAAAATTATCTTGAATATCGCCCTGAAATGAAGCTGGCTGATGTCTAATTGGCCCGAACGATCTTGTGATTGGCCCAGACAAAATCACCATTAATTTCTTTCTTTAATTGTCATATTTATTTAAGAAAAATTGCTCTGGATCGGCCAGGCCGATCCACCGGGCTGATGTCCAAAAATAAGTATCTCCTAAGTAGATATGGCGACAGATTCTTTCTGAATTGAGCCTATCATCCTGGCCGATATAAAATCGTCCAGGATGATGTGTTTTGCATAATGACGGCTGCTTTAATGAGGATGCCCTAATTAGGGTTTCTGCATTTGGACAGATCGTCCAGGCCGATATAAATATCATCCCGGTCGATGTTACCAAAAACAATAAACTTTAGGGAACAGTTCAGAAAATCTTCCAAGTTACAAAACATTAGGAGCCATACCAAATACAATAGACTCAAGAAAGGAAAAAGGGTACAAACTGACTCAGACCTAGTCTACCCAATCTTGAGCTAATTCCAAATTGCAGTCCGATCATGTGAACCTAAAATGTCAGTATATAAGGCAGTCGTAAAGAAATAAGAATATTTTCTATCATCAAAATCATAAACTATTGATCCATAACATGTTCCAACCTAATAGTATACCATATATAGGAAAGTCACTAATTATCTAAAGTAATGCTGCTCTTAGTGTGAAATTATGTTTGGTAGAGATATCATATATACTTACTCCCTCTTCTCATAATAAACTTAAATCATCAATTAACGGTTCTAAGAATACATCAATCTTCACTTTTGGATTATGTGACTCTGGAATGATAAGTGTCAAAAACATATAAGGAGTAGTAATACACAACTCTGGAGGAAGATTGTAAGGAGTGAGTATCACGGGCCAACATGAGTACGGTGTAGCAGACTGACTGAATAGAGTAAAACCATCTGCGCATAAACCTAATCTGACATTTCTTGGTTCTACTGCGAATGAGGGATGTGTACGATCAAATTGTCTCTAAGCCTCTTGCTTCAAATGGATATGTGATAACACCTTCTTGTAGAATGTGATCATTATGCCATCTCATATGTGCAGCAGATCTCATGGATAAATATTGCCATTATAGTCTAGGAATTATTGGTAAGTACAACATCCTACTAACAGGCACACCTTCAGCTTCCTTCTATTTCTAGATTTTGGTTTAAACCTTGGTGCATTGCAATGACGACAAGCAATCTCTAAGAAATCTTCTTTAAAGTATAACATTCATCCATTAACACAATAATCTATCTTTGTATATGTCAAATAAAGTTTGGAAACTAACTTCTTTGTCCGATATAGATCTATAAGGAATTAAATTATCTATCGAATTATTTTCTTTAAGCAGTCCAATGAATTAATTAAAATATTCACGAGCAACATTATATTCTTCCTTGATGCTTAACATCTTCACAATAGCAAATAACTCTAAGTGAGTGGTGCACCCTTAATTTCCAGATTGGTTGCTGGGTAGCATGCAACAAATCATAAAAATTATGTGCCTCCTTATTCAATAACTCTTCTGTATTTTATTCAAATTATATTTCAGTTGCATCATGAACTAATTCCTCAAGATTTGGTCATATATTTTTAGCTACACCTATATTAGAACTTGTAGAAGGACCGTATTGAGAATCAAATTGTGGCTCGTACTCACCATGAGATGTCCAATATCAATACCGTGTCATGAATCCTTTGCAATACAGATCGATAGTTACATCATCTGGTGTTAGGTGCACTAGGAAATGATTTGCGTGAATCTTATATTTCAACCTGACTGTTCCAAACCCCAAATGAGATGCATGAACTAGAGCCTTATTTGATGCCGACAGGAGTGCAGTGATGATAGTCATGAATGTTTACAGGATTTTGATTAAAAACCTAGGTTTCTCATACAAATACACCATCAACTCAAAATGAGAAAGCTAGGTTTTTAATAAAAATCCTGTAGACATTCATGGTTATCGGCACTTCACTCCCGCCGGCGTCGAGCAAGGCTCGAGTTCATGTGCCTTGTCTGGGGTTTGGAACAGTTGGGTTGAAATGTAAGGTTCGTGCTAATCATGTCCTAGTCCGCGCCGCAGTGGCAGCAACGAAGCCCATTATGGAAGGGATATGCAGCATTAGCCATCGGACGGGGAGCATGGCGGTACAGGACCAGGCAAGGGAGGCGATGCGCCACCTCATCATCAGAAAAGAACGAGGGCTATTGATTTCCCGGAGTCTTTATCAACTACTATAATTTGTAATTTCTTCTTTAACAACCACTCGATGACGACTCGTTTGCGGTTAGAGGCTTTATTTTATTCTTAAGATTGTTTTTATTTATTTATTACATCTGATTAAACTTTTATTATTATTACATAAGATATAAACTAATAATGTTAATCTATTTTTAGAATTTTAAGTGTACTAAAAACTTAAATAATTAAGGATTAAAATTATTATTTTTTTTAATATTTTAGTTTAATATTAAAATCTTGATAAATAATTTAAAGCCCTAATATTTGAAAATGGATTAGGAATTAAACAAAAATTCTACATTAAAATTGAGAATTAAACAAAAATTCTAGATTAAAATTAGAATTTTTAATATTAAGGGAAATATTTTGATTAGGTAAAAAGATTTTTCAATATGTTTTTCTTATTAAGGTAAGAAAAGATTAATTAAAATAGTATATATATATATATATAACTTGTATAAGATATACTAAAATTTGATTGATGGGAGTATAGATTAATTTAAAATAATACAAAATCAAGTTGCCTCAAATCCGTCTCTCAAAGTGTTGCGATAAGGCTTTTAATAAATTATTTTTAATTAAATTGACCTTTATATTTCTTAACATAGGTTATATCTAATTCATCTACTCTCCTAATCCAATCATAAAATAAGCTAGTTTTATATGATAAATCAACTCGAATTAAGTGGCATATTTGTATAATTTTGATCGACATTATTATTTTTTTTATCAATAGAAATTTTGAAAATAAAAATGTTTTTGGATACGTGACAAGTGCTTTTATTGAATAGTAGAGCAAAAAAAAAAAGGCATGCCCAAATTGCTCTATCTCATTTTCCATCTCAATCTTCTACAACTTTGCTTAGTGCTCAATCTTTTCCATTATAAATCATGCCAAATATGGCCTCCTCTGTAGACTGCAACTTAATAGTCGAGCTGAAAAAAAAGGCATGCCCTAATTGCTCCATCTCATCTTCCTTCTCCGTCTTCAACAACTTCACTCGGAGCTCGACATTTTCTATCATAAATCACGAACCGCATATGGCCTCCTCCGTAGACCAAAACTCCTTCGACCTCCACATTGATAACATTTATTGAATATAGTTGAAAATATATTGGATGATTCATAATTCAAACATATATAATAGATAGATGATAGAACATATACTTATTATATAGTAGAAAAAATTAGGAGGTGAAAATGATAGACTTAGGTAACATGAATATTGGTTAGGTTCCTAATATTAATAAAATCAATTTAATTTGATGCAACTCAAAATTAGCAATTATGGTAGTAGATGAACATAATATGCTTATAATCAGGTTAGGTTTCTAATATAATCAGCAAACAATCAATCTTCTATAAAAATATGCTTAAAAAAAAGACTTAAATTACCAGTAAGATTCTTCAAGGATGGCATGATAATATGATATCATATTGATGAACATAATGATCAAGTCATTAACAATAATTTAAAAGTTAAAATTACAATGGTATTCAAGGTGTGAAGAAAAAAAAAAGGTGTGAAGAAATAAATAAGCTTCAAAGGGAAGAAAGAATTGTGAATAAAATACTTGGTGAAAGTTATTTTGTCTCTTGAATGAATTTTGATTATAATTCTGATGTTATATATACATGAGAAACATGACACGTATGGAAGCTACATATTGATATCATTTAATCTCTCCTGGTAGCTAAAAATGGAATTTATAAATACAAATTGTTTACTTTTATCAACATGCCAAGAGTGGTTGAGATACTTTTGGATATATTAATAATATTAATTTTCATCTTAATTGTACCCTTATATATAATTATTATTCACTTTTATTAAAAGGATTAGAGAGAAGATATATAAGAAACAATATTAATTGCTTTCTAACTAAGCTAGCTAGGGATTTTTTGTTATATATTTATGTATGGATAAATATAATCAAGGGAATATCATTTTATCTCTTATATTAGATATGGTATGTATAAACACAAATTATTACATTATGTAACATTCCAAAAGTAGCAAAGATATTTTTTTGACTAGTACAATGCACGTGCACATGGTGCACGTGTACGTGTACGTATGCACATGAATATTTTTATTTCAAATAAAATAGATATATATCCAATAAAAAGTTACTTTATGACATGATATAGGGCTGCAAACGAACCGAGCCGAGCCGAGTATGTGAGTGTTAATGTTTGTGTTCATTTAATATCAGTTTGTTCAAGTTTGGTTCATGTTTGTTCTAGCTTTGGTGTTTGTGTTCATGTTTGGTTCATTTAAATTAAGGAGTGTTCATGTTCGGTTCATGTTCAGTTCATGTTCGTTCATTTAGTGTCTATCGAGCTTGTTCGCGAACATATTTAACAAATTTTTTTAACTATCAAATAAACACGTTCATGAACATATCTATGAACAAACACATTTATAATAAAAGCAATTGTCTATGTAACAAAGGTAATGATTATTTATATTTATTAATTATATAGTAAAATATTAATTATTTTTATCGAGCTTATTCACGAGTTCAAAATCGAACACGAATCGAGCTTTTATCGAGCTTCTTATCGAGCTTGTTCACGAACATCAAATGATGTTGTTCACAAACATAAATGAGCCAAACACATTAGTGTTCAAGTTTGTTTATTTAAGAATCGAGTATTTAAAATATTATTCAAGTTTGTTTGTTTAGTTAATTAAACGATCACAAACGAGCTTTAATCGAACCGAACAACGAGTAGCTCGTCGAACGTTTTGTTCTCTTGCAGACCTAACATGATATATGATTGATATTTAAGTATTTATGAATATTTCTTGCAATATTTCTATATATTTGTATATGACTTATGCATAATCAATATGCATATAAACTTGTATTAGTCTTCACAAACAATAGTTTTTAAGTGTGTCAAAAAAATAATCTAGTGCAAATGTATATGCATATGATGCACGTGAATAAAATTTTTAAAAGTAAAAATGTTATAAAAATAAAAAAAATTATATATTAATATTAAATACAATATTTGCTTGCATATGTATAGATAATTTATGTATAATCAAAATATATAAATATAAATAAAAACTGGTATTATCTTTGAAATATACTCAAAAAGTTAGATGAAAAATTAAAAAAATAGGCTTATGTTTAATGGGAGGGGTTTGTAATTTATTGACATTAATATGGCATCCATCAGATAACTAAATTAGTTACTTAAAATAAAAAAAAGTAAGCCTATAACAGAACATTACCTATAAGAGCTAAAATTTATCAGACAAACAATATTGAATGATCACTATAAGAAAGACTAAGAATTAGTAACAACCAATCTAAACTCATGTAAATTGAATTAAGATAGACAAAAAAATATTTTATAAGGTAAACCTTTTACATATGAATGGGCTTATAACAAAATACAAGAAGACATAATAATAGAAATAAAAAAGGACAAAGTACACATCGCCAAACTCATTAGATTTCAAGCATATGAGTTTTACACTGTGAATTATTAATCATAAAAGTGAGTAATGAACGCATCATCTTTCTTATATAATCCCTTCTCATACATCACATTAATGAGAACTAATAGAAAAAGATAATTCAGACTTATTTCATACCAATGAAATATTACAAATTAAAGAATGTTGACGTAAGGTACATATGCATCATAACTTTGATTTTAGTTTTCCTTGATTTTTCTTATTTCTCATGAGGTTACCCTTAACACAAATCAGTGATCACATAAGAGCATCTTCGATACCTGCGAGAGTACCATAGAAGAATAAAAAAAAAAGATAAAAAAAGAGAGAGAGTACCATAGAAGAATTAAACATGATAACAAATTATGATGAATAGGGAAGCAAATAACCCAAGAACCTTTAAAATCAAGATTGCAAATAAGGAAATACCTAATGGTGTTGTTGGTTCTCATGTGAATCCAATGGGGAATGGACAGTTGTGTTCTAGGTTCTCATCTTCTTCACCAACTTCTCTGTCAAAAGTGAGAGAATTGAACATAGAAAAATGAAACCGAAAGCACAAAATGGTGGGAAATGAGGATGAAAGGTGGAATGCTATACTCCATAAAGGATATAATTGAAGGATCATAAAAATAGCAAAAGACCATATAGCTCTAAAAATAATTCAAAATAACTCCATTACTCTATGACGACATTAACTATAAACATGTGAAAACAAAGTCCAAACAATGAAACAACAATAATAACTAAAAAAATAAGGTAAGTGTAATTGAATTTACACATTAATATTTCAATCAAATCAATTTTCACTGAAATAGCTTTTAAAAAGAGTGTTCTTAAAGGGAAGAAAAAAAAAACAACCTAGCCTGAGAGCCAGAAAAGCTCAAAGCATCAAGGATAACATCATAATATTCCAAAGCCAAAAAAAAAAAAAATCACACCTTACACTTTTAAATGCCTTGTTTTGAAAGCATCTTTATATGAAAAATCAAGCTAACAGACGAAGCTCTTTAAGCCAAATTTCTCTTAAACGTGCAAAAATCTTTTTCCATGACAATGCATGTAACACTTATCAAAGCTCTTCATTATATGAAGAGAAATAGAAGTTTTTAAGAGGTTCCTTGGTAAATTTAAATTTACATATGTTATCAAATAATTTCTCTTTATCCAACTCATGCATAAGTAGGCAATACCACATCTTTTATTCCCATACTCAAAGAGACTAATAAGCATATATGTTTAAGAAGTTGAAAGAAAATAAGCAGATGTAAAAGGGAAACCAACTAACCTCTTCAACAAGATCAGCTATTGAAGTTCCAAAATTTATTATAATCCATAAAAGAAAAAGGGTTCTACACTTGTCATGGAGGATTGTTTGTTCTTCTTCTTCTTTTTGTTCTTTTATGTTTGTGTTTCAACAGTAGGTCTATATTCATTGTCATATATAAGGTACTGGTATAAAATGATAAATTCTTAAGCATGTTTTTTCATATAAGCCAGTATTTTGAATAATTAAGCAGAATAAAAGCGAAGCATGGATGACGCCACCTCCATGATGAATAATTACCGTGTAATGCTTGGATGACGCCCTTCATTTTGCTTAAAGTAAAATGAAGGTACAAATGTAACCCTTAGGAAAGTGAAGCAAAATGAAGGAGTTTTTGATGAATGAAAATTTGACTTTTCTTGTTCTCTTTGTGAGTGCAAACCTCCACGATCTCTTAGTGAGTTCACAAGAGAAGCTAGATCTCTTTATGAGTTCTAGATCTCTTGTTCTACTTTTATTTTTCCTTTCAATATCTTGCTCACATTGCCGTCACGACGATTGGATTGAAGCCACTAGTTGGAGATTGGATCTTCAGGTTATGGATCCCGAGAGTTTCCCCACACTCTCCCCTCCCCTACTCTTACCGCTGCCCCCCCCCCCCCCCCCCCCCCCCCCCCCCCCCCCCCCCCCTGGATTGCCCAGCCACCGAGCGGCCCGTCTACACCCGCCGATTCCCTGTGCCAAAGCCTCCCGCCAGCCTATTCCCCTCACCGCCCCAGCCGCTGGAATTTCCTCCTACAGATTGCCAGCTTCAGGACACTGATTCTCTTGCTTGGCCGCTGATTTCCATCCCTCACCCCTTCAATTTCCATTAATTCACCCATTATAACCTTCCTAATTTGGCTCCAAACGTTTTAGACAGATTTTTTTGAATTTCAAATCCTAATTAATTGGAATTGAAGAGCTTGCCTTTTCTTCTAAACCGTGAATTAAAAAAAAGGCTCGCTATATTAATGCAAATTTGATGATTTAATCAGATTTTAATTAACCAGCCATTAATCAGACGGGCCCACTACAAACCACTCAAATACTCCTCTTCTCTCTCCCGTATTAACCCCTTGTAACTTCCCTTATTTCTTTCCCTTTGAGACTAATTTCAGGTTTGAAATTTCAAAACTGAAATTAAATCTTCCCAATTGAGAAATCATAATTCTTACTTGGATTACGACTTGTTGATGCCGATTAAGCTGACCCCAAACTCTTCCATACGTTTGATGTCTGCATCCGGTAGCAGATTTTGACAGTAAAATCTTTTTACCTTTTCATGATTGTGGTTGAGTATGATCTTCTGATTTGTTTTTTGAGGGGTCTTATGTTTTTGGAGAAAACTTTTGGCGTATGGGCTTTTGTTTTTGGGATACCGGTCAGCAATTTATTCACATTTATTAGTCTATTAGGATAGAAAATATTTTTTCAGATTTAGTAAATTTTGGATAAAAGTGAAAATTGCTTCAACTTTTGTTTACTTTTAGTAATTTGTTTGATTATTCATTTTTGGATCTAAAAAAATTTTAATGTGAGAAATTTTTTCTTACTTTAATGATTTGTGCCCCACTTGAAAAAAATCGCTCCGCCCCTAGTGGTGCTTGCCTACTGATGAAACTTTCATACGGTCATTTGGCTCCAGTCGTCTTCATCTTTCTTCTGCAATGGATGGACTGTGTCTCGACTTGCATGCTTCCCAGTTATCTATGACTCCTTCAAATACTTGTATGCAAGCTTGTTCTTCTATTTTATCATTTAATATTGCTTCTTTTATTTATTTTCCAAATTTTCAAGAATGATAATAAAATGTTTCTTCATGGGCTTTTGCTTCTTTGCTCTTATTTTGTTTGTTGTGCTTCAAATAATTAATCTCATTACCATTGGATATGCATATTTCACCATCAAAATTGCCTTTAAAGAAATTTTTGTAAGATAGTAAAATTTTATTATAGATGAGATGTTCTTTTGTGAATGAAATAAGATAAATTTGTTATCTCTTTTATTATTTTAGATTAGTATGACATATTTATAATGATATTTTTGAGCTTTTATTCTAAATATGAATTGATTATTTTTATGATAATATTTGTTATATAGAGAAAACATATGTATTTTTTACTATGGAATTGTAAAATTATATTAATATATTTTCTCTATTATGATTTTAATAAAATTATGTTATTCTTCATTAATATAATTAATAACTATTATTACTAATAGTGATAAACTTAATATTTTTTAAGAATAATAATATATTTAAAATACTATTAAATAAATTTTTACTTTTTATTCTTTATTCACGTGCATTTAATGCACGTGCAAATGAACTAGTATGTTAAATCCCTTAATTTTGGGAGATCCACTTTATGGAATTTTAAACTTTGATCATTTATGTGAATAACATTCATGGGGGAGAGATTAGTGGATGATTGGACTCCAATCATTCACTGGCCGCATCGATAAGCGAGCTTAATTATCCATTTTAGTCATCTTTTACATGTATGGGATGCACAAGCACTTACTTTAGGCCCACCTAGATCTAAGGACATGGTGTGCTATATTTGTAATGCATTTTCCTTTATTTTACCCTAAGTTTAGTCTTTAAACTTGATTTAAAACCTACTTAATGTAGTGACATCCTAAGGATAATAATTAATGACCCGTTTAACAAACTTAAAAAAATTCTAGGAGTAAGGGTAGATCCCTGATTGAAATGAAACTTTAAAAACTTAGTTATTCACATTTTAAGCTCCATAAAATTTTCTAGAACAAAATTACCTTTGTTTTCTTAAAATCAAAAACTCCTTCATTAAACACCAAAATTACCTTCATTTTGCTTAAAAATAGTGATTGATGATTCATGGTTGTGGCACCGGAGACTTTGTCATGCAAGTATAAAAACCCTTAGAAACGTGACCCAAAAAGACCTAATTCTTTGTTGGATGAATAATTACCGTGAGTTTTCGTCTCCTCCCAATTTTTCACCGCCTCCAGAATTTGTTGATTGTAAGATTTTTTTTTTCTTCATGTTATTTCGTATTAGACATTTGCTAGATGATGCACATACTAATTAGATATTTTTTTGTTGATAATTTTTTTAAAATCAAATTAGATTCATCCCGGGTAGGTCTATTTTGGAAGCCATACTTTTATTGAGAGGTTTGATGGAGAAATATAAAGAGAATAAAGAGGATCTACATATAATTTTTGTTGATTTAGAGAAAGCATATGATAAAGTTCAAAGAGGAGTGCTAGTGAGATTTCTTGCCAAAAAAAAAGTTAATAACGCTTGTATTCAAATCATTAAAAATATGTGTGCATGAGCTATTACTTGTATTAAAACACAAGGTGGTTTGACAAAATAATTTCTTATTTCTGTTGGATTACATCAAAGATAAGTCTTAAGTCAATATCGTTTTTACTTTTGTCGTAGATGTTCTCACTAGACATTTACAAAAGGTCCGACATAGTTACCGGCGTATGTTTTTTTGTTGATGATATTCTTCTTATTGATAAGACTAGAGATGGAGTTGTAGGTAAACTTGAATTATGGAGGTCAAACCTACTGGGGTTCCTAAATCTAACATTTGGTAATTTTGCAGGAGGGCTCTCACAAAAGGTCTTGTGAGAGTATGTGGTACCTTGACAGTGGATGCTCTCGACATATGACTGGTGATGCCAATCAGTTTGTTGTACTAGAGTCCAGGACTGGATGCAAGGTTACTCTTGGAGACAACACCACCAAGAAGGTGATAGGTACAGGTATAATTGGTAATTCCAAGAACCTTATGATTGAAAATGTTTTGCTTGCAGATGGATTGAAGCACAACTTGCTCAGCATCAATCAACTTTGTGACAAAGGCTTCATCGTGCAATTCTTTGCAAATTCATGCATTGTAAGTTTAAGTAACAATACTATTTTGCAGGGAAAGAGGATCAACAATGTCTACATGCTTGATTTAAATAACATTGAATGTGCTGCTTCATTTTGCTTAAAAATATTGATTGATGATTCATGGTTTTGGCACCGGAGACTTTGTCATGCAAGTATGAAAACCCTTAGGAAAGTGAACCAAAAAGACCTAGTTAGAGGTATCCCCAAACTCAAGTTTTCAAAAGACCACCTTTGTGATGTCTGTCAATTAGGAAAGCAAGTCCACTCCACCTTTCACCCCATTAAGGACATTTGCACCTCTAGACCTTTAGAAGTCCTTCACATGGATTTGTTTGGACCCATTAGCACTGCCAGCTTGGGAGGGAAAGTCTATGAATTTGTGATTTTTGATGACTACTCGAGATTCACTTGGACTAGATTTCTTTCACATAAAAATGAGTCTTTTGAGGAGTTTAAAATATTTCTACTTGGATTCAGAAAAAGCTAGGTTGTGAGATATTGATCATCCATAGTGATCATGGGGGAGAGTTTGAGAATGAAAGATTTGGTGATTTTTATGAGGACAAAGGGATTAGCCACAACTTCTCAGCTCCTAAGACCCCTCAACAGAACGGGGTAGCTGAAAGAAAGAATCGGACCTTGGTGGAAGCCGCTAGAGCCATGCTTGCTCAGTATTCACTTCCAAAATACTTTTGAGCTGAAGCGGTTAACACAGCTTGTAATGTGTTGAATAGGGTGAATATTAGAGCCAAATTAGAAAATACACCCTATGATATCCTTAAGGGTAGGACACCCAATCTTTCCCATCTTCATGTCTTTGGTTGTAAGGTTTTTATTCATAATAATGGGAAGTCTCACTTGGGAAATTTGATCCTAAATATGATGAAGGAGTATTCTTGGGATATTCTAGTGTTGGGAAGTCTTTTAGGGTGTTTAACAAGAGAACTTTGATGGTGGAAGAGACAACCCATGTAGTATTTGATGAGTATGATCCTAGGAAATTTGGAGTTGAAGAAGATGATGTTGGAGAGATTACAAGTGGAGTAGAAAATTTGGGGAAGGGGGTAGAACACCAAAGTAATGAAGGAGTAGGAGAAGTCATCCAAGGAGTAGAAAATATTGATTTGGATGAAAGGGTTGGACCTTCTCACACTTTGCCTAGAGATTGGAGATACTCTACAAGTCACCCCAAGTATTTGATCTTAGGAGACCCTTCTAGTGGAGTTAAGACTAGACATGGACTTAGGAATGAGGTGAACCACTCTTCCTTTATCTCAATGACTGAACCCACCACCATTAACCAAGCCCTTACTGATGAGTTTTGGATTATAACAATGCAAGAAGAATTGAATCAATTTGTTAGGAATGATGTTTGGGAGCTTGTAGAAAGACCTAAGGGACAAAGTGTAGTTGGGACAATGTGGGTCTTTAAGAACAAGGTGAATGATTCAGGAGTGGTGGTTAGGAATAAAGCAAGATTGGTGGCTAAGGGGTATAACCAAATAGAAGGGATAGACTTTGAGGAGACTTTTGCCCTTGTAGCTAGATTGGAAGACATTAGAGTGCTATTAGCCTTTGCCTATTATAAAGGATTTAATCTTTTTCAAATGGATGTCAAGAGTGCCTTTTTAAATGGGAAAAAAAAGAAGAAGATGTGTTTGTAGAACAACCCCCAGGTTTTGAGAGTTCCCAATTTTCCAAATCATGTTTTTAAATTAAAAAAGCTTTGTATGGGTTAAAGCAGGCACCAAAAGCTTTGTATGAGAGGCTTAACACATTCTTACTAGAGAGGGAGTTTGTAAAGGGGAGCGTAGACACCATCTTTTTTCTTAGGAGAGTTGGAGATGACTTACTCATTGTTCAGATCTATGTGGATGATATACTCTTTGGATCTTTTAATAAGAATTTTTGTGATGAGTTTTCTAAAACAATGAGTAGAGAGTTTGAGATGAGTTTGATGGGAGATTTGTCCTACTTTTTGAGGTTTAGCATAAAACAATTGGAGGATGGAACCTTTTTAAATCAAACAAAATACATAAAGGACATTTTGAAGAAGTATGAGAAGGACAAAGCTAAGCCAATTAACACTCCCATGACTTCTAGTGCTACATTGGATAAGGACCCAAGTGGTAAGTCAGTTGATCAAAAGATGTATAGAGGCATGATTGGATCTTTACTTTACTTGACTGCGAGCCAACCTGATATTATGTTTAGTGTTTGCCTTTGTGCTAGATTTCAAGCTGACCCTAAGGAGTCCCATCTGACTGTAGTTAAGAGAATTTTTAGATACCTTTTAGGGACCCAAGGCTTAGGGATTTGGTACCCTATACACAGCACTTCTTTTGAGATTATTGGCTTTTCTTACTCTGATTTTGCAGGATGCAAGGTGGATAAAAAAAGCACTTCAGGAACTTGTCAATTCATAGGACAGTCTTTGGTCTCTTGGTCTAGTAGGAAATAAAATTCTGTTGCACTTTCCACTGCTGAAGCTGAGTACATTGCTCTTGGAAGTTGTGTGGCCCAAGTCCTTTGGTTGAAATAACAGGTATTGGATTTAGGATTACCTGTAGGCACTATCTCAATCTTTTGTGACAATACTAGAGCCATATGCAAAGCTTTTGGTGCCCTCCGAGGAGTTCATTAGGGATGTTAAGCCCTATAGAACTGGCCCAAGCTAACCAAGAGGGGGGTGAATTGGTATTTTAAAATTTTTCTTTTCACAAAGAATTAAAATATCATAAACCAAAATCACACCACAAAAAATAAGTGCGCAATTGGTTTCCTTAAGCAGCCCAATGAATTAATTAAAACATTCACGAGCAACATTATATTCTGCCTTGATGCTTAACATCTTCACAATAGCAAATAACTCTGAGTGAGTGGTGCACCCTTTCTAGATTGGTTGCTGGGCAGCATGCAACAAATCATAAAAATTATGTGCCTCCTTATTCGGTAACTCTTCTATATTTTATTCAAATTATATTCCAGTTGCATCATAAACTAATTCCTCAAGATTTGGTCAGATATTTTCAGCTACACCTATATTAGAACTTGTAGAAGGACCGTATTGAGAATCAAATTGTGGCTCGTACTCACCATGAGATGTCTAATACCAATGCCGTGTCATGATTCCTTTGCGATACAGATCAATAGTTACATCATCTAGTGTTAGGTGCACTAGATTTTTATGTTTATAATATGGACATCGAAACATTCCATCTGATATGAAGCTGGGTAGTTATTTCGCTTGTTGAATGAAAATGTTCACCCCATTAATGAAGTCACCTGTTAATGTCTTTCGTCCTTGAGATAACCGGTTATACATCCAACTTCTTTTATTTCTAATATCCATAACCTACATATAAGAGCATATAAGTAATGGATTTTTGCTTGAGTAAATCTAAAACTGAATATATTGAGATATTAACATTAGAATTCAAGTGATGGTGAAATAGATGGGGATATTTTGTATTACATTGGGCTTGTTGTGTGATAGAAAATCTCCCTCAAACTTAAGGGAAAACCTTTAGACTCTAAGGTTGACCTCCATAATTCAAGTTTACCTTCAACTCCATCTCTAGTCTTATCAATAAGAAGAATATCATCAACAAAAAAACATACGCCGGTAACTATGTCGGACCTTTTGTAAATGTCTAGTGAGAACATCTACGACAAAAGTAAAAAAGATATTGACTTAAGGCTTATCTTTGATGTAATCCAACAGAAATAAGAAATTATTTTGTCAAACCACCTTGTGTTTTAATACAAGTAATAGCTCATGCACACATATTTTTAATGATTTGAATACAAGCGTTATTAACTCTTTTTTTTTTGCAAGAAATCTCACTAGCACTCCTCTTTGAACTTTATCATATGCTTTCTCTAAATCAACAAAAATCATATGTAGATCCTCCTTACTCTCTCTATATTTCTCCATCAAACCTCTCAATAAAAGTATGGCTTCCATAATAGACCTACCCGGGATGAATCTAATTTGATTTTAAAAAATTTATCAACAAAAAAATATCTAATTAATATGTGCATCATCTAGCAAATGTCTAATAAAAAATAACATGAAGAAAAAAAAATCTTACAATCAACAAATTCTGGAGGTGGTGAAAAGTTGGGAGGCGGCGAAAACTCACGGTCGAATTTTGGGAAACCGGTATCCTTTCGCCGGCGACGAAGGCGGTGATCGTCGGTGACGTCCCGTGAATGTCTACAAAGCTCGATGATGGTGATCAAGGGTGGGCGATGCTGGGGCGACAAGAGAGGGACCAGATATGCGAGAGAAAGAGCGGAATGAAATGAGCAGCCATATGGGTCGTGTTCAGAAATATGGCTTTCGCCAGCGGATTTTTCGGCTTCTCGGACACTGAAACTTTTTCCGGCGCACGTTTCATTGGTTCCAAGTCATTGAGTTTAAAATGAACAGCATATTTTCCACCGGTAAATGCATCAGACATATTCCGCCGTAAGCTTCGCCGGTAATAATGAAGCTGCTAATTACCAATGTTGCTACCAGCGCAATGGACGCGGCAATTTTTCGTATCAAATCGTGCTGGAATAAATGTCATTAATATGCCGTCGCATTATGCGCCGGTACAAACGTTGTACTTACTGATGCAAAAAATTTCGCCGGAACATCTGACTGTATTAGCGTGTTTTCCTGTAGTGACCGTCCAACGTGTTTAAGTATTGTGGCAATCATTGTTAATGATTGCACGGTGGTGTAATCACTGGCAATGATTACTCTGAACCGCAGAGCGAATCAAAAAACATTATGTGGCCCACCGCTGCAGCCACCTTTTTTAATTAATATTAGTTTTACAATAATTGTAAATCTTATTTTCTTCAAAAAAATCATTATAAATTAATTATAAATCCAAAAATTATGTGTAACATATCAAATCTTTTGGAATTTAATTTCCTTTAATTTAAAATTAAAAATATTTTAAAATAATATACATTTTTTAAGTTATTATAAACAAAAGAATTATTATTATTATTATTATTATTATTATTATTATTTCTATTATTATTATTATTATTACTTAAATTATTTATATAATAATAATAATTTTATTTTATTATTATTATTATTATTATTATTATTATTATCATCATAATCTTATTATTATTATCATCCTAAATTATTATTTTATTTACAAAATATGTTTATTTATTTTAAATATCAGAAAGCTTTATTTAATTATTATTTAATTTTGAGAATTATATTTAATAATATAATTTTAATTAATTTATAATTAATTAATTATTTATTTATTTATATTCTTAAATTTAAACTATTTTCTAATAATTTTATAAGAGTTATTTTAAATTATTTTAAAATATCAAAAAATTACTTTAGTTATTCTTTTAAATTTATTAAATATTTTTTCTATTTAAAATTATTTTAGTTAATTAATTTCTTAAACTATTAAATTATTGATTATTTAATTTAAAATTTATTTATTTTTCCAAATTTATAAGAATTATTTTTCATATCAAATTATTAAAAAAAAAATAGAAAAGTATTTTAAATTATTTAAATATAAATTAATGACTATTTTCTTGTTTTAAATATCTTCCTTAATTATTAATTACTTAAATCATTTAATTAATAATTAATCAATTTTAAATTCAATTACATTCTAAAATTACAAAATTATTTTTAATGAATTATTTTAAATTCTAGAAAATTTTAATCTTTAAAATAATTTGATTTAATAATTATTTTTTTAAGTAATAATTATTTTTAAATTATTTTTAAAATAGCTTTTAATACTTTAAATTTTGAAAATTCATATCTAACTCATCTTGAATTGGATTTTTGCATATAATACCTTGAAATTTTCACCAAAATATGCATTTTATTTAAAAAATATTTTCAAATATCAAAAACTTATTTTTTTAATATTTTTTTAGCATTATTTAATTAATTGCTTATTTAACTATTATTCAAATAATCAAATATCTTAATTATTTTAAAATTAAAAAATTATTTTTAAATCTTTTTGAAATCCCCTTTAGGTGGCCAGCGGATTTCTCATAAATATGAACAACAACAACAATATCAAGCCTTTATCCCACTACGTGGGGTCGGCTACATGAATCCTTTTCTCCACTGTGTCCTATTAAAAGTCAAATTCTCGTTTAAATCTAATAAAGAAAGGTCATTCCTAATATTTTCAAGCCAAGTCTTTTTAGGTCTACCCCTAGCTTTCCTAACATAAGTCAAATCTAATACCTCTACTCTCCTAACCGGGTCATCAGAAGGCCGTCGTTTTATGTGACCAAACCATCTAAGGCGACCCTCTCTAATCTTATCTTCTACTGGAGCTACTCCAACCTTTTCACGTATATGCTCATTTCGTATCTTATCTCTAAGGGTAAAGCCACTCATCCACCTGAGCATCCTCATCTCTGCCACACTTAACTTAGTATTATGCTTCTCTTTTAATGGACAACATTCGGCACCATAAAGCATTGCAGGCCTCACTACCATCTTATAGAATTTTCCCTTAAGTTTGATTGGTACATTTCTATCACATAACAAGCCCGATGCATTCCTCCACTTCAACCATCCAACTTGAATTCTGCTGATAATATCCCCGTCTATTTCACCATCACTCAGAACAATAGATCCAAGATATCTAGAAGTGTACTCTTATTAATGACTTGATTGCCCAAAGTCACAATCCCCTCACTAGGTCTATTACTACTAAAATTACACTCCATATATTCCGTTTTAGATCTACTCAAGCGAAAACCTTTAGACTCTAAGTTTGACCTCCATAATTCAAGTTTACCTTCAACTCCCTCTCTAGTCTTATCAACAAGAAGAATATCATCAGCAAAAAGCATACACCAAGGTACATCCTCTTGCAAATGTCTAGTGAGGACATCCATAACTAAAGCAAAAAAGATATGGGCTTAAGGCTGATCCTTGATGTAACCCAACCGAAATAGGGAAATACTTGGTCCGTCCACCTTGTGTTTGAACATAAGTAATAGCTCCTGCATACATATCTTTAATGATTTGAATATAAGAATTATTGACTCATTTCTTTTCAAGAACTCTCCATAGCACTTCTCTTGGAACTTTATCATATGCTTTTTCTAACAATAAATATCATATGTAGATCATCCTTATTTTCTCTACATTTCTCCATTAAACCTCTTAGTAAATGTATGGCTTCCATAGTCGACCTACCCGGCATGAATCCAAATTGATTTTGAGAAATATTAGTATCACGCCGCAACCTATGCTCCATAACTCGCTCCCATAGTTTTAAAGTATGACACATTAACTTAATACCTCTATAATTCGCACAATCTTATGCATCACCTTTATTCTTAAAAATAGGAATTAACACACTCATTCTCCACTCATCTGGCATCTTTTTAGTCTTCAAAATAGTATTAAAAAGTTTAGTAAGCCATGAAATTTCTTCATCTCCTAAGCATTTCCACACCTCTATTGGAATATCATCAGGTCCAACAGCTTTTCCACCCTTCATTTTCTTTAAAGCCTCTCTAACTTAAGTTTTACTAATACGTCAATAAAAACATAAATCTTTATTTTCATTTAGGGTGCTAAGGTCACTATAGTCAATCTTATTTTCACAATCTTCATTAAAAAGTTTAGCAAAATATCTCATCCATCTTTGTTGAATATCATCTTCTAAGAAAAGTATTTTTTGATCTTCATCCTTAATACACTTCACCTGAACTAAATCTTTACTACTCCTCTCTCTTTGTTTGGCTAACTTATACATATATCTTTCTCCATCTTTAGTATCTAATTTATTATATAAATCACTAAAAGCTAATGTCTTTGCATCGCATATTGCTCTCTTAGCATCCTTACAAGCACTTTATATATTTCCCAATTATCAGAATTTTATAAATTAAACCAATTTTTATAACAAAGCTTCTTATTTTTAATCTTTTCTTGCACATTTGGATTCCACCACCAACTTTTTTTACTATTGGGAGCTTTTCCCTTTGATACTCCAAGGACATCTTTTGCAATATTCTTAATATCACTAGCCACTTTTTCCCACATAATATTAGCATCCTCATACATAGACAAAACCTTAAGATCTAAAATCTTATTACCAAAAATATTTTTGTTAATATTTTTTAAATGCCCCCATCTAATCCTAAAAAATCATTTTTCTTTATTTTTTATTTTATGCCCCTTTATCTTAAAGTCCAAAACTAATAATCGATGTTGGGTACATACATTTTCACTCGGAATAACTTTACAATCTTTGCAATCTAAAAGATTTAATTTTCTAATATGAAAATAGTCAATCAGGGTTGTATTATATCCATTTTTATAAGTGATGATATGCTCATTCGTTTTCTTAAATAAGGTATTAGCAATTGAAAAATCATAAGCTAAACAAAAATCTAATATGGTCTTGCCACCATCATTCTTCGTTCCAAATCCATGGCCACCATGAATGTCTTTAAAATCATCTATCTCTCTACCAATATGTCCATTTAAATCTCCTCCAATAAAAACTCTTTCTTCAAGAGGTATCTTTTATATTAATTCTTCTAAGTCATTCAAAAAATTTAATTTAGAACTCATATCCAAACCTACTTGAGGAGCATAAGCACTTATAATATTAACAATCTTATCATCAACAACAATCTTTAAAGCTATAATTCTATCTCCAATCCTATTAATTTTTATAACATTATCCTTTAAATTCTTATCTATAATAACACCTACACCATTTCTAGTACGACTCCTACCCGAATACTAAAGTTTAAATCCTAAACTATCAATTTCCTTAGCCTTCTCTCCAACCCATTTAGTTTCCTGAATGCACAAAATATTTAACTTCCTATGAATCATAATATCTATTAATTCCATTAATTTTCCTATAATGGAACCTATATTCCAAGTTCCTATCCTAATTTTAGTTTCATGGACTAGCTTCTTTGCCCACATCCGTCCTTGATGTGGGAACCCTTGCCTATTTAACACTGCACCCGGGTGCCGGTGCAGCGGCCCTTACACACTTGTCACTGTATTCAGGCCATACAGCGCATCGCTTCCAGGGGACGCCCTATCATTAACACAATTTCTTAAAGGATTCATGTCATTATTGTTCGACAAGTTTTACGCTGGCTGTCAACTACCAAACGCAACCCTCCACTTTTCTCATCCAGGACTTGGGACCTGACAACAGTAGTGTTTCTCATAAATATAAACATGAAACTATTTTTAATTATCATAATTTAAACTTATATGTATATAGATATATATATATATGTATTTAAGTATTTTTAAAATTACATATATTATTAAATCCATTAATTTTGAGAGATTTTCTTATGAGATTTTGAACATAAATTGTACACATGAATGGCATTCATGGGGGAGTGATTAGTGGGTGGTGAAGTTTTAATCATCAACTAATCGCTTTGATAAGCGCGCTTAATTACTTTCTTTGTCATATTTTATTTGTGTAGGATGCACGAGCACTAAGTCTAGGTCCTCCTAGACCATAGGGTTTGGTGTATTATATTTTTCTGCATTTCCTTGCATGTTTTCACAAGGGTTAGTCTCAAAAACTTGATTTAACCTAAATAACGTAGTGACACCCTAAGAATAATAATTAGGGACGTGATAACTTCAAAAAAATTTAATAAACTCATTTTAATTCAAAAAATTACTTATAATACCTCAAACTCTTCAAAATTCAACCCTTAACCTTAAATAATTATGGCTCATTGATTGGATTTCAATATGAACCCTAATTCAACTATAATTAAAAATTACCTTTTTGCCCTTATTAAATCATTAAAAATTAGTAAAAATTTCAAAGTTTTCCCAAACACTTGGGAACGTCTTCTTAGGTTATTTTTAATCTTTGGGGGCGATTCCAATCAGTTTGGAGCTTATTTGGATCAAAACCCCTAATATACCCCTTTTAAATAATTTTAATAATTCCTTAATTTTCCAAAACTTTTAAAATTCTAACTTGGCCTAGAAAACTTCTAATCCAACAAACTCAAAGCCTAAATACCCCTTATAAGGCCTAATATTTAATTAAAATGCTAGATTTCCCAAACCTAGCCTATTTCTAATAATCACCTTTTGGATCCCCTAAGTTTAGTGCATAGGAGGACCCTGGACCTTCAAAAACTCGCTAACATAACTTAAACCATAAAGATCGCTACCCTAAGCATTAAAATAGAACAACAAACTAAATTAACTAAAATGGATCCTAATCCATTAATATTTGAACTTTAAGTAAAGTTTCTTTTTCAGACTTCCAATAAATTTGAACTCTAGGCAACTTGAACTAACTACCCTATATAGGACCTATCTAAAGCCACACAAGCCTATTACACACACATAAATTTGTTAGGGCACCACTTTTAGCTCTAGAATTAGTGCTGGTGTTCACTCTTTCTGCTTTCTATGATGTGATGCTTTATGTGTGGCACGGTGCTGATTTGACTACTCTGGTTTGTTGTAATGATGTTTATTTATTATTATGCTTCATGTACTTTTATTATGCTATAATTTTTTGCATTAGAGTGTTCATGGGCTAGGGCCATTTTTATACTAATCCAATCTTATGCATGTGGCCACGCTCATGCAACACTAAAAATAAAGGGGGTAATAAACATTAAGCTTTAAAACTAACAGCATTTTCTGCATGCACTCCAAAAATTGCTAAAGCCCCCTCCTTAAATTAAAAGAGTGTGGCCAAGTGAGTTTACCTTTTCTATGAATATTAACTGCTTGGATTGTTATATAATCTGCTTGTGATTTTTATTAGGATAACTATGCAGGAGTCTAGGTCTAGATTTTCTTTTTCAAATGTAATGTAATTTCTAATAAGTATCAAGTTGTAAAAGTCTTTTAAAAGTGAGGCATTTCAAATCGGTACCCAAAGAGAATAAGAAATGCCTCCTATATGGGAATTTTTTAGTAATTTGGGTACCCCCTTAAAGGACGAACCATATGGAGCCATAAGGAGATGAGCCGAAGGGAGATGAACCGGAGAAGGATGATCCACTCAAAGATTGAGACATGAAGAAGAAATATCTGACTTTTAAGACTTGCATCATTTACTAGGATTTGAATCCATGATGTTATCGGTGGAGCCTGGTCACCATTACTTTTCTGCAGATCCTAGGTTGTATTTATATGGCACTTATCGTGGACTTTACTTTATTGTATTGGATTTATAATGATGTGTTTACTATTGATTGCGCATTAGGAATTTTCTGCCTTTAATAGGTTTCTTTCTTGTATGTGTATGACATGATTTGCGCAAAGCTCTCTAAGATAAAAAAAAAATTTTACTCGTAACTAAATTCTAAAATTTTAAGAATTAAATAATTTAAAACCTAACGACCTAGGGAATAGCTGATCATCCAAGGTCATATGCATATTAATGCATTCTTCTCTCTCCTTCTAATAAGACACCTCCCCACCTACGGGTAGAGTCCGGATAATCTGGCTTATGAGCATGAAATGTCAGACCTAGGTAGGCCCAGTCTTTTCTAAAAACTATTTTCTATAAGCATTTTTTTTAAATCTCAAATATTTATGATTTGGACCTTTTAACCATCATGCATTGCATTAGAAATCAATTAAACTAAAACTTTAATTATATTAGTTCTAGGAGCATTCACCCTATATAAGTCTAGGGCCAATTAGGAAACACTCTAAACGTCAACCCTACTTCTAAAATACTCAACCTACCTGCCCATCTTTCATAAAGACTTGGATAGCATGATTTTACGTGCATAGGTGGTGAGCTAGCTTTTCTTTTCAAGCAGGATATAAGCCTAGGTGCATTAGCTAGGACATGGATATTATTGTTAGGTAGAACACTAAAATCACTTTAGATTTAGGGATCAAGGCTACTACATCGAGTGTCTCATAATAGGCCTAAACGGTAGGTAAGTCTCCTTCTCTTCAGGAGTTATAAATCATACTTATCTGTGTCATATAGATGACACCACTTCTATCTTTTCACTATGGATGTTTTAAGTGATTGATTGTCTTCCCCTCTTTACTGCCTTAGTCCCTTCGAATGCTGAGATGAACCGTGCATGTTGACTAAGCCCATTTGGATCATTTCTTTCCCTTTGAATAGGATTTCCGAATCTCCCTTTGTGTAGCAATCCCTTGTTTTGGAAGAATAACATCAGATCCTTAATTGAGAGTTTTTCAGGCCCTAGGCTCGAGATATAATTAACCACGGGGGCTTGTGCCCATGGAAAACGGAACTCCACCATCAAATAAAACATAATTGAGCAAATATATAGGGTGGGGGAAACATGGTATTTTAATCAGGTTTTATATATTTCTACACGTTGGAGTGCGTTGGCGAGAGCATCTTTCCTCAATGGTTAGTCGTATGTATGATCTAATATGCCCTCCCATTGGTCCGTTTGCAAGGAGCACAAAGGCCTACGATAATCTCTATCCCTCGGGGTGGTACGTTCATATACCCTCTACACTCTACAGCTAGCGGTATCCTTTCGGAGGTCTACAAAATCATTCCTATCCTAGGGGTAGATCTAATGCACAATCAATCACATTACAGATTACAAATGTACAGTAATAAAATAAATAATCACAATAAATTAATTCAATCAGCACACACGCTAGATGCAAAAGTGTCACAACCCATAAAATAATAAAAAAAGAAAAGCATCAGCCTAGCCTAGAACTAGAAGTGGTTCCTTAGTAAATAATTTTATGTGTGTGTAATAGGTTGTGTGGCTTTGGATATATTATATATTGGATAGTTAGTTTAAGTTGTTTTGTGTTCTAGTTTATTGAAGGTGAAAAGGTGAAGTTTATTTAAGGCTAAAACATTAATGAATTAAGGTTCATTTTAATTAATTAAGTTGGTTGGTTAGTATTAACACTTAGAGTGGTAATCATTAGGAGGTCCAGCGCCATCCTACCCGCTAGGTTTAAGGGGTTCAAAATGTCACTTTTAGAAATAGATTATATTTTGGAGTTATGGCATTTTTATTAAATATTAGACCTTATAAGGAGTAATTAGACTTTAAGTTTGCTGAATTTGGAGTTTTTTAGACAAAGTTATGAATTTTGGAAGTTTCGGACCCTAGTTGATGAACTATGGTTGACCAATGAGTTGACTTTTTAATTTAAGTTAGTTTCTGAAAAACTAATATTTTTAATAAATACTACCGTTTAATTAGAGTTGAATCCCTTTTAGTTTGTCCAATTTGGATATTTTTGAAATTAGTTATGATTTCTTAAAGTTGTGGCAACTAATGAATTATTAAAATTATTTAATTAAGAGGTATTTTAAGGGTTTTGATCAAAATCAGCTCCAAACTACTTGGAATCACCTCCAAAGCTAAGAAATGACCTAAAGAGATATTCTCAAGTGTTTAGAGAACATTTTGAAATTTAAATAATCTTTAATTTTTTAATTTAATAAAAATAGTTATTTTTAGTCAAAATTAAATTAATATTTATATTGAGGCCCAATTAAAAGTTTTTTAATTTTTTGAGATTAAGGGTTATATTCTGAAGAGTTTGATATATTATGGATAATTATTTAAATTTAATTTAAATTTATTAAATTTTTTTAAAGTTTTTGGGACTTAATTAAGGGTTAAATTAGGATTTGTTAATTAAAGGGTTTAAAGACTACTAAAAATTTCTAGAAAATTTTATGGAGCTTAAAATGTGATTAATTAAGTTTTTAAAGTTTCATTTCAATCAAGGATCTACCCTTACTCATAGAATTTTTTTAAGTTTGTTAAATGGGTCATTAATTATTATCCTTAGGATGTCACTATATTAAGTAGGTTTTAAATCAAGTTTAACGACGAAACTTAGGGTAAAATAAAGGAAAATGCATTACAAACATAGCACACCATGTCCTTAGATCTAGGAGGGCCTAAACTAAGTGCTTGTGCATCCCATACATGTAAAAGATGACTAAAACGGATAATTAAGCTCGCTTATCGATGCAGTCAATGAATGATTGGAGTCCAATCATCCACTAATCTCTCCCCCACGAATGTTATTCACATAAATGATCTAAGTTTAAAATTCCATAAAGTGGATCTCCCAAAATTAAGGGATTTAACATACTAGTTCATTTGCACGTGCATTAAATGCACGTGAATAAAGAATAAAAATTAAAAATTTATTTAATAGTATTTTAAATATATTATTATTCCTAAAAAATATTAAGTTTATCACTGTTAGTAATAATAATTATTAATTATATTAATGAAGAATAACATATTTTTATTAAAATCATAATAAAGAAAATATATTAATATAATTTTACAATTCCATAGTAAAAAATACATATGTTTTCTCTATATAACAAATATTATCATAAAAATAATCAATTCATATTTAGAATAAAAGCTCAAAAATATCATTATAAATATGTCATACTAATCTAAAATAATAAAAGAGATAACAAATTTATCTTATTTCATTCACAAAAGAACATCTCATCTATAATAAAATTTTACTATCTTACAAAAGTTTCTTTAAAGGCAATTTTGATGGTGAAATATGCATATCCAATGGTGATGAGATTAATTATTTGAAGCACAACAAACAAAATAAGAGCAAAGAAGCAAAAACCCATGAAGAAACATTTTGTTATCATTCTTAAAAACTTGGAAAATAAATAAAAGAAGCAATATTAAATGATAAAATAGAAGAACAAGCTTACATATAAGTATTTGAAGGAGTCGTAGATAATTGGGAAGAATGCAAGTCGAGACACAGTCCATCCATTGCAGAAGAAAGATAAAGACGACTGGAGCCAAATGACCATATGAAAGTTTCATCAATAGGCAAGCACCACCAGGGGCGGAGCGATTTTTTTCAAGTGGGGCACAAATCATTAAAGTAAGAAAAAATTTCTCACATTAAAATTTTTTTAGATCCAAAAATGAATAATCAAACAAATTACTAAAAGTAAACAAAAGTTGAAGCAGTTTTCACTTTTATCCCAAATTTACTAAATCTGAAACAATATTTTATATCCTAATAGACCAATAAATGTGAATAAATTGCTGACCGGTACCCAAAAACAAAAGCCCATACGCCAAAAGTTTTCTCCAAAAACATAAGACCACTCAAAAAAAACAAATCATAAGACCACTCAATTATTTTATATGTCATTAATTGTTACGTTACAATTAATTAAGACTTTTTAATTAAGCATCTGAGATATGAAGAGAAATTATAATTAATTGAATTTAATTGGCGCATGAGAATAGAGAGTAGAAATTAATGGAGTGTGTTATAAATAAAGAATTTGAAGAGACATAAATGAACGTTTCAGATTATTTTAAAATTTACAAATGAACGATTAGGATCTATTAAGAGTGGAATCCCAACCCACTTTTATATAGAAGTAGTATAGATATAGATATAGATATGTAATTTAAAATACATGTAATAAATATATAGGTTTTAAAAAACAATATATTTAAAAATTATTCTATTTATAAAAATAGTTAAATATATGAGAGATCCACTGCTCACTCAAGGAGGTTATAAAAGTAATTTTAAAATAATTTTTAATTTCAAAATAATTAATATACTAATTAATTAAATATTATCTAACTAGTTAAAATAATTAAATAATCGAAACAAAATCTAAAAAAAAACTTTTTGGTTACTAAAAATAATCTTAAATTAAGATTCATAATTTTCTAAAAAATATGAGTTATTATACAAAATTTTTGGATTAAAATGAATTATTTATGAATTTATAAAACATAAAGTAAATATATGGCAATTTTAATTAATTAATATTTAAATTAATTATTAAATTATAGTAAAAAAATATTAGATTTTTTAAATTCAAAATAATTTAATTTAAAAATAACTATTCTATAAATTTTGGAGAATTAATTGGATTTTTAAATTAATTAATTATTAATTATATTTAACTAATTAAATAATTAAAAATTTTAAAATAAAAAAAAAATTATTAATTTAAATTTCAATAATTAAAAAAATTCTCTACTTTTTTATAGCAAAATAAGATATTATTTTTATAATATATTTTTATTTAAAATAATTATTAATAATATATATTATTACTTAAATATTAATTATTTATTAAAATATAGTAATTATTTAAAATATTTAAATATTAAAATTAAATTTAAGTCAAATAAGTTTAATATTATCTAAAATATTAAAATATTATTTTAAAATAAAATATTAAATATTATAAAAAATATTTTAATTATTGATAATAATTATTAATTAAAATAGAAAATTTTAATAATTAATGTAATTTATAATATAATTAATATTTTAAATTAATTA
This sequence comes from Dendrobium huoshanense, assembly GCA_016618105.1. NCBI lineage: Eukaryota > Viridiplantae > Streptophyta > Magnoliopsida > Asparagales > Orchidaceae > Dendrobium > Dendrobium huoshanense. The sequence goes on along the minus strand of CM028342.1, from coordinate 34,206,862 downwards.
TAATTTTGAATTAAAGATAATTATTTTTTAACTATAATGATATAAAGTATGCATTTATCTGATTTTAAAATAATTTTAAATCAAATTTCAAAGAAATTCAATTAAAATTATAATTAAAACTAATTTAAAACTAATAATCTAATTAATAACGACGATGGCGATGGTCAAGACGCATGGGACGCCCTGATTGGGCAATTCAAAACCACGGACGTGGTTTCCAATCATTAGCAATGATTACGATGTCACACAATCATTGCTAATGATTGACAGCAACTTGGTAATGATTACGCACGACTTAACCACGTCAATGCGGAATCTCAACCGTTGGATCCACATGGTTTCGGGATGGACTGTTAGGATTACGCCGGACTGAAGATGAGTCCATGGGATTGAATTTACAGTTGAACGAACGCTGCGAGACGATGAGATTCGATCCATTAATCATAAGATCAATGGCTTGGATCATACATAATGTATATGTTATGTAAACCAAACCCTAGATAGGGTTTTTGGGCTCATTCATTGATCGGATCAACCAAATCCGAAGAAATTTTAAACTTAAGCTCTATGAATGTGCTTTAATAAAAGCTATTTAACCCTACATGTCCTAGACTAGGGTTAGGGATTTCACCTTGGTTCGTGGATGATTTGACCCATTTAATGGCTTGTTTCACTTGTATATTGTCCATGCTCCTATTTGTATAAGAAAGCACAGTCTAAAAAGCTCTCTATCGATGGCAATTCGCTTAAGAAGGATCCTAGCCTTTGCTCACCAGAGATCTCGCATCCGGCGGGTGTTCAATAGTGGATCTATGTTGGGAAGGGTATAAGGGAACTAGAGGAGCTCACACACAAGATCTCTCGGCTTAAGGAGGCTTGGAGAAGGAGAATTCGCAAAAGATCCATCTAAAGAACCCTAAAACTCCTATATATACTCCTAACTCTATGATGGGTGGCTAGGATTGAATCTCTAGTGAATTTGGAGGGAGAAGGGATTATTTAGTTGTGGTTTGAGTGGAGAGCTCCAAATGAAGGGTTTAAATGGATTAAATGCCATTATTTGACCTAAATAGGTCAAATTTCACCAATGGGGACTTAGGTTGAATGGTTGACCTGGTCAACCTAGTCAATTAGACCCAAAGGGGTGGGGGTTTGAGCCCAAGAATGCCTTGGAATGGATTTGAATTTGAGTTAGGATCTCTTAGGCTAATTGGGTCAACCTAGATTGACCTGGTCAATCAGGTTGACCTAGGGCATGGGTCTAAGCTCAACAAAGTTGGTCTGACCCAAGGAACCCAAGGGAAGTAAGAGATGGAGACAAGAAGCTATAAAATTTATTTGAAATCAAAAGAAATGGATTGGGTCAATTTGGGTCAACCAAGTTGACCTAGGGCCTGGGTCTGAGCTCAACAGACTTAGTTTTGCCCACTTAACACAAGGGAGGTGGTCCTAGGGCCTGGCTTGGTCAATTGACCAAGTCAAACCCATTGACCAAGGGTTTGGTGAAATTAAGGTAAAAAATGGACCCCTAATAAGAGTGGTGAACAAACTAGTGAATGGCTCATGTTGATGTTGACCGAATGTGATAAGTAAAGTAGGGTAAAGATCACAAATAGAAGATTACCAAAGGTGAAAAAGTAGGGGGGTCCTCTCCTTGCTCTACCTTATAATAAGGGTAGAGTCGAGGAGAGAACAAAGGGAAAGGGGGTGCCTCACATTCACATGAACATATCAAAATAATGAATGCAGACAGACTCGATGCTCACATGACCATATCAAAATAGTGAAACAAAGAGTGAAAGGTAAAGTAAACCAACTACATGCCTGACCATATCGAAACAGCACGATAGAAGGTGGAAGGGTCTTGCATTCACCTGACCATATCAAAATAGTGAACGGGGAGCCCAAGTAAAAAAGGTTAACTGACTATTTTCCTAACCATATCGAAATGGCATACTAGAATGTGAAAGGATCCCACATCCTCCTGATCCTATCAGAATAGTGGATATGGGTGGCATAATACTTGCCCGACCATATTGAAAAAACAAGAAAATAAGCCACAAAAGTTGATGTCTGCCTAACCATATCGAAACATCAAGACAATCAAAAAAAGAGTCTGACATTCACCTAACCATATCGAAATAATGAATGTTAACAACTCAATATTCATTTGAACATATCGAAAAAGTGAAATAAAGAGTGAAAGGGATGGTGAGGTGTGCCTCCCAGGGACTCTATTGGGCTCTCAGCCAAGTAAGGTTCAACATCCACCTGACCATATCAAAACAATGAATGTGAATGGCTTAATACTCTCATGAACATATAAAAATAATGAATAAGGAGTAAAGGGGTAATGGGGTATGCCTCCTAGAGACTCTAACGGGCACCACTATCCAGGTAAGGTTAAACACCTGCCTGACCATATCAAAATAGTAGATGTGAATGGATTAATACTCACCTGACTATTTAAAAATAATGAGTAAGGAGTCAAGGTGGTGGGGTATGCCACCCAGGGACTCTGTCGGGTACCCCACCGGGTAATGTTCAATATCGGCCTGACTATATTGAAACAGCAAATATAAACGGCTCAATACTTACTCGACCATATAAAAAAAAATGAGTAAAGAGTCAAGGTGGTGGGGTATGCCTTCTAGGCACTCCGTTGGGCACCCCACTGGGTAAGGTTCAACATCAGCCCAACCATATCGAAATAGCAATGTGAACGACACAATACTTTCCTCACCATATCAAAACAACGTGTAAAGAGTCAAGGTGGTAGGGTATGCCTCCCAGGGACTCAATCGGGCACCCCATCGGGTAGGTAAGTAAACAAACTACATGCTTGACTATATCAAAATAGCAGGATATGAGGTGAAAATCACCTCAACACTAATCTAACACAGATTTATGCAGGGATGTGAGGGAGAAAGGAAAGGTAAGTGTAAAAACTCCAAGGCAAAAGTTGCCTAACAAATTTTGAGCTAGCATTTTTTTTAACCACATGGTAGAGGACAAATTTTTGTGGCCACAAGTATCCAAATATCGGTGAAATCTCTTAGGCAACCTTAACCTCACACAGAAAAGGAGATGAGAAGCATCATATTGATGCCTCGAGGGATAATAAGAATGTTGAGTCCAGTAATTAGGTTGTTAAGCCTAAGTAAATGTCCCACGGCTACCAAGAGGGGGGTGAATTGGTAGTTTTAAAAAATTTTAAACCCTCTTAATGATAAAGTTGAACCGAAATAAAATTTTCTTTTAAAATTTGTAGAAAAATGTTTTTCAACCACAGAGTTGTTTAAACTGAAATTTAAAGTGCGGAAACGTAAAAGCAATAAAGTAAATGACACCAGATTTATAGTGGTTCGGTCTATAACCAGACCTACATCCACTCCTCAGAGGCACCCTCTGAGTATTGCACTAATACCACAAAGTGACTCTCCTTTAGCACCCACAGCAAGGCGGAGAAGCCTTTACAACAACTCTTTTCACCACTACCCGGTGCGGCAGAGAACCGTCGTCCTTTTACACAATCCACAGTGCTGGCAGAGAACCGTCATCCTTTTACACTCTCCTAGTGTGGGCACAGAACCCTATGGCTGTTCACACTCTCCAAGTGTAGGCAGAGAACCTTTCCGCTGTTCACACTCTTCAAGTGTAGGAAGAGAACCCTTCGGCTGTTCACACTCTCCAAGTGTTGGTAGAGAACCGGATCTCCTTGACTGATCTTCTCACAAGAATCTAGAAGGAAGAAGGAAAAGAGTGAAGAAATCCAATTTCACAAGTAGAGACTCTTACCTTAGTAATCCAAGTGAAGCCTTCTCGCTCCAGTGGTAGGAATCCTCCTTTGAATGCTCTCTTCCACTCTCTCCTTGGCTATTCTCTCAAGAGGCACGAAGATCAAATGACAAAAAGATTGGGTGGCAGTCAAATTTGGACTATTTATACAAAAGACATGAAAAACCGCCCAAAAACTGCATATTTCCAATTCTATACGCAGTGGATCGTCCTGTACGATCCTGGATCGTCCTGGACGATTTTACTTAAACGATCTGAAACGACCCAATTTGTATATGTGTACGAAATGACTTCGTACAGCTGATCGTCCTGTACGAACTAGGTTCATCCAGTACGAACGGTTATTACAAGGTCGGTTCTAGAAACTGCTGAAAACTGTTTTAAGTCGGTTAATCGTTTGGACGAAAATATGTTCGTCTGGACGAAAATTTTCCAGAGAGCCGATCGTCCTGGACGATTATTTATTTCGTCTAGACGAAAATTTTCCAGAGGACCAATCGCCACGGACGATAATTTGTTTTCGTCTGGACGAAAAATTTCCCGAGACCTGATCGTCCGGTATGATATTTAATTTTGTCTGTACGAAAATTTTCCAGAGCACTGGTCGCCTCGTACGATGGTAAAATTCGTCTGGACGAAAATTTTACAGAGAACCCATCATCCGGGACGATAATAAATTTCGTCCTGGACGAATAGGACTTAGAAAAATTTTTCGAGCAAATTCCTATTCGTTCCATGTGCTCTATAGGAGATAACTGACGGATCGTCCAGTACGATAAAAATCGTCCTGTACGATCAGTATAAAATTGTATGATCTCCTTATGTGTGTGTGTAAGTTTTTTATTCACTCAATTATAATCACTCCCTTTCAAAATTAAATCAAAGAAAATGCAAACTTCAAATAGACAAAATATCTCATGTTGAATTTGATTTGAAGTTATCGTAGTCTGGAGTCGGATTTTCCTGAAATGTTAGTACACACAAGAGCAAGTGCAAATCTTCTAAAATTGTTAGGAGATAACTATACATTTGAACAATAATGTTTGGAATCATCAAAACTACATAAGTTGCACAAATATAAATTATTCAAATAGCAACTATTCAAATAATCTCCCCCTTTTTGATGATGGCAAAACAATTATTATTTGTATGGTTTCAAGTTAAACAAATCTCCCATCTCCTAAACTCCCCCTGAATTGATGAGTACATTAAAATAATGAGGCATAAAGAACAAAATTTTTTGTTTTTCTAAAATTTTAACACAAACAACTACAAAGTAAAAAACTTGCAAACAAAACAATCAAAACAGAAAACAGAAAATACAATACAATAATTTCTCCCCCTTTTTGACAGCAACAAAAAGTGAAGAAGAAAAAGACAAGAAATGTAAATAATTATATGAAAATCATTTTTAAAATTTAATCTAAATTGTGATTGACATAGGGTATGCAATTTTAAACTAAAGATATTAGGTCAATCATAGAAATTCATACAATTTAAGAACTGATATAACATTGTAAGTAAGAAGAATTTATCAAAGACATGATTCAATTTAGACATTTGACTATAGAAAATCATTACAAGAGAGATGTATAAAAATTCTATATTTCAAAGTTCAATAGAATATAAATGAACATAAGATCAATTTGAATTAAGAGATTGAACGAATTTGGAAAGAAGAGAATTACCTCATATGGCGCTTTGCGCATCTTTTTCAAAATTTTGGGGCACATTTTGTGCATTTTTTCTTGGTTGGGCTTATTTTGTGCCTCTTTTTCACTTTGCAAATCTTTGCAAATTCCTTTTGATTTTTGTACATTTGTACAATGTTCAAGAGTAATTGAGACCAATTCTTTCCAAAATCTATAATCTAAAATTTCAAATATTTCTAGGTGCATAAATATCACTTGAGCATAGAAATATAAAATAAGAAAACATCTAAATTGCAATAGTAATATTAACTTTTATGTAGTCTAAATGAATAGACATGAATTTAAAAGTTCTAATTACAACAAGTTATAAACAACTTATAAATTTAGAAAGTCTAGATTTTCTAATATAGATAATCTTAAATTACAATCGAATTTAAGCACTATGTAGATTAAATAATACTAATGAAATTCATAAACATTAACCACATTTCAAAACAAATAAATAAAAAAAAAAAACTTTCATTGATACTAAAGAAACAGATTACATAAAAAAAAAAAAGAAAAATACATTGAACCAAAAAAAAAAACATAAACACAAACACTTAACAATAAAATAGACACGATAAAAACATAAAAAGCAAATACAACAGAAAAACATAAAAACACTTCTACTGTTCTGGAGGAGGAGGAGGAATGCCGCCAAAAAGGTTGAAGTAGGAGGCCATCAACATTACATTGGTATTAATTTCATGAACTTCATCTTTAATATTACCAATGTCTTGTTGCTGCTGCGTAAGTTGAGCATCAAATTGATCAAACCTTTGATCAATGTGAGTCTCTAATCTATCAAATCTCTCAATCAGATTCTGGTAATCTGATTTAGAAGCAGAAGCTTGCACTCCTTCTTCTTCTTCCTCTTCTGAAGCACTGGCATGTGCTTTTTCTTTTTCTTTTTCCTCCTTGAAGAGCAATCTGAATGATGCATCGTTATAGTAAACTGGCTCTTCATATTCTTCATCAGGATGCACTATATTGTATTTCTTTTCCAAAATATAAGTGATTAAGTGTCCTAATGAAATGTTCTTCTTCCTCTTCTGATCGGCATGTCCTATTTCTGAAAGCCCATAGATATGGTCTATGATAAGTTGGGCTTCGTCAATAGGATGTCTTTCCATGATTAAAAAGGTTAGAACAGAAAGTAGAGGGGTAATGTTAATCCTATCACCAGCTTTAGGAATAATTGAGGATCTAAGGATATGCTGGATGATTCGGGCATCTTGGGTCATACCGGAGACTCTAGCAACATGATAGGTTATGCCTATTTCTCTAATCACCCTATTGATTTGAAACCATTTGAAGGAGGTTTCTGACATTAGGGTGTGGGCTCTATATCCTTCAGTTCTTAAGTTTAAAAATGCACCAAGGTCGTGCTTGGTGATCTCAACTTTTTGCTTAAAAACATAAGAGCTAATGGTGGAGTGGTCAGAATTGAAACTCATGTTTGCTAGAAAGTAATGATAGGTTTGCTTATTGTAGAAGTGGACGAGAGAAAGAATGAACTGAAATTGGGTTGAGGCGAAGAGGTGCAATACCCGAAATTTCAACTCCGTTTGAATAAGAATGCGAGACGGAGTGATTTTTGCGGATGCAAAACGAGGAAAAGATTCCTCATTCGCCTTAGAAAGAAAGTTGTCTGGGGCATTCCTATTTGGTTTCTTCACCAACACCTTTTGTCTTTTGCTAGAGGAGGCAATTGTTGATTTGATGTAGAAAGGGATTGAAAAAGAAGTTTGGAAGTGTGATTGTTAAGTTAGAAAGCCTTCATATTTAAAGAAAAACGATACGTTCGTCCTGGACGAAAATATTCGTCCTGGACGAAAAATTATCGTTCGTCTGGACGAAATAATTTCGTACAGATGATCCAATTCGTCCAAAATGTAACGGCTTTTCATAATCAACACAACTTACGATGCGTCCCTTCGTACAGGCTTTTTGACTTGACCGATCGTACAGACGAAAAATTTTCGTACAGACGATCAAAAAGTAAATCATTTTAATGACTCTTGAAAACCGTCCCCTACACTGAACCGACACATGTTCGTCTGGATGAACGAAACTTTCGTACAGACGAAGTTCATATTAAAACCTGTCTTATCCACTCAACTGCTGCATTCAATCGTCCCGACGTTTGAGAGAGAAAGAAAAAAAATTCGTCCTGGACGATCATCAGATCGTACAGACGATCTAATTAAAAACTGCTCTCAGAACGGTTAAAATTCGCGCAAACTGTTCCTTCACACATCGTCCCGTATGAAACATTTTCGTCCTGGACGATTTCCTCCAAAAAAAAAAATTTAATTTTGAATTTTTAAATTAAGAAAATCAAACAAAATATTCAAAAACACAGAAAACATAAAACAAAACCATAAATCCAAAAATTCATTCAAAACACATAAAATTTCACACAATCAAAAACAAAACAAAACAAATATCAATGTTGCAAAGACATTTTGTTTAAGCATTCAAATCAATAACACCAAGCCTTGTTCTTAAAGTACTGAAGGTATCAAAGGCTAAACGTTTTGTAAAAATGTCTGCAAGTTGATTTTCAGTTGAAACATGTATGAGTTCAATTTCTCCTTTGGATACATGATCCCTTATGAAATGATGCCTTATATCAATGTGTTTTGTTCTAGAATGTTGAATAGGATTTTTGGAAATGCAAATAGCACTAGTATTGTCACAATAAATTGGAATAGTGCCTATAGTTAATCCTAAATCAATCAACTGTTGTTTTAACCAAAGTACTTGTGCCACACAACTTCCTAATGCAATGTATTCTGCTTCTGCAGTAGATAGTGCCACTGAATTTTGTTTTCTACTAGACCATGAAACTAATGAATTTCCAATGAATTGACATGTTCCAAAAGTGCTTTTCCTATCCACTCTACAGCCTGCAAAGTCAGAATCTGAGTAACCAATAATTTCAAATGAAGAGCTAAACTTAGGATACCAAATTCCTAAGTTTTGAGTTCCTAGTAGATATCTTAAAATCCTTTTTCACTGCTGTCAAATGTGATTCTTTTGGATCTGATTGAAATCTAGCACATAAGCAAACACTGAACATAATATCTGGTCGGCTAGCAGTCAGGTAAAGTAAAGATCTAATTATCCCTCTAAATTTCTTTTGATCAACAGATTTTCCCTTAAGGTCCTTATCCAACTGAACTGAAGAACTCATTGGTGTACTAACAGGTTTAGCATTGTCCATTTCATATTTTTTGAGGATGTCCTTAATATATTTAGTTTGACTAAGAAAAGTACCTTCCTCAAGTTGCTTAATGCTAAATCCTAGAAAGTAATTTAAATCTCCCATTAGACTCATTTCAAATTCACTACTCATTGTTTTAGAAAAATCATCACAAAGATGTTTATTTGAAGATCCAAAGATGATGTCATCCACATAAATTTGAACAATAAGTATATCCTTTCCAATTTTTCCCAAAAAGAGAGTTGTATCCACACTTCCTTTTTCAAAAGATCTTTCAAGTAGGAAGGTGCTCAACCTCTCATACCAAGCCCTAGGTGCCTGTTTCAATCCATATAATGCCTTTTTTAATTTGAAAACATGATTTGGAAATTTAGAATTTTCAAAACCTGGAGGTTGTTCTACAAAAACATCTTCCTCAATTACCCCATTTAAAAAGGCACTTTTGACATCCATTTGAAACAATTTAAAACCTTTAAAACAGGCAAAGGCTAGTAAAACCCTAATTACTTCAAGTCTAGCTACAGGGGCAAAAGTTTCCTCAAAATCAATTCCTTTAATTTGATTATACCCCTTAGCTACTAATCTAGCCTTATTTCTAATGACTACTCCTGAGTCATTCATTTTATTTTTGAACACCCACTTGGTTCCAACAACACTTTGATCTTTTGGCCTTGTAGTTAGTTCCCAAACTTTATTTCTTACAAATTGATTTAACTCTTCTTGCATGGCCAATATCCAAAATTCATCTGAAAGTGCTTGATCAATGTTAGTGGGTTCAATAGTTGAAATAAAGGCTGAATGATTGACTTCCTTGTTTAATCCACGCCTAGTTCTAACACCCTCACTTGGTTCACCTATAATCAATTCCTTTGGGTGGTTTTTAGAAAATCTCAAATCTCTAGGCAAAGGGTCTTCTCTTTCTAAATTTTCTTCCACATTTTCTTCCAAATTTAATCTATCAATCTTTTGGGAGTTTTCTTCAATTTCTTCTTCAACAACATTTGGCTCTTCCATGTTTCCATTTTCATCAAAAACAACATGTGTGGTTTCTTCAATGACTAAAGTTCTTTTGTTGAATACTCTATAAGATTTTCCAACACTTGAATATCCAACAAAAATTCCTTCATCTGATTTTGGATCAAATTTTCCTAAGGCAGATTTTCCATTATTATGTATGAACACCTTGCAACCAAATACATGCAAATGAGACAAATTTGGTGTTCTACCTTTTAGCAACTCATAGGGTGTTTTATTCAAATTTGATCTCACATTCACCCTATTCAGAATATAGCATGCAGTGCTAACCGCCTCAGCCCAAAAATATCTAGGAAGCGAGTATTCTGCTAACATTGCTCGGGCGGCTTCTATTAATGTTCTGTTCTTTCTTTCAACTACTCAATTTTGTTGAGAAGTTCTAGGTGCAGAAAAAATGTTGATCAATCCCCTTTTCTTTATTGAAATCTTCAAATCTTTCATTTTCAAATTCTCCTCCATGATCACTTTGTATAGAAATTATTTCACATCCTAGTTTTCTTTGTATCCAAGTTGAAAAATTTCTGAATTCCTCAAATGATTAACTCTTATGAAAAAAAAATTTAACCCAGGTGAATCTTGAAAAATCATCTACTATAACAAATCCATATACCTTTCCTCCTAGACTAACTGTGCTTACAGGTCCAAAAAGATCCATGTGAAGAATTTCTAAAGGTTTACTGGTCATAAGATCTTTATTGGACTTAAAAGAGGACTTCACTTGTTTTCCTAATTGACATGCATCACATAGATGGTCCTTGGTAAAGTCTAGTTTAGGTATTCCTCTCACCAAATTCTTTTGGGTAATTCTTCTAACATTTTTCATACTAGAATGACAAAGTCTCCTATGCCAAAGCCATGATTCATCAGAAACAGTTTTCAAACAAAAAGCAGTAGGAGATTGAATACAATTTAAATCTAGCAAGTAGACATTGTTTACCCTTTTTCCATTTAAAATAATTTTCCCATTTAGGCTAATTATGCAGCTAGTAGGTAAAAATTTTACATTATAGCCCTTATCACATAGCTGACTTATGCTAAGCAAATTATGTTTTAAGCCTTCAACTAATAAAACATTGTCTATGAAAAAGTTTTTCAAATTTCCAATCATACCTGATCCAACCACTTTCTTTGTGGTATTATCTCCAAGTGTAACCTTACCTCCACTCCTGGCTTCAAGCGTTATGAATTGAGCAGTATCTCCAGTCATGTGCTTTGAACATCCGCTGTCCAGGTACCATATACTCTCACGAGGTCTTGTGTGAGAGTATTCCTGCAAAATTCTCAAATGTTAGACCTTGGAACCCAAACTAGTTTGGGTTCACCTTTATGAAATTTATAATCAGATGCATGTATGATATGTCTAGGTTTATGCATCTTAGTTCTCCACACCAAATTAGGTTTCATCTTTAAAGTGCAGGTGTGAGATATATGTCCCAAAAATCCACAATTGTTACATTTAACATTAGGAAAAATATTCCTATGTTTTCTTTCATATGATTGTCTTCTAAGGGATTTCATGAATTTAGGATAATATTTAGGATTTGTAAAATCTTCAAGTTTAGGGGGGTTCCTATTATCCTCGAGAGCTCTTATAGTGAGTTTGTAAAATGAATTCATATCCTCCAAGATTCGATTGGTATAATTGATTCTATATGTCTTGCTCTCAGATTCATCCTTAAAATTCTTAAATTCTTTTTCAAGTTCAGCATAGGATGATTTTAAATTCTCAAAATTTTTATTCAAGTCATCATATTCATCAAGTAGTTTCATGTGGTTGCTATCAATTAAAGCATGATCTTTCCTAAGGATTTCGTGTTCCTTATTAAGCTCTTCCAATTCTAAAACTAAACTAGCATGCATCTTTTTCATTTTCCTATATGCATCATGCATGTGTCCAGAAACTTCAAACAATTCATTATAGGTTAAATCACATACCTCTTCTTGATCTGATTGTTCAGCATTATCTGCCATCAAGCAAAGGTTGGTGACTTCTTCTTCTTTTTCAGTCTCAGATGAGTCTGAAGCTGAGTCCGCCCAAAAAGCCTTTTGAAACTTCTTCTTGCCTTTCTTTATCATTGGTTTCTCCTCTACCTTCTCCTTGCTAGGAGTGGCTTTGAGTTTTGGACAATCAGTCTTTATATGACCTGGTTTCCTGCATTCATAACAAATCACTTCATTAGAAACCTTGCCATTTCTGTTATACTTACCTCTATTCCATTGCTGGCGTCTCTTCTGCTTCCTCTTTAAAAAGCTTCTGAATTGTCTAGTCATCATTGCAATATCGTCTTCATCCTCAGGTTGTGAGTGTTCACTTTCTGACTCTTCCACATTTAGTGCAATATTTTTATCCTTTCTTGGTTCACCTGCATCAATCTTTCTTTGACTTACTCCTTGCTCGTAAGCAATGAGTGAACCAAGAAGATTGTCAATGGAATAAATGTTCAGATCTTTAGACTCTGTAATTGCAGTAATTTTAGCATCGTATGCAGTAGGTAAACAACGAAGAATCTTATTAACCATTTCAGCATTAGTTAATTCCCTACCAAGTGCATACAAAGAGGTGACAATTTGAGTGAATCTTGTGTACATGTCAGATATAGATTCATTAGGTTTCATGCGAAATAATTCGTATTCATGTAACAAGATATTGAGTCTTGATTGCTTAACCTCATTTGTCCCTTCATAAGTTATACAAAGTCTATCCCATATGTCTTTTTCGCTTTTACAAGTGGAAACTCGCATGTAGTCTTCAGATTTTAAAGCACAAAAGAAACTATTTAAACATTTCGCATTTAATTGTGCTAAGTCACGTTCTTCAATAGTCCAATCTGCATAGGGTGTTTCTACCCTAATTCCATCAACTAATCTAGTTGGTTTTGAGTAACCTTCCTGGACTAGCATCCACATGCGATAATCAAGTGACTGTAAGAAAGTAGACATGCGTTTTTTCCAAAAATCAAAAGGAATATTGTCAAACAGTGGAGGTCTAGTGATAGAGTAACCCTCAGGTGTGTTTCAGTTTCCAAATGTAGCCATCTACGTTAATCAAAAAGTAGTTCAAACTTATGATTTTGAAACTATGCTCTGATACCACTTGTTGAGTCCAGTAATTAGGTTGTTAAGCCTAAGTAAATGTCCCACGGCTACCAAGAGGGGGGTGAATTGGTAGTTTTAAAAAATTTTAAACCCTCTTAATGATAAAGTTGAACCGAAATAAAATTTTCTTTTAAAATTTGTAGAAAAATGTTTTTCAACCACAGAGTTGTTTAAACTGAAATTTAAAGTGCGGAAACGTAAAAGCAATAAAGTAAATGACACCAGATTTATAGTGGTTCGGTCTATAACCAGACCTACATCCACTCCTCAGAGGCACCCTCTGAGTATTGCACTAATACCACAAAGTGACTCTCCTTTAGCACCCACAGCAAGGCGGAGAAGCCTTTACAACAACTATTTTCACCACTACCCGGTGCGGCAGAGAACCGTCGTCCTTTTACACAATCCACAGTGCTGACAGAGAACTGTCGTCCTTTTACACTCTCCTAGTGTGGGCAGAGAACCCTACGGCTGTTCACACTCTCCAAGTGTAGGCAGAGAACCTTTCCGTTGTTCACACTCTTCAAGTGTAGGAAGAGAACCCTTCTGCTGTTCACACTCTCCAAGTGTCGGCAGAGAACCGGATCTCCTTGACTGATCTTCTCACAAGAATCTAGAAGGAAGAAGGAAAAGAGTGAAGAAATCCAATTTCACAAGTAGAGACTCTTACCTTAGTAATCCAAGTGAAGCCTTCTCGCTCCAGTGGTAGGAATCCTCCTTTGAATGCTCTCTTCCACTCTCTCCTTGGCTATTCTCTCAAGAGGCACGAAGATCAAATGACAAAAAGATTGGGTGGCAGTCAAATTTGGACTATTTATACAAAAGACATGAAAAACCGCCCAAAAACTGCATATTTCCAATTCTGTACGCAGTGGATTGTCCTGTACGATCCTGGATCGTCCTGGATGATTTTACTTAAACGATCTGAAACAACCCAATTTGTATATGTGTACGAAATGACTTCGTACAGCTGATCGTCCTGTACGAACTAGGTTCGTCCAGTACTAACGGTTATTACAAGGTCGGTTCTAGAAACTGTTGAAAACTGTTCTAAGTCGGTTAATCGTTTGGACGAAAATATGTTCGTCTGGACGAAAATTTTCCAGAGAGCCGATCGTCCTCGACGATTATTTATTTCGTCTGGACAAAAATTTTCCAGAGGACCAATCGCCACAGACGATAATTTGTTTTCGTCTGGACGAAAAATTTCCCGAGACCTGATCGTCTGGTACGATGGTAAAATTCGTCTGGACGAAAATTTTATAGAGAACCCATCGTCCGGGACGATAATAAATTTTGTCCTGGACGAATAGGACTTAGAAAAATTTTTTGAGCAAATTCCTATTCGTTCCATGTGCTCTATAGGAGATAACTGACAGATCGTCCAGTACGATAAAAATCGTCCTGTACGATCAGTATAAAATTGTATGATCTACTTATGTTTGTGTGTAAGTTTTTTTTTCACTCAATTACAATCACTCCCTTTCAAAATTAAATCAAAGAAAATGCAAACTTCAAATAGACAAAATATCTCATGTTGAATTTGATTTGAAGTTATCGTAGTCTGGAGTCGGATTTTCCTGAAATGTTAGTACACACAAGAGCAAGTGCAAATCTTCTAAAATTGTTAGGAGATAACTATACATTTGAACAATAATGTTTGGAATCATCAAAACTACATAAGTTGCACAAATATAAATTATTCAAATAGCAACTATTCAAACAAGGAAGAGATGCGCCCTCAACAGAGTGTGAGAGGGGTAATCTAATTCCAAGAGAGAAACAACTGAAGTAGCGATTGGACACACTCGTTACAAAGCACAAAAACCTTCTCAAGAAGAAGCAATCATCAAAGAGCTACAGTAGTGGACCCATACTAACTAATGGGGACTTTATAGGAAGTGGAAGCAATATCAACACATCCAAAGGACCTCTCTGGCAGCCAAGAGTTAGGTTACAATGAGAAAGTACACATAAAAAGAAGCTAGAGAGCTGATCTTCTGCTAGAAAATCAAAGCTCAAAATAAGGTGATGATGACACATAAGACATGATGTGCTACACCACACACGGGGAAAAAATTGAGGTAGTGAGGATACATGCTCGCCACCAAGAATAATAACTATGGATAATATCAATAATCATCGAAAGCTCACAAAGGTAACACCCACACAAATTAGTAGGATTCTGTGGGAAGTGAAAACAACAACCACACATCCGTAGAACTACTCTAGCAACTAAGAGTAGGGTATGAATGAAATAATGGATTGATAAAGAAGTTAGAGAGATTATCTTCTACTAGAAAATCCAAGCTCTCAAGGAAGTAATGCTAACATTTAAAGGTTGATGTACTACATCACAACTATAAAAATGACTCGGGGTAGCGAGAGGACACACTCACAAACGAGGATAATAACTATAAATAAGATCATAGGGTCACAATAGTAATGCCAACACAAACTGCTGGGACCCTATGGAAAGTAAAAGTAACACCCTTGTATCCATAGAATTACTCTGGCAGCTCAGAGTAGGGTATGAATGGGAAACTAGGTCAGTAAGGAAGATAATGAGCTAATCTTCTGCTAGAAAATCCAAGCTCATAGAGAAGTGATGCTAACATCTGAGATAAGATGTACTACATCACAACTAAGAAAATAGCTCAAGGTGGCAAAGGGAAAACACTTGCCACTAAGGCTAGTAACTATGAATAAAATTAATAAATAATAAAGGGTCATAGTAGTAAAACCCATACAAATAGGGGGGACCTTATAAGAAGTGAAAATAACACATGCGCATCCATAGAACTACTATAGAAGCTAAGAGTATGGTGGGTACGAATGAAATATTGGGTTTCTAAATAAGCGATGGAGCTGAGCTTCTACTGGAAAGTCAAAGCTATCAAAGTAGTGATGTTAACACCTGAAGCTGGGTGTACTAAATCAACACAGGGGAAACAACTCAAGGTCTTGAGAGGATACACTCATCATCAAGGATAGAAACTACGAACAGGATTAATAATCATCAGAAGGTCCATAATGGTAATACCCACACAAACTGGTGGGACCTTGTGGGAAGTGAAAGAAACATCAACACATCCGTAGAACTATCCTAGCATCTTAGAGCAAGGTGTGGATGGGAGAGAGGGTTTCTAAAAGAAACTAGGGGAGATGATTTTTTCTTAGAAGATCTAAGTCCACAAGAAAGTGATGTTAACATCCAGAATGAGTTGTATCACATCAGTAACAAAAACAACGAGAGTCACAAAGGATTATAATATAATAGGTGTAGTCCCATCTGTGAAACAGTCATTGAGATACTTTGAAGGAGAGAAAAAGAAGAGTTTGGGGAATTTGAGCTCTTACAGAGTAAAGCCGGGTTCCACCTGTGATAAGGGAAACTGATTTTACTCTACTAAGAGCTTCCCTTTTTTATCATCATATGTTTTTTTTTTTTTTTTTTTTTTTTTTTTTTTTTTTTTTTTTTTTTTTTTTTTGTATTTTATTTTATATGTTCATAATCATAGATTGGGCATAACACATGGTAGAGGGAACGTTTATCATATCCATGAGTTACTCTTAGTATAGAAATATCCTCTAATGATTAGAACAAAAAGAGAGGGAGATATGAATGGTTTTGATAACCCAGGAAATATTCGCCATATAAATAAAACTAGGGAGAGAGAAAGTGTATATTATCTTGTAAAGAATTAAAATATTAGCTTTGATAATCCTTGCCACATTCAACTAATGTGAATGAACTAGGGAGTACAATCATAGCAAAATTAATATATAAATGAAATCCATATAAGGATAGTGGATCAACATTACCCCTCTCGACTAACACGGGTGGGTATGGACCCAATATCACCCTTCAAAAGGGGCTTGAACTATTAGTATTGATATCCCATATCACACTTAGGGGTGCAAGTGAATTTGGGGGTATAGAACTTTTCTATCCTAATAGACCAATATATGTGAATAAATTGCTGACCGGTACCCAAAAACAAAAGCCCATATGCCAAAAGTTTTCTCCAAAAACATAAGACCACTCAAAAAAACAAATCAGAAAATCATAATCAACCACAATCATGAAAAGGTAAAAAAATTTTACTATAAAATCTGCTACCAGATGCAGACATCAAACGTATGGAAGAGTTTGGGGTCGGCTTAATCGGCATCAACAAGCCGTAATCCAAGTAAGAATTACGACAAGAAGAAGACCTCCGGTAGATGCTTGCGATTTCTTGCTCGTTTCCAACTGAAGGATTTCCTCCTCCTCCTTAACTATCAGCACAAAAAAGCACTTTCTCAACCCCAATGCTACCCTTGCCTTCCGGGAGCCTTCGAAGCAAGATATTCTTCAGGCAAAGCATGCCAAGCTGGAGTCAAAGCACGCGAAGAAGTCAAAGAAGCTTTGTTAGCAACTCAATCTTTCAATACTAAAGCCAGAGGGGAGGCGAGGGCAAGCAGATGACGACCTTTTTTCAAATGTGAGAGGGAGAAGGGTTGGGACCGAGGGCTGCGGGGTGGGCTGGTTCTAATGGAATACTATGGAATGCATAGGAAGATAATACTAAGTAATGCGTGAGGAAGATGAAGGGTCAAGAAAGATTGAGGGTTACAATAAACCACATGTAACTCTTCACGTGAATCCAAAGAAATAAGTGAAAAACCCCCCTTCGTCTTCTGCTTGCTTTAATACAAGTTTTATGTTCATAAATTAATATGTAATATAATTTAAACGATCTTTAACTTAAGATAAATGTTTTAATATTAATGTTAATATTAAAACATTAATATCATTTTCTATAAAATATATATTTAAATAATAATTACCACTGGTAATGAATTAAATATTTGGCTCGAAACTTTTATATGTCATTAATTGTTACGTTACAATTAATTAAGACTTTTTAATTAAGCATCTAAGATATGAAGAGAAATTATAATTAATTGAATTTAATTGGCGCATGAGAATAGAGAGTAGAAATTAATGGAGTGTGTTATAAATAAAGAATTTGAAGAGACATAAATGAAAGTTTCAGATTATTTTAAAATTTACAAATGAACGATTAGGATCTATTAAGAGTGGAATCCCAAGCCACTTTTATATAGAAGTAGTATAGATATAGATATAGATATGTAATTTAAAATACATGTAATAAATATATAGGTTTTAAAAAACAATATATTTAAAAATTATTCTATTTATAAAAATAGTTAAATATATGAGAGATCCACTGCTCACTCAAGGAGGTTATAAAAGTAATTTTAAAATAATTTTTAATTTCAAAATAATTAATATACTAATTAATTAAATATTATCTAACTAGTTAAAATAATTAAATAATCGAAACAAAATCTAAAAAAAAACATTTTGGTACCTAAAAATAATCTTAAATTAAGATTCATAATTTTCTAAAAAATATGAGTTATTATTTATAAAACATAAAGTAAATATATGGCAATTTTAAATAATTAATATTTAAAATAATTATTAATCTATAGTAAAAAAATATTAGATTTTTTTAAATTCAAAATAATTTAATTTAAAAATAACTATTCTATAAATTTTGGAGAATTAATTGGATTTTTAAATTAATTAATTATTAATTATATTTAACTAATTAAATAATTAAAAAATTTAAAATAAAAATTTATTAATTTAAATTTCAATAATTAAAAAAATTCTCTACTTTTTTATAGCAAAATAAGATATTATTTTTATAATATATTTTTATTTAAAATAATTATTAATAATATATATTATTACTTAAATATTAATTATTTATTAAAATATAGTAATTATTTAAAATAATTAAATATTAAAATTAAATTTTAAGTCAAATAAGTTTAATATTATCTGAAATAATAAAATATTATTTTAAAATAAAATATTAAATATTATAAAAAATATTTTAATTATTTATAATAATTTTTAATTAAAATAGAAAATTTTAATAATTAATGTAATTTATAATATAATTAATATTTTAAATTAATTATAATTTTGTATTAAAGATAATTATTTTTTAACTATAATGATATAAAGTATGCATTTATCTGATTTTAAAATAATTTTAAATCAAATTTCAAAGAAATTCAATTAAAATTATAAATAAAACTAATTTAAAACTAATAATCAAATTAATAACGACGATGGCGATGGTCAGGACGCATGGGACGCTCTGATTGGGCAATTCAAAACCACGGACGGGGTTTCCAATCATTAGCAATGATTACGATGTCACACAATCATTGCTAATGATTGACAGCAACTTGGTAATGATTACGCACGACTTAACCACGTCAATGCGGAATCTCAACCGTTGGATCCACATGGTTTCGGGATGGACTGTTAGGATTACGCCGGACTGAAGATGAGTCCATGGGATTGAATTTTCAGTTGAACGAATGCTGCGAGACGATGAGATTCGATCCATTAATCATAAGATCATGGCTTGGATCATACATAATGTATATGTTATGTAAACCAAACCCTAGATAGGGTTTTTGGGCTCATTCATTGATCGGATCAACCAAATTCGAAGAAATTTTAAACTTAAGCTCTATGAATGTGCTTTAATAAAAACTATTTAACCCTACATGTGCTAGACTAGGGTTAGGGATTTCACCTTGGTTCGTGGATGATTTGACCCATTTAATGGCTTGTTGCACTTGTATATTGTCCATGCTCCTATCTGTATAAGAAAGCACAGTCTAAAAAGCTCTCTATCGATGGCAATTCACTTAAGAAGGATCCTAGCCTTTGCTCACCAGAGATCTCGCATCCGGCGGGTGTTCAATAGTAGATCTATGTTGGGAAGGGTATAAGGGAACTAGAGGAGCTCACACAGAAGATCTCTCAGCTTAAGGAGGCTTGGAGAAGGAGAATTCGCAAAAGATCCATCTAAAGAACCCTAAAACTCCTATATATACTCCTAACTCTATGATGGGTGGCTAGGATTGAATCTCTAGTGAATTTGGAGGGAGAAGGGATTATTTAGTTGTGGTTTGAGTGGAGAGCTCCATATGAAGGGTTTAAATGGATTAAATGCCATTATTTGACCTAAATAGGTCAAATTTGACCAATGGGGACTTAGGTTGAAATGGTTGACCTGGTCAACCTAGTCAATTAGACCCAAAGGGGTGGGGGTTTGAGCCCAAGATGCCTTGGAATGGATTTGAATTTGAATTAGGATCTCTTAGGCTAATTGGGTCAACCTAGATTGACCTGGTCAATCAGGTTGACCTAGGGCATGGGTCTAAGCTCAACAAAGTTTGTCTGACCCAAGGAACCCAAGGGAAGTAAGAGATGGAGACAAGAAGCTATAAAATTGATTTGAAATCAAAGGAAAGGGATTGGGTCAATTTGGGTCAACCAAGTTGACCTAGGGCCTGGGTCTGAGCTCAACAGACTTAGTTTTGCCCACTTAACACAAGGGAGGTGGTCCTAGGGCCTGGCTTGGTCAATTTGACCAAGTCAAACCCATTGACCAAGGGTTTGGTGAAATTAAGGTAAAACATGGACCCCTAATAGGAGTGGTGAACAAACTAGTGAACGGCTCATGTTGATGTTGACCGAATGTGATAAGTAAAGTAGGGTAAAGATCACAAATAGAAGATTACCAAAGGTGAAAAAGTAGGGGGGGTCCTCTCCTTGCTCTACCTTATAATAAGGGCAGAGTCGAGGAGAGAACAAAGGGAAAGGGGGTGCCTCACATTCACATGAACATATCAAAATAATGAATGCGGACAGACTCGATGCTCACATGACCATATCAAAATAGTGAAACAAAGAGTGAAAGGTAAAGTAAACCAACTACATGCCTGACCATATTGAAACTGCACGATAGAAGGTGGAAGGGTCTTGCATTCACCTGACCATATCAAAATAGTGAACGGGGAGCCCAAGTAAAAAAGGTTAACTGACTATTTGCCTAACCATATTGAAATGGCATACTAGAATGTGAAAGGATCCCACATCCTCCTGATCCTATCAGAATAGTGGATATGGGTGGCATAATACTTGCCCGACCATATTGAAAAAACAAGAAAATAAGCCACAAAAGTTGATGTCTGCCTAACCGTATCGAAACATCAAGACAATCAAAAAAAGAGTCTGACATTCACCTAACCATATCGAAATAATGAATGTTAACAACTCAATATTCATTTGAACATATCGAAAAAGTGAAATAAAGAGTGAAAGGGATGGTGAGGTGTGCCTCCCAGGGACTCTATTGGGCTCTCAACCAAGTAAGGTTCAACATCCACCTGACCATATCAAAACAGTGAATGTGAATGGCTTAATACTCTCATGACCATATAAAAATAATGAATAAGGAGTAAAGGGGTAATGGGGTATGCCTCCTAGAGACTCTGACGGGCACCACTATCCAGGTAAGGTTAAACACCTGTCTGACCATATCAAAATAGTAGATGTGAATGGATTAATACTCACCTGACTATTTAAAAATAATGAGTAAGGAGTCAAGGTGGTGGGGTATGCCACCCAGGGACTCTGTCGGGTACCCCACCGGGTAACGTTCAATATCGGCCTGACTATATTGAAACAGCAAATATAAACGGCTCAATACTTACTCGACCATATAAAAAAAATGAGTAAAGAGTCAAGGTGGTGGGGTATGCCTTCTAGGCACTCTGTTGGGCACCCCACTGGGTAAGGTTCAACATCAGCCCAACCATATCGAAATAGCGATGTGAACGGCACAATACTTGCCTCACCATATCAAAACAACGCGTAAAGAGTCAAGGTGGTAGGGTATGCCTCAACCAGGGACTCAATCGGGCACCCCATCGGGTAGGTAAGTAAACAAACTACATGCTTGACTATATCAAAATAGCAGGATATGAGGTGAAAATCACCTCAACACTAATCTAACACAGATTTATGCAGGGATGTGAGGGAGAAAGGAAAGGTAAGTGTAAAAACTCCAAGGGAAAAGTTGCCTAAGGAATTTTGAGCTAGCATTTTTTTTAACCACATGGTAGAGGACAAATTTTTGTGGCCACAAGTATCCAAATATCGGTGAAATCTCTTAGGCAACCTTAACCTCACACAAAAAAGGAGATGAGAAGCATCATATTGATGCCTCGAGGGATAATAGGAAGAGATGCGCCCTCAATAGAGTGTGAGAGGGGTAATCTCAATCCAAGAGAGAAACAACTGAAGTAGCGATGGGACACACTCGTTACAAAGCACAAAAACTTTCTCAAGAAGAAGCAATCATCAAAGAGCTACAGTAGTGGACCCATACTAACTAATGGGGACTCTATAGGAAGTGGAAGCAATATCAACACATCCAAAGGACCTCTCTGGCAGCCAAGAGTTAGGTTACAATGAGAAAGTACACATAAAAAGAAGCTAGAGAGTTGATCTTCTGCTAGAAAATCAAAGCTCAAAATAAGGTGATGATGACACATAAGACATGATGTGCTACACCACACATGGGGAAAAAATTGAGGTAGTGAGGATACATGCTCGCCACCAAGAATAATAACTATGGATAATATCAACAATCATCAAAAGCTCACAAAGGTAACACCCACACAAATTAGTAGGATTCTGTGGGAAGTGAAAACAACAACCACACATCCGTAGAACCACTCTAGCAGCTAAGAGTAGGGTATGAATGAAATAATGAATTGATAAAGAAGTTAGAGAGATTATCTTCTACTAGAAAATCCAAGCTCTCAAGGAAGTAATGCTAACATTTAAAGGTTGATGTACTACATCACAACTATAAAAATGACTCGGGGTAGCAAGAGGACACACTCGCAAATGAGGATAATAACTATAAATAAGATCATAGGGTCACAATAGTAATGCCAACACAAACTGCTGGGACCCTATGGAAAGTAAAAGTAACACCCTTGTATCCATAGAATTACTCTGGCAGCTCAGAGTAGGGTATGAATGGGAAACTAGGTCAGTAAGGAAGATAATGAGCTAATCTTCTGCTAGAAAATCCAAGCTCATAGAGAAGTGATGCTAACATCTGAGATAAGATGTACTACATCACAACTAAGAAAATAGCTCAAGGTGGCAAAGGGGAAACACTTGCCACTAAGGCTAGTAACTATGAATAAAATTAATAAATAATAAAGGGTCATAGTAGTAAAACCCATACAAATAGGGGGGACCTTATAAGAAGTGAAAATAACACATGCGCATCCATAGAACTACTATAGAAGCTAAGAGTATGGTGGGTACGAATGAAATATTGGGTTTCTAAAGAAGCGATGGAGCTGAGCTTCTACTGGAAAGTCAAAGCTATCAAAGTAGTGATGTTAACACCTGAAGCTAGGTGTACTAAATCAACACAGGGGAAACAACTCAAGGTCTTGAGAGGATACACTCATCATCAAGGATAGAAACTACGAAAAGGATTAATAATCATCAGAAGGTCTATAATGGTAATACCCACAGAAACTGGTGGGGCCCTGTGGGAAGTGAAAGAAACATCAACACATCCGTAGAACTATCCTAGCATCTTAGAGCAAGGTGTGGATGGGAGAGAGGGTTGCTAAAAGAAACTAGGGGAGCTGATTTTTTCTTAGAAGATCTAAGTCCACAAGAAAGTGATGTTAACATCCAGAATGAGTTGTATCACATCAGTAACAAAAACAACGAGAGTCACAAAGGATTATAATATAATAGGTGTAGTCCCATCTGTGAAACAGTCATTGAGATACTTTGAAGGAGAGAAAAAGAAGAGTTTGGGGAATTTGAGCTCTTACAGAGTAAAGCCGGGTTCCACCTGTGATAAGGGAAACTGATTTTACTCTACTAAGAGCTTCCCTTTTTTATCATCATATGTTTTTTTTTTTTTTTTTTTTTTTTTTTTTTTTGTATTTTATTTTATATGTTCATAATCATAGATTGGGCATAACACATGGTAGAGGGAAGGTTTATCATATCCATGAGTTACTCTTAGTATAGAAATATCCTCTAATGATTAGAACAAAAAGAGAGGGAGATATGAATGGCTTTGATAACCCAGGAAATATTCGCCATATAAATAAAACTAGGGAGAGAGAAAGTGTATATTATCTTGTAAAGAATTAAAATATTAGCTTTGATAATCCTTGCCACATTCAACTAATGTGAATGAACTAGGGAGTACAATCATAGCAAAATTAATATATAAATGAAATCCATATAAGGATAGTGGATCAACATTACCCCTCTCGACTAACACGGGTGGGTATGGACCCAATATCACCCTTCAAAAGGGGCTTGAACTATTAGTTTTGATATCCCATATCACACTTAGGGGTGACAAGTGAAACTGGGGGTCTAGAACTTTTGTTAGATCCAAAGGTGTATAAACCCCATAAGTCTAGACCGAGCTAGGTAAACCATAAAGCTTGAATATACATGAGTCATTCGGTTTGCACTAGAGAAACAAAGAAATCTAAGGAAATGACACACATTGATTTTGATAATCCATACCACACTTTGGGGTGCCAAGTGAAACTGTGGGGAAAAACAAATCCTCCTAAGGGGAGGATAAATCAAAGGTTATATGCAATTACACCAATGTGATTCGTGTGCATAGACATAAGCACAAACATCCATATAGCATATTAGCATATCACCATAAAGGACATCCTTATACTTTTCATAACAAACATTATGTGGTAGAGGACAAATCTTCGTAGCCACACAAACTACAAAAAAAAGGATCAACTACAGGAAAATCACTAATTTCCGACGGCTTTTTGGCGGCCACTTTTCTAGCGGCTTTTCGACACTTTTCTGGCGGCTTTTTCGGTAGCTTTTTAAATTTTTCGGTGGCTTTTAAAAATTTAATAAAAATGAATAAAATTTTAACTATTTAAATGATTTAACAAATAACTATTAAAAGGTATATTAACTATTTAATTAATATTCATCTTAAAATTAATTAGTTAGTTTATTTTTATTTTATATTAAATATTATTTTTTATTTTAAATTAATTAGTTCCATTTTTTTATAATTAAAAACCAATTTATTTACGGTTTGAATATAGTTTTATAATTAAAAACCATTGTTCAAACCTCACGGCAGACACGGACGCATGTGCTGGCTCTCACAACCCACGCACGCGCTCGCGAGAAGCTGGCCAGAGCGTGGGAGCGGGGTGTGGGGGCTGGTTAGAGGGCGACGCCGATAGCGCGGGAATGGGGTGGCGGTCGCTAGGATTTTTTTAAAATTTTACCGGCGGTTTAAGCCCGTCGGAAAGCCGCCAGAATTTATTTTCCAGCGCCGTTTTTACCGGCAGAATTTTAACCGCCGGAAAATCGCTGCTAAATTACAAAACCACCGGAAAAGGCTCAATATCCACTGGAAAATGCCACTAAAAATGGGTGATTTTCTTGTAGTGATCATTTCAAGGGGTACATATATAGAGGGCTATTTACAAAAGGTATGGAGATTCCCCTGCAATGTATAAAACTTAAGCATAGTACTTTTTCAAGTACTTCCTATTGATGACAGGCATAGTGTGAATGTCATTTGCATCAAAAAGGAAGGTAAGCGTCACCTTCATAAACTTGCTCTATAGTGAAGGGTCCTTCCTAGATAGGCACAAATATACCACTTCAGCGATGGCACAAAATAATAGGTCTACGTATAATAAGAACTAAATAACCAACCCAGAAAGTGCTGGGTCAAACAAGGTGATCATGTGATCGGGCCATACGGGCCTGGTATAGTTTGTGGTTTTGATGAGCTTATAAATGAAGCTCTTATAAACCATCAAGCTCATCCAACTGTAGTCTGACATTATCTTCATGAGAAAGATTATGACTAACTACCACATATAGTGATGGGAGCTCCACCTAAAGTGGGAGGACTACATCAGTCGTAAAAGCTAAAGAATATGGGTTAGATTGGGTAAAAGTATGGTATGTAGTCCTATAAGCCCAAAATAGCTCAGATAACCTATCATGCTACTCTTATTTATTTATAACAAGGGTTTTTATTATCAGTTACATGAGTGTCTTATTAAATGCCTCTGCTAAGTCATTGACTTTAGAGTAATAGATCGAAGAGTAGCACCAATTAATATTATGACGGTGAGAAAATCTGGCAATCTTGGTACTTCTAAATGATATGTTGTTATCTTAGATTATATAGCACCGAACACCAAAGTGGTACACTATGTGATCACAAAAGAAACACATTATGTCCTCTAATTTAACTTCCTTAAGTGAGATAGCTTCCGCCCATTTAAAGAAGTAATCGGTGACAGCTAAAATGAACCTATGACCCTTAGAGGAAGGAGGATCTATAGGACCCACTACATCTATGCCCCAACCTTCAAATGTCCAAGACGACACAGTAGGGTGCAGTGGATTAGGGGGTTAGTGATACACTATGCTATGAATCTAGCACAGGTGGCACCTTCTAATTTGAGCAGCTAGAGATCGATCATCAGGAAGCCTACCATACTTAAAATATTTAATGAAGGGTACTCTTTAATCTAATTATTCCTTAATTGCAGATACTATGAGGGTCTGATTATGAGGAGACAAATTTGTAGAGCACATGGCTTGACGATATTGGATAATAATAGATATTGGGTTTCCAGTTTGGTCAACCAGTTCTTTTGCAAATTTTGCTAATGCATCTGCTTTACCATTTGCGGATCGAGGGATTCTAGCTAAAGTTACTTCAGGAAAAAACACAAAAACTCCATTACTGTATATGATAGAATAAGAGCTCAGACTTAAGTACCTTGAAGACTCTTACCACTTGATTTATGATTTGCTGGGAGTCTCCAAAAAATTTTAACCGCATAATGTTCATCTGAATGGCTAACTCTAGCCCCAAAATTATAGCTTCATACTCAGCTTCATTATTAGTATAAGTTTCTAAAAGACTATAGGAGTACCGTAGAGTGTGACCTTCAAGGCATACAAAAATAAGGCCCAAACTTACCCTAATCGTGGGAGTTTCATTTAGATATAAAGCTTTAATGGATGACGCATCGTCAAATTAAAACTCCTAAGTAAGGGACTCCAAATCATCCACAGTCATGATTAGTTCATCAGGTACAACATCATTGAGTGGAGAATCCACAAGGATTGGGTGAGCAACAAGAAAGTTAGCTAGAGCCTATCCTTTGATGGCGCGCTGGGGGACAAAAGTAATGTCAAATTATAGTAGGATCAGAGACCAACATGCTAAATGTCCTAAGTGGGTTGGACGGGTCATCAAGTACTATAAGGGGTTGACTCGAGAGATCATGTTAACCTTGTACGAAAGCATATAATGTCTATGTTTTTGTACCGCAAAGATCAAAGCTAAAAATTGCTTTTCCATCACTGGGTACTTTAACTCCGCAAGTATCAATCTTTGACTGATCTAGTACAAGGAATTTTCCATGTCTTCCTTATTTTCTTTAGCCAATAGTGCACCCAAGGATTCATCCAAGGCTGTAGTGTAAAGAATTAACAGCCTCCCTGGGATAGGTGTAGCTAAAATAGTGGGGTTCATTAGGTAGTGCTTTATATTTTAAAAGGCCTCCTGACAATGCTCATCCCATTGAAAATGGGCATCCTTCTTCACTAGGGAAGCAAAGGGATAACATCTACTAGAAAGATTGGAGATAAATCTCAGTAGGTAAGCGAGCTTACATTGGAATGATCTTAACTTGGTAAGACTCTTAAGAGATTTCAAGTCCACTATGGCTTTAATAATATAAGAATCAATCTCAATGCCATAGAAATGGACTATAAACTCTAAGAACTTCCCTGTATAAACACTAAATGTGCATTTCAAAGGATTCATTTTCAAATCAAACTTGCCCAAGAGTTCAAAAATAATTCGTAGATCTCGAAGAAGATATCCACTAATCTTTCTTTTGACCACCAGATCATTCAAATAGCATTCAACTTACTCGTGTATCATCTCATCAAAGATAACAATCATATCACATTGATAGGTGACACTGACATTCTTGAGATCGAAGGGCATCACTTTGTAATAAAATATAACTATAGGCATGCAGAATGGAGTAAACTTCTCATATTCAAGGGCCATCTTTATTTGATTATAACCAGATGAACTACCCATGAAAGAAAATATACTATGGGCTGATGCAATATTCACTATAAGTTTAGGTATAAGAAGACAAAATCATTCTTAGGGCATGTCCTTGTTCAAATCTTAGAAGTCAATACAGATACAAATCTGCCCACTTTTCTTCCAGACTGGAATAATATTGACAAGCTAAGTATGGTGCTTCTCTTCCAGAATAAATCCATCTTCTATAAACTTTTTAGTTTCAGCGATCACCAATTGTTCAATTTCTAACCTCATCCTACGAGGGGATTGTTTAATAGGGAATGCATCGAGTTGAATAGCCAACTTATGGACTACTACTTCTAGGTTTAAACTAGACATCTCGATGTAATTGAAGGCAAAATAATCCTTAAACACTAGCAGAATATTGATGTATTCTTGAGCCTCAGAGTCAGAAAATAAGGCACTATGAAAAATAGCCCTAGGATCAAATTCAGTGCCCAAATTTACCTCACACAATTCATCAATGGCAGAAGTGGTGCAATCTTTGTACTCTCATGGAGCATCAAGGACCTTGTCCTCAACCTCATTCGGGTCTTTTTCATTGGTAAGAGAAATAATTAGATATGAATAAGAGACAACATGAATATTGGCATGAGTAGACTGATTCTTCCCCGTATAACCAATAGCTTCAAGGGTTTTAGGGTGATCGGTTTGCCAAACATGAGCTTATTGTAGAGCTAGTTCATCGAACCAAGTCAAAGGAATGACACCCTACTCTATATATCCTTGTACAATAATGGAAAAGTAATGAGGGACACTCGTAACCTCCTTATCTATAGTGGTCTCTACCGAACCCTGACTCTCAGGACCTAGTGGGGCACCTACAGTATGGGATAAAGAGGCACACTCCCTAGGTCGTGGTGGCTCGAATGACTTGTATAGTGGAGGTATATAGTGCTCGCTACTTTGTAATGAACCACCAATACTAGTGGAAGGAGTATCAGAAGATCATTAACGAGATCCTTCAACTCTTATTTTAGATATCTAATAGGAAGGAGGTTTTGTTGTAGTAGTCTATTATCGGAAGTCTACTTTCTCATCTGAGCTACTATAAAAAAATAATCCACCTTTAAGTATCAATTTCTATGAAAGATAGGAAGTGAATCATAACTAGTGGAATTCAGGGTCGACGAGGGAATTTAATTACGAGGAACATCAATCATCTCATCATCTAAAGATTTGGACTCGACAGTTAAAGAAAACGTGTAAAGGTGCGAGTGAGGAAGAATTTCAGAAAAATATAAAATTTTACATTTCAACATCCAGAGGGACTAAGATAATTAGCCTTGGACTTATGTAGGATGAATGCTCCTAGATCTAATGCAATTAAAATTTTATTTTTGTTAGTTTCTAATGCAATGCATGCTAGTTAAATCCTCCAAATTAGGTATGCATGGAATTTTAAAAAGGCTTATAAAAATAATTTTTAGAAAAGACCAGACTTCCCTAGATCTAGCACCTCGTCATCATAGGTCAAATTATCTTGACTCTACCCGTAGGCGAGGAAATATCTTATAGAAGGAAAAAGAAAGATTCATTAATATGCATGCGACCCCGAATGATTCCTGCTGTTCCTTAGGTCATTAAGTTTTTATATTATTTAATTTTTAAAATTTTATATATTATTTATGAGTAGAAAAAAATTTATCCCTTAAAAGCCTAGAGAAATTAGGTCATACATGTTAAAATAGTTGCTATTTGCATGCCTTACATTTTTGTAACTTGTATAGTTTTGATGATTCCAAACATTATTGTTCAAATGTGTAGTTATCTCCTAACAATTTTAGAAGATTTGTATTTGCTCTTGTGTGTACTAACATTTCAGGAAAATCAGACTCCATACTACGAAAACTTCAAATCAAATTCAACATGAGATAATTTGTGAATTTGAAGCTTGCATTTTTCTTTGAATTAAATTTGAAAGGGAGTGATTGTAATTGAGTGAATAAAAACATACACACACACATAAGGAGATCATAAAAATTTTATACTGATTGTACAGGACGATATCAGATCGTACGGGATGATCAGACAGTTATATCCTATTGAGCATATAGAACGAATAGGAACTGGCTTGAAAATTTTTCTAAGTCCTATTCGTCCGGGACGAAATTTTTATCGTCCAGGACGATCTGGTCTCTGTAAAATTTTTGTCAAGACAAAATTAATTATCGTCAGAAAACGAGTTGCTCT
The DNA here is from genome assembly GCA_016618105.1 of Dendrobium huoshanense. Lineage (NCBI taxonomy): Eukaryota > Viridiplantae > Streptophyta > Magnoliopsida > Asparagales > Orchidaceae > Dendrobium > Dendrobium huoshanense. Next base: position 34,176,719 of record CM028342.1, on the reverse strand, counting down.
CTGTAAAATTTTCGTCCAGACGAAATTAATTATCGTCCAGGACGATCTGGTCTCTGTAAAATTTTTGTCCAGATGAAATTATTATCATTTTCTAACAATCTGCTCTCTATAAAAATTTCATCCAGACGAACCGATTTTCATCCAAGCGATTAACCGACTTAAAATGGTTTTTAGTAGTTTTCTAGACCGATCTTGTAATAACCGTTCATACCGGATGAACTTAGTTCGTACGGGATGATCAACTGTACGAAGACATTTCATATACATATACAAATAGGGTCGTTTCAAAGCATTTAAGTAAAATCGTTCAGGATGATCCACGATCGTACGGGACGATCCTCTGTGTACAGAATTGAAAACTTGTAGCTTTTGGGCAGTTTTTCTTGTCTTTTGTATATATAGTCCAAATTAGACTGCCACCCAATCTTTTTGTCATTTGATCTTCGTGCCTCTTGAGAGAATAGCTAAGGAGAGAGTGGAAGAGTGCATTCAAAGGAGGATTCTTATCATTGGAGCGTGAAGGCTTCACTTGGAGTTCAAAGGTAAGAATCTCTACTTGTGAATTGGGATTACTTCACTCCTTTTCTTTCTTCCTTCTAGATTTCTTATAAGAAGATCAGTCAAGGAGATGCCGACACTTTGAGAGTGTGAATAGTCAAAAGGATCGCTTCCTACACTTGGAGAGTGTGAACAGTCGAAAGGGTTCTCTGCCCACACTAGGAGAGTGTGAAAGGACGAAAGGGTTCTCTGCCCACACTAGGAGAGTGTGAAAGGACGGATGGTTCTCTGCCAACACTGGGATTATGTAAAAGGACGACGGTTCTTTGCCAACACTGGGATTGTGTAAAAGGACGACGGTTCTCTGCCGCACCGGGTAGTGGTGAAAAGAGTGTGTTGTAAAGGCTTCTCCTCCTTGCTGTGGGTGCAAAAGGAGAGTCACTATTGGTTTTAGTGCAATACTCATAGGGTGCCTCTGAGGAGTGGATGTAGGTCTGGTAATAGACCGAACCACTATAAATCTTGTGTCATTTACAGTTTTTATGTTTCCGCATTTTATTTTAATTTTTTAACAACTCAGTGGTTGAAAAATATTTTCTAGAAAAACTTTAAAAGAAAAATTTTCATTTCGGTTCAACTTAATTTTCAAAGAGGGATTAAATTTTTAAACTACCAATTCACCCCCCCCCCCCCCCTCTTGGTAGCCTTGGGACATAACTTAGGCTTAACAACCTAATTACTAGATTTAATAAGTGGTATCAGAGCATCGTTCCAAAATTATAAGTTTGAACTACTTTTTGATTAACGTAGATGGCTACATTTGGAAACCGAAACACACCTGAGGGTTACTCTATCACTAGACCTTCACTGTTCGACAATATTCCTTTTGATTTTTGGAAAACACGCATGTCTACTTTCTTACAGTCACTTGATTATCGCATGTGGATGCTAGTCCAGGAAGGTTACACAAAACCAACTAGATTAGTTGATGGAGTTAGGGTAGAAACACCTTATGCATATTAGACTATAGAAGAACGTGACTTAGCACAATTAAATGTCAAATGTTTAAATAGTTTCTTTTGTGCTTTAAAATTTGAAGACTACATACGAGTTTCCACTTGCAAAAGCAGAAAGGACATATGGGATAGACTTTGTATAAATTATGAAGGGACAAATGAAGTTAAGCAATCAAGACTCAATATCTTGTTACATGACTATGAATTGTTTTGCATGAAACCTAATGAATCTATTTCAGACATGTACACAAGATTCACACAAATTGTCACTTCTTTGCATGCACTTGGTAGGGAATTAACTAATGCTGAAATGGTCAATAAGATTCTTCGTTGTTTACCTACTGCTTATGATGCTAAAATTTCTGCAATTACAGAGTCTAAAGATCTGAACATTTATTCTATTGACAATCTTCTTGGTTCACTCATTGCTTATGAGCAATGAATAAGTCAAAGAAAGATTGATGCAGGTGAACCACGAAAGGACAAGAATATTGCACTAAATGTGGAAGAGTCATAGAGTGAACACTCACAACCTGAGGATGAAGACGATATTGCATTGATGACTAGACAATTCAGAAGCTTTTTAAAGAGGAAGCATAAGAGATGCCAGCAATGAAATAGAGGTAAGTAAAACAGAAATGACAAGGTTTCTAATGAAGTGATTTGTTATGAATGCAGGAAACCAGGTCATATAAAGACTGATTTTCTAAAACTCAAAGCCACTCCTAGCAAGGAGAAGGTAGAAAAGAAACCAATAGTAAAGAATGGCAAGAAGAAGTTTCAAAGAGCCTTTTGGGCGGACTCAGCTTCAGACTCATCTGAGACTGAAAAAGAAGAAGAAATCATCAACCTTTGCTTGATGGTAGATAATGTTGAACAATCAGATCAAGAAGTGGTATGTGATTTAACCTATGATGAATTGTTTGAAGTTTCTGAACACATGCATGATGCATATAGAAAAATGAAAAAGATGCATGCTAGTTTAGGCTTAGAATTAGAAGAGCTTAATAAGGAACACGAAATCTTTAGGAAAGATCATGCTTTACTAGATAACAACCACATAAAACTACTTGATGAATATGATGACTTGAATAAAAATTTTGAGAATTTAAGATCATCCTATGCTGAACTTGAAAAAGAATTTAAGAATTTTAAGGATGAATCTGAGAGCAAGACATATAGAATCAATTATACCAATCGAATCTTGGAAGATATGAATTCATTTTACAAACTCACAATAAGAGCTCTCGAGGATAATAGGAACCCCCTAAACTTGAAGATTTTATAAATCCTAAATTCATGAAATCCCTTAGAAGACAATCATATGGAAGAAAACATAGGAATATTTTTTCTAAGGTTAAATGTAATAATTGTGGATTTTTGGGACATATATCTCACACCTGCACTTTAAAGATGAAAACTAATTTGGTGTGGAGAACTAAGATGCATAAACCTGGACATACCATACATGCATCTGATTATAAATTTTAAAAAGGTGAACCCAAACTTGTTTGGGTTCCCAGATCTAACATTTGATGTTTTTGTAGATGTGCTCTCACACAAGACCTCTTGAGAGCATATGGTACCTGACAGCGGATGTTCAAAGCATATGACTGGAGATACTGCTCAATTCATAACGCTGGAAGACAGGAATGGAGGCAAGGTTACACTTGGAGATAATACTGGTGGGAAAAAAATGTTGTGTCACCACGCAGATTTTGATTTTCTCCTATTTTGTAATCGAATACTACATTGAGAATTAAGTACAGTCTCGAGAGGCCGATTCAATATTCTACAAAGGATTCAATATCAGAATAGGGTTTTAAAAAGATATATTTCTATGATCAAACATAGTGCAAAGAATAACATATCATCTCGAAAGATGAATATAAAATTCTATAGAATATGTTTAAAATTAGAAATAATTTTTTTTTTTTGAAAAAGTTTATCCATTCTTTTATTTAGATATAACAAGGAGAAAATTATATCATCTTGAAAGACGAACATAACATTCTTCAAGACATCCAAAACAAGAATAGATTTTATAAAATTCATCATTTCTAAAATTGAATATAATAAGCAAGATATTATATTATCTGAAAAGATAATAATAACATCCTACAAATATATTTAAAATTAGAAATGAAGTTTTAAAGACATCTGCATTACCAAAGATTCTTCCCTTATTTTATATAAATAAAATAAGGTTTATTTTAGTCTGGGGTTCTCAAATCCCTATAGGAGCAAGCTCCTATAGTTAATTACATCATAGGAGGAGTGCTCCTAAGAAAACTCTCGATTAAAGCAGTGATTTTATACCCTTTGACTACAAAGTAAAAGACAAAGAACATAAGTAGGAATTTTCCAAGGTGAAAGCTTAATGTTGAACATTTATTAGCGAGTCAATGGAGGAAAAGTAGGAGGTGTCGGATTCTGAGAAGCTCAGAGACAACCTCAGTATATCCTATGTTGGGCTTTACATTTTAAGAGAAAATTTTATGTTTAAGTTGACATTTTATTAGAAATTTGGGATTATATTCCCGGAGGGCGAGGACTTAAGATCTAAAATGAATCTGCCTCAGAACCTAAATCTAATTTGGGTACTACAAAGTAGCGACCCGAACCTAACTAATGAAGTGCAAATCTGGACTTACCCCGGCCTGGATTGGGGAGCCAGCTAATCACCTAGGCGCTTTAAAACCATGTATCCAGTCTCTTATGAAAGATAGATAGGGATGTTGTTTAGGTTTTAATGAATTGGGGGCCGACATCTAAGATAGACCCTAATTGGCCCCTCAACTTATGTAGGGTGAAAAATGTCTAGAAATGCTATTAATATTTTAGACTCTTTTTAGTTTGTATCTAATGCAATGCATGCTAATTGACTCGAATGCATAAAATGATAATGAAGCAGTTTAAAAATTTAGGCTTAAAAAATAGATTTTTCCCTGGAGATTGCACAACTTCCCCTTGATAGAATTGCACCCTCATAGGTCAAGTGGTCTACTAGAACCCGCAGGCGGGGAGGTGCCTAACAAGGAAGAGAAAGTATTAATATGCTTTTGCTGACTCTCGGCGGTCCCAAGCTTACTTCTTAGATTCGTTAGAGTTACTATGTGAGCCTAAAATTTTTTTTATTAAAAATTACAAGTAAAAGAGTTTTAAGCGTACCCTTACGAAAAAAAATCTCTCCGATTCGAATCCAGGCTAAAACAAAACACGACATGCAAGGGCCCTAAAAAAAGCTACTGCACAAACAATATAAACAAACAAATTAAATAATCCAAAATTATAATATCCAATGTCCAATGTCCATATTACACCCAAAATTTGCAGAAAAGTAAAGTGGTCGGGCACCACTGACAACAAACCCGGATTCTAATCCTAAGAATGACACAAGTGATTTTTTGAAATGGGATATACTGTTCCTTAAATCTTCATTTCTTCCTCTTCTTTCTTCAATCTTCTTGTTCTGTATTTTCTTCTTCTAGGAACTTCTCGGGTTTGTCGGGTTCTGGATATCCAAATGAAAAGAAACTCATCCCTAAGAGGGGTATTTTCTTTTCTATTTGGATATTGAATCATCCTAATTTGGCTTTCCAAATAAAAGAGAATAATCCTTTAAGGTATATTCTTCTTTCTTTGGATTCCAAATTGGATGTAATATCCCACTTTCAAAAAATCACTTTCACATTTATTGACTCTTGATATATTATATTTACATTACATTTCATTTCATAGAAAGGGAAGAAAAATCTAGTCCACCTGCAAGGTTATCCTAAGCAATTTATAACAAAAAATCATCCCACGCAGTTATATATATATGCAATTGAATTTAAATTATTAAGCCACACTTGGCCACACTCTTCTTCATTTGGGGGCTAAACAGCTGAAGCACCTGTAGCATTTATTTATTATTAATTAATTAGCCCCCTTTTTCTGCCCTGCATGAGTGTGGCCACCTGCAGAAAATCATATTAACAATCCAGATCGCTCCTAGCCTATGGGTAATCTAATCGTCAATCAAACCAACACAGAGTTCAGTAAAAATAAATAAACAAACACACCAACATTTTACAACCAGCATGCAATAAAACTCGAGGAAAAGCCCGTCACAGTGCAGTAAGGAAATTAACACCGGCCTAACCTAAAACTAGAGTCGGTTGTCCTAGCAAACAAATCTAAGTGTGTGCAATAGGTTATGTGGTTTTGAAATGTCCTAAGTCAATTATTGGCTAAAGTTTTTTTTTATTGATTGAATTCTAATTTAAAGATGTTTACTAATTCTAAAGTGAGATGTCACTAAATTTTCTATGTTATAAGTTTCTATCCTAAAGTGTGCATGCTTTCGAAGTCTAGATTTTCTAAGACCAGGTCCTTAATTTTTGTCCTTAAGTGTCACTACTGTTGTATGGGATAAAAATTTGTTATTACTAACCCTTAGGACTTTGAGCGTGTGTAAAAGGGGTTTAAGCATCTAAAAGCAAATAAAAGTAAACCTAATAAAATTGAAGTTACTATAGGGACCTAAAGGAAGGGTTCACGCATACCACATCAAGGGGCCCCTAAAGGTTTTCTAAGTTTAGAAATACTCACAATCACCGGGGGCTACGACCCGGTGGTTCCGCCCGTAGCACCTCTACCCGGTTGGATAGAGGCGACTGACGTCATTAGCTCCTTGTACTTCTGTCCACTCGATCAGTACCGTTCCTCGCAGTTTATACAAATAAAATAGAAAAAATAAGGAAAATAGGGAGTAGAAAGTTCATTTAATAAATAAGAATGAAATAATTGAAATTTACTGAAAATAAAGACGTACCTTTCTTCGGGCTTAGACAGAACTTTTCACTTTTTGAAGTACACTTTGTAATCTTCCAACATGTATCTCAAGGCATGAGAAATGAGAAGTAGAAGAGGGAATGAGAAATTTCTGCTTTTCGATTTCACTTTTATTTTCAAGTTAAAACCTAACTAACTCACTTCTAACACAAACTACTTTTCATCTCTCTTTTCAAAATTCATGTAAATCACTTTTCTTTACCAAATCAAACACTTTAATTTTCACCGTCTTTACACAAAACCTTTCTAACATAAAATTTCTCCTTTTGATACACTTCTCAAAACACTTTCTTTTCAATGTTTACTTTTCACAAAACACACTTTTCAAAATTAAATTTCACTTACTCTTCTGAACTTACATTTCCATCTCTAAAACATACAACTTCAACTTCTCACTTTCAAAACACACAAATTCACTTACATAACTCACACACACCTCCATATTTAACATAAAGGAAAATACAAAACACCCAACAACTTATATATATTTTTTTAACATATACTACTCTCTCCGACATATACATTTTTCATGAAATCATATACTTTATTTGTCATCTTTTTCAAGCATCATTCTTAAAACCCATACTTTCACCTCAAGATAAATAAATACATAACACTCCAGATTTCAAGAATACCACATTTAATTATGATTTTTAAAACCAAGCGTTATTTCATACACTTCTTTCAAGATATATACATGAATATAATATTTGACTTTGATAAGAAAAGAGAAATGATCTAAGTGCAAATTTGTTCAAAATCACAAAGAGAAACCAAATTTCCTAGATTTTTGACAAATAACGTTACAGGCATATATCAATACCATTCTCGATAATAAAAGCTTTAATTAATTCTTTTACCGACAAAATTTTCATAAACAACCAAGAATCATGGATGCAACTATTGTTCGTTTCATTGTAAAGGAAGGATGCCGAAGATATAACAAAAATATAACTATTCACTCAGAAATCTGTTGGTCAGGCAAGCAAATTAAAAGAAAATTTTCTTTGATTTCCAATCAAGAAAACTTAAACCGTTCTATATCTTTTTTATCAAATCAGTAGTAAATGATAGAAATGTATAAGAAAGAAAATCAGCAAGATAATGCAAGAAATAAAGAATTCATATAGAAGAAGAGATATACCTGAACTCAATCGAGGTAAAGAAATGTTAGATCAGAGTTTCTAGGGTTGGAAATCATATAGCGTTAGCCTCAGGCAAAGGAAATGAGGATTTCGGCTTTGTGAATTGAGAGGGGGAGGCTTGGACGTTTTTTGGGTTGAGGGAGAGGGAGAGTGGGTGGTTATGGGTTGAGGGAGAGTGGGTGGTTATGGGTTGTTGCTGAACCCTTTGACCGTGGACCGTTCGTTGGACATTTGAAGGCCTTAATGATTTCGGAATTCGGTGATCTTGGGTTCATTGGATTCATCTCGTCGATCCGTTCGATTCGAGTATAAGCTCGTCAAAATCAGAGACCGTTTGGTCACTCAAATTGCGGTTTGAACCTTCCAATAGCAATTTGAGCCCTTGATTTGGACTCATTTGGGCTCGGATTGGGTTGATCTTGGTGTCGTTGGGTTTGTATTCCTGAGACGCTCAGTTCGACTGTAAGTTTGCTGAAATCGGAGTTTGGATGGTCTCCGAATTAATTTTTGAAGTTTCCAAACTTGATTTTGCATCGAGATTATTGCCGATTAAGATAATTTTTGACGACGTATCAATTATTATTATATATATACTTGTGACGAGTCAAAATGGATTAATCGGAGCCATTGAAATCAAATTCAATTTGAGTTAATTTGATTCGATTGGTGAATTGATTTGAGCCCAATAATGTATCAATTTGATCAAAAATAAATTAGATTGAGTCGATCGACATCGACGAATCAAAAATCGAGGCTGATTTGAGTTGAGTGATAGGTTCGAGTCGATGCTACGTCAGTAGGCGTCCACTTAAGGGAAATCCTGTGGGGGCGACGTCTACACTAGGTTACGAATACCTAGGTGCTAGAATTGAATTCTAGAGAAATTGACCTCAAATAATGAGGTCAACAAATGGACCCCCAATAGGCATGATAAACTTGCCAAAGTTTATCGTGCGTATTGGCGTTGACCGAAATGATCAACTAAATCCAAAATTGAAGTTGAAGATTTGAGTATATGAATTGAAAAAAATTTTGGAATTGATAGAAAATCTAAATAAAGTTGATAGAGTTTTGAGTTGATTGTTTGAAGGATTTGGATCGATTATTTGATTTAAAATTCGATATTGACAATAATGACTTTAGCAAATAATTACTAATGAAATTAGCATTATTAAATAAAGCCAAGATATAGAAATGTTGAATGCAATGATTAGAATATAGTTTAGAAGGAATGGAGAGTTTGATTTTGATTTTGATAAAAGTCAGAAATCAATAGGATGCCGTAAAAGCGGGCTTAGACCTAAAGATGGATTTAAGATTTAACATTTAATGAAGAGAAGATGCCGCTAGGGATGCTTATACTTCTCCTCGGGATGAAGATTAGGATGCCACTAGGGATGCTTATACCTAACTTCAAAAATGTTAATAGGATGCCGTAGGAGGACTTATACCTAGAGACGGATTTAATCAGGATTGGCTGCCGTAAGAGCGGACTTAAGCCAGAAAGTCGATAGGATGCCGTAAAAGCGGACTTAGACCTAAAGACGGATTTAAACTGGATTGGCTGCCGTAAGAGCGGACTTAAGCCAGAAAGCCAATAGGATGCCGTAAAAGCGGACTTAGACCTAAAGACTGATTTAAACTGGATTGGCTGCCGTAAGAGCGGACTTAAGCTAGAAAGCCAATAGGATGCCATAAAAGCGGACTTAGACCTAAAGACTGATTTAAACTGGATTGGCTGCCGTAAGAGCGGACTTAAGCCAAAAAGCCAATAGGATGCCATAAAAGCGGACTTAGACCTAAAGACTGATTTAAACTGGATTGGCTGCCGTAAGAGCAGACTTAAGCCAGAAAGCCAATAGGATGCCGTAAAAGCGGACTTTGACCTAAAGACTGATTTAAACTGGATTGGCTGCCGTAAGAGCGGACTTAAGCCAGAAAGCCAATAGAATGCCGTAAAAGCGAACTTAGACCTAAAGACTGATTTAAACTGGATTGGCTGCCGTAAGAGCGGACTTAAGCCAGAAAGCTAATAGGATGCCGTAAAAGCGGACTTAGACCTAAAGACTGATTTAAACAGGATTGGCTGCCGTAAGAGCGAACTTAAGCCAGAAAGCCAATAGGATGCCGTAAAAGCGGACTTAGACCTAAAGACTGATTTAAACAGGATTGGCTGTCATAAGAGCGGACTTAAGCCAGAAAGCCAATAGGATGCCGTAAAAGCGAACTTAGACCTGAAAGCCAATAGGATGCCGTAAAAGCGGACTTAGACCTAAAGACTGATTTAAACTGGTTTGGCTACCGTAAAAGAGGACTTAAGCCAGAAAGCCAATAGGATGCCGTAAAAGCGGACTTAGACCTAAAGACTGATTTAAATTGGATTGGCTGCCGTAAGAGCGGACTTAAGCCAGAAAGCCAATAGGATGTCGTAAAAGCGGACTTAGACCTAAAGACTGATTTCAGGGTGGTGAATTTTTAAAGTAAAGTTGATTTCTTTAAAGCTTTGAATCTTTTCCCTCAACCACAAATGACATTGACAACTTGCAAATGTTCTACTAGAGATCATAAGCTTTTATATATGTCATTTTCTAGAAGGGAAAGAAAAAATATTTTGACGATTGACAGACTTGAAAATCTTTTGATTAAAATTTTATTTTATCCTTCATTATGAATGATCTTTATAACTTACAAATAATCCACTAGAGAATATGTTTTTATATCAGATCATCACATGTGAGGAAAACAAAAGGGGAGTAGTTTGATCATCTTTGATAAGTAAAGACTTAACAAAGCATCTCGACCACCAAAGGAGAAATGCAAGATTTTGTTTAAAGATTGATCCTATGATTGAATTTGTTTCGATTAACTCGAAGAAAATCATATGAATATTCTAGAGTCTTCGTTTATATGTTCTAAGAGAACTAAATGAAACATGATAAAATTTTCCTTAGAAAATTTTAACTTATGCATGAGTTGTTATAGAACAATGAGTATATTTGAGCATCCTTTATAGTGAAAACACTAAGGAATATCAAATACTCACAATGATTGAGAAAATTTTGATTTTCATCAAATAGTAAAAGCTTTATTTTTCATTTGATAATTTTCTTATAATATTTGACAATGATCGTTTAAGTTTTAATCATCTTAACCCAATCAAAATGATATGGAAAAAGATTCAAAAACTCAACGAAAGAAGGGTTGACTTCTCCTAAATTATATAATTTGAATATGACCAACATGAGTTTAATCAAAATATCCAAAACTTAACAACTTTCTTTAAAGAAAATTGTAGTTTCAAATATTTTAGATTTCAATGCTATGGAAAGATTATTTAACAAGGATAGAGTTGGTTAGACTCTAACATCCAATTCTAGTTTATGATAAAGATATACCTTGAATTGAAATTTATATCTATTTAACGAAGTTACCATGGACTTTATCGGAAATAGAATTCTTCTAATTCTAACATCCGAGATTAGTCAATTATGGACTTAGTCAAATTGTAGCTTGATTTTGTTTTGAAGTTTGACAAAGATTCAAACAAAGGTATCATCGACATTACTAAGGATAGAACCCCTCATGTTCTAACATCCTAGTTCAGTCAATAATAGATTTATATTTGTATGATATCTACTCTATAGTGAATGAGAACATTAGACAATTATCTCAGAACCAACTAAGGGATGTCCCTTAGTTTAGTTTCAAAAATTTGAATCTAAAGAAAGTGATTTTTATATCCATAAATATCACTATAGATCATCCAGTATCAGGATCCTATCTAGAATCTCATTCAAATTGAAAGATGTCCAAAAGAGAGTTAAAGATTTTTTTTTTTTGAATCATGATTTGTTTATGCATCTCAATTAGGTTATATATGTGAAACCCAAATAATGCATAACCAGCACCATTATAATTCCATTTAGATTGATCATCTATGTGATTTTTCTTGAAAATGATTTGAATATATGAACTGACCTACTCAAGTTGCTAACTAGAGAGGTCTCAAGATTTAGATTTTGTTAACCCATATCAAAGCTCCCTACAAGCAAAACTGGGGTTTCCTTCTTTATGTTTTCATTAAATTAAGAATTATATCAAAAGAGAATCAAATTAGAGGTAGAAATTCAACATTTCCAAATCTTGTAGATGATATTTATATTTTACATCTAATAGAACATCAATACTTGATGATGAACCAAAATTTTGAATTCTCAAAGTCAAGTGTTAAAAATACTAAAGGATGAATAGGTCCTATGATATTAAAGATTTAAAAAGGGAAGCCACCTTATTTTTTTTTTATTTTGCTACACATTTAATGAATGTGTCTCTTTTTTTCTTTTCTTTTCTTTTCTTTTCTTTTCTTTTCTTTTCTTTCTTTACTTTTTTTTTTTTTTCTTAAGAGGCTTCCTTTACTTAAATCTTGTAATTATTATTTCAGTTGTAAAATCATCTTCCAAGTATAAGAGTAAAAAAATTAACACTCTTATACAAGAAAGATTGATTTACAAATTTGACCCGATCCTCTAGTATGAATAGACAACTTAGTTGAGATAATTATAAAATAAATTCATCAACTCGCAAGATGCTTATGAGATGTATAACGATAAAAAGATGAATAAAACTTCCACCTCCTCCAATTTCAATTTGACATAAATCTTAATTTAAAAGAAGTTATTTATGGATATCATAATGGGTGAACCCAAATATGATAATTTATTTTTTTATCACTTCTGAAGAAGGAAACCATTAAAGATGTAATGAAGTCGACTAACTTAGTATCAATTCAAGAAATGTTATTTTGATGGAAAATCACATGATAGAGGGAATATTAACCATATCATGGATTAACTATAATAAAGAACCTTGAATCGTCCTAAGTTTTTGACCAAACAAAAATTTAAGATGATCAATCTTAACAAGATTTGCTCTTGAGTTTTCTCAAATGGAGTAATAAAGCCAAGAGTAAACTTAGCTAATATTTGATTTATAAAATATCACCATAAGAGAAAACAACATATGATGAACAAAAGCTTTTATATAACTTGCCTATTTATCTTCATCGCATACCTTAAGATCCACATTCTATCAGAGTTAAACCACATGATAGAGGACAAATCATCATATCCATGTAGTACTCTTAGGAAATAGGATTTATAGGCATATTAAACTTTAACCTACAATAAGGTTTAAAGGTGAGGAAATTTAGAATGATTTTCAAACTTTCAATATATTAACCAATATTTATACATTTCTAAAATTAGAAAAATCATAATATGGTTGAATAGAAGATTTGAAAATATATTTGAATTTAATTCAACGATTGCTAGGAATCTAACAAAATTAGCTAAACTTTTATGCTTTGAGGTTCCAAAAGGAAATGAGATTAAATATATCTTCATCTAAAGCGTTAATCCACCCAAGTGGAGGGAGGGAGGGAACACACATTTCATTTTAGCATTGATAACCATTGGTTTTATTCTTTAAGTGTTTAGAGGAGTCAACCACAATAAAGTTTTAATTACAATTTAAGGAAGATAGAGGTAAATTTCTTTTTAAAAGAAATCAACCTACTATTTTCTCTAGCAAAATTAGTTTTATAAGCTTGACTTGTATTTGAACCTTCAAACTTTTCTCAAATCAAATTGAATTTAATCTTGAAAATCTTGCATATATCAGATTCTGGACCCTGTCCTAGCAAACATATCAAGTTACAAATGACATGTAACTATAATATGTTATTAGGACAAGCAAAAAATTTTGATTTGAAGGTTTGAGCTTTTGGACCCTATCCTACCAAATATATTAAGCTATAAAAATATATAACTGTAATATGCTGGTTTAGATAAGGAGAAATTTTTGATTTAAAGGCTCAAATTTTCTTGAGATTTGTCCAGCTACATATCGAGTTATAAAAAATATATAACTGCTACATATTGGCTAGGACATAGAGAAGTTTAAACTTTTTGAAGTCTTAAAGTTATTTGGACCCAATCCAAATAATACATAAAGTTACTAAAAGAAGTAACTATATATATTACTAAAGATTGGGTAAATTAATTTTGGACCCAGTGCTAACTCAAACATCAAGCTACAAAAAAAAAATTGTAACTACAACATTCGAATTAGCACGGGGATTTACTTTACAAAAAGGTCGTATAAAGGAGCTTCCCATTAGTTTTCTAACGGGGTCCAAAATAAGACCTCTAAAATTTATTTAGATACCGGCAAGGTTATCCAAGAATGAAATGAATAAAAGAACAGGCAGAAGAAAGGTAGTTACAACCTATGACGAGCACAAGTATACTACCGATTAAAGGATATAAAATACTGCTAAAGATGGAGAGAGGATTGATCCCCAGCGGAGTCGCCAGAAAAACCTTGGTGGGAAAAACAATGTTGTGTCACCACGCAGATTTTGATTTTCTCCTATTTTGTAATCGAATACTACATTGAGAATAAAGTACAGTCTCGAGAGGCCGACACAATATTCTACAATGAATTCAATATCAGAATAGGGTTTTAAAAAGATATATTTCTATGATCAAACATAGTGCAAAGAATAACATATCATCTCGAAAGATGAATATAAAATTCTATAGAATATGTTTAAAAATAGAAATAATTTTTTTTTTTTTGAAAAAGTTTATCCATTCTTTTATTTAGATATAACAAGGAGAAAATTATATCATCTTGAAAGACGAACATAACATTCTTCAAGACATCCAAAACAAGAATAGATTTTATAAAATTCATCATTTTCAAAATTGAATATAATAAGCAAGATATTATATTATCTGAAAAGATAATAATAACATCCTACAAATATATTTAAAATTAGAAATGAAGTTTTAAAGACATCTGCATTACCAAAGATTCTTCCCTTATTTTATATAAATAAAATAAGGTTTATTTTAGTCTGGGGATCTCAAATCCCTATAGGAGCAAGCTCCTATAGTTAATTACATCATAGGAAGAGTGCTCCTAAGAAAACTCTCGATTAAAGCTGTGATTTCATACCCTTTGACTACAAAGTAAAAGACAAAGAACATAAGTAGGAATTTTCCAAGGTGAAAGCTTAATGTTGAACATTTATTAGCGAGTCAATGGAGGAAAAGTAGGAGGTGTCGGATTCTGAGAAGCTCAGAGACAACCTCAGTCTATCCTATGTTGGGCTTTACATTTTAAGAGAAAATTTTATATTTAAGTTAACATTTTATTAGAAATTTGGGATTATATTCCCGGAGGTCGAGGACTTAAGATCTAAAAAGAATCTGCCTCAGAACCTAAATCTAATTTGGGTACTACAAAGTAGCGACCTGAACCTAACTAATGAAGTGCAAATCTGGACTTACCCCGGCCTGGATTGGGGAGCCAGCTAATCACCTAGGCGCTTTAAAACCATGTATCCAATCTCTTATGAAAGATGGATAGGGATGTTGTTTAGGTTTTAATGAATTGGGGGCCGACATCTAAGATAGACCCTAATTAGCCCCTCAACTTATGTAGGGTGAAAAATGTCTAGAAATGCTATTAATATTTTAGACTCTTTTTAGTTTGTATCTAATGCAATGCATGCTAATTGACTCGAATGCATAAAATGATAATGAAGCAGTTTAAAAATTTAGGCTTAAAAAATAGATTTTTTCCTGGAGATTGCACAACTTCCCCTTGACAGAACTGCACCCTCATAGGTCAAGTGGTCTGCCAGAACCCGCAGGCGGGGAGGTGCCTAACAAGGAAGAGAAAGTATTAATATGCTTATGCTGACTCTCGGCGGTCCCAAGCTTACTTCTTAGATCGTTAGAGTTAATATGTGAGCCTAAAATTTTTTTTATTAAAAATTACAAGTAGAAGAGTTTTAAGCGTACCCTTACGAAAAAAAATCTCTCTGATTCGAATCCAGGCTAAAACAAAACACGACATGCCAGAGCCCTAAAAAAAGCTACTGCACAAACAATGTAAACAAACAAATTAAATAATCCAAAATTATAATATCCAATGTCCAATGTCCATATTACACCCAGAATTTGCAGAAAAGTAAAGTGGTCGGGCACCACTGACAACAAACCTGGATTCTAATCCTAAGAATGACGCAAGTGATTTTTTGAAATGGGATATACTGTTCCTTAAATCTTCATTTCTTCCTCTTCTTTCTTCAATCTTCTTGTTCTGTCTTTTCTTCTTCTACGAACTTCTCGGGTTTGTCGGGTTCTGGATATCCAAATGAAAAGAAACTCATCCCTAAGAGGGGTATTTTCTTTTCTATTTGGATATTGAATCATCCTAATTTGGCTTTCCAAATAAAAGAGAATAATCCTTTAAGGTATATTCTTCTTTCTTTGGATTCCAAATTGGATGTAATATCCCACTTTCAAAAAAATCACTTTCACATTTATTGACTCTTGATATATTATATTTACATTACATTTCATTTCACAGAAAGGGAAGAAAAATCTAGTCCACCTGCAAGGTTATCCTAAGCAATTTATATCAAAAAATCATCCCACGCAGTTATATATATATGCAATTGAATTTAAATTATTAAGCCACACTTGGCCACACTCTTCTTCATTTGGGGGCTAAACAGCTGAAGCACCTGTAGCATTTATTTATTATTAATTAATTAGCCCCCTTTTTCTGCCCTGCATGAGTGTGGCCACCTGCAGAAAATCATATTAACAATCCAGATCGCTCCTAGCCTATGGGTAATCTAATCATCAATCAAACCAACACAGAGTGCAGTAAAAATAAATAAATAAACACACCAACATTTTACAACCAGCATGCAATAAAACTCGAGGAAAAGCCCGTCACAGTGCAGTAAGGAAATAAACACCGGCATAACCTAAAACTAGAGTCGGTTGTTCTAGCAAACAAATCTAAGTGTGTGCAATAGGTTATGTGGTTTTGAAATGTCCTAAGTCAATTATTGGCTAAAGTTTTTTTTTTATTGATTGAATTCTAAATTAAAGATGTTTACTAATTCTAAAGTGAGATGTCACTAAATTTTCTATGTTATAAGTTTCTATCCTAAAGTGTGCATGCTTCCGAAGTCTAGATTTTCTAAGACCCGGTCCTTAATTTTTGTCCTTAAGTGTCACTACTGTTGTATGGGATAAAAATTTGTTATTACTAACCCTTAGGACTTTGAGCGTGTGTAAAAGGGGTTTAAGGATCTAAAAGCAAATAAAAGTAAACCTAATAAAATTGAAGTTACTACAGGGACCTAAAGGAAGGGTTCACGCATACCACATCAAGGGGCCCCTAAAGGTTTTCTAAGTTTAGAAATACTCACAATCACCGGGGGCTACGACCCGGTGGTTCCGCCCGTAGCACCTCTACCTGGTTGGATAGAGGCGATTGACGTCATTAGCTTCTTGTACTTTTGTCCACTCGATCAGTACCGTTCCTCGCAGTTTATACAAATAAAATAGAAAAAATAAGGAAAATAGGGAGTAGAAAGTTCATTTAATAAATAAGAATGAAATAATTGAAATTTACTGAAAATAAAGACGTACCTTTCTTCGGGCTTAGACACTGGCTTTGTTGGTGGCCTTTTGAACTTTTCACTTTTTGAAGTACACTTTGTAATCTTCCAACATGTATCTCAAGGCATGAGAAATGAGAAGTAGAAGAGGGAATGACAAATAGAGAGAGAAAAAAAATTTGCTTTTCAATGATTTCACTTTTATTTTCTAGTTAAAACCTAACTAACTCACTTTCTAACACAAACTACTTTTCATCTCTCTTTTCAAAATTCACAAAAGCCCCACTTTTATATATAAATGTAAATCACTTTTCTTTACCAAATCAAACACTTTAATTTTCACAGTCTTTACACAAAACCTTTCTAACATAAAATTTCTCCTTTTGATACACTTCTCAAAACACTTTCTTTTCAATGCACTTTTACTTTTCACAAAACACACTTTTCAAAATTACACATTTCACTTCCACAACTCTTCTGAACTTACATTTCCATCTCTAAAACATACAACTTCAACTTCTCACTTTCCAAAACACACAAATTCACTTACATAACTCACACACACCTCCACATTTACACATAAAGCACTTTTCATTTTTCATACCATTTCTCCACTTTTCACCATTCCCAAACAAATATTATTATTATTTTTTTAAACACTCTATTTTTTACACCAATACTTTTACTTTTCACATATTTCTCTCATCAATGCAAATACAAAACACCCAACAACTTATATATATATTTTTTTAACATATACTACTCTCTCCGACATATACATTTTTCATGAAATCATATACTTTATTTGTCATCTTTTTCAAGCATCATTCTTTAAAACCCATACTTTCACCTCAAGATAAATAAATACATAACACTCCAGATTTCAAGAATACCACATTTAATTATGATTTTCTAAAACCAAGTGTTATTTCATACACTTCTTTCAAGATATATACATGAATATGATATTTGACTTTGATAAGAAAAGAGCAAAATGATCTAATTGCAAATTTGTTCAAAATCACAAAGAGAAACCAAATTTCCTAGATTCTTGATTTCAAATAACGTTACAGGCATATATCAATACCATTCTCTATGGATAATAAAAGCTTTAATTAATTCTTTTACCGACAAAATTTTCATAAACAACCAAGAATCATGGATGCAACTATTGTTCGTTTCTTTGTAAAGGAAGGATGCCGAAGATATAACAAAAATATAACTATTCACATATTTCAGAAATCTGTTAATGGAACAACTCAGGCAAGCAAATTAAAAGAAAATTTTCTTTGATTTCCAATCAAGAAAACTTAAACCGTTCTATATCTTTTTTATCAAATCAGTAGTAAATGATAGAAATGTATAAGAAAGAAAATCAGCAAGATAATGCAAGAAATGAAGAATTCATATAGAAGAAGAGATATACCTGAACTCAATCGAGGTAAAGAAATGTTAGATCAGAGTTTCTAGGGTTGGAAATCATATAGCGTTAGCCTCAGGCAAAGGAAATGAGGATTTCGGCTTTGTGAATTGAGAGGGGGAGGCTTGGACGTTTTTTGGGTTGAGGGAGAGGGAGAGTGGGTGGTTATGGGTTGAGGGAGAGTGGGTGGTTATGGGTTGTTGCTGAACCCTTTGACCGTGGACCATTCGTTGGACATTTGAAGGCCTTAATGATTTTGAAATTCGATGATCTTGGGTTCATTGGATTCGTCTCGTCGATCCGTTCGATTCGAGTATAAGCTCGTCAAAATCGGAGACCGTTTGGTCACTCAAATTGCGGTTTGAACCTTCAATAGCAATTTGAGCCCTTGATTTGGACTCATTTGGGCTCGGATTGGGTTGATCTTGGTGTCGTTGGGTTTGTATTCCTGAGACGCTCAGTTCGACTGTAAGTTTGCTGAAATCGGAGTTTGGATGGTCTCCGAATTAATTTTTGAAGTTTCCAAACTTGATTTTGCATCGAGATTATTGCCCGATTAAGATAATTTTTGACGACGTATCAATTATTATTATATATATACTTGTGATGAGTCAAAATGGATTAATCGGAGCCATTGAAATCAAATTCAATTTGAGTTAATTTGATTTGATTTTGATTCGATTGGTGAATTGATTTGAGCCCAATAATGTATCAATTTGATCGAAAATAAATTAGATTGAGTCGATCGACATCGACGAATCAAAAATCGAGGCTGATTTGAGTTGAGTGATAGGTTCGAGTCGATGCTATGTCAGTAGGCGTCCACTTAAGGGAAATCCTGTGGGGGCGACGTCTACACTAGGTTACGAATACCTAGGTGCTAGAATTGAATTCTAGAGAAATTGACCTCAAATAATGAGGTCAACAAATACCACAAAGAAAGTGGTTGGATCAGGTATGATTGGAAATTTGAAAAACTTTTTCATAGACAATGTGTTATTAGTTGAAGGCTTAAAACATAATTTGCTAAGCATAAGTCAGCTATGTGATAAGGGCTATAATGTAAAATTTTTACCTACTAGCTGCATAATAAGCCTAAATGGGAAAAGTGTTTTAAATGAAAAAAGGGTAAACAATGTCTACATGCTAGATTTAAATTGTATTCAATCTCCTACTGTTTTTTGTTTGAAAACTATTTCTGATGAATCATGGCTTTGGCATAGGAGACTTTGTCATTCTAGTATGAAAACCTTAGGAGAATTACTCAAAAGAACTTAGTGAGAGGTATACCAAAACTAGACTTTACTAAGGATCACCTTTGTGATGCATGTCAATTAGGAAAATAAGTGAAGTCCTCTTTTAAGTCCAATAAAGATCTTAGGACTAGTAAACCTTTAGAAATTCTACACATGGATCTTTTTGGACCTGTAGGCACTGTAAGTCTAGGAGGGAAGGTATACGGATTTGTTATAGTGGATGATTTCTCAAGATTCACTTGGGTTAGATTTCTTTTTCATAAGAGTGAATCGTTTGAGGAATTCAGAAATTTTTCTACTTGGATTCAAAGGAAACTAGGAAGTGAAATAATTTCTATACAAAGTAATCATTGAGAAGAATTTGAAAATGAAAGATTTGAAAATTTCTGTAAAGAAAAAGGGATTGATCATAATTTTTCTGCACCTAGAACCCCTCAATAAAATGGGGTAGTTGAAAGGAAAAACAGAACATTAATAGAAGCCGCCCGAGCAATGTTAGCAGAATACTCACTTCCTAGATATTTTTGGGCTGAGGCGGTTAGCACTGCATGTTATGTTCTGAATAGGGTGAATGTGAGATCAAATTTGAATAAAACACCCTATGAGTTGCTAAAAGATAGAACACCTAATTTGTCTCATTTGCATGTATTTGGTTGCAAGGTGTTCATACATAATAATGGAAAATCTGCCTTAGGAAAATTTGATCCAAAATCAGATGAAGGAATTTTTGTTGGATATTCAAGTGTTGGAAAATCTTATAGGGTATTCAACAAAAGAACTTTAGTCATTGAAGAAACCACACATGTTGTATTTGATGAAAGTGGAAATTTGGAAGAGACAAATGATGTTGAAGAAGAAATTGAAGAAAACTCCCAAAAGATTGATAGATTAAATTTGGAAGAAAATGTGGAAGAAAATTTAGAAAGAGAAAACCCTTTGCCTAGAGATTTGAGATTTTCTAAAAACCACCCAAAGGAATTGATTATAGGTGAACCAAGTGAGGGTGTTAGAACTAGGCGTGGATTAAACAAGGAAGTCAATCATTCAGCCTTTATTTCAACTATTGAACCCACTAACATTGATCAAGCACTTTCTGATGAAGTTTGGATATTAGCCATGCAAGAAGAGTTAAATCAATTTGTAAGAAATAAAGTTGGGAATTAACTACAAGGCCAAAAGATCAAAGTGTTGTTGGAACCAAGTGGGTGTTCAAAAATAAAATGAATGACTCAGGAATAGTCATTAGAAATAAGGCTAGATTAGTTGCTAAGGGGTATAATCAAATTGAAGGAATTGATTTTGAGGAGACTTTTGCCCCTGTAGCTAGACTTGAAGCAATTAGGATTTTATTAGCCTTTGCCTGTTTTAAAGGTTTTAAATTGTTTCAAATGGATGTCAAGAGTGCCTTTTTAAATGGGGTAATTGAGGAAGATGTTTTTGTAGAACAACCTCCAGGTTTTGAAAATTCTAAATTTCCAAATCATGTTTTCAAGTTAAAAAAGGCATTATATGGATTGAAACAGGCACCTTGGGCATGGTATGAGAGGTTGAGCACCTTCCTACTTAAAAGATCTTTTGAAAAAGGAAGTGTGGATACAACTCTCTTTTTAAGGAAAATTGGAAAGGATATACTTATTGTTCAAATTTATGTGGATGACATCATCTTTGGATCTTCAAATAAAAATCTTTGTGATGATTTTTCTAAAACAATGAGTAGTGAATTTGAAATGAATCTAATGGGAGATTTAAATTACTTTCTAGGATTTAGCATTAAGCAACTTGAGGAAGATACATTTCTTAGTCAAACTAAATATATTAAGGACGTCCTCAAAAAATATGAAATGGACAATACTAAACATGTTAGTACACCAATGAGTTCCTCAGTTTAGTTGGATAAGGACCTTAAAGGAAAATCTGTTGATCAAAAGAAATTTAGAAGGATAATTGGATCTTTACTTTACTTGACTGCTAGCCGACCAGATATTATGTTCAGTGTTTGCTTATGTGCTAGATTTCAATCAGATCCAAAAGAATCACATTTGACAGCAGTGAAAAGGATTTTAAGATATTTACTAGGAAATCAAAACTTAGGGATTTGGTATCATAAGTTTAGCTCTTCATTTGAAATTATTGGTTACTCAGATTCTGACTTTACAGGCTGTAGAGTGGATAAGAAAAGCACTTCTGAAACATGTCAATTCATTAGAAATTCATTAGTTTCATGGTCTAGTAGAAAACAAAATTCAGTGGCACTATCTACTGCAGAAGCAGAATACATTGCATTAGGAAGTTGTGTGGCACAAGTACTTTGGTTAAAATAATAGTTAATTGATTTAGGATTAACTATAGGCACTATTCCAATTTATTGTGACAATACTAGTGCTATTTGCATTTTCAAAAATCCTATTCAATATTCTAGAACCAAACACATTGACATAAGGCATCATTTCATAAGGGATCATGTATCCAGAGAGAAATTGAACTCACACATATTTCAACTGAAAATCAACTTGCAGACATTTTTAAAAAAACCTTTAGCCTTTGATACCATCAGTACATTAAGAACAAGGCTTGGTGTTATTGATTTGAATGCTTAAATAAAAATGTTTTTGCAACATTGATATTTATATCTTCTTAGTTTATTTGTCTTTGATTTTTGTTTTGAATTTTGTGATTTTTGAGTGTTTTGATTGAGTTTATTTTAGAGTCTGAGGTTTTGTATTTATTTTCTGTGTTTTGAATGTTTTGTTTGTTTTTCTTCAATAAAAAATTCAAAAATCCAAAAATGTGTGGAAATCGTCCGGGACAAAATTTTTTCATAGTGGACGATGTGTGTTAAATTCAGTTTGCGTGATATGAACCATTTTGAGAGCAGTTTTTTAATGTAGTTCGTCTGTACGATCTAATGATCGTCCAGGATGAAAATTTTATTTTCTCAACCGTCGGGACGTTTGAATGCAGCGGTTGAGTAGATAAGGCAGTTTTAAATGTGAAGTTCGTCCGTACAAACTTTTTGTTCGTCCAGACGAACAGACGTCGTTTCATCGTAGGGGATGGTTTTCAACTGACATTAAAATGAATTAACTTTTGATCGTCTGTATGAAATTTTTTCGTCTGTACGATCGGTCAAGTCAAAAGTCTGTATGAAAGGACGCATCGTAAATTGTGTTGATTACGAAAAGTCTTTTCATTTTGGACGATTTGGATTCATCTGTACGAACTTTTTTCGTTCAGACGAATGATTATTTTCGTCCAGGACGAAATGTTTTCGTCCAGGACGAACGTATCATTTTTCTTTAAATATGAAGGCTTTCTAACTCAACAATCACATCTTCAAACTTCACTTTCAATCTTTTTCGACTTTAAATCGATAATGGCCTCCTCAAGCAAAAGACAAAAGGTGTTGGCTAAGAAACCTCACAGGAATAACTCTGAAAACTTCCTGTCAAAAGCAAATTAGGAATCTTTTCCTCGTTTTGCCTCTGCCAAAATCACACCTTCTCGAATTCTGATTCAAGACGAGATAAACTTTAAGGTAATGCACCTTTTTGCCTCCACCCAGTTTCAATTCATTCTTTCTCTCATCCACCTTTACAACAAACAAAACTTTCTCTACTTTCCAGCCAACATGAGTTTTAATTCCGACCACTCCTGCATAAGTTCTTTAGTTTTTAAACAAAAAGTTGAAATCACCAAGCACGACTTAGGTGCTTTTCTGAACTTAAGAACTGATAGAGCCCACACCCTAATGAGTGAAAACAAATTCGAATGGTATCAAGTCAATATGGTGATTAGAGAAATTGGCCTAACATGTCATGTTGCTAGAGTTTCAGGAATGACCAGAAATGCTCGAATCATCCAGCATATTATTCGATCTTCAATCATTCCCAAAGCTGGTGATATAATCAATATTACCTCTCTTCTTTTTGTTCTA
This sequence comes from Dendrobium huoshanense, assembly GCA_016618105.1. Lineage (NCBI taxonomy): Eukaryota > Viridiplantae > Streptophyta > Magnoliopsida > Asparagales > Orchidaceae > Dendrobium > Dendrobium huoshanense. The sequence goes on along the minus strand of CM028342.1, from coordinate 34,153,121 downwards.
ACCTTTTTGATTATGGATTGTAAGCCTATCGACGAAGCCCAACTTATCATAGATCATCTCTATGGGCTTTCAGAAATAGGACATGCAGAGCAAAAGAGAAAAAGGAACATCTCATTAGGACACTTAGTTACATATATTTTGGAAAAGAAATACAACTTAGTGCATCCTTATGATGAATACGAAGAGTCAGTCTACTACAATGATGCTTCTTTCAGAGCAATTTTTAAGGAGGAAAAAGGGAAAGCACATGCCAGTGCTTCTGAAGAAGAAGAAGAAGGAGAACAAACTTCTACACCTCAATCAGATTATCAGAATTTGATTGAGAAATTTGACAGACTTGAGACTCATGTTGATCAAAGATTTGATCAAATTGATGCTCAACTCCTGCAGCAGCAACAGGACATTGGTATTATCAGAAAATGAAGTTCATGAAATAAATACCAATGTTATGATGATGGCCTCCTACTTCAATCTTTTTAGTGGCATTCCTCCTCCTCCTCCAGAAGAAGAATAGAAAATGAGAGATGAATTTCTTTGTGTTTGTTGTACTAGTGTTTTGTTTTAAATGTTTTGTTGTGTTAGTGTTTTTTTTTTTTTTTTTTTAGTTTGTCTTTACTAAAAAGTTCAGTGTATTTTCTTAGTTGTTTTAATATTATGAAAAGAATATGTAATCCTTTCATTAATATCAATGCATGTTGTACTTGATTCAAATTTGGTTTGTTTTTGGAATGTGGTTAATTTTTATGAATTTCATTAGTCTTATTTAATCTTAATTGTGCTTAAACTAGATTGTAATTTGAGATTAATTACATTAGAAAATCTAGTCTTTCTAAATTTAAAAGTTGTTTATAACTTGTTATAATTAGAACTTTTAAATTCATGTCTATTCATTTAGACTACATAAAAGTTAATATTATTATTGCAAAATAGATGTTTTCTTATTTTGTATTTCTATACTCAAGTGATATTTATGCACTTAAAAATATTTGAAATTTTAGATTATTGATTTTGGAAAGATTTGGTCTCAATTACTCTTGAAAATTGTACAAAGAGTACAAAAATCAAAAGGAATGCGCAAAGGATCACAAATATGAAAAAGAGGCACAAAATTAGCCCAATATCAAAAGATGCACAAAAATGTGCCCAAAATTTGAAAAAGATGCACAAAGCGCCACATGTGGTAATTCTCTTCTTTCCAAATTCTTTCAATCTCTTAATTCAAATTGATCTTATGTTCATTTATATTCTATTGAACTTTGAAATATAAAATTTTTATACATCTCTCTTGTAATAATTTTCTATATTCGAATGTCTAAATTGAATCATGTCTTTGATAAATTCTTCTTACTTACAATGTTATATCACTTCTTAAATTTTATGAATTTCTATGATTGACCTAATGTTATTAGTTTTAGATTGCATACCTTATGACAATCAGCATTTAGATTATTTTTTCAAATGAATTTCATATAATTACTTACATTTCTTGTCTATTTCTTCTTCACTTTTTGTTGTTGTCAAAAAGGGGGAGAAATTATTGTGTTTGTATGTTTTGTTTTTATTGTGTTTGTATGTTTTGTTTTAATTGTTTTATTTGCATTTTGGTTTTGTGTTTAACTTTGTAATTTTATTTTGATTAAATTTTTTTTTTTTTTTGAAAAACAAAAATTTTGTTCTTTGGTTCAAAATGCCTTCTTATTTTCATGTATTCATCAATTCAGGGGGAGTTTAGGAGATTTGTTTAAATTGAAATCATACAAACAATAATTGTTTTACCATCATCAAAAAGGGGGAGATTGTTAAAATAGTTGCTATTTGCATGCCTTACATTTTTGCAACTTGTATAGTTTTGATGATTCCAAACATTATTGTTCAAATGTGTAGTTATCTCCTAATAATTTTAGAAGATTTGTATTTGCTCTTGTGTGTACTAACATTTCAGGAAAATCAGACTCCAGACAACGAAAACTTCAAATCAAATTCAACATGAGATAATTTTTGAATTTGAAGCTTGCATTTTTCTTTGAATTAAATTTGAAAGGGAGTGATTGTAATTGAGTGAATAAAAACATACACACACACACACATAAGGAGATCATAAAAATTTTATACTGATCGTACAAGACGATATCAGATCGTACGGGATGATCAGACAGTTATCTCTTATTGAGCATATAGAACGAATATGAACTGGCTTGAAAAATTTTCTAAGTCCTATTCATCCGGGACGAAATTTTTATCGTCCAGGACGATCTGGTCTCTGTAAAATTTTCGTCAAGACAAAATTAATTATCGTCAGAAAACGAGTTGCTCTCTATAAAATTTTCGTCCAGACGAAATTAATTATCATCCAGGACGATCTGGTATCTGTAAAAATTTCGTCCAGACGAAATTATTATCGTCAAAAAATGATTTGCTCTTTGTAAAAATTTCGTCCAGACGAACCTATTTTCGTCCAGACGATTAACCGACTTAGAACGGTTTTCAGCAGTTTTCTAGACAGACCTTGTAATAACCGTTCGTACCGGACGAACTTAGTTCGTACGGGACGATCAGCTGTACGAAGATATTTCGTACACATATACAAATAGGGTAGTTTCAAAGCATTTAAGTAAAATTGTCCAGGACGATCCACAATCGTATAGGACGATCCTCGGCGTACAGAATTAAAAACTTGCAGTTTTTCTTGTCTTTTGTATATATAGTCCAAATTAGACAGCCACCCAATCTTTTTGTCATTTGATCTTCGTGTCTCTTGAGAGAATAGCTAAGGAGAGAGTGGAAGAGTGCATTCAAAGGAGGATTCCTATCATTGGAGCATGAAGGCTTCACTTGGAGTTCAAAGGTAAGAATTTCTACTTGTGAATTGAGATTACTTCACTCTTTTTCTTTCTTCATTCTAGATTTCTTGTAAGAAGATCAGTCAAGGAGATCCGGTTCACTGTCGACACTTGGAGAGTGTGAATAGCCGAAAGGATCGCTTCCTACACTTGGAGAGTGTGAACAGTCGAAAGGGTTCTCTGTCCACACTAGGAGAGTGTGAAAGGATGAAAGGGTTCTCTGCCCACACTAGGAGAGTGTGAAAGGACGGACGGTTCTCTGCCAACACTGGGATTGTGTAAAAGGATGACGGTTCTCTGCCACCACTGGGATTGTGTAAAAGGACGATGGTTCTCTGCCGCACCGGGTAGTGGTGAAAAGAGTGTGTTGTAAAGGCTTCTCCGCCTTGCTGTGGGTGCAAAAGGAGAGTCACTATTGGTTTTAGTACAATACTCAGAGGGTGCCTCTGAGGAGTTGATGTAGGTCTGGTTATAGACCGAACCACTATAAATCTGGTGTCATTTATAGTTTTTATGTTTCAGCATTTTATTTTAATTTTTTAACAACTCTGTGGCTGAAAAATATTTTCTAGAAAAACTTTAAAAGAAAAATTTTCATTTCGGTTCAACTTAATTTTCAAAGAGGGATTAAAATTTTAAACTACCAATTCACCCCCCCTCTTGGTAGCCTTGGGACATAACTTAGGCTTAACAACCTAATTACTAGATTCAACAATACACATATAAAAAAGATCCTAAGAAAAACAGGCAATTTTTACTACGCAAACAATGTAAACACATTAATATAAATAAAACGAGGTAGAATAAAGAGAGAAAGTCAATGATAAGTTTCATATAAGTATAAATTGTAGTTAACATGTTATTAGATTCATAACATATTAATTTTTACTTTTAATTATAATTTTTTTAATTTATATTTATCTTCTTCACATGTAAATCCCTAACTACTATAAATCATGAAATATATTACCAAACAGTTTCTCAGGATTTAACAAAATTTAAAATTTATCATACCAAACAATTTTTAGGAATTAACACCCCTAGGATTTATTAAATCCGGATTTACAATATTTATTAAATCCCACTTGTTGCTAGGCATTAGATTTATGGCAGGAATTAAGTCAGATTTAAGCTAAATCCAGCCAAACAATTTTTGTGTGCGCATAAAATCCTGAGATTTCATAAATACTATATTTACTAAATCCCTTAATTTAGAAGATTTAACAGGATTTAGCTGAAGAAGCATGTGAAAGCAAGAAAGTTACCTTCACAGCTAGTGAGCTCCCGTTCTTGCTTCCAATCAAAATGTCGTAACTTCTGATCTGACGGGAAGGGAAAGTCATCGAAGGAGTGAAGTCGAACAGCCACGAAGGAGCCGAAGAAGCGACGGGTGTAATCTATACACCTCCTTCAAAGCAATGAAGCCGAATAGCAACGATGATGAAAAGAGAAGATGAAAGGCAAACCTTAAACACCTCTAAGTTATTCTTGATTAACTTAATTAATATAATTTAAAATATTATTAATTAAGTAAATTAACTAAATAATTAATAGTATAATTAGTGCATAAATTAATTATCTAATTAACTTAATTATATTATTAGTAATTAAATATTAATATGATTAGCTTAATTAATATAACTTAAAATATGTATTATTATATATATAATTAATAGTGTAAATAATAAATAATGAGTACTTTGTACTTAACATGCTATTAAATTCATAACACATTAATTTTTATTTTTAATAATAAATTTATTTTTATTTTCTAATTATCTTCTTCACATTTAAATCCCTAATTGTCCTAAATCTTGAAATGTGTTACCATATAGTTTCTCAAGATTTAACAGGATTTAACATTTGACATACCAAATAGTTTTTAAGATTTAACACATTTCGCAAACTTGATCACACTATAACTTCTCTCTGAGCTCTAAGTTAAGAGATAATTTTGGGGTGATTCTAGGGTTTCTTTCGCGCACTGGTTTGCTCTTCTTGTGGTTGTTTCTTTTGATTGTTCAGCTTGTTTCCTCTAGTTTTTTTATTCTCTGGTCTTTCTTTTTCTCATTTTAAGGTTTTGAGGTTTCTCGGTGTTGGGCGATGATGGCCCCTTCATCATCGAACCTAACATCTTCCTCTCTTTTTGAGGGGAAATCACGATCTTTTAAAGTTATTTTAGCTGGCTCCTCTACTCCTTCAGCTAATCTAAAATTTGTGCAGTCTTCCTTCAAGGGCTGCCCGACGCTCTTGTTTGAAGACTTGGTGGTTGAACAGTTAGCTACACTTTATGTTTTGACGCTTGTTGGTAAATTCATGTTAAGACATCCTAACCTTGATGTTATTCAAAAAAATTTTCTAAACCTAAAACTTTTCGGATCGTTTCATATTGGTTTATTTGATCAAAGACATGTTGCTATCCAACTTGCTAATGATCTTGATTATAACCACATTTTTGCTAGGAGATCTTACTATATTCAATCATGTCAAATGCGGTTGCTTAAATGGATGCCAAATTTTGATGTGAGGGAGGAATCCCCTATTGCTCCAGTTTCGATTTCTTTTCTAAATTTGAGGTTTCACTTCTTTAATCATCAAATTCTTTTTAGTATGGCTTCTATTTTTAGGAGACAACTACAAATAGACCTAGCTACTACTGTTGTATCGAGGCCGTCTGTTGCTCGGGTGTTAGTTGAACTTGATGTTTCTAAAAAATATGATACTGAAATATGGATTGGGTTTGAAGTCAAGGGGTATTTCTAAAAAATTGGGTTTGAAAATTTACCTATTTTTTGCTCTTTTGGCAAGATGCATAGCCATGGCATGAATGACTTTTTTTGGAAATAGCCTCATCTCCGTAAAGAAAATGAATCATTAAAACATAATGAGGGGGATGTTACTCAGGTTGTCTCTAACCCTACTCTTGTTAATTTAGAGGACTATAACTCTAATCCTCTTCAGAATCTTGAGGACTCGAGGGTGGTTAATGTGGAGGACCCTCTTCCTTCTAATCCTAATGATGCTTCATTGAATCATGATCAGGAAGTTGTAGTTCAATCTTTTGCTAATCCTATTATTGATTATGAAAAGAATGCAAAGGATCCTTTGTCTAGTATTGAAGTTCCCAATATTGTCATTGTTGAAACTAACCCTTCGTGCACTTTTAATCAAAATATTTATGATTATAGTGGTGTTATGCTTACCTCTACTACTTGTAATGCTTTAAATGAACAGGAATTTTTGGGTATTCAAGTGCCTTACAAAGAGGGGGAGAGGAATGATATCCCTTTAGAGGAAGGTGAATTTATTTCTTTGGAGATTGCCTTGCCTATCTCTAAAGGCATGGAAGAGCTTGTTGTGAGAAACCGTGACACTTTAGAGGATGATGGTATGTTTATGGAAGATGAATGCCCTCAATAGACTGCTCTTAGGGAACATCCAAGTGGTAGTAAGACTATCTCAACTTCTTATTATAATAATGATGCTTTGACTAATATTGAAGATATGCATATTGCTATTAAATGTTTGGCCAAGGATAATAATGACTTTAGTTTTAATAAATTTCATAGTAAAAGAGGAAGGAAGCCTAAGCATATCTCTTTGCAACCTCCTAGAAACACTCGTTTGCATACTTCCCACTAAGTATTTTCTTTATGTTTAATGCTATTATTTCGAATGTGAGGGTTATTGGTTGTCCTTCTTCTAAAATTCATGTTAAGAATTTATGTCGTGTTCATAACCTTTATATCCTTGTGTTGCTTGAGCCTCTTATTTCCTCTTCTAAATTGTTAAGCACCGCTCATTTTTTTGGGATTTAAACATGCTATCTCTAATGTGGCTAATAAGATTTGGGTTTTTTTGAAAGACTCGGTTAAAATTGATGTTATTGGTGATTTTGCTCAGGTTTTGCATTATAAAGTTGAGGTTCTTAGTTTCAATTATTGTGCCTCTTTTGTGTATGTTGTTTCTTCTCTTTATAATAGAAAAATGCTTTGGGAGCAACTTATTGCTTTTCATAATATTTTCAATTTGCCTTGGATTGTTGGTGGAGATTTTAATGATATCACTAAACCCTTTGAAAGGATTGGAGGGGCCCTCCTTCTTTCTGTTCTATGGAGGATTTCAATAGTATGATATTAACTTGTAACTTAATTGATATTAGTTTTGCTGGTAATAATTTTATTTAGAATAGGGGTCATTTATGGCAAAGGCTGGATCGTGTGCTCTTTAATGACTCTTGGATTAACTCTCTTATTTCCACTAATGTGCAATATCTTAGTAGAACTTTATCTGATCACACCCCGTTACTTATTAGCCTTAAGTTTAGACATTTCATTGTTTCCTCCCAATTTAGATTCCAAAATATGTGGTTACATCATGACTCTTTTTTTTATGTTATTTAGAACAATTGGCAAGCTCTGTTACATCCGGATAATTCTATTGTGGAATGAGGAGACTTTGGCTTAAGCCGAAAAGGCTGAAACAAGTTTTAAATTGGAGGAATCATCATGTTTTTAAAAATCTTTTCTCTAATATTCTGCATGATGAACAACTGGTTAATTTTCTTGAGTTGGCTTGTCAAGATGAACCTACATATAATTTTTTTTTCCTTTTAAAGAAGTCTAAAGATGGCCTTTTTAATTTTCAAGCTTGAGAGTAGATTTTTTGGAAGCAGAAAGCTACTGCTAAGCACTTGGTTGAAGGTGACAACAATACTAAATATTTCCATGCCTTGGTTAAGAGAAAAATAGTTAAAAATAGTGTCACTAAAATCCAAATAGAGGATGGTTATGTTATTGATAACTCTATAGAGACTGCTAATTTATTTGTGCAACATTTTCAAACTCGTTTCAATAAAGTGTTTAGTCTGGCTTAGATTATTGATTATTCTTTCATTCCTTCTCTTATTTCTCAAGAGGAGAATATCAATCTCTCTAGGCCTCCTTTTGAGGAGGTTAAAGAGACTCTATTGGATATAAATAGTAATTATGTGGCTGGGCCTGATGGTTTTACCACTCTTTTTATCCAAAAAACTTGGCATATTATTGATAATAATATTTTTTTGATGTTTTAGATTTCTTTGCTGGTAACTCTATACCTAAGTTTTTTACTTCTACCTCTATTGTTCTTATTCCTTAAAACAATGATGTTAACACTTGGAATGATTTTAGACATATCAGTCTTTGCACTTTTTTCAATAAATTGATCTATAAAATTATTATAAATCATCTTACTTCTATTTTATCTAGAATTATTTCTTCTAATCATATGGGTTTTGTTAAAGGTAGGGCTATTACAGATAATATTTTATTGGGTTAGGAATTCTGTCAAGATTTGGATGTCAGGGTGAGAGGGGGTAATTTAATTCTCAAGCTTGAAATTGCTAAAGCCTATGATAATATTGATTGGAATTTTTTGTATCTTAATTTAGAGTTTTTTGGTTTTGATTCTACTTTTATCAAGTTTATTAAGAATTATATTGAAGATATTTATTTTTCTATCATTATTAATGGCTCTAATCATGGTTTTTTCAAAGCTTCTCGTGGCTTAAGGCAACGTGATCCGATTTCCCATGCCCTCTTTATTATTGCTGCTGAATTTCTTTCTAGGGGGCTTCTTAACTTGTTTGATGCTAATCCTGGCCTTTATTTAATAAAATTGGGAGGGTTTTCCATATTCCATTTATGCTTTACGGACGATTTTATTTTTTTTACTAATGCTTCTAGTAATAAAATTCAAAAACGTATGGATTTCTTCTATCAATTTGATTCGGTTAGTGGTTTAGCCTTTAGTAAAAATAAATGTTGTTTTATTACTTCTAAAAGAATTTATAATGATGGTATTTCTTCTATTAAAAATATTATTGGTTTTACCCATGCTCAATTGCCCATCAAGTATCTCAGTGTTCCTCTTTTTAATGGGAGGAGGAGATCCTTTTTGTTTGATGATCTTATTGCCTCTGTCCATAACAAACTGTTATCTTGGGAGTCCAATTTTCTTAGCTTTGTTAGCAGAGTTATTATTATTAAAAGTGTTATTTGTACTTTACCGATTTATAGTTTTTAAATTATTTTTCCTACTCAAACTGTTTGTGATAGGATTCACAAACTGATTAACAAATATTTTTGAAAAGACACTTTTTCTAGCTCTAAAATTCATTGTGTAGCTTGGGATAAGTGTTGTGGTGTTTTGGCTGAAGGTGGTCTTGGTTGTAAGAATTTTTATAATCTGGCTAAGGCTTTTTCTTTTAAACTTTGGTATAATTTACATTCTAATGATAATTTTTGGGCTAAATTTATGATTTCCAAGTATTGTGTTGGCGAACATCTTACTAACTATTTTTCTAAACAAAGTGACTCTAGAGTTTGGAAAAGATATTGCAAGGTTAAATGGGAGGTGGAGCCCTTTATTTCTTGGGGGCTTGGTGATAGTAATATTTTATTTTGGCAAGATCGATAGTTAGGTAAACACTCTATTGAATATATTTTGAATTCTTCTTCTACTGCTTATGTTAAGGTTAACTCCTTTTTTAATGATACTGTATGGGATTATAAAAAACTCTAGAACGTTATTCCTGATTTCATTATTCATCTCATTTTAAACTTACCTATCAATATTGAGTCGAATGATACAATCTTATGTGATTTTTCCAAAGATGATGGATTCATTCATAATTAGTATATATCCAAGTAACAAGTAAAAACTTTGTATTTTTGTATGTAACACAATCAAGATGTTGTGGGGATAAAAACCAACCAAAAGACAAGAATAAGACAATCCAAAAAGCACTTGATCATGATCAAATTTATAAGCCTACTTGTATATTGAGCATTTCCTTGTTGCCATAACTTAATTATTTACAATGAATCGTTGCAACTAAGGGAAATGGAATTTGATAAATCTTTTCTTACATAGAGTCATTCTACATTATATATATATATATATATATATATATATATATATATATATATATATATATATATATATATATATATATATATATATATATATATATATATATATATATATATATATGAAATATAGAAATATAGATATTCTATGGACCTAGGGCCTATTTATATTCTATGGATCTATTTCTGTAATTATTTTGATACAGAGCTAAGAGTAATATTGACAATATTTTAAAGTTTATTTGGCATAAGAGCATTACTTCCACTATTTCTATCTTTGTTTGGAAAATTTTTCATAGATATTTACCCACTGATGATAATCTCACTAAAAAAGGGTTTAGTCTAGCTTCCAAGTGTCAATGTTGTTACCATTATTGAATATACATCATGTCTTTATCTATAGCCCTGTTGCTATTAGAACTTGGGTCTATTTTAATAATTTGTTCCAATTAAATTGTTTTAATGGCAATCTCTCAATTAAATCTATGCTTAATGCTTGGCTTATTAATTCTAAAGGTCACATCCATAATGTTATTCCTTCTCTCATTCTCTAGTTTCTTTGGTTGGAAAGGAATAATTCTATTTTAATGATGCAAAAATGAACCATCATAATGTGATTCAGAGGGTTAAGGACAAGGTTTGCTCGCTTGTGGCTATTAAGTTACTTTCTTATAAGAATTTCAAGAGTTATTATTTTGTTAGCAATGCTTTAGGGATCAGGTGGATGGGTACTCAGACTGATTCTCGTGCTAATATTATTTATTGGATCAAACCTCCTAGAAACTTCTTTAAATTGAATATAGATGGTGCTTGTGGTGAGTTTTCTAAGGGTAGTGGTGGTACTATCAGGGATAGCAATGGTTGCCTTATATTAGCTTTTGCTGGGCCTACTCTTCTTGGCAATTACAGTAATGTTGTAACCTTGGCTATTCTTTTTGATATCCAGTTATGTGTTTCCCTTAATTTAACTAATTTACTTATTGAGCTGAACTCTGATTATGATTTTTCGGCCATTTTTAATTGAGGGGGATACGTTTTGTATCTTCGATCATTTTTATCAGATTAAAGAAATTAAAAAGCTCTTGGTATTTTTGAATTATGAGTTTCTGCACACTAACAAGGAGGGGAATGTGTGTGCTTCTGGCTTGCAAACTGAGGTTGTTCCCTTGAGTGTTTTACTGATGTGATTGGGGCTTTCATTCCGGTTCCTCTTCGAGGTTTGCTCAAACTGGATGAACTTGGTTTTCCTTATGTTACTACTTAAGTGGCTTTCTTCCTTAGTTGGTTGCTTTTTATTTTGGTTGTTGTGGTTTTTTTTTTTTGGACTATTTTGTTGTGTCCGTACCCTTTTCCTGGTTCGGGGCTTCATCTGTTTGAGGTTTGTACTAGATTGCTTCATCTGGCTAGGCCTGTTTGGAGGTTTGTCTGGCTTGATGGTCTCCTGAGATGGTATTTCTTCCTTCTTTGGGACTTCCAGTACTTGTACTTGTTGGGTGTGTTCAATTTTTACCATATTTTTTTTATTTTTAAAATTTTTGATTTGTGGTTGTGTTCAGTTATCTTTGATAGCTATTGATGGGTTTTCTGTTGTGGTTACTATGGGTTTAATTTTTGGCTTTTATTTCTATATTGGATTATTGGATTAGATTATTACAAATCTATTTTCAAGGAATATAATTTTGATGATAGCAAACACTTCTATTTCTCTATGACTGCCATGTCTACCAACATTTTAGGTCTACAAGAACAAACTGTAAATTAAACCAGCTCAAGATTGGATAGATTAAGACTGAGTTAGTTTGTAGTGTACGGCATGTATCTTTTACCCTTTTTTGAGTCTTTTAAAATAATATGGGTCCTAATTCTAAGTAACCTTTCATACACACTTGGGGGAATTTTTTTTACTATTTTAAAGTTTTCTATTTTTTATCACAAAATTGGCCTTGATGATCACTTAAAAGTAAAAACCCTAATTAGGGCATCCTGGTTAAGATAGCCCTAATTAAGCGCATCGTATTATATGATATGTGTATCGGCCGAGACGATAGGCTCAAATTAGAAAGAATTTATCACCTGATCTATTTAGGTATCTTTTATTTTTTGTCATTGTCCAGGACATCATCCTAGATGATGTAGAATAATTATGCCTGAATTAATCTGGTAATTAAGGAAAGCAATTAAGATTTGATTGCTCAATCATATCTTTGAAAGTTAATTATGGATGTTAAGCCCTTATGAACTAGCCAAAGGCTAACCAAGAGGGGGGGTGAATTGGCATTTTAAAAAATCTTAAAATAAAAATACAAAACTCAAACCACAATTCACCACAAAGACAAGTGTGGAAATTAAATGTGAAAAAGTAGTAGTAAAAGAATATAGAGATTTATAGTGGTTCGCTCAACTCGACCTACGTCCACTCCCAGGAGGTGCCCTCCAGGTATTACACTAAACTCAGTGTCTCTTCTTTTGCTCCCACAACGAGGCGAAGAAGCCTTTACAAAACCTCCTTTCCACCTACATCGGTGAGGCAGAGAACCTGACTCCTTTTGCTTCCTCCTGAAGCAAGCAGAGAACCTTGATTGATTGCTGAAGTAGACCTCCCTTGAACCCCCAAGGACAAGGGATGATGATCAGCGACGATAACTTGGAACCTTGCTTGGAGCAACCTTTGTGAAACCCCTAACAAACTCCCCCTCACAAGTTCCTCCCTCTCTCTCCCTCTCTCTCCCACTCCTCTAGGCTCTCTCAGGTCAAGACAACATCAAAAGATGTTCTAAAAGATAGAACAAGAACTCTTAAATAGAAGAGCTTCAGAATAGCTGATTAAATGCAACTAACCGACTTTATCATCTAGTTCGATATAAATATCGTCCTATACGATCAATGCAAATTAAGCTCAATCAACTAGGATGATCTAGGACGATCAAAAGAAATTTATTCAAATCATCCAAGATGATACAATATCATCATGTACGATTAGTACAAATAATATTGTCCAAACAATCGCACTAAATGGATATCTAGAAGATGGAAAAATTGCTTGATCGTCCAGGCCGATCTCATGATCATCCCAAACGATTAGTTCAAATCTGTAAAAATTATCTAGAGCATCACCCTAAATAAAAATTGGCCGATGTGTGATCGTCCAGGAACAACCAAGGTTTTTGAACTGATCATCCCGGACGATCCTGCGATCGTCTAGGCTAATATAATCGAGTCAACCAAACCTTAATTGCTTTCCTTAGTTACCAGATTAATTTAGGCATAATTATGTTTCATTGTCCAGGACGATGTCCAAAAACAAATAATACCTAAATAGAACTGATGGCTAATCCTTTCTAATTTGAGCATATCGTACTGGCCAATATGAATATCATCCAGGACGATGAGCTTAATGACGGCTGCCTTAACCAGGATGCCCTAATTAGTGTTTCTATTTTTAACTGATCGACCAGGATGATATGGGGATCATCTTTGACGATGTCCTCAAAACAGAGAACTCTAACTTAGAAAGAAAAAATTAACCCAAGTGTGTGTGTGCAAGGTTGCTTAGCATCAAGAACCACATCATTTACAAAAGACTCAAGAAATGAAAAGAATTTTACATACTAACTCTGACCTAGTCTACCTAATCTTTAGTTGGTTCAAATTATAGTCTTGATATTGTGGACCTAAAATGTCAGTAGGCAAGGCAGTCGTAGAGAAATAGAAGTGTTTGTTATCATCAAAATTCGACTTCTTAAAATCAGATATGCAACAATCTCCCCCTTTTTGATGATAGCAAATACAAAAATAATTAAAATAGTTTAAAGAAAATTGTGAGATAGAAATAAACACAGTTCAATAGTCCAATAACAAAATCAAACTACAGAGCAAACAGTACAACTAACTATTCCCCCTTTTAACATCACAAAAAGAAGGAAAAAAGTAGACATAAAATATAGCAGATACTAAAACAACAGAAATAAACTACAATGAAAAAATAGTATAAAAAACTAAAAAAAAGATGGGCCCTGATCATCTGAAGAAGGTGGTGGTGGTGGTGGCGGGTGAAAGTGGCTGGAAAGGGTGGAGAACTACTTTCCAAGCTAGGCCATGTCCTAGTCGTGCTGTCACTACTGGTTTGCAATGTAGGAGTCAAAACGGGCTAAGTCCTCAGCATGTTGCTGCTCTTATGTAGCAACGTAAGACTTGAATTGTGCCTCCCACTGGTCGAATCGCTCCACCAGCTCATCTAGCTGAGAGAGCTGGCGAAGCGGATCAGGTGTAGGAATAATTGGGGGAGCTACCTCCTCCTCAGCTCCCTCAGCTTCCTCATGCCCCGACTGGAGACGAGTACTATGAAGAACATGGAAGGAGTTATTGGAGTAGAAGGCAGGCTAGAAATTTGGTGGAGCAGGATATTGGAGGTTATATTTTGATTCTAAGACATAGGCAATCATATGTCTTAGGGCTAGATTTGGCTTCCTTCTATGTCCTAGTTCATGAATAGTGGTCAAATGCTCTATGTAGCAAAAATTAAATCAGTGGCATTAAAGTCATGACAGGCCAAAATGTAAAAGGTGGTGTTCAAAAAAAGAGGAGTGATATGGACGTGATCACTAGCTTTCGAAAGAATTGATGTGAGAAGGATATGCTGGATTGTACTAGCATCCTTGAGTAAGGTGTTGGACTCTCAAACATAAAAGTGAGCATTGGTGTTTAGAAGAAAGTGGTTGGCCGGAGCTTAGTCATAATCAGGGTCAGAACATAGGGTGTGGAGTTTTTCCCTTTTGGTGGAAAGGTGTAAAAGTTCATTGTAGTCATGGTATGTGATTTCGACAGGGCGTCGATTCATATAGGACCTGGGTGAAGTGAAAGAAGAGTTTATGCGGAGGCTGCCAAAAAATTCAAATAAAAGCTCGAAGTTGAAATGTGCAGTAAGAGTAAGGAGAAAACATAATGAGGTCTGAGCAAACATATCAAGTACTGGATATGAGAGAATGTTCAGGTTGACAGACCAGAAGATAGTGATTCCGGCCGTTCTGTATCTTTGGTAGGCGGCTTGATCGTCCGCCTAAGTGAATTGAGGGTCAAGAGACCCTCAAGGAACTCCCAAAAGAATGGCGTGATCTCTTTATGTTGGCCATTATCAGAGGACAGAGCACAAGAGTAAGAGCACAAGGGGATTTTAGAGGGTTTGAGTAAGAAAAAATGTTTGAAAGGCTTTATTTATAAAGAATCAGCTCGATCGTCCAGGACAATCGTAGAATCATCCAGGATGATTGGGTACAATAATTATGTCCAGACTGATTGGTTAAAAAGGAGGTCCTTTCATCCAGGATGATTAGATATTATCCGAGATGATAAGACACAGGTGATCAACCTGATGAGTCAAGCTGCACGACCATTAAAAAAGAAGATCATCCTGGCCGATTAGGTGTATCGTCCAGGAAGATGCTCAATAATGGATCGTACCAGCCAAATTTAAAAATGTTTAAAGCATTGCCACGTGTATCATCCATGACGAACAGGTAGATCATCCAGGATGATCATCAATAATTGATCATATTGACCAAATTTAATGGGTTTAAACATATTGCCATGTGTATTGTCCAGGACGAACACATGGATCGTACAGTGCGATTACCCAAAATTAAGTAAAGTTTTGAGAACATCATCCAGTAAGAAGAAGATCGTCCAGGATGATCACAAATAATTGAAACATAAGTCGATAAAATCATCCGAGATGATAATGTATTATCCTGTACGATCAGAAGTAGAAAGGTCAGCACAACCAGCATATGGAGTTGTAAGAGTGATTTGAATGCATCGTCCAAGATGATATGAATATCGTTTGGGATGATGTGACAAAAAGTTAAAAATTCAGGAATGAATGGAGATGATCAGAGAAGACCCAAAAGTAAAAAAAAAAAAAGATAAAAAATAAAAGACAACAAATACATAAAAAGTATAAGAAATAAGTTTTTTTTAATCAAGGTATGAATATGACAAAGTCTCCATGTGATTGATTTTAAAGATAAGTCAATGAGTTAACAACATCAAAAATCCGAAAAATAGTAAAATATCTGATCATGTTAACTCTTAGCTCAGACTTCTCTCAGGGCAAAACTATCTTTTGAAATCAAAATACCTAACTCAAAAAAATCAATTGGATAAGAAAAGGAGATCTGTTTAAGACTTGGTTTCAAAAAAAAATCTTATACAAAAATGTATCAAAGTAATTTGTCACAATCGCGAAATTCACAAGTGTTACATGAATTCTTATAAGATTTAAAAGTTTGAAAAGAGAAGAGAGCTTGCTTTTTGTGGGCTCATTTTATGACTCTTGTCCATTGAATAGTGCACTTTATGCATCTTTTAGTTTTTGATACACTTTGTGTATATTTTTTAATTTGACATCATTGTGTATCTTTTGTTTTTGACATCATTGGCCTTTTTTTTGCAAGCTAGATTATCTTTAAAAAACTCTTAAATATTCTCAGTTGTGAGTATATCTTCTAGATATTATAGAAGAAAAACTCACTCTCTAATATATGGAAGAACATATCACAAAATAGAATCAAGAATCATATGATAAATGCAATGACAAGATAACGAAAAATCTTGAAGTAACATAAAGACTTTGATCATTATAAATATAAGCTAGATTACTGTAGCAAGGTATAAAATATCTCAATCGCAAAGTCCAGTAGTTAATTGAGATAAACTTTTGTTTAGAAAAAAAAAATTACACCACAAAAATAGGTTAGAGAAAGAGACATAATCAACGATATTTTCACTCTTTAACTGATTAAGAGATGTAAAACAGTTACTATAAATTTTCAAAAACAAAAACAAGGTATAAGATATCAATTTAGTGATGATTAGAAAGGAAAAAATTAAAGCATACAAAAGAAAAGAAAAAAAAATAAAGCAACAAAAATAAATAATGAAAAACTATAAAAATAAAACAATAGAAGTAAAAAAATAAACAACAAATAACAGATAATAAATCAGTAGGAATCAAGTTCATGTATTTATGTCATTCACACCCAATCTGATCCCTAAAGTGATGAAAGTGTCGAAGGCCAATGGTTTAATAAAGATGTCAACTAGTTAATTCTTAGTTTCCACATAGTGTAACTCAATGTCTCCCTTGGTTACATTGTCTCTAATAAAGTGATGCCTTATGTCAATGTGATTTGTCCTTGAATGTTGGATAGGATTCTTAAAAATGTAGATGGCACTAGTGTTGTCACAAAGGATTGAGATAGTGCCTACAGGTAATTCTAAATCTAGAATTTGTTGCTTCAACCGAAGGACTTAGGCCATACAACTTTCTAAGGTAATGTACTGAGCTTTAGCAGCCCAAAAGTATTTTGGAAGTGAATACTCAGCAAGCATAACTCTAGCGGCTTTCATTAAGGTTATGTTCTTTCTTTCAACTACCCCATTCTGCAGAGGGGTCCTAGCAGCTGAGAAGTTATGGCTAATCCCCTTATCCTCACAAAAGTCTCTAAATCTCCCATTTTTAAACTCTCCCCCATGGTCACTATGGATGGTCAAGATCTGACAACCTACCATTTTCTGAATCCAAGTGAAGAATGATCTAAATTCATCAAAAGACTCATTCTTATTAGACAGAAATCTAATCCAAGTAAACCTCAAGTAGTCATTGACAATAAAAAAACCATAGACTTTCCCTCCTAAGCTCACAGTGCTAATAGGTCCAAACAAATCCATGTGAAGGACTTCTAAAGGTCTAGAGGTGCTAATGTCCTTAATGGTCATAAAAGTGGAGTGGACTTGCTTTTCTAATTGGCAGGCATCACAAATGTGATCTTTTGAAAACTTAAGCTTATGTATACCTCTAATTAGGTCTTTCTGAGCCATTCTCCTAAGGATTTTCATACTGGCATGACATAACCTCCTGTGCCACAACAATGAATTATCAGGAGTAGTTTTTAAGCAAAATGAAGCAGCACATTCAATATTATTTAAATCAAGCATGTAAATATTGTTAATCTACTTTCCCTGCTAAATAGTATTATTATTTAAGCTTATGATATAAGTATTAGCAAAAAAAATTATGATGAAGTCCTTATCACAAAGCTGACTGATACTGAGCAAGTTGTGTATCAGTCTATCTACAAGCAAAATATTTTCAATCAAAATGTTATTGGAGTTTCCAATTATACCTACATCCACCACTTTCTTGTTGGTATTGTCTCCAAGAGTAACCTTGCCTCCTGTCCTAGTCTCCAACAAAATAGAATTGATTGTCATATCTAATCATATGTCGTGAGCATCTACTGTCCAGGTACCACATGCTCTCACGAGTCCTTTTGTGAGAGCTAGCCTACAAAATTATCAAACATCATATTTAGGAATCCAAATATGTCTGGATCCCTTCTTATGGAAAGTAGAATGCAATGCATGTATGTTATGCTGTGAATCATGCAATTTGGGTCTCCACACCCAATGTGTACTACGATGAATGGTGCAAGTATGTGCAATGTGTCATAACATGTCACATGAAAAATATTTAACACCAAGAAAAGGATGTAATAATCTAGTCATGTGGTTATACTTCTTTTTAAAGTTATGTGATGCATGCAATGCTTATTTGTTATTTTCAAAAGCTTTGAGATTTTGCTACTTTCTTAAACTCCTTTTCTAACTCAGCATGAGATGACTTTAAGAAATCATGTACATCAAATAATTCATTATGCTTTTTGTTTAATGCATCAAACTCATCAAGTAATGACATGTGATTGATATCAATTATAGAATGATCTTTAAGAAGAATTTTATACTCTTTTTTACAAATTAAAAAACTTCAATTTCAAGCTAAAATATGTTTTCTTAATTTTCCTATTTGATGCATGAATGTTTTCAAAAACTTCAAGTAGTTGCTCATAAGTTAGTTCATATACCTCTTCTTGGTCACTTTGGCCAAGATGTTCGTATGCCATTAAGCATAAGTTTGTAGTCTCCTCTTCATCTTCAGTCTCAGATGAGTCCGATGTAGAATTTACCCAAAATGCCTTTTGGAACCTCTTCTTGTCCTTTTGAACTTGGGTTTCTCCTCACCCTTCTCCTTGCTAGGATGAGTTTTAAGTGTAGGGCAATAAGCTTTAACATGTCTTGGCTTTCTGCATTCAAAACAAATCATATCATTAATGCTCTTAAAATTATTATTACTCTTACCTTTATTCCACTTTTGATGGTTCTTTTGCTTCTTTCTTAGAAAGATTTTGAATTGCCTTGTGATTAAGGAAACATAATCACTTTCAGACCTGAAAGAATCATTGTTCATGTTGTTGGCCTTTAGTGCCACAGTTTTCTCCTTCTTTTTCTCACATGCATCAAGATTTCTTTGATTCACCCATTGCTCATAAGTAATGAGTGATCCAAGTAAGTTATCAATCGAATAAGTATTCAAATCTTTAGATTTAATAATTACAGTAATCTTTGCATCAAAAGAGGAAGGCAAGCATCTTAAAATTTTATTCACTTTTTTATAGTTAGTGAGTTCTCTTCCTAAGACATGCAAAGAGGTAACATTTGAGTAAATCTTGTATATATTTCATAAATTAATTCAGAAGATTTCATACGAAAAAGTTCATAATCATATAGTAAAATATTCAATCGAGATTGCTTAACTTCATTGGTTCCTTCATAAGTAATACATAATTTATCCCAAATTTCTTTACCAAAAGTACAAGTTAAAATGAGTATGTAATCTTCAGATTTTAAAGCACAAAAAAATAGTTCAAACATTTTGTATTATGTTATGCTAAATCCCTATCATCAAGAGTCCATTCAGTAAAAGGAAGTGGAGCAGTAACGTCATTAAGTTTACCAGTTGGAGGTGTATAACCATCCTTAATAAGCTTCCACTATGATAGTGCGAGTTTTCCAAAAATCAAAATGAATATTATCAAACAAAGATGGTCATGTAATAGAATACCCTTTCGCAGTATTACGATTCATGGAATTAGCCATGGATCAAGTCAAAAGTTTTTAAAAACTCAATTTTATGAATCCTAGTCTAATACCACTTGAAAGTTTGTTAGGGATGTTAAGCCCTTATGAACTAGCCCAAGGCTAACTAAGAGGGGGGGGGGGGGGGGGGTGAATTGGTATTTTAAAAATCTTTAAATCAAAACACAAAACTCAAATCACAATTCACCACAAAGAAAAGTGTGAAACTTAAATGCATAAAAGTAGTGGTAAAAGAACACAGAGATTTATAGTGTTTCGGTCAACTCAACCTATGTCCACTCTCTGGAGGCACCATTAGGTATTGCACTAAACTCAATATCTCTCCTTTTGCTCCCACAGCAAGGCAGAGAAGTCTTTACAAAACCTCATTTCCACTGACACCGATGAGGCAGAGAACCCGACTCTTTTTGCTTCCTCCTGAAGAAAGCAGAGAACCTTGATCGATTGCTAAAGTAGACCTTCCATGAATCCCCAAGGATAAGGGATGACTATCGATGAAGATAACTTGGTACCTTTCTTAAAGAAACCTTTGTGAAATCACTCACAAACTCCCACTCACAAATTCCTCCCTCTCTTTCCCTCTCGTCTAAGCTCTCTCAGGTCAAGACAGCTGCAAAAGATGTTCTAAAGAGTAGAACAAGAGATCCTAAATATAAGAGCTACAGAATATATCATTAAATGTAATAAACCAACTTTATCATCCTATATGATCACTACAAATTAAGCTCAATCAGCTAGGACGATCTGGGCGATTAGAAGAAATTTGTTCATATCGTCCAAGACGATATAATATCATTTTGTACGATTAGTATAAATCATGGAATATCATCCAGATAATCACACTGAATAGATGTCTGGATGATGGAAAAATAGCTTGATCGTCCAAGTCGATCTTACAATTATCCTGGACAATTAGTTCAAATTAGTGAAAATTGTCTAGAGCATCACTCTGAATAGCAACCGACCGAAGTGTGATCATCTAGGAACAACTAAGCTTTTTGAACTGATTGTCCTGGATGATCTTGCGATCTTCCAGGCTGATATGATCGAGTCAATCAAACCTTAATTGCTTTCCTTAATTATAAAATTAATTTAGGCATAATTGTGTTGCATCGTCCAAGATGATATCCTTGACAATGTCTAAAAATAAATAATACCTAAATAGATCTAGCGGCTAATTCTTTCTGATTTAAGCATATCCTCCTAACCGATACGAATATCATCCAGGATAATGAGCTTAATGACGGCTGCCTTAACCATGATGTCATAATTAGGGTTTCTATTTTAAACTGATCTTCCAGGATGTATAGGGATCATCTTGGACGATGTTCTCAAAATAAAGAACTCTAACTTAGATAGAAAAAATTCCCCAAAATGTGTGTGTGCAAGGTTGCTTAGCATCAGGAACCACATCATTTACAATAGACTCAAGAAAGGAAAAGAATTTTACAAACTGACTCTAACCTAGTCTACCCAATCTTGAGCTGGTTCAAATTGCAATCTTGATCATGTGGACATAAAAAGTCAGTAGGCAACGTAGTCGTAGAGAAACAGAAGTGTTTGCTATCATCAAAATTCTATTTTTGAAAATCAGATAAGCAACAATCGTCCTGGACGATCGCAAGATTGGTCAGAACGATCAGTTCATAAATCATAATTCTTCATAGACGATCAAACATGAGTCTGGTTCCTTTTAGAGTGATGCTATGGATGATATGTACTAAATTGAACTAATCGTTCGAGATGATCTAGAGATCGGCCTAGACAATCAAGTTATTTTTACATTGTCCAGACATCTATTCAAGGTGATATTTTGGATGATATTCATCATTTTGTACTAATCGACCCGGACAATCTAGTTAATTTTTCATCTTTCAAACATCCGTTCAGGGCAATTTTATGGTTGATACTTTCCGAGTTAAACTAATCATACATGATGATGTACTATCATCCTGGATGATATTTGACGATTAGTTGCTAATTAGGGCTAATTTTAAGCCCTTGTTTAAAAGCTCTCTTATTTTCTCAAAGAGAAATTTTTTGCTGTTGTCTTGACCTGAGAGAGCCAAAAGGAGACGAAGAGCAAGGGAGAGAGAGAGAGGATTTGTTGAGGGGGAGTTTGTGAGGGGTTTCACAAATTTTGCTCCAAGCTAGAATCCGTCATCATCCCTAGTTCCTTGGGGGTTCTAGAGAGGTCAACTTCAGCAACTGATCGAGGTTCTCTGCCTACTTTAGGAGAAAAAAAAGGAGTTGGGTTCTCTGCCTGCTTCTGGAGGAAGTAAAAGGAGTTGGGTTCTCTGCCTCATCAGGGTTGGTGGAAAGGAGTTTTTGTACGGGCTTTTCCGCCTTGATATGGTGGCCAAAGGAGAGACACTATGTTTAGTGCAATACTTAGAGGAGAGGCTCCGGGGAGTGGATATAGGTCAGGTTGACCAAATCACTATAAAATTTGGTGTATTCTTTCTTATTATACTTCTCCATTTAATTTCCGCACTTTGATTTATGTGGTGAATCTTGGTTTGGTTGTGAATGTGCTTTGCTTAAAGAAGTTTTTAAAATACCAATTCACCCCTATTGGTTAACCTTGGGACTAGTTTATTAGGGCTTAACATCCCTGTCAAACTTTCAAGGGTATTAGAGCGAGATCCATAAAATTAAGTTTTAAAAATTTTTAAATTTTGATCAATGACTAACTTTGGTGATCGTAATACTGTAAAAGGTTATTTTATTACACGACCACCTTTGTTTGACAATATTACTTTTGATTTTTGAAAAACTCGCATGTCTACATTTCTACAATCGATTGACTATCACATGTGGATGCTTGTTAAGGATGGTTATACACCTCTATCTTGTAAAACTAATGGCATTACTACTGTACTTCCTTTCACTGAATACACTCTTGATGATAGGGATTTAGCTCAACTGAATGCAAAATACTTGAACTATTTTTTATGTGCTTTAAAATTGGAAGATTATATACGTGTTTCAACTTGTGCTACTGGTAAAGAAATTTGGGATAGATTGTGTATTACTTATGAAGGAACCAATGAAGTTAAATAATCTATGTTGAATATTTTAATGCATGACTATTAACATTTTTGTATGAAACCTACTGAATCGATTTCTGACATGTATACTAGGTTTACTCAAATTATCACCTCATTGCATTCTTAAGGAAGAGAGCTAACTAACTATAAAAGAGTGAATAAAATTTTGAGATGCTTGCCTTCTTCATTTGATGCTAAGATCACAATTACTGAATCCAAAGATTTGAATGCTTATTCTGTTGATAACTTACTTGGATTACTATTGCTTACGAGCAAGGAGTGAACCAAAGACAACTTGATACAGGTGAGCGAAAAAGGAGAAAACTGTGGCTCTGAAGTCCAACAACACGGACACTAATTCATTTGGGTCTGAAAGTGATGATGTTGCCTTAATCACGAGGCAATTTAAAGCTTTATAAGGAAGAAACACAATTACCATCAGAAATGGAATAAAGGTAAGGATAGCAAAAATTATTAAAGTTCTTCTGATGTTATTTGTTTTGAATGTAGGAAGCCTGGACATGTTAAATTTGATTGTCCTACACTTAAAGATCACCCAAGTAAGGAGAAATGTGAGGAGAAACCCAAGTTCAGAAAGGACAAAGACAAGAAGCAGTTCCAAAAGGCATTTTAGGCAGATTTTGCATCTAATTCATCTGAGCTGAAGCTGAAGAGAAGTCAACAAACTTGTGCTTGATGGGTGATCATCTTGGTCAGTCTGACCAAAAAGATATATGTGAATCAACCTATAATCAATTACTTGAAGTTTGTGAGAACATTTATGCATCATATAGAAAACTTTAAAAAATGCATGCTAGTTGGAAGTTGGAATTCTCAAATTTGCAAAAAGATCATGAAATTATATTGAAAGATTACACTCAAATTGATAGCAATCACATGTCATTACCTGATGAATTTGATGAATTGAATAAAAAGCATTCTAAGTTGGTTGTTGAGCATGATTCACTGAAAGCATCCTTCACCTCACTTGAAACTGATTTTAAAATGTATATGGAAGAATTTGAGCATAGGGAGCACTATTTGAATGTTGATAATACTATTTTAGAAGTGTTAAATAAAGGTTTAAATCTAAATTGAATGAAGTTGAGATAAATAGGAATACATCCATACTTTATCTAAAGCTAAAACTTAAGAAGATGCATTATAACCCGAACAGATTAGTAAATCTTTTTCCTAGTGATAAATATTTTTCATGTGGCATGCTAAGACATATTTCACACACTTGCACTGTTCACCGTAGTACATATTAGGTGTGGAGACCCAAGTTACTTGATTCATAGTATAACACATGCATTTCATTCTTCTTTTCATAAGAAGGGACTCAAATCTGTTTGAGTTCTAAAATCTGACATTTGATGATTTTACAGGTATGCTCTCACAAAAGGTCTCGTGAGAGCATGTAGTACTTGGATAGCGGAGGCTCACAGCTCTTAATTGCATAAATTTGATGCTTAAATAAATTCTGATTTGCATATTTATTACTCTATTGCTTATTATTATTTTATATTCTTTCTATTTAGTTTTGAGTTTCTTTGTTTATTATTTTTGCTATTATTTTGTAGTTGTTTCATCTCTGTTATTTTTATTTTTTGTTTGTTAGTTATTCTTTTTAGTCATAGTTAAAATAGTATTTTATACCTTATTTTTATTTTTAAAAATTTATAGCCAATGTTTGACATCTCTAAACCAGTTAAAGGGAGAAACACCGTTGATTATTTTCCTCCCTCTAATATCTTTTAGTGGTGTAATTTTTTTTTCTAAACAAAAGCCTATCTCAAATAAACAACTTGACTTTGCAATTGAGATCATTTTTATCTTGCTATAATAATATATCTTATATATAATGTTCAAACTCTTTATATTACTTTTAAATTCTTTGAAATCTTGTTGTTGCATTTATCATATGAATTTGATTATGTTTTGTGATTTAAACTTCCCTATATTAGATAGTGATTTTTTCTTCTATAATATCTAGAAGATATACTCAAAACTGAGAGTTTTTAAGAGTTTTGAAAATGGGTCTAGCTTGCAAAATGACAAGGGCATAAAATTAGCCCCAAAAAGAAAAGAAAAGTGAAAAGATGCATAATGACCGCCAAAAATTAAAAGATATACAAAGTGTATCAAAAATCAAAAGATGTGCAAAGTACGCCAATCAATTGACAAGAGGCATAAAATAAGCCCACAAAATGCAAGCATCCTTCTTTTTCAAACTTTTAAATCTTAGAAGAATTCATGTGTCACTTGATATTTTCAAAGGATTGATTTCAAATTTTATGATTATGATGAATTACTTTTATATATTATTCTATAAGATATTTTTTCTCTGGAATAAGTTTTGAACGAATCTTTTTTTCTTATCCAATTAATTTTTCTAAGTTAGGTCTTTTATTTTCAAAATATAATTTTGCCCTGAGAGAAGTCTGAGCTAGGGTTAACATGATCGGATATTCTACCATTTTTGGATTTCGATGATGTTAAGTCATTGGTCTTACAAGTCTTTAAAATAAATTACATAGAGACTTTGTCATATTCATGCTTTGATAAAAAAAAAACTTTGCTTTTGTTCTTCTTTTTCGTATTCTTTCTGCTTTTTATTTTCTAATTTTTTCATACTCCTTTTTATGATATCAAAAGGGGGAGTAGTGTTTGAGTTATTTTGGCATACTATTTTCACTTATATTCCTGTTTTATTTAGTTTTAATTATTTGATTATTTCTCATCATAAAAAAGGGGGAGATTATTACAAATATATTTTCAAAGAATATAATTTTGATGATAGCAATCACTTCTGTTTCTCTACGACTTTCTTGCCTAATAATATTTCAGGTCCTTAAGATCAAACTATAAATTAAACCAACTTAAGATTGGGTAGATTAGGACTGAGTCAATTTGTAATGTATGACATGTGTCTTTTATCTTTTTTTTGAGTCCTTTGTAATAATGTGGGTCCTGATGCTAAGTAATTTTGCATACACACACTTGGAGGAATTTTTCTAACTGTTTTAGAGATTTCTATTTTTGATCACATCATCCGAGACTATCCAAAAATCAGCTTGGACGATCAGTTAGAGATAAAAACCCTAATTAGGGCATCATGGTTAAGGCAGTCGCAATTAAGTGCATCGTCCTGAACTATATGTCTATTGGATGGGACGATAGGCTCAAATCAGAAAGAATCTGCTGCTAGATCTATTTAGGTATCTTTTATTTTTAGACATCGTCCTGGATGATGTAGTACAATTATGCCTAATTTAATATGGTAATTAAGAAAAATAATTAAGGTTTGATTGCTCAATCATATCATCCTGGACGATCGCATGATCGACCGGGACGATCAGTTCACAAACCTTATTTCTTCCTAGATGATCAAATATCGGGCTGGTTCCTTTCAGGGTGATGTTTTGGACGATATGTACTGAATTGAACTAATCGTCCGGGACGATCTGGATATCGACATGTATGATCAAGTTATTTTTACATTATCTAGATATTCATTCAGGGCGATTTTTTATACAATACTCATTGAGTTGAACTAATCGTACAGGACGATGTACAATCATCCTGGATGATATTTGATGATTAGTTACTAAATAAGGCTAATTTTGAGCCCTTGTTTAAAATCTCTCTTATTTTCTCAGAGATAAATCTTTTGTTGTTGTCCTGACCTAAGAGAGCCAAGAGGAGAGGGAGAGCAAGGGAGAGAGAGGGAGAGAGAGGATCTTGTAAGAGGGAGTTTGTGAGGTGTTTCACAAAGGTTGCTCCAAGCTAAGATTTATCATCATCTTCTCCGGTCGTCATACCTGGTTCCTTGGGGGTTCTAGAGAGGTCTACTTCAGCAACTGATCGAAGTTCTTTGCCTGTTTTAGGTGGAAGCAAAAGGAGTTGGTTTCTCTGTCTGTTTTTGGAAGAAGCACAAGGAGTTGGGTTCTCTGCCTCATTGGGTTGGTAGAAAGGAGTTTTTGTACGGGCTTCTCCGTCTTGCTGTTGGGGCAAAAGGAAAGACACTGTGTTTAGTGCAATACTCAGAGGAGAGGCTCTGGGGAGTGGACGTAGGTCAGGTTGACCGAGCCACTATAAAATATGGTGTGTTCTTTCTTATTGTACTTCCGCATTTAATTTCTATACTTTGATTTATGTAGTGAATCTTGGTTTGATTTTGATTGTGCTTTTGCTTAAAGAATTTTTTAAAATAGAAATTCAACCCCCCCTCTTGGTTAGCTTTGAGACTAGTTCATTAGGGCCTAACATCCCTTTAGAACTTTCATAGTTGAGACTGGTTGCCCTGACTAGTTCCTTTCTCCTATTTATTTCCTTAGGTTCTATGGTTTAGTTGGGGTTCTTTTTTTATGTTTCTTTCATTGGTTTTTTTGGCATTTCGTCTTGCTTCTTGGTTGTGATTATCTGCGTGTTGTATTTTCTCTTATGTTTGCATCTTTCGGGTCTCTTCAATATAGTTGTGGTCTGGATGGTTTTGGACTTAAGCTATGATTGCAATGTCCATGTTGCTGAGAGTTTATCCCATTGGTACTCTCCTTCCTTCAGGGTGCAACTTTGGAATGCTCGGGGTTTGTGTACAAGTTTGGATGGGGTTCTGGGCGGTTGTGCCTATGGTATTCATTTACCTGGTTTGTTGGTTTAGATTCTGTTTCCAGTTAGCTGCTGGAATGCCTTTGGCCTGATTTTTTGGGATTCTTTAGAGGATTCCCGCTGTGTTGTTGGGGACTTTAAGTTGTTGTTTTCTGGTCTTGGGTTTCTATTTTTCTGCTGTGCCTATGGGCTGGGTGCTTCTGTTAACCTGATGCTTATGTGCTGGTTTGTTGGTGTTATCCTCTACTGCTCGTGTTATTTAAAAAGCTGGTTGAGGTTTGATTGCAGTGGTTATTTAAAAAGCTGGTTGGTGTATGCACCTGAGTGTTGGATTGAGTGGCTTGTGGATTACCTTGATAAAGCTTCTACTATCTTAATTCTAAGCTCTATAAGTCTATTTGCCTATTTTTTCTTGCAGTGGGGCCTTCATTTAGATCAGTTCTGCTACAGCGGCTTATATCAATTCTCTCTCCTTTTTAGTCTAAATTTTTTCTATATGCATTGGTTTAAGTATATATTTTTGTGCTATACCCTTTTGCTCTACAACTTTTCAGTTTTGCAGGTGAAAGAAAAATTTAAATCGTCATCAACATTTTTTGCTGAGAGATCGAGCTTTAATTCATATCATTTATATTTCTTTTTTGGATGCTTCTCTATAGCATCAGTAGAATGTTCATAGGGTTTTTTTGTAGTTTGGTTTAGTGGAGATTGTCGGCTCCTAGGTTTTTCTTTTCTTTATTTTGTAGCTCGTTGGAGCATTAGTGAACTGATCATCACCCTTAAGGACTTTGTAATCATTTTTTTCTATTAATACGCAGGCCATTCAGGAGGTTTTAATTAAAAAAAAAAGATTTAACACATTTCAGATTTACTAAATCCAAATTTATACGATTTATTAAATCCCACTAAAGTTAAATCCCACTTGTTGTCAAATAGGCCCTTAGGGATTACACTATTAATTTATAATTATCTTCTTCACATTAAAAATAAAAATTAATGTGTTATAAATTTAATAACATGTTAAGTACAAAGTACTCATTAATTATTAATGACACTATTAATTATATATTTTTGAAGTTATATTAATTAAGTTAATTATATTAATATTTAATTTCTAATTATACAAATAAGTTAAATTAGATAATCAATTTATGCACTAATTATACAATTAGTTATTTAATTAATTTACTTAATTATTAATAATTTAAATTATATTAATTAAATTTATCAATAATAACTTAGAGGCGCCTAGGGTTTGCATCTTCTCTTCTTGTCGTTGCTGTTCGGCTTCGTTGCATTGCAGGTGTATTAGATTGCACGTATTACTTTTCGGCTCCTTCCTGGCTGTTCGACTTCACTCCTTCGATGTCTTCCTATCAGATCAGAAGTTACGACATTTTGATAAGAAGCAAGAACGGGAGCTCGCTGGCTGTGAAGGTAACTTTCTCCCATCCTGCGCTTCTTCGGCTAAATCCCATTAAATCCTCTGAACATAATGATTTAGTAAATTCAGGATTTATGGAATCATGGGATTTAACAAGTGCACAAAAACCGTTTGGCTAGATTTAGGGTAAATTTAACTTAATTCCAACCATAAATCAGATACCTGGCAACAAGTGGGATTAACTTTAGTTGGATTTAGTAAATATTGTAAATATGGATTTAATAAATCCTAGGGGTGTTAATTCCTGAAAACTATTAGATATGATAAATATTAAATCATGTTAAATCATGATAAATTGTTTGGTAACATATTTCAAGAATTATAGCAGTTAGAGATTTAATTGTGAAAAAGATAAATATAAATTAAAAAAAAATTATAATTAAAAATAAAAAATAATGTGAATTTAATAACATGTTAAGTACAAGTTATTCATTAATTATTATTTATATTATTAATTATATATTTAATACTATATATTTAAAGTTATATTAATTAAGCTAATTATATTAGCATTTAATTATTAATTATATTACTAATTATTCAATAAATATAAATAAAATAATTAATTTAGTCACAAATTATAATATTAATTATTATAATATTAATTGCTTAATTAATTTACTTAATTATTAATATTTTAAATTATATTAATTAAGTTAATCAATAATATGTTAGAGGCCTCAGGTTTGGCTTTCATCTATTTCTTTTCGTCTTTGCTGTTCGGCTTCGTTGCTTCGCAGGAGGTGCGGAGATTGCACGATTCGCTTCTTCGGCTCCTTCGTGGCTGTTCGACTTCGATCCTTCGACGACCTTACCTTCCTGTCGGATCGGAAGTTACGAACATTTTGAATGGAAGCAACAACGGGTGATCGCTGGCTGTGAAGGTAACTTTCTCCCTTTCGCGCGCTTCTTCGGCCAAATCCCGTAAATCCGCCGAACCGAGGGATTTAGTAAATCCGGGATTTAAGCCGTAAATCCTTAAATCCGGGAATTACCCATCGCCGGGATTTAACGCGCGCACAAAAACCGTTTGGCTGGATTTAACTTAAATCCGAATTAAATCCCGCTGTAAATCCGATACCAAACAGCCCCTTAGGGTTAATTTTTTCCTTCTTTTGAAGTAGAGTTTTGAAAGAGTGCTAAAAGAAGCGTCTTCGCCTTCTACGACGTTGTTCCTGTCGGATCGGACCTCCGTTCGATAAATTTATCACTTGGGGATAGTTGGAATTGCATAGGGAGATCGGAGGTAGGAGGCCAAGATGGGAGAGCGGAAGGTTCTTAACAAGTACTATCCGCCGGATTTCGATCCGGCGAAGATTCCCAGGAGGAGGCAGCTCAAGAACCAGCAGATGAAAGTCCGCATGATGCTTCCCATGAGCATCCGTTGCGCCACTTGTGGCACCTACATCTACAAGGGAACCAAGTTCAACTCCCGGAAGGAAGATGTTATTGGGGAGGTATCCCTGTTCGATTCTCTCTGCATTATACAAATATATCTTGAGCAGCCTTATGATTGCCTTCTAATTTTACTTTTATGATGATTGCTTCTATTGCATTCCAAATTGTAACACTATAATCTTACTAAAAAGAATAACCAAACAACAAGAGAAAAACCAAAGAGAAAAGAGAATCTAGAGTGAGAAGAGCTTTGATATTTCATTACATTATGGAATGTACAAGATCTGAGTATAAGTGGTATGTTATTTTAGGCCCCCTTCTGACTCTTTACTTATAAGCTCTGATTGACATACAAATATACAAAAAGACAACATTTAAACTATACTAGTAAAAAGTACATATCAAGGCTTAGTAATTGATTACTATTAGATATATAAGACTTATAGCCATCAATGCATAAAGAATACATATTGAATCCGTGGTAAAGTTTAAATCCATAGGAAGTTGTTTGCTAACTTTAATTATTAGAGTGTTGGCGAGTGTCTATTGCACTTGAGCGAATTATACTGGTGAGTTGGAATGAGTTCCTTTTAGAAAAATGCTCGAATGATCAAGCAATTTGGCCTAGACGATCCTTAGGCTGAGTGTAATGGAAAATGATATATTGCTGACTTTAAATCAAGGTGAATTTGGTAAAATCTTAGCAACTTCAATAGAGTGATTATTTTGATTTTGTTGACTAACCTTGGTCATGATTCATTCAATGCGTATGACTTGACTTGACTTTGATTTGGACAATATTTGGATGTACATTTGGTTCATCAATTCTTTTATATTTTTGGGAAACATTCATTAAAAACAACAATAAAATTAAATATATTATCTTGATGAGTTATCATAGCATTAATGATATTGATTTGATTGGTCGTGCATATCGACAACAAAGCAAGTCTATAAAGAAGGGTATGAGGCCATTATTTGAAGATTGAAAAGCTGAATCATCATTTTCCTTTATAGTGTTATGCAACTCTTTATTTATCAAATCTAGATGGATTAAATTCTTGAGCTCAAAGTTGACGATCCTCTTAATAAAGTGTTGATTGACAATATTCTCAAGAAATGTTGAAAATACAAGAGTAAGCGACAAATAGAGGAAGAAAAGAATTTTCTTTTGTAGAAGCCGTCACTTAAAGAAAGGTGAAAATAAAGCTAGGTGAGGTGAGTAGGATGACATATGTTCCTAATAATTTTACTAAACAAGTGGCTCCTCAAGTCGATCCTATGAATGTTCCAGTAAATGAACTAGCAAACGAATCAATAATTCCTTTGAAAAAGTGAATAATTGAGCTAGTGACAG
This sequence comes from Dendrobium huoshanense, assembly GCA_016618105.1. NCBI lineage: Eukaryota > Viridiplantae > Streptophyta > Magnoliopsida > Asparagales > Orchidaceae > Dendrobium > Dendrobium huoshanense. Next base: position 34,121,520 of record CM028342.1, on the reverse strand, counting down.
TTAATATTGAACCAATGAATAAGGTAGTTATTCATAATAAGGAATCAACTATGAGTTTTTAGAATTAGCTAATGGATTCCTTTATCCTTCCTTTGGGTCAAATTTTCATTAGTAGATGGGAAAAAAAAAAGAAACTATAGTCGAAATAGGAGTTGAGCCGAAAAGTATTTTTTTGGATCCTTTTGGTCATGTTGCAATACATTTTATTGTGATTGACCTTTTAGATAAAGCTCAAGATAAAATTAAAGCTGAGAAGGTTCATACCCAATAGTTGTAACGAGTACAGTCTTATCGAATCTACATGGGTGAATACATTATAGTGCCTTGCAGATGCTCCTCTTCATAGTTTTGTCCCAAAGGAATTGCCTCTTCTTGATTTTTTTGTTGATAACCTAAAATTTAACTATCTCTTTGCTTTTGATGTTTTTTCAGCAAGATCTCTTGAGAATATTTTTAACACTACGAGGGAGAAGAATTTAGATACTTCCAAAAAGTTGGCATTAGGAACTTGTTTCTCGTGACTATTGATAAATATACAAGCAAAGTTATTTTGGGTTTTGATACTGATGTAGTGACCAACGTTTTAAAAGGTGAAATCAGGAATCGAGGCGTTTTGGCTAAGTGAGGCCTCAAGGCGGATCGAGGCGTAAGCCTAAAAAATGATAAAAAAGTAATTTAAAATTATGAATAATGATAAAAAATAATAAAATATTATGCCAATCGTGAATTTGATGATTTGTTCTAAGATAATATTAGTATATTACTGAAAAAGAAGACTTAAAATAAACTCACTTAAAAATAAACCATCCCATTAGGATCAAGACCCAAAGCAGGCTCATCATCACTTTGATTGTCTTCAGAAAAATCTTTATAATTAATGTCAGAGTCATCCTCAAACTCTTCTTCATCTATAATATTTTTTCCTTTATCCCATATATCAGTTAATATTTCATTAGCTCTAGAATGAAACAATAATAACATAAAAAATAATTCATTATATTTAAGAATACCTTTGAATTTTTTTGAAGCTCCAATTTCACTTTGTTTTTTTCTTTTATATACATGAGTAGTTGCTTCATTGTCTTCATTGACATGAGTTTCTTCTTCTGCTTCAACTTCAGAAACATCAACATTCTTAGGAGTAACCCATTCATTATCAGATTGTAAATCATCAACAAGTAAATGATCAATTTCATTATCAATGCTTCCATGCTTTTTTAATTTGAGATGTCTATCTTTCAGTTTTTTGTTAAACATAACATAAACTAATTTGTTCATTCGATCTGTTGCCAATCGATTTCTTCTCTTAGTATAAATTTAATTGAAGATGCTCCAATTACGCTCGCATGCAGAAGCCGAACATGTTAGGCTAAGAACTTTAACTGCAAAAGCTTTCAATTCAGGAACATCATCTCCAAACTCACTCCACTAATCTTCTACATGAAAATAAATAATATTTTATGAATATTAATTGAAGTAGAAGACTTAAACATAAATATTAAAATTAAAATTATAAATATACAAATTATAAACATACCAGTAGATCGTGTTTTGTAGCATGCTTGTGCTGCTCTAAATCCAAACATTTTCTTTTTCAAATGAAATTCCTCAAGTTGATCATTCACTTTGAGGTAGTCTTCTTCAGAAATGAGTATGTCCCATACATGCATAGGGAGATCGGAGGTAGGAGGCCAAGATGGGAGAGCGGAAGGTTCTTAACAAGTACTATCCGCCGGATTTCGATCCGGCGAAGATTCCCAGGAGGAGGCAGCTCAAGAACCAGCAGATGAAAGTCCGCATGATGCTTCCCATGAGCATCCGTTGCGCCACTTGTGGCACCTACATCTACAAGGGAACCAAGTTCAACTCCCGGAAGGAAGATGTTATTGGGGAGGTATCCCTGTTCGATTCTCTCTGCATTATACAAATATATCTTGAGCAGCCTTATGATTGCCTTCTAATTTTACTTTTATGATGATTGCTTCTATTGCATTCCAAATTGTAACACTATAATCTTACTAAAAAGAATAACCAAACAACAAGAGAAAAACCAAAGAGAAAAGAGAATCTAGAGTGAGAAGAGCTTTGATATTTCATTACATTATGGAATGTACAAGATCTGAGTATAAGTGGTATGTTATTTTAGGCCCCCTTCTGACTCTTTACTTATAAGCTCTGATTGACATACAAATATACAAAAAGACAACATTTAAACTATACTAGTAAAAAGTACATATCAAGGCTTAGTAATTGATTACTATTAGATATATAAGACTTATAGCCATCAATGCATAAAGAATACATATTGAATCCGTGGTAAAGTTTAAATCCATAGGAAGTTGTTTGCTAACTTTAATTATTAGAGTGTTGGCGAGTGTCTATTGCACTTGAGCGAATTATACTGGTGAGTTGGAATGAGTTCCTTTTAGAAAAATGCTCGAATGATCAAGCAATTTGGCCTAGACGATCCTTAGGCTGAGTGTAATGGAAAATGATATATTGCTGACTTTAAATCAAGGTGAATTTGGTAAAATCTTAGCAACTTCAATAGAGTGATTATTTTGATTTTGTTGACTAACCTTGGTCATGATTCATTCAATGCGTATGACTTGACTTGACTTTGATTTGGACAATATTTGGATGTACATTTGGTTCATCAATTCTTTTATATTTTTGGGAAACATTCATTAAAAACAACAATAAAATTAAATATATTATCTTGATGAGTTATCATAGCATTAATGATATTGATTTGATTGGTCGTGCATATCGACAACAAAGCAAGTCTATAAAGAAGGGTATGAGGCCATTATTTGAAGATTGAAAAGCTGAATCATCATTTTCCTTTATAGTGTTATGCAACTCTTTATTTATCAAATCTAGATGGATTAAATTCTTGAGCTCAAAGTTGACGATCCTCTTAATAAAGTGTTGATTGACAATATTCTCAAGAAATGTTGAAAATACAAGAGTAAGCGACAAATAGAGGAAGAAAAGAATTTTCTTTTGTAGAAGCCGTCACTTAAAGAAAGGTGAAAATAAAGCTAGGTGAGGTGAGTAGGATGACATATGTTCCTAATAATTTTACTAAACAAGTGGCTCCTCAAGTCGATCCTATGAATGTTCCAGTAAATGAACTAGCAAACGAATCAATAATTCCTTTGAAAAAGTGAATAATTGAGCTAGTGACAGTTAATATTGAACCAATGAATAAGGTAGTTATTCATAATAAGGAATCAACTATGAGTTTTTAGAATTAGCTAATGGATTCCTTTATCCTTCCTTTGGGTCAAAATTTCATTAGTAGATGGGAAAAAAAAAAGAAACTATAGTCGAAATAGGAGTTGAGCCGAAAAGTATTTTTTTGGATCCTTTTGGTCATGTTGCAATACATTTTATTGTGATTGACCTTTTAGATAAAGCTCAAGATAAAATTAAAGCTGAGAAGGTTCATACCCAATAGTTGTAACGAGTACAGTCTTATCGAATCTACATGGGTGAATACATTATAGTGCCTTGCAGATGCTCCTCTTCATAGTTTTGTCCCAAAGGAATTGCCTCTTCTTGATTTTTTTGTTGATAACCTAAAATTTAACTATCTCTTTGCTTTTGATGTTTTTTCAGCAAGATCTCTTGAGAATATTTTTAACACTACGAGGGAGAAGAATTTAGATACTTCCAAAAAGTTGGCATTAGGAACTTGTTTCTCGTGACTATTGATAAATATACAAGCAAAGTTATTTTGGGTTTTGATACTGATGTAGTGACCAACGTTTTAAAAGGTGAAATCAGGAATCGAGGCGTTTTGGCTAAGTGAGGCCTCAAGGCGGATCGAGGCGTAAGCCTAAAAAATGATAAAAAAGTAATTTAAAATTATGAATAATGATAAAAAATAATAAAATATTATGCCAATCGTGAATTTGATGATTTGTTCTAAGATAATATTAGTATATTACTGAAAAAGAAGACTTAAAATAAACTCACTTAAAAATAAACCATCCCATTAGGATCAAGACCCAAAGCAGGCTCATCATCACTTTGATTGTCTTCAGAAAAATCTTTATAATTAATGTCAGAGTCATCCTCAAACTCTTCTTCATCTATAATATTTTTTCCTTTATCCCATATATCAGTTAATATTTCATTAGCTCTAGAATGAAACAATAATAACATAAAAAATAATTCATTATATTTAAGAATACCTTTGAATTTTTTTGAAGCTCCAATTTCACTTTGTTTTTTTCTTTTATATACATGAGTAGTTGCTTCATTGTCTTCATTGACATGAGTTTCTTCTTCTGCTTCAACTTCAGAAACATCAACATTCTTAGGAGTAACCCATTCATTATCAGATTGTAAATCATCAACAAGTAAATGATCAATTTCATTATGAATGCTTCCATGCTTTTTTAATTTGAGATGTCTATCTTTCAGTTTTTTGTTAAACATAACATAAACTAATTTGTTCATTCGATCTGTTGCCAATCGATTTCTTCTCTTAGTATAAATTTAATTGAAGATGCTCCAATTACGCTCGCATGCAGAAGCCGAACATGTTAGGCTAAGAACTTTAACTGCAAAAGCTTTCAATTCAGGAACATCATCTCCAAACTCACTCCACTAATCTTCTACATGAAAATAAATAATATTTTATGAATATTAATTGAAGTAGAAGACTTAAACATAAATATTAAAATTAAAATTATAAATATACAAATTATAAACATACCAGTAGATCGTGTTTTGTAGCATGCTTGTGCTGCTCTAAATCCAAACATTTTCTTTTTCAAATGAAATTCCTCAAGTTGATCATTCACTTTGAGGTAGTCTTCTTCAGAAATGAGTATGTCCCATACATGCATACAAACCAATTTTCACCTCTTTATCAACATGAAAGTCTTTATCATAATGAAATTGAGGGTTTAAATAGTATACAGCAGCATGTAAGTGTTGGTGTAATTGACGATCCCACTTTTCATCTATAATATCCCATATTTTTTTGTAGGCACTTTCTTGACCTTCCAAATCTTTTGCAATGTCTTCTTTAGCCCTATTCATTGCTTCATAAATAAATCCCATAGCCGGGGCCCTCTCACCATCAACCATTCTAAGCACCTTAACTAATATTGTTGTTGTCTTTAAAGCATAATTTGTACTGTGCCAAAATGAATCATTTTTCATAATAATTTTTTTTACCTGTTTTCCTTCTTGTTTTTTTGCTTATGAACTTTTATCCCATTCTTTAGAAGCGAACATAGCTTCCAAAGATTGCCTTAACTCCTTGAATCTCTGCAATGTTAAATATGCAGTAGCAAATCTCGTAACAAGAGGTCTAATAATTTCCTTGTCAGTGAATTTTCTCATCAAATTGAGTACCCAAGAATGATTTTATATGAACTTACTAACGAATTTGGCCTTCAATAGGGCTGATTTATGCTGAGGCAATTGTTCCAACCTCTCAAGCATTAAATCAATGCAATGTGCAGTATAAGGAGTCCAGTAAAGGTGAGGCCTCTTCTCCATTAACATTCTCCATGCAACTTTATATGCACTTGCATTATCAGTAACAACTTGTACTACTAAAGCATCACCTACTTCCTCAACAACTCCATCCAACATTTGAAACAATAATTGTGCATCCTTTACAAAACTTGAAGCATCCACTAATTTTAGAAAAATTGTTCCATATAGATTGTTGACCAAGAAATTAATAATACTTCTATGTCGAATATCTGACCAATCATCTGACATTATTGTGACTCCTGTCTCAATCCAAGTCTTCTTAACATCATCCACCATTTTTGAAGTTGTCTTAACCTCCTCATTCAGCATCCAAGTCCTCAGTTCATACATGCTTGGAAGTTGTAGTCCTCTTCCATAGCTTCCAACAGATCGTAACATGTTAATCCATGATGGACTCTTAACAACATTAAAAGGAATCCCATTTTCATAGATGAATATGACGATATCCAAACAAACTCTGTTCCTGAGTTCTTTTGTAGCAGTAGGAGGCTGATGATCATGAGTGTTTATATTATTCTCGTCATTAATATTTATCATAAATCTATCCATGGACCCTGAGTGCCTCGGTTAGAAGAAACTAGATGGCTTCCACTACTGGAATCTTCATGCTGTGATCTATAGTAAGAAGATTTTCCTATCATTTATTCCATATTTCTTTGTGTGATCTCTTTTGTGGTGGCAAACTTCTTTAAATAATATGTACATTCATTTTTCACCTCATCAGGTACTTTTGCACATGGTCTCACATTGACATGAGTGCAGGCTAGATGATCCTTCAACCTCTTGACGCCACCAGTTATGCGTTTCTCACAGAAATTACATTTCATGTAAACATATCCCTTCTTTGCACCTTCGCCTGACACTTCAACTTGAGTTCCATAATTACAGGTCGAACCCCGCCAGGGGGCAGCGCCCCCTTGGACCCCCGGCAGACTGGTATATTTTTGTATTCATGTTGTTTTATTATTGGTATTTAGCATGACTAGTGGCACAAGAAGGAAAGATCCTGCATGGAAATATGGAACTCAAGTTGAAGTGTCAGGTGAAGGTGCAAAGAAGGGATATGTTTACATGAAATGTAATTTCTGTGAGAAGCGCATAACTGGTGGTGTCAAGAGATTGAAGGATCATCTAGCTTGCACTCATGTCAATGTGGGACCATGTGCAAAAGTTCCTGATGAGGTAAAGAAGGAATGTATAAATTATTTAAAGAAGTTTGCCACCACAAAGGAGGTCACACAAAGAAATATGGAAGAGATGATAGGAAACTCTTCTTACTATGGATCACAGCATGAAGGTTCCAGTACTGGAAGCCATCTAGTTTCTTCTGACCGAGGCAGTCGGGGGCCCATGGATAGATTTATGCTAAATATTGATAACGACGAAAACATAAATACTCAGGATATTCAGCCTCCTACAACTACAAAAGAACTCAGGAATAGAGTTTGTTTGGATATCGCCAGATTCATCTATGAAAATGGGATTCCATTTAATGTTGTTAGGAGTCCGTCGTGGATCAATATGTTACGATCTGTTGGAAGCTATGGAAGAGGATTACAACTTCCAAGCATGTATGAGCTGAGAACTTGGATGTTGAATGAGGAGGTCAAGACAACTTCAAAAATGGTGGATGATGTCAAGAAGACTTGGATTGAGACAGGGGTGACAATAATGTCAGATGGTTGGTCAGATATTCGACATAGAAGTATTATTAATTTTTTGGTCAACAATCCATATGGAACAGTTTTTCTCAAATCAGTAGATGCTTCAAGCTTTGTAAAGGATGCACAATTATTGTTTGAAATGTTGGATGAAGTTGTGGAGGAAGTGGGAGATGCTTTAGTAGTACAAGTTGTTACTGATAATGCAAGTGCATACAAAGCTGCAGGAAGAATGTTAATGGAGAAGAGGCCTCACCTTTATTGGACTCCTTGTGCTGCACATTGTATTGACTTGATGCTTGAGAGGTTGGGACAGTTGCCTCAACATAAATCAGCCATATTTAAGGCCAAATTCGTTAGTAAGTTTATATACAATCATTCTTGGGTACTCAGCTTGATGAGAAAATTCACTGACAAGGAAATTATTAGACCTGCTGTTACAAGATTTGCTACTGCATATTTAACATTGCAGAGATTCAAGGAGTTAAGACAACCTTTGGAAGCAATGTTTGCTTCTGAAGAGTGGGATAAAAGTTCATGGGCCAAAAAACAAGAAGGAAAACAAGTTAAAAAGATTGTTATGAGAGACGATTCATTTTGGCGCAGTACAAATTATGCTTTGAAGACAACAGGACCATTAATAAAGGTGCTTAGAATGGTTGATGGTGAGAGGGCCCCGGCTATGGGATTTATTTATGAAGCAATGAATAGGGCTAAAGAAGATATTGCAAAAGAATTGGGAGGTCAAGAAAGTGCCTACAAAGAAATATGGGATATTATAGATGAAAAGTGGGATCGACAATTACACCAACACTTACATGCTGCTGCGTACTATTTAAATCCCCAATTTCATTATGATAAGGATTTTCATGTTGACAAAGAGGTGAAAACTGGTTTGTATGCATGTATGGACAAACTCATTTCTGAAGAAAACTACCTTAAAGTAAATGATCAACTTGAGGATTTTCATTTGAAGAAGGGAATGTTTGGATTTAGAGCTGCACAAACATGCTACAAAACACGATCTCCTGGTATGTTTATAGTTTGAGTATTTATAATTTTAATGTTAATATTTTTGTTCAAGTCTTCTACTTCAACCAATATTCATAAAATACTATATTTGTCTTCATGTAGAACGTTGGTGGGCTCAGTTTGGAGATGATGTTCCTGAATTAAAAGCTTTTGCAGTTAAAGTTCTTAGCCTAACGTGTTCGGCTTCTGCATGCGAGCGTAATTGGAGCATTTTCAATCAAATTCATACAAAGAGGAGAAATCGATTGGCAGCAGATCGAATGAACAAATTAGTTTATGTTATGTTTAACAAAAAATTAAAAGATAGATATCTCAAATTGCAAAATCAAGGAAATATTGAGAATGAAATTGATCCTTTGCTTGTTGATGAGTTACAATCTGATGATGAATGGGTTACTCCTAAAAATGCTGATGTTTCCGAAGTTGAAGTAGAAGGAGAAACTCATGTCAATGAAGAAGATAATGAAGCAACTGCCCAAGTATATAAAAGGAAGAAACAAAGTGAGATTAAAGCTTCAAAAAAAATCAAAGGTATTCTTAAATATAATGAATTATTTTGTATGTTACTATTGTTTCATTTTATAGCTAATGAAATATTAACTGATATAGGAGATAAAGGAAAAAATATTATAGATGAAGAAGAGTTTGAGGATGACTTTGACATTAATTATGAAGATTCTTCTGAAGACAATCAAAGTGATGACGAGCCTGCTTTGGGTCTTGATCCCAAGGGAATGTTTTATTTTTAAGTGAGTTTATTTTAAATCTTGTATTCCAGTAATATTATCTTAAAACAAATCTTCAAATTCATAGTTGATATAATATTTTGTTATTTTTTGTCATTATTTATAATTTTAAATTAATTTATTTTAATCGTTTTGAGGCTTACGCCTCGATCCGCCTCGAGGCTTACGCCTCGCCTCGTTTAGAAAAAACGCCTCGATTCCCGATTTCGCCTTTTAAAACCTTGATTTTACTCTGAGAGTCCAATGAAATGTCTTTTTTATATAGAGAACTTGAAGCTTTAAGTAATATGGTTCATGCATTGAATTCTTCTTTGCTTTTGATAAAAAATTGCGTTGATCAAATAGAATTGGCTTTCAAGAACAACTCTCCACGATGAAGTCACTCGTTGAGGATGTGATGAAGAAATTTACTTTATTAGAGGATAAACTCAGCTCTGTTGAGAGTCTAGCTTTTCTTATGTCAAATGAAGTCCTTGATGAACTTTATCAAGAAGTCTAAGAATTGAAATCATATCTACTCACAATTTTTTTTTTTGAATTTTTAAAGTAAAGTCAATTCCTTGTTAGTGGCGAATTTATTCTTTAAAAGCTTGTTCATCATGGATATGTTTCTTGCGACATTACTTTTAATCCAAGCGCTAAAGGTTTTTTGAGATTCTAGCTTTTCTTATGTCAAATGAAGTCCTTGATGAACTTTATCAAGAAGTCTAAGAATTTAAGTCATATCTACTCACAATTTTTTTTTTGAATTTTCAAAGTCAATGCAATTCCTTGTTAGTGGCGAATTTATTCTTTAAAAGCTTATCATCATGGATCTGTTTTTTGCGACATTACTTTTAATCCAAGCGCTATAGTTTTTCTTTGTTGCGCCTTTCATCATTGAATATGTTAGAGAAGGACCGTTTCTGATTCACTCTTGATTTGTATTTGCAATATCGACAAATAAAAATAACTTTGTAAGAACTTGAATGATGCAGGACATATATGAAAATACGATTTAAATAAGGATTTTGTTGCGCCTTTCTCAATCTTTGAATGTTTTTTGTATAAGCTATTCAGCTGAGTATGTTCTCAAGGCTCTTGAGTTAAAATGATTATGCTGAGTAACTAATACCGGAATATGCAAGTCCCAAATAAAGAGAATAAGTTTTTTTACAGCTTTTTCAAGTTTTATTCAACCTTTTACATGCCTTTATGCTAGTCGCTTGTAGCACGAGCTTTACTTTTTTGTTAGAGTTTTCATCTTCAGGAGGGTAACCATCTAGACTAGCTATTTAGAAAAGACTATTCTCAATATTTAGTACGCATATTGTTACAAAGGAGTTTGAATTCTAGGGTTATATTTTTTCTAATGGATATAAATGACGTAGGCATGATGCTTGATTCTTTGAAAGGAGTCCAAATTCATGAGGTTGGAATTAATTGACTTAGGTTGAATCTTGATAAGCAGATTTTTGAAAAAGCATAAGTAGGCATATATCAAAAACTTAAGTAATACCACTCAAAAGATTTGTAATTTTTACTTATTTTTGTTATTAGATATTTCTTTTTCCCTTGTAATGAAACACAAACTTAGAGTTAAGTATAAAGGTGATTAATTGCCAGATACCCGAGGGCCCTAGTTCTTAGCTCTTCTACAAAAAGTAGTCTTGTAATTTTTAAACTTGATCTTAAGTCCAGATTTCTTTGATCCCAAGCTTAAGTTTGCCTAACTTTTGCTTAATTATTGGAGTGTCATTTCGGAAAGAACTCCAAAGTTGACCTAAGCTATTGATGTGTTAATTTATCAGCTTGAAGTCAACCAACGTCAAATTTGAAAGTTGAACATCAAGTATTAGACCATAACTTTTTTTATAGCTCACTTTCCGAATTTGCCTAGAGGGGTGAGTTCCTGGAGTTTTCTTGCCAAATTTACTTAGAAATTGTTGAGAGGAGGTGAGTGCCTTGAGTTGCATGCTGAATTTGATATAAATTTTTTCTGCAAGTATATTAAAAAAATGGAAATTTCTGAACTCAATGTGCATTAGAATGTTAAAATTCTTCTACAAAGTAAATAATTTTTTTTAGGGGTGAAAAATCTTTAAATCTTCTTCGCTTGACATTTTTGAAACTTTTTTTAGCAAAAGTTTGGAGTCCATAGGCTGTAGGGCTGTCTTATTATTTTGATGATATAAAGTGTTTTCCAGGTTGACCATAATTTTTAGCAGTAGATATTCAGTAAGAAAAAGTTTTCCTTGAACATCAAATGTTTTGCTACTTTTCTTTAAATTTTTTCTTGTCATATTAAGGGCTTGATTTCTCAAAAATTTTTTCTTGTCAAATGTTTTGAAACTCTTCATTGGGACATCTACAATAATGAAGTCATCCATGATTGTAAATTGATGTTCTCCTAGGTGATCTATAGTGCAATCATTCATTTTGTCCCTTTGCATTCACTAGAAAAGACAAAAAGTGGCGTAGCAGTGGGTTTTGAATTTGAAAAATCTAAATTCAATTTTTTTTAAAAATACTTAAAAAATGATATTTTTAGAATTTCTTATATCAATCAAAATACTACTAATTTGATAGCTGGCAATCAAGACAGTGATGCAAGCGAAAGCCTAATTTTTGCAAGCAAAAAGTTAAACTTCCTAGGATAATAAAAAATACACAAAATACTAAAAAAGACACTTTAATAATATAAAAACGACACTTACAACTCTTGACACTTACAAGACGCTAAATAAAGACACCTAAAGGAGCTTGCATTTGTCAAGAAGAAGGATACAAGTGACGTCGAAATTGTGGATAGAAGAAAGAGGTAAGAAATCCAAGACAAAGGTAGGAGAAGCTCGCAAGCCTTCCCAAGAAGTAGAAGAAGAAGAAGTGGAACAAGCTCTCAAGATTTTTCAAAAATCCTCAGAATTTCATGTCCAAAAATCAGCCATCTATCATTATTTTATAACAGTTACAAACTCTCTATATATAAGCATAAAAAGGGAGCCAAACAATCACCTAAAACTTCATTTAAAACAAATTAACTAAGGGGAAGAGGAATGCCAAAAGACACCACAAACAGTCCCCCAAAATCTACACAAAAAACAGCAAGGAAAGCCACGAGAGACACATCTAATTAAGGGGAAAAGGAAGGCCAAAAGTCACCACAATCAGCCCACAAAAACTAAAGACATCAAGCAACCAAAGGGAAAATCGAGAAGCAAGGGGAAGGGAAGAGACACAAGTTAAAGGAGGGGAAACCAAAGAGACAAAGGCAAGGGGAATGAACCTTAATTTATGAGCTAAAAAGGCTCTCTACTAGACATTAATGAGCTGATTTGATGCATTTAGTTATTTTGGTTTATTTATGTTTTATTGTATTTTGAACAATATTAGTTGTGTTTTATTTTTTGTTTATGCTATCCTATGATGGTTGGGCTTCCAATGATCATGGTAGGAAAGTGCTAGGCATGACAATCCTTGGATTTGCTTGCTTTTGGGTCCACTTCGTCCTTGGGCTGCTTGCTGATTTCTGTTTTGGTGTGGTGGATGCTCTCGGATGGGCTTTAGTTCCTTGGTGTTAGCTCATAAATGCTTGAGTTGAAGTTTAGCTCAATGATTGGGGGATTTATTGCGTTTCCTAGCTCATTATTTCAAAAAGGTATGCTATTATGTCTTGGATCCATTTTGGAGTAGACTTTGCCCCTTCTCCTCCCTTTGTCTCTTCGGTTTCCTCTTGGCTTTTGCTGTTCCCGTGGCCCCTGGTTGTTTTCCTGTGCTGCTGTTCCGTTCTCAGTGCTGGCTCCTCGAGTCCCTTGCTGGCTGGGTTTCCCGTGGCTGCCTGTTGGGATTCCCATTGCCTTATTTTCTCTGTTTCTTATACCGGGTTGGGGCTGCTGTGTTGTGGCTGTTGGCCTTTCATTTCCCTAAATCTAATTGGTTTGGTTGGAGGTGTTATGGCTATTTGGTTTCTCTTTTTTGCCTATAAAAATGAGATGTTTTGGTATGGAAAAGGTTTTTGAAATTGTGAATAAAAACTCTACAAAAACTGGGGTTTCTTCTTGGAAAAGCTTGAGAGCTTGTTCCATTCCCTTCTTCTCTTCTCTATTTCGTCTTGGCTGCTAATCCCTTCTTCTATACGCAAGTTCCACTCTATTTGTATCCTTCTTCTTGAGCTTTGGAAGTGTATATTGGCTGAAATTTGGAGACATTTGCCGGAGGAGTTTGGAAAGGACGTTGGACTCTTTTGCAGTCGTGGACCCTTGGTTTGCAAGCCTAAGCACAATTTTCTTAAATTCTTACTTTCGTTGCATGTGAGGAGACCGCTAGACGGTTATACTGAGGATAATATTTTTATATTTTTATTTTGTTTTCGTTCGATTTGCCTTTTGTTTTTCCTAGGTTTGTTTGGATGTTTGCAAGCTTCAATTGAATCGAGTTTGGTTTTAAGTCTTGTCCTGGTGTTCTCAAATTTGTCTTTTTTTCTCTATTTTTGCTCGCATCAAGTTGGTATCAGAGCGAGTTAGGAAATCCTTGGTTTGTGAGTCCCTTGTTTCTTTTGAGTTCTAAAATGGCTAACAATCCGGGGGAATGACATAATGTAATGCAACAATTAGCAGATTTGCAAAATCAAATGAATGAAATGGCTAATACCCTTGCTAATCTTAATGTTAATCAACAACATGTTCAAACATCTGAAAGCGAAGAAGAAGTCCCTAGGAACCAAAATAGGCGACAACGAAATTGGGATTAAAATTAATGTTCACAACTTTGAGGGAAAGTTGCAACCTGATATATTTCTCGAATGGTTTGAGAAAATGAATCAATTTTTTGATTAAAAAGAAATTCCTAAAAATCGAAAGGTGAAATTTGCAAGTTTAAAATTAAATGGTCATGCTCTTACGTGGTGGAAAAATTTGCAAAACAATAGACTTAGGTGCGGCAAAGAAAAAATTCAAAATTGGGAAAGGATGAAAGAAAAAATGAAAGGAAAATTTTTACCGTCTGATCACGCATGAACTCTATTTCAAGAATTTAATAATTTGCGACAAGGAACTCAAAATGTGGAAGAATATACGGAACTGCTTTACAAACTTCAATCAAGAAATGATTTAGACGAATCTGAAGAGAAAACTGTTTCAAGATACATTAACGATCTTAAATGGACAATTCAGGATCAATTGAACTTGCATCATGTAATAAAAGTTAACGAGACATATTGAATGACATTAAAAATTGAAAAACAACATCAACGAGAAAGAGGTCATAACAAGATAACGGAAACATACAAATGACGATCAACTGGTGGATCTAAGAATCAATCTCAAACTTCTGTGGGAATATCGGGGGTAAAAATCAAGTCTTTTGAAAATCAAAATGTGGATAAAAGAAAGGGAATTATGGGTCCTAAGCCTTATGAACAACTTAAATTAATCAGACCATGCTACAAATGTGGGCTTTAAGGCCATATGTATGCAACTTGTAGAAAAAACAACCCGCCAAGAACTAACTTCATTGAAAACGACGAGGAAGTAGAGGAAGAGGAATAAAATGAATATGAAAAAAAAAATGACATAGAATTAGAGAAAATTGATGTCGAGGGGGATGAAGGAGAAGAACTTTTGGTAATCCGACAAGTCTTAACAACAAAAATTGATAACGGAGACAAGTGGCTTAGAAGAAACATTTTTAAAACAACTTGTACAGTTGAAGGGAAAATCTACACTCTTATGATAGATAGTGGAAGTTTGAAAAATTTTGTATCTTAATTGATGGTCGATAAGCTGAAATTAAAGTCCAAACCACTTGCTAAACCTTATAAAATCTCTTGGTTTAAAGAGGGAGGTGAAGTTCCTATCACAAAGCAATATGTTGTTAGCTTAACAATTGGGGGATCTTTTAAAGATCAAGTGACTTGTGATGTTGTGTCTCTTGAAGTCTGTCACATTCTGTTGGGACGACCTTAACAATTTGATAACAAAACTATTCACAACGGGAAGAAAAACACTTAGTCTTTGATTCAAAACATTAAGGAATTCACTCTCTATCCGAAAAACATGTGCCTGATTCCCCTGCTAAAAATAACAAAGTTGCCAAAATAGCACTCCTGAATTGCTTTTGAATGCGAATGATTTGAAACATTCTGATGTGGTTTACTTGGTTTTGGGAAAAGAAATTGATTTTGTGCTTCAAATTTCTAAAGAAATTCGATCTTTAATCGATGAGTTTTCTGATTTAACTCCTGAAGAACTGCCTGTAGGTTTTCCACCGATGAGAGTAATTCAACATCATATTGATTTAATTCTTGGAACAACATTGCCTAATTTACCTCATTATAGAATGAGTCTAAATAAACATGCTGAACTTTTTAAGCAAGTGACTGATTTGCTAGAAAATGGTTTGATTAAAAAAAGCTCAAGTCCTTGTGCTGTGCCTGCTTTATTAACTCCAAAAAGAGATGGTACATGGAGAATATGTGTGGATAGTAGGGCGATAAATAAAATCACTATTAAATATTGCTTTCCTATTCCTAGATTGGATGACATGCTAGATATGCTAAGCGGTGCAAAAATCTTTTCTAAAATTAATTTGAGAAGTTGGTATCATCAAATAAGAATAATATCTGGAGATGAATGAAAAACTGCTTTTAAAAAAAAAGAGGGTTTATATGAATGGCTTGTAATGCCATTTGGGCTTTCAAACGCTCCGTGCACTTTTATGAGAACTATGAATCATATTTTGAGACCTTTTATTGGCAAATTTGTTGTTGTATATTTTGATGATATCTTGATCTATAGTGTTCAATCTTCTAAGCATCTTAGTCATGTGAAACAAGTGTTGCAAACTCTAAGGGAATAAAAGCTATACATCAATCTAAAAAAATATTCCTTTATGACTTCGAGCTTAACATTTTTGGGTTTTATTGTTTCTGCTGAGGGAATAAAAGTTGATCCGATAAAAATTGAGGCAATTCAGAGTTGGCCAACTCCTAAAAACATAAGTGAGGTAAGAGGATTTCATGGTTTGGCTTCTTTCTATCGAAGGTTTATTAAAACTTTAGTTCTTTGATTGCTCATATTACTGACTATTTGAAAAAGATAATATTTAGGTGGACACCTCAAGCTGGACAGACTTTTGAATTCATTAAGAAAAAAATGAGTCAAGCTCCCATTATTAGTTTACCAAATTTGGAAAATATTTTTGAATTTGATTGCGATGCTTCTCATGTTGGTATTGGTACTGTTCTTAGCCAAGAAGGAAAACCTGTTGCTTACTTTAGTGAAAAACTGAATGATGCTCGATCCAAATATTCTGCTTACGATTTGGAGTTTTATACTATTGTTCAAGCTTTGAAATTCTAGAGATGTTATTTGATTCAACGGGAATTTGTTTTAAATACTGATCATGAAGCACTTCATTTTTTGGGCTCTAAAAAAATTGAATAAAAGGTATGCTAAGTGGGTTTCATTTTTGCAAGAGTATACTTTTCATATCAAACATAAAACTGGTGTTTTGAACAATTTTGCTGATGCTTTAAGTCGGAGATCTCACTTATTAGTAATTGTTTACCTGACAATTACTACTTTTGATTTTTTGAAAGAAACTTATGCAAGTGACCCTGATTTCAAAAACTATTTGGGATTCTTGTCTTGCTTCTGGAACTGATTCTTCTGCTCAGTTTGTCATTCATAAAGGATTTTTGTTTAAAGAATCTAGACTTTGCATCACAAAAAATTCTTTAAGAGAACAACTTTTACATGAACCTCATAGTGGGGGATTGAGTGGACATTTTGGGCAGGGAAAAACTGTGGCTTTAGTGGAGGAAAAGTATTTCTGGCCTCATATGAGAAAACAAATTGCTAAACTGATGAAACAATACAAAATTTGTCAGGCTTAAAGGAACTTCTCAAAATGCTGGTTTATATACACCCCTTCCAATTCCTAATAAACATGGGGATGATATCTCTATGGATTTTGTTTTGGGATTGCCTATTACTTTTAGAAAGTTTGATTCCATTTTTATGGTGGTAGATCGATTTAGCAAAATGACACATTTTGTTCATTGCAAGAAAACTTATGATGCTTCATATATTGTTGATTTATTCTTTAAAGAAATTATTAGTCTTCATGGTGTTCCTCGCACTTTTACTTTTGGTAGAGATACTAGATTTTTGAGTCATTTTTGGAGAACACTTTGGGCAAAATTAGGAACTACTCTTCAGTTTAGCAGGCTTATCATCCACAAACTGACGGGCAAACTGAAGTTGTAAATCGAAGTTTGGAAACTTGTTGAGGTGCCTGACAGGTGAGAAACCATCCCAATGGGATTTGATTTTACCCCAAGCTGAGGTTGCTTACAATAATTCTGTCATTCGCTCTACTAGTAAATCTCTATTTGAAATCATTTATGGTCAGCCTATACCTCACATTTTAGATAGAAACAGTTTGCCTTTGCCAAATAAAATTAGTGCTGAAGCTTCTGAAACTTTTGACCATATTAAAACTGTCTAACAACAAGTTCTTGAAAAACTCTGAATGGCTAATGTGAAGTACAAAATTGATGCTGACAAACACCGTAGAGAGGTTTATTTCAAAGAAGGAGTTTTGGTTATGACTTATTTTTGTCGCCAACGATTTTCTGTTGGTACTTTTGGAAAATTAAGCAGGAAGAAATTTGGGTCATTTCATGTTTTAAAAAAATTGGGCTCAAATGCTTATCTCTTGGATCTTCCTTCTACTGTTGGCACTTCGGTTGTGTTTAATGTTTATGATCTTTCTTTATATGAAGGAAATACTGATGATCATGTGGAGCTTGAAACATAACCACTCTCCACATCTGTTTTGAGTTATGATGAGCAGGTTGAAGAAATTATGGATGTCAGAACTACTAAGACTCGGCATGGTGAACACATGAAGTTCTTAGCAAAGTGGAAAATCGCCCTTTGAGGGACTGTACTTGGATGAATGCAAAAGAGCTTGAAAAGCGTCATCTAGAGTTTTATAAAGAGTTGTGGAAGCTTTCTCATCAGGAGATGAGACTTTCTCACCAGGGGGAATTGATGCATGTAGTTATTTTGGTTTATTTATGTTTTATTGTATTTTGAACAATATTAGTTATATTTTATTTTTTGTTTATGCTATCCTATGATGGTTGGGCTTCCAATGATCATGGTAGGAAAATGCTAGGCATGGTAATCCTTGGATTTGATTGCTTTTGGGTCCACTTCGTCCTTGGGCTGCTTGCTGATTTCTGTTTTGGTGTGGTGGCTGCTCTCAGGTGGGCCTTAGTTGCTTGGAGTTAGCTCATAAATGCTTGAGCTGAAGTTTAGCTCAATGATTGGGGGATTTATTACACTTCCTAGCTCATTATTTCAAAAAGGTATGCTATTATGTCTTGGATTCATTTTGGAGTTGACTTTGCCCCTTCTCCTCCCTTTGTCTCTCGGTTTCCTCTTGGCTTTTGCTGTTCCCGTGGCCCCTGGTTGTTTTCCCATGCTGCTGTTCCGTTCTCTGTGCTGGCTCCTCGGGTCCCTTGTTGGCTGGGTTTCCCGTTGCCTTCTTTTCTCTATTTCTTATACCGGGTTGGGGCTACTGTGTTGTGGCTGTTGGCCGTTCATTTCCCTAAATCTAATTGGTTTGGTTGGAGGTGTTATGACTGTTTGGTTTCTCTCTTTTGTCTATAAAAATGAGATGTTTTGGTATGTAAAAGGTTGTTGAAATTGTGAGTAATAACTCTACAAAAATCTGAGGGTTTCTTCTTGGAAAAGCTCGAGAGCTTGTTCCTTCCCTTCTTCTCTTCTTTATTTCGTCTTGGCTTCTAACCCTTTCTTCTCTTTGCAAGTTCCACTCCATTTGTATCATTTTTCTTGAGCTTTTGAAGTGTACGTTGGCTGAAATTTGGAGACATTTGCCAGAGGAGTTTGGAAAGGACGTTGGACTCTTTTGCAGTGGTGGACCCTTGATTTGCAAGCCTTAGCACAATTTTCATAAATTCCTACTTTCGTTGCATGTAAGGTGTCCGCTAGACGGTTATACTGAGGATAGTGTTTTTATATTTTTATTTTGTTTTCGTTTGATTTGGCTTTTGTTTTTCCTAAGTTTGTTTGGATGTTTGCAAGCTTCAATTGAATTGAGTTTGGTTTTAAGTCTCGTCCTGGTTTTCTCCAATTTCTCTTTTCTCTATTTTTGCTCGCATCATGATTCTAGTAGAGGACCTAGAAGCTCCCAAATTTATAATTCAAAATATTTTGACCCCCCCCCCCTTGCCTACATCAATTCTCCTCCAGTTGAAAGAAGCTCATCTCCAGATGAGGCTTGGGAAGACCAAAAGTCACCACAATCAGCACACAAATATTGAAGACAAGAAGCAGCCCAAGGGAAAACCGAGAAGGCAAGGGGAAGAGAAGAGACACAAGTTAAAGGAGGAGAAACCAAAGAGACAAAGGCAAGGGGAATGGACCTTAACTTATGAGCTAAAAAGGCTCTCTACTAGACATTAATGAGCTGATTCTAGTAGAGGACTTGAAGCTCCCAAATTTATAATTCAACTTGTTATGACCCCCCCTTGCCTACATCAGACAGTGATGACTACAACATCATTGTTTGGGTTTTCTTCCTCAATAAAGATGATGAGTGTAACTTTAGTGTATGAGACACTCTTTTGTGACCTAGTTCAACTATCTCTCGATCTAAGTTGTTTGATGCTACTATACCCGAACATGGAAAGAAATCATGCGTTAGTCATGCCTCCCACAGATCATGCACTATAGCCGTTGGATCTTATATGCATTGAACGACTAGATTTTAACACTCCCCCACAAGCTGTGAAGTATGGATCTGTCATGCCTAGCTTGACTATCATTCTGAGAAAGACAGTGTTGTCGACTCCTTTGGTAAAGATATCTGCAATTTAATCTTTTGATGGTACATGGTTGATACATACAAGTCCACTGTCTATTTTTTTTTTTTTTATGAAATGCCTGTCAACTTCTATGTGCTTGGTCTTGTCATTTTGAACTAGATTGTGAGCTATTCTAATTGTTAATTTGTTGTCAAAATGTAGTTTTATTGGTTTTCCCATTTGATCTTCAGGTCTTCTAGAACCATTTTGATCCATAGTACCTCATATATTCTCAGGGCCATGCTCTATATTCTGCTTTTGCATTGGATCTTACCACCACGTTCCACTTCTCGCTTCTCCATGTGATTAGGTTTACTCCAAGGAAGGTGCAGTCCCTAGAAGTAGATCTTTTGTCTACTAGTAATCTTGGATAATCAGCATCGGTGTATGCCTCTAAGGTTATTTCTTGGTTTCTTCTAAAGAGAATCCCTTTTCCTGGGTTAATTTTAAGGTTGTGCAATATTCAGTCTACTTGCATATGAACCTGTTTTGGATTTTGCATAAACTGACTGACGATACTGATAGTAAGTGCTATATATGGTTTGATAAAAAATAGAGGTTTGAGAATGAAAAAGCTTGAATTTTATTATGCAAAATACTCCCTATTTATAGAAACAAATAACTCTAAATAATTACAAAATAATGAGTAATACAATCCTTCTTAAATCAGTTGTCTAGCTATAAAAGGAATTTAATGTGATCCAGGCTGTCTTCCCACAGATTATTGTTCATTGTCGTGGGATCATCTTTGGAATGGGAGGCTGGGATTTAACACTCCCCCTCAAGCTGGAGAATATAGATATGTCATTCTCAGCTTGACAATCATTTTGATAATGGAAGAGCTGTCCAATCCTTTGTTAAGAATGTCTACAAGTTGATCTTTCGATGATACATGATTGTTACATATTAGACCACTGTTTAATTTTTCTCAAATAAAATGGCTGTCAACTTCTATGTGCTTGATCCTGTTATGTTGGACTGGATTTTGGGCTATGCTAATTGCTGATTTGCTGTCACAATGTAGCTTCATGTGATCATCCTACTTGATCCTTAAATCTTCTAGAATTATTTTAAAATTATGGTAACTCACATATTCCAAAGGCCATAGCTCTATATTCTGCTTTTGCATTAGATCCTGCCATCACATTCTGTTTCTTGCTTCTCCATGTAACCAGGTTACCTCCAAGAAATGTGCAGTATCCAGAGGTAGATCTTCTGTCAACTGGTGATCCAGCATAATCCGCATCAGTGTATGCTTCTAGGTTATTCTGTGATTTCTTTTAAAGAGCATCCCTTTCCTTGAGTTTCCCTTAAGGTAGTGCAGTATCTTGTCTACCGCTTGCATATGATTCTGCTTTGAGTTCTGCATAAACTGATTGACCATGCTTACAACAAATGCTATATCTAGTCTAATGTGGGAAATGTAGATAAATTTCCCTACAAGTCTTTGGTAGGCCCTTTATCTACATCTAGATCTTCTCTAGCTTCCCCAGTTTAAGATTAGGTTTTACTGGTGTCGGTGCTAGTTTACAACCAAGTTTACCTATTTTGTTTAGAAGATCTTTGATGTATTTTTGTTGTGAAATGAAGATTCCTTTATTGGAGTGGGCTACCTCAATTCCGAGAAAGTATTTTAGTCTACAAAGTTCTTTGATATCAAATTCCTTAGTAAGATTTTTTTTTAAGATTATGTTTCTCCTCTTCATTATTTATAGTCAAGATAATATCATCCTCGTATACTAATAATATTGTGACTCCCCCTGAGTCTGAGTGTTTAAAGAATAATATATGATCCCCTTGACTTTGTTTATACCCATTAAGAAGCATGAATTTTGAGAATCTTCCGAAGCAGGCCCTTGGTGATTGTTTGAGCCCATATAGTGTGCTGCACACCCCGTTACCTTCAGTTTTTTCCTTAAACCCTGGTGGTATTTCTATAAATATCTCTTCTTCTAGATCCCCATGTAGGAATGCATTTTTTGCATCCAATTATTCCAGATTTCAGTTGTACTTGACTGCTAGTGAGAATAGTATTCTGAAAGTGTTCATCTTGACTACAAGTGCAAAGGTTTCTTGGCAATCAATGTCATATGTTTGAGTGTACCCTTTTGCCACTAGTCTTGTATTTTATCTTTGTAGTGTGCCATCAGCTTTGTATTTTATGGAGAACACCTATTTGCAGCCGACCGGTTTTTTTCTCTATCGGTAGATTGATGATCTCCCATGTATTATTCTTTTATGAGGCCTTATCTGATGAAAATTGGAAAAATGCCATGATAGATGAAATGCAAGCGATTCTCTTTAGAAGATGCCAATAAATAACCCTAAAGGAATACACTGTTGCTGATTACAGAAGATCTACTTGTGGGTACTGCACCTTCCTTGGAGGAAACCTAGTCACATGGAGAAGCAAGTAGCAGAACGTGGTGGTAAGATCCATGTGGGCTCCGAAAATTCGGCCCCGGCCTCCGCTCGCTTTTCTTATTCGGCGAGAGAGTTTTAACGAACTAAGTTCCGAGGTAAATTTTGGAAGGCAGATGGGTTTGTAGATAAGACACTACCCAGAGATTTCGCCATCATTTTGTGAGGACTTTATGATCTGAGTTCTTGTTTCCTATAGGCGCAAGCCCCTATAGTTAATTACCCCTCTCGATCACGAGAGAGAACTTTCGATTAAGGCTAGTCGTCAATCAGATACGTAGAGTATACGTGTTATCTGGCATATAGTAGCAGCAATGGATTTTGATATTGGTAGAAATTGGATTTGGATTTGAGTATTTGGAACGGTTTGAAAAGTTTGGAAGATTTGATATTTAAAATAGAAATTTCACCATCGTGCACTTAAAGCGGATGGTGGGGGAATGGATGATAGACCCGATCAAGATCCCATGGTTCCGTCGTCCCGGGCCATCATGGTCCCTGGTCTACTTAGTCAGAGGAGGTAGTCGACCCAACCTGACAGAAGGATCCTTGTCGGCAGCCATGAGTTGCTTCGTCCAAGGGGACCTTGTAGACCGGGGTTGGATGTTTGTCTAAGGGGACAAATCTGAATCCACCTTAGCTAACAGAGGGCTTTGTGCCCTATCGATCATATCCTATTGATTCATATCTCAATGATTTAACGCCATTAAGGAGCGTATTGGCTCTGTCTATAATCGCTATATGTGGTGCCATTTGGCGGCGAAACCACTCGGTTCAGAGGGCCCCGGGTCATAACCGTTTACCTGCAGTGCCATTTGGCGGCGAAACTGCCGGTTAGAGGACACGTACCACGTCCTTGCTGGCAAGAGATTGTTTGAGAATAGATCATAGTAATATTTTCGACTAGACATTTGGCTCTATGTGAGCTAGAGTTTATTTGAATTTGTCTGCATCGGCAAACTGTTGCGGAGGATGGGTGGATTTTACTTTAAGCATTTAATGGGTTGAATTTCAAATTTAAATATTTTTGGGATTTTCTGGATTTTTGGGTGGAGCTTTGGAGTATTTGAAATGAACTTTTGGGAGATGTTTGAAAATATTTGCGAAACCCCTCCGGTTGAGATCTGCATTCAACGCGGCCATCATCGGGGTGTTTGGGGGTCATTTCTTTTTATGGATTGAATTTTGTCAACTCTGTCGGGCTGTCGGCAGAGGATTGGGTTTCGTAGGCTTTATGCCCTTATTAGTGAATTCATATTGTTGTAGGCCTTGAAGGCATAATATGAATATTTTAAAGCAAATATACCAGTCGCTACAATTTTATATTTGCTTAATGGTTCGAAACCTGTCGACTGCTATTGACCCGTATAAAAGGATCGGTTTCGAACCTGAATTCACTTGTCAACCTGCGCAGCATCCCTAGACGTCACGTGTGTACCCATAACACGCTCGTCGGGGCCCATGCGGGTTTTATAATTATTTTTACCCCTTTTAGTGTACCTATGTGTATACAATTTATAGTGCACGTGCAGGGGTAATTTGAAATAATGGTAGACGCCTTCTGTCTGCTTATACGAAAATTGCATATCCGGTGGCGTGGCGTTGTAGTTTGTGGACGCCTTCTGTCTGTTTGTATGAATGTTGCAGATCCGGTGGCGTTCTAGTCTTGATATTGACTCCCCCCTTTCTCAATCACCGGGGAGAGATCTTTCTGGACTTTGGAGCCAATGACTGCTGATTTGGGGAGAACTCCTTTTAGGATCTTCAGTATGGCAGACTTGTTATTTCTGGTATTCGTGGGTACCAGAGCCGTTTTCTTCTTGAGTATAGAACTAAGAAGAGAGTTTGGAACACCAGGAAGCTTGGTTCTAATTTGTTCAAACATGTCCTCTCTTCTGCCAGGGGGTGTCCTTTTTCGTACATCGGGTTGCCTTTGTACCTGGTGTACTGACGACACTTTGATCACTACTATCGTAGGTGAT
The DNA here is from genome assembly GCA_016618105.1 of Dendrobium huoshanense. Lineage (NCBI taxonomy): Eukaryota > Viridiplantae > Streptophyta > Magnoliopsida > Asparagales > Orchidaceae > Dendrobium > Dendrobium huoshanense. Next base: position 34,097,279 of record CM028342.1, on the reverse strand, counting down.
ATCTGTACTTGTGCCCACAGTGGTTCGTCATGCCTACGATATATCCACTATTGTTATCCACAAATATTCATTCGCAGGGGATCGCTGCATTCACTACGATCTTTTGGAAGTATTTGTAGAAGACCCATTGCTTCTGCATCATATCCACCCTTTCACCAATCTCGGGTGGTTATTGTACTTGTTTGACCTTGTAGGGATCGTCGTAGCAGACACTTGTACTTGTGCCCACAGTGATTTTGATATGCTTATGATATGCTCACTGTTGTTACCCACAAGCGACTTGCACGCATTTACGGGAACCCGTTGTAGCCGCTACGAGCTCCTGGGAGTACTCGTAGGGGAGTCGTTGTCAACTTTGCCATCTCCACCTTTTACCAATCTCAGGTGGTTCAATGATTGCACTTGCTTGCAAGGGGCGGTTCTTTGACGATTGATCTCCAACGTCGCCTTCTCAATCAACAGGCATTTGTAAGGGTTGTCGTAGGAGTTCGCTGCATTCAGGTCTTGTAACGAACTTTGAGTCACTATTAACCATACACATGTTCTTGTTTGAACTCCCTTGCACATGATTCAAGCTTTGTCCTTGTATATGTTTGAATCCAAGTCTGAGTTCCAACGTACAAGTTCAAGTCTTTGCTCAAAGTCTTGTTCATCTCATTTGGTATCCAAATCAAATGTGAAACTGAGTTCATTTTTATTCTTAGAAGTTTGGGTTCTTCATTGTTCATGTTGAGCTTGGATCCAGCTTGAGTTCAGAATACAAGTTTGAATGGTCTTTTATTCATCCCATTTTCAAATTGAGTTCAAGTATGAGTTCACTCGAGTTTGAGTTCTATGTTCGGGTCCCCTGATGTTGCATAATTCGAGTTTCAAGAACAAGTTCAAGTGCTTGTTCGAAGTCTTCTGGGATCTTTTGAAGTTCTTGCAAGTTCAATTTTGTATTCAAATGATTTCAATTTGGTCTCATTTCGAGTTCATTTCATTTAAATTTGATCTTCAAATCTGTCTTGATTTCATTTGGATTTGAACTTTTAGAAGTCGTTTAAGTTTTGTTCAGGTCCTCTGTACATGTTCAATCAAGTTCAAAAGTCCACTGCTCTTTCTCATTTGATCCAAACATTTTGTTCTTTTGAGTTCAAAACAGGTCCGAGTGTAGTAATATTTCACCCGAAATTTCGGCAGCCTCCCGACATCTCCCCCGTTTAGGGGAAAACAACGAGAAAACTGGGCCTTCCCACCACGCGCAATAAAGGCGTGCATGGTAGGTGCCCTCTTTCGAGGACACCGCGGCCGTGATTTTTCTTCCCACCACGCGCAATAAAGGCGTGCATGGGGTCTTTGACGGTAACTGTTACAAGAAAAGAGCAGTTGCTTTTCCCCCGCCCGGGGGTACTTTTGAATTATTCCGGCCACGCAAAGAAAAGGGTACACCAGGCTCGCCTGGCCTCACCGTGTGCGTCAAACCGGTTTCCCTCCTACCACGCTCACTAAAGGCGTGCTTAGGTGGTTTGCCGGTCCGACACGCATGTCGGGACAGGAGGGCGAGGGTCGCTCGTTTACCTCAACATAGGTGTCGTGCCGGTTGCCCCTCCTACCACGCTCAATAAAGGCGTGCGTAGGTAGACCGCCGGCCCGACACGTTAGTCGATATAAGAGGGCGAGGGTCGCTCATTTACCTTACCGTAGGTGTCGCGCCAGTTGCCCTTCCCACCACGCTAAGAAAAGCGTGCATAGTGGACCACTGACTCGCCACACATGACGAGGTAAGAGAGCGGGAGGGGAGGCGACTGTCCGCCTCGTCGTAGGCGTCGGACCGGAGTCCCATCCCACCACGCGCAATAAAGGCGTTTATAGGCGGTTTTCCGGTCCGTCGTACACGTCGAGGACGGAAGCCTGAGTTTAGGGGGTTATACCTTCGGGGCCGGTGGACCGGCGGTCGTCGATGAAGGCTCGGGGACCGAGGCAGAAGGGCGAGCACATTTTCTTTTATTAATTATAATTAATATTAATTAAATAAAATTAACTAAATAATAATCTTTAATTAATCATCATCATTTTTTTTATTAATTATAATTAATTAAAGTAATTAATTAAGATTATTAAAATTAATTAAGAAAATAAGTTATAATTAATTCAGAATTAATTATAACTTAATTAACATTAATTAATTCTAATAAAGTATAATTAATTAACATTAATTAATAATAATTAATTTATAAATTTTGATTAATTAAAAATAATCATTGTAATTAATTGTACTTAATTAATATAATTATAATTATATATATATATTATATTATTAAAATCATTAATAATAAAATAATAATAAAACAAAAAAATCCTCTCCCTCTCCACTCTCTCTGTTCAGCAGAAATACGGGATTCGGCCGGAGAAGCATGCGAACGGCAGAGAGTTACCTTCACAGCCGCCGAGCTCCTGTTCTGCTTTCCGATTAAAATGTTGGAACTTCCGATCGTAACAGGGAGGGAAAGCGTCGGAGGAGCGAAGCCGTCCAGCCACCAACGGAGCCGGAGAAGCGAGCTCCGTTTCTTGCTTCCGATCAAAAATGCGTAACTTCCGATCCTTTAGGAAGAAGAGCCGTCGGTGGAGGCAATGTAAGGAGGTGGATGGCTCGGTTAGGCAAGTCTTTCTTCCTCTCTCTCTCTCTCTCTCTCTCTCTTGGCTTGGGGTCGGCACAGACAGAGAAGAGGTTTAGGAGTTGGTCGAAGCAGAGAGCGTCGTGTGTGTAGTGAACGGGAGAAGAGAAGCAGCGATCGTTTTATAGACGCGATTCGGGATGCGATCGAGGCTGTCTACTGGCTTTACGGAGGATTTTGCGGAGAAGCGATTGTTCCGGCGCCGAACTCAGCAGGATTCGCGGCAGGTTTTCAGCAGATTTTGTGGATCCGTTGGATAAGAGGTTTGTACACTGGCTCTCTTCCCTCTTGCCTTTTTCGTTCTTTGGATAACACATTGAGGTCAACAATCAAGTGTAGAAGCAAAATATAAAGCTATGGCTCTGAGAATATGTGAGATATTATGATCAAAATAATTCTAGAAGACCTGAAGATCAAATGAGACAAACCAATAAAACTTTATTGTGACAACAAATCAACAATTAGCATAGCTCACAATCCAGTTCAACATGACAAGAGCATATATCCTTACCAAAGGAGTGGACAATGCAGTTTTTCTCAGAATGTTTGTCAAGTTGGGAATGACAGATCCATATTTCTCAGCTTCAGGGGGAGTGTTAAAATCTAGCCGTTTAGTGCAGATAAGATCCAATGGCTACAGTGCATGATCCATGGGACGCATGAGTCACGCCTGAATTATTTTCATGTTCGGGTTGCTGATTTAGGAAGGATTCTATTAGAGTTATTTTGTAATTATTTATTTTTGTATTAAGGTTCCTTGTATAGATCTATCAATAGGGAAGAAATCATGGAATAAAGTAAGCCTTTTTCTTCTTCTTTTCCTCCGACGATTTTACGATCGTTCTTCAATCGGCAATGAAGGCCATTGTCTCTGATACCATGTTGAAAACAGAGGTTTGAGAAGAAAAATTCATACTTTATTCCATAATTTCTTCCCTATTTATAGATCTATACAAGAAACAATAATATAGAAACAAATAATTACAGAAAAACTCTAATAGAATCTTTCCTAAATCAGCTACTCGAACATGGAAAGAATTTAGGCGTGCGTGAGTCATGAGTCCCACGGAGCATGGCCTGTAGCCGTTGGATCTTATCTGCATTGAATAGCTAGATTTTAACATATTTTTTAAATGAAGTAAAAGTTGGGGCACGTGCGAGTTGGGTGTGACTTTTCCCCTCTTTTGAAATAACAAAATTTGGCATTTCTCTTTCATCTTTTAGAGTGATGATGATATTGATGTTGTTGATTTGAAAGTGTGACTTCTTTGACGACCTTAAATTTCTTGGGTGACCTTGTTCACAAAATTGAAATCTCCTGTCCTATTTAAAAGTTGAAGCTATTGGCTCGATATTAAGCTCCCCGGTAGTAGTTCGAGCAATTAGGCCAAAGCTTTCAGTTGTGCATATCTAAAAGATCCCCTGGGCCCTAAGCCAATTCTAAATAATCAACTTCCAACTTTTCTTGCTGAAAATTTACATTAAAATTGAAGGATTTGCCTTGTTCTTGCATCCTTTTTTAATGAGGCTTCAGAATTCTTCTAAGGCTTCTGCGCCTTGACAAACTGAGTGATAAATTGACTCTTGAATTCAACAAGGAAAGTAATGGCAACTAGTGGAAGGTGAGAGAACCTCTTAGTGGCAACTTCTTGAAGGTGGTAAAAGGCAATCTGTACTTTAGAGCAATATTGATATTAATCAGAGAGAATGCTGACTCAAAATTAGCAATATGATCGACTTGATTTATTTTGCCTTTATAAAAGCCTAGATTAGGAATTTAAAACTTTATAGGAGGCTATGCCCTAAAATCTCTCTCTAAAAAATGTGTTTGACAACTTAGGTTTACACTTATAAACTTTCCAAGGAGTAAATTCTTCACATCTTTCAGCCAAATATATTTTGTCTACTATTGGAGTTGAAGTTGATGCCCTCAAACTTGGAGGTTGCTGAAATAATTCAGTGTGAAGATCCTTCTAAAATTTCAACTTCGAAAGTGTCTATAAGATTAGGTTCTAATATCCTTTGAATCATTTTGGTTAAGTCTTTTTTCTATTTCAATTAGTTGCTTGTTAGTGGCAAAAATTTAGTTTTTCATGTTTATTGATTTTTCTATATTTTGTTGCAACAATGTTGCAAATCTTGGTTTCTGGTTTGTTGCATCGATCCATTGTAACCTTGGTTTCTGATTTGTTGCATCGATCCATGCTCACCCGATCTTAAAAGTCATTAGATCTAAATTTGTCATTGAATAACGCCAAAATCTTGCTAAGACGAATAGCCAAACATCAAAAGAATAACTATTGAGAGAGAATTTAGAGTGGGAAGTCATGGAACCTTATTAGACTGAGAGAAGTGCAAGACTTGAGTACAAGTAATTTGTTATATCAGCTCAATCTCTAACCCCCTATTTATAAGTTTCAGTTGAGGCATAATGCTATAAAAAATGCTACATTTAAACTATACGAGTAAAAAGTATATAGCAAGGTTTAACAATTGCTTGTTGTAAAATATGAAGCCTATAGCTGTAAATACATAAAGAGTGCATATTGATTGGTTAGTAGAGCTCCCTCCTTGCGAAGTGGCTTCCAGACTTTGATTTGCCATGTCCTAGTGTGCGGCTTTTGTACTAGAGCAAATTATCTTTGCTAATTGGAATGAGTTGCCTTTTGAAAAAAAATCTTGATTGATCAGCTGAGTATGCTTAGTCGGCCCACAAGTCAAGTGGAATGGAAAATGTTGTTTTGACTTAAACTCAAAGGCTAAATTGGTAATATCTTGGAAACTTCAATAGATTGATTCTTGTGATTTAGTCGACAAACCTTGGATTTGATCCATTTAACAGTTTCAACATGACTTGATTGCCTAATGTAAATTCTGGATTTAGGAAGTTGTGATAAAATTTACTTAAAATCTTGGACATATCAAAATCTAGTAAAATCGGGATTTAAGAAATTTACTTGATCTCTATATCCCTCAATTTTTCAATTTGCAACTGAATCATCTAGAAATTTGGCTGGATTGAAGAAACTGGCAACCAAATAGTTATACGATGAAGACTTACTAAGTCCTTTTAAATCCAACTTGATTATGATTTATCAAAACCAAATTTCTGAAACCCTAACTTCAACAGATAGACCCTGTAATTCAGACTGTTATGAAAGAAGCATAATATTGTACTGCTTAAAGTAATTCATTTTTAAATGAAATCGCATCAACCGCCCATATGGAAGCTTATGCAGTCAAATTCAAATTTAGTAGCTTTAATACATCATTTTAATGACCTTCATGAATTTTTTTATATGTTTCATGGATCTTATACCTGAATGAAATTTATTTCTAGGTTAAAAGCTTTACATTTAAGTTAATGATCTCTGAGACATCCTTACTCTAATAAAATCTTATATCCAGGTCAAAAATTTTAGCTAAACAGTTATATCTTGATTAAAGTCCTTGTATATTAGAAGAATATCTTTTGTTTGAATATGTTATTTAATATTTGATGAAAACATATATTTGTTGTTTTTGCTTCTAAGGCTTATCAATGAAAAAGAAATTATATCTGATAAGATCTTACGTTACGTCTTTTTATATCATTAATTAGTAACTGCTAATGTGGCTCCATTTTTTACTGTACATCTATTTAGAGAGTACGGGGTTACTCCTAGAGGGTAGCTAACAGTTATGTTTTCAAAACTTGTCATATCTTATATTTGATTCAAGGTAAACACTGTAGGTTTTTTTTAATGGAGCTCAAATATGTTGTAATTTACTTTTGATAGCCCCAATAGTTCTATACTCTTTTCTTTTGTTTAGTAGTTTGCATTTTTGTATGCAATTTGATTGAGAATTCTTTTGAAGTGTTTTGCCCTTAAGATTTGGTACTTGGGTGGTTAAATTTTCCATTATTTTCTCTTTACAGGCGATATTCTTGAGATTTTTTGCTGTGTATTTCAACTTTTTTAGCTCAGACTTGTATTCTTACAACATTTTAATGGATTTTACTGTTGTCTTTGATTTATGTAACATTTGAGATAGTCATTGATGTACTTTTTCTTCTTCTTTCCACCTGTAGACATACTTGGGTATTCAAATATTCCGCTTCTATTTTAAATGCACAAAATGTTCAGCTGAGGTCACTATAAAGACGGATCCTCAAAATTCAGATTATGTTGTTGAATCTGGAGCTTCGCGGAATTTTGAACCTTGGCGTGGAGAAGAGGAGGTGAGAATTGTTGCATTTTTATAATTTCTTTGCTGCCTTCGTTTGTTTTGTTGTTTGCACCATATTTGCTCAAGTTTGCATCTTTGTTTTTTAGGCTGCAGAAAAAGAGAAACAGAAAAGAGAGACAGAGGAGTTAGGGGATGCCATGAAGTCCTTGGAGAATAGAGCATTAGATTCAAAGCAAGACATGGACATACTTTCTGCACTAGAAGAAATGAGATCAATGAAGGTAAACATCTTCAATAATCAACATGCACCACATAGTGCAGCTTTTTTCTTTGATGTCTTTTCTACTATTTGAAGAGAGTATTAGGCTGAGGTAATTTCTATATACTCCAATTTATGGTACGACCTGGAAATAATATGAAAACGACGATTGGTTTGTTCCCTTGTTCGTGCAGTAACATAAAACTTTTTCTTTTCAGTCAAGGCATGCAACAGTAAGCTATGATGTGATGCTAGAGACCTTGAAGCGATCAGCATTTGAGAAGGTATTAATTTTTTTTTACACTCTTTTTTTTTTTTTTTTCTCGTTCTTTTATTTCTCGTTCTTTTATCTGCATGTAGCATTTGGTTTTGGCAGTAAAAATGCAAGTTTCACAGTTAAAGTTGTGAATTATATATTAATAATATATTTTTTCATTTGATATTTATTTTATGCAGGCCACAAAAAAATATCGTCTTGCTTATACCTTTTTGCACACGTTGCTAAAATTAAGAGTTTTTTTTTTGTATACACAAATAAATTTTATTTTCATTGTGAAGCAAAATTAAATTCAATTGCACGAGGGTACAAAATCACTTCGAATTTTTGGATATGTAAAAGTTGGGTTACAAACTCAATTCAATGGAGAAATAACAAAAATGCAAAATTTCTTCACTAAACCCTAGCCCGTTATAATGAGAGTTGGCCAAGAAACAATTGGACAGCTTATACCCCTAGGCGAGCAGGTTACAATGTTAGCTGCGATGATCAACATGGCCATCTTGATAGTCATCATGCTTTTTGTTGCAAGAGGAGTCAACACTTGTTTGATGCTAAAGAAACTTATGACTATTACCACAATTCAATCATAAATTTTGTGAGATCTTCATAGCCATCCAAGGTAAGAAGTACCTGCGTGCTAGCTAGCTCTTCACTTCCCAGTAAAGGACCACAAGTAGGTCAATGATATCATTGTACCACAATAAGTATTGGCATGATAATATAGATCATGGTTTAAAATTGCGCAATATGAGGCTCGCCTTTGCGCAATTCTAGTAAAAAGTGCCTCGATGCTTACGCCTCGAGTTTTTTTTATGAGGCTTGCGCCTCAACTTGTTTGAGTCCCGCCTTGAGGCCCGCCTCGCCTCACTGGCATGAGGCTTATGCCTCATGCTATATATATTAAAACTTACATAAATCTTGATGTAATGCCCGACATTGGACTCTATAGGAGAGGAGGAAGGGGAGAGAGAAGTTCACCATAATGATGATTCAAATGAAGAACCACTTAGTGATGACAGTGCTGATGACTTATGAGTTCTTATGTGATATGTCATTGCTATTTATGTTTCGAAATTGGAACTATATGTTAATGAAAAGAATACTGGAATTTGGGAAAGAGAGAATTTTGAGTTGAACTATATTTCATGTTGTCTTATTATTGAGATATTTTGATTTCACTTCATATCTTATGTTTTTTTTTGATGTTTTATATTATTCACTCATTAGTATATAAAAAATTTATCATTTTATGTTTACGCAATCTTTTAATTTTTTGAGGCTTATGCCTCAAAATGCCTTAAGGCTTACGCCTCGCCTCATGAATGAAAGATGTCTCAATACCCGAATACACAATTTTAAACATTGCTATAGATGACTATAGACTACTTGTGCCTTAAGGTGTTGTTAGAGTGCTCCTCTAGGAAGAGCAACTAAAGTCTTTTTTGGTGGAAGCATCGATCAGGCAATAGACCTAAGACTTGGGTCAATCTGAAATGATAGAGTGGAGGAGGCTGGGTGGATTACACGTAATTAAGTGCCTCGATGCCATCATAGAATTCCCCGATGTCGGAGCCATGCATATTCAATTCTCACAAGATAAATGCTTATAATGTTATTATTATTATTATTATTATTACTACTTTGTTGATACAGATTTTCCTTCTTCTTGGAACATTTGCAACAATGACAGTATAATCTAGGTGGTTTTAAATAACTTTAAGGTAGGTCGTGTGCTGAATGTGTCTTCCAATACCTCACTGAGATGATATGACTGGAACTTCGGAATTATTGCATGGCTTATGGTGATTTTATTATATTCATTGGGGGGAGGCGAACACCCTAGAGGTGGTGTTGCTAGAATGCTCCTCAAGGAAGACCAGCTAAAGTTTTTTTTGGTGGAACCATCGATCGGTCAATAAGCCAAAGACTTGTGTCGAGCCCAAATGATAGTTGAGGAGACTGGGTGGATTGCGCATAATCAAGTTCCTCGATGCCATCATAAAATTCCCCGACGTCGGAGCCATGCATAGTCGAATTCTAAGATATCTCAATTCCCAAAAGATAAATTCTTATAATGTTATTATTATTATTATTATTATTATTATTACTTTTTTGATATAGATCTTTCTTCCGCTTGGAACATTTGCAACAACGATAGTATAATCTAGGTGGTTTTAAATAACTTTAAGGTAGGTCGCATGTTGAATGTTGTCTTCCAATACCTAATTGAGATGACATGATTGGAATCTCGGAACTACTGCATGGCTTATGATGATTTTATTGTATTCATTAGGGGGAGGCGAACTGATGCATTTAGATTTTTGCATTATTTTTGTTTTGAACAATATTAGTTATATTTTCTATTTTTGTTTTATTTTTAAGCTATCCAATGATGGTGGTAAATCCTATAATCATGGTAGGAATTGGTTTGGAATATGCTTACCTTGGGTTTGCTAGTTTTGGGGTCCATCATGTCCTTTGGGGAAGTTGGCTGGTTTCGGGTGGGCCTTGGCTGTTTTCGGTTTGAGCTTTAGTTGTTGAAATTCTAGTGGTGCAAGCTCATTATTATCAAGTGGAGATATAGCTCATTATGAGCTGATGTTTAGTTCTGAAATTAAATGTGAAGTGAGTATATTTTGGTGGGTGGAACTTGCCCTTTCCTCTCCCTTTCGTCTCTTGGGCTGCTGTAGTTTTTCTGCTAGTTTTCTCTCCAACGGTTTACTGCTGCATGTTTGGTTGTTGTTGACCCCTCGGTTCTCTGCCCCCTTTACTGCCATGACTTCCCCCCCTTTTAACTGAAATTAGTGTGGCTCTTCGGGTCCCTTGTTGGGCTGTTTTCCCGTGACTGCTGGGAGCTTTTCCCATGGTTTTGATGCTTGGTTTCCTGTGTTGAAAAGCTTCCCATGCGTTGGCCCTTGGGTTCCTGTGTGGTGGCTGTTGGTTTCCCTGTTAGCTGCTGAAGTCCTGTTGGCTCTCTACTGCTTAGTAACCCGTTGGTTTCCTGCTGGCTATTAAAATCCCTGTTTAATGGCTGCTGTTTTTACTACAGTTTTTTGTGATAAATGCTAATATTTTGGGGCTGTTTAGTTTCCCCTCTCTTGCCTATATATATGAGATATTTTGAGATGAAAAGGGTGGGTGATTATTGAGAGCAAAGTTGTTAAAACCTGCGGGTTCTTCTTGGAAAAGCTTGAGAGCTTTGTCCACTTCTTCTTCTACCTCTTGGAAGGCTTGCGAGCTTCTCCACCCTTAGTCTGGGCTTCTAACCTCTTTCTTCTCTACGCAAGTTCCACTCCACCTGTATCTTTCTTCTGGTTCCGTTGGTAAGATTTGTTGGCTGTTTTGGTGGCATTTGCTTGAGGAGTTTGGTAGGACATTGGACCCCTTTGCAGTGGTGGACCCTTGGTTTGCATATTTAAACATTATCTGAAATATATATTCCTACAATCGGTGCATGTGAGGAGTCCTCTTGTAGGATATTTTGAGGATAGCGTTTTTTTTTTTTAATTTTGTTTTGTTTCTTTTGCTAACTTTCTTTTGTTGGGTTTGTTGAATGATTGGTTCTTTTCTAATTTGTATTTTAGTTGTTTTAACTAGTCTATTTTGTTCTCCAAGTGGTGTCTTAAATTTCTAAAAGTGAGTCTTGATTCTCTTTGTTGTTCTCTCTTTGTGTTTTGCTTCAAGTTGCATACATCAATTTTTGTATCAGAGCAAGTTCTCATCCTTGGTTGATTTGGTTTTTTTTTGTTGGCTTTGTTTGGCGAATCTTTTCTATTCTCTGAAATGGCTAATAATCCGGGTGATTGGCAAAACCTTATGCAACAATTGAATAATTTGCAACAACAGATTAATACCATGGCTGAAGCAATTGAGAACTTGAATGTTAACAACGCTAATGCTAATCTTAATGATCAAACTTCTGCAAGTGAAGAAGAGGCTCCTAGAAATCGTCGTAGGCAACAAAGAAATTGGGACTATGGAATTAAAATTGATGTTCCTTAACTTTGAGGGTAAGCTACAATCTGATCAATTTCTTGAATGAGTAGAAAAGATAAATCAATTTTTTAAGTGGAAAGAAATACCTGATGATAGGAAAGTTCGTTTTGCTAGCTTAAAACTTTTTGGTCTCGCTTTAACCTGGTGGAAAAACTTTCAAAATAATAGACTTAGAAGGGGAAAAGAAAAAGTCCAAAATTGGGAAAGAATGAAGGAGAAAATGAAAGGAAAATTCTTGCCAACTGATCATGCTCGAACAATATTCCAAGATCAACTCGATTTGCATCATATCATTAAAACTGACGAGGCTTATCGTATGGCTTTAAATTTGGAAAAACAATATCAAAGGGAAAGGGGTCACAATAAAATCGTGGAAATGAATAAACGTCGTTCAACTGGAGGGATTAAATCTCAATCTCAAACTTCTGGGGGAATATCTGGTCTGAAAATTAAAGCTTTTGAAAATCAAAATTCTGATAAAGGAAAAGGGATAATGAGTACTAAACCGACTGATCAACCTAAGTTAATTGGACCATGCTATAAGTGCTGGCTTTATGGTCATCTTTCAGCCATTTGTAGAAAAAATAACCCACCAAGAAACAATCTCATTGAAAACGATGAAAATTTAGAGGAAGAAGAAGTAAATGTAACTGAATCTGAAGATGACAATGAAATAGAAAAAGTTGATGTTGAAGGAAATGAAGGTGAAGAGTTCTTGGTAATTCGACAAGTCCTAACAACAACAATTGACAAAGGGGATAGATGGCTAAGAAGAAACATATTCAAAATAACTTGCACCATCGAAGGAAAAATCTGCATCCTTATAATTGATAGTGGAAGTTCGGGAAATTTTGTTTCTCAAAAACTGGTCGACAAACTTAAACACAAATCAAAACCACTTGCTAAATCCTATAAGATCTCTTGGTTCAAAGAAGGAGGTGAGGTTCCAATCACTAAACAATTTACTGTCAATCTATCAATTGGAGGCTCATTTAAAGATCAAGTTGTTTGTGATATTGTGCCTCTTGAAGTTTGCCATGTTTTGCTAGGACGACCTTGGTAGTACGACAACAAAACTATTCACAATGGAGAGAAAAACACATATACTTTTATGTAAAATAATAAAGAGTTTACTCTTAATCCACAAAAGAATATGCCGGATTCACCCGTTAAGAAAAATACAATTGCCAAAATTACTTCTTCTGAACTACTTTTAAATGCTAATGATTTGAAACATTTTGAAGTTGCTTATTTGGTTGTGGGAAATTAATCTGATATTGTTTTTCAAATTCCTAAAAAAATGCAAGCTTTATTGGATGAGTTTTCTGATATAACTCCTGATGATTTTCCATTTGGATTGCCTCCTATGCGACAAATTCAACATCATATTGATTTAATACATGAGACTTCTTTGCCTAACCTTCCTCATTATAGGATGAGTCCAACTGAGCATGCTGAACTTTTTAAACAAGTATCTTATCTGTTAAAAAAAGGTTTGATTCAAGAAAGTTTAAGTCCCTGTGCTGTGCCTACTTTACTAACTCCAAAAAAAGATGGAACATGGAGGATGTGTGTGGATAGTACGGCAATAAACAAAATCATCATTAAATATCGATTTCCAATTCCTAGATTGGATGACATGCTTGATATGCTGAGTGATACCTTTTGATCTTTCAAATGCTCCAAATACTTTTATGAGAACTATGAATTATGTTTTGAAACCTCTCATTGGAAAGTTTGTTATTTTAAAGAGATTGTTCGTCTTCATGGTGTCTCTCGTAGGGATACTAGATTTTTAAGCACTTTTGGAGAACTCTGTGGGCTAAGTTAGACACTTCTCTTCAGTTTAGTTTTATTTATCATCCTCAAACCGATGGGCAAACTGAAGTTGTCAATCTCAGTTTGGGAAATCTTTTGAGATGTCTTGCTGGTGAGAAACATTTTCAATGGGATTTAATTCTACCTCAAGTTGAATTTGCATATAATAATTCTGTTAATAGAACTTCTGGAAAAACTCCCTTTGAAATTTTATATAGTCAGTCTATTCCACATATTTTGGATAGGAATGGTTTGTCTTTACCTAACAAAGTAAGTGCTGAAGCTTTATAATCTATTGATTATATTCAAATCGGTCCAACAACAAGTTCTTGAAAAACTCCGTATAGCTAATGTCAAATACAAAGCTGCTGCAGATAAACATCGAAGAGAGGTTGTTTTTAAAGAAGGTGACATGGTAATGGCTTATTTTCGATTTCCAGTTGGTACTTTTGGTAAACTGAGCAGAAAAAAATTCGGACCTTTCCGAATTATCCGAAAATTGGGCACAAATGCATACCTCTTGGATCTACCTATTACTATTGGAGCTTCTCCTATATTTAATGTTTCTGACCTTTTTTATATGAAGGAAATATAGGTGATTCTGTGGACGTTGAAACGTTGCCACTTTCCACTTCTGCTTTGAACAAAGAAGATCAAATTGAAGATGTTGTTGATGTGAAAATCACTAAAACAAGACATGGTGAACACAAGAAGTTTTTGGTCAAATGGAGTAATCGACCATTAACTGATTGCACCTGGATTGATGCTGCTGATCTAAAAAAATGAAATTTGGAGCTTTATGAAAGAACTACTGAAGCTTTCTCATCAGGAGATGAGATTCTCCCACCAGGGGGGAATTGATGCATTTAGATTTTTGCATTATTTTTATTTTGAACAATATTAGTTATATTTTCTATTTTTGTTTTATTTTTAAGCTATCCAATGATGGTGGTAAATCCTATGATCATGGTAGGAATTTGGACTATGCTTACCTTGGGTTTGCTAGTTTTGGGGTCCATCATGTCCTTTGGGGAAGTTAGCTGGTTTCGGGTGGGCCTTGGCTGTTTTCGGTTTGAGCTTTAGTTGTTGAAATTCTATTGGTGCCAGCTCATTATTATTAAGTGGAGGTATAGCTCATATACCATTATGAGTTGATGTTTAGTTTTGAAATTAAATGTAAAGTGAGCATATTTTGGTGGGTGGAACTTGCCCTTTCCTCTCCCTTTCGTCTCTTGGGTTGCTGTAGTTTTTCTGCTGGTTTCTCTCGCACGGTTTACTGCTGTATGTTTGGTTGTTGTTTGGGGTTCTCTGCCCCCTTTACTGTCGTGACTTCCCCCTTTTTTACTGAAATTAGTGTGGCTCTTCGGTTCCCTTGTTGGGCAGTTTTCCCATGACTACTGGGAGCTTTTCCCATGGTTTTGATGCTTGGTTTCCTGTGTTGAAAAGCTTCCCATGCGTTGGCCCTTGGGTTCCTGTGTGGTGGCTGTTGGTTTCCCTGTTAGCTGCTGAAGTCCCGTTGGCTCTCTACTGCCTAGTAACCCATTGGTTTCCTTCTGGCTATTATAATTCCTGTTTAATGGCTACTGTTTTTACTACAGTTTTTTGTGATAAATGCTAATATTTTGGGGCTGTTTAGTTTCCCCTCTCTTGCCTAAGGGGCTGTTTGGTTGCCTGCAAAGTAAATGCAATGTAAAGTAAATACAGTGTAAAGCAAATGTAGTGCATTTCAAATACTTTGAGGTTGTTTGGATGTATGCAAAGTAAACACAGGAGTAATGTTTCCCTTGTTTGGTTAGATATATCCAGAGTAAAGTAAAACAGTGCATTTGTAATATTTTTTTTGTCATTATAACTAGTGTATTTATAAAGTAATCACCGATTGTTTAAACTTTGTTTGGGATAGCTTTCTTTTTGCTTTCTAAAACAGCTTTTTAGTACAAATTAATGCTATAAACTCTCTAACATCGATATCATCTTTAGCTTTAACTTTGAGTCAAGTTCATTTTTTTGTAATTTTATAACAAATAATTATGATTTAACTTGTTGATAATGTTTTCCCTAATATATAGATAAAAAATATGTTTCAATATATAGCTCAAAATGTCAATCATGTTTGACT
Organism: Dendrobium huoshanense; assembly: GCA_016618105.1. Lineage (NCBI taxonomy): Eukaryota > Viridiplantae > Streptophyta > Magnoliopsida > Asparagales > Orchidaceae > Dendrobium > Dendrobium huoshanense. The sequence continues at coordinate 34,081,980 of CM028342.1, read as the reverse complement.
TGATTGGAAATCAGCTGATATTAAAAGTTTTGTGATGTGCAAAATTTCAACTAAAAAACAGTTTTGATTGCTAGTAATATTTGTTATTTCTCCCATAACAGATCTGAGACGAGTTATTTAAACCAAAGCAAACAAAACACTGAAATCATACAAGAATTCCAAGGTTTAAAGATGCCCAGTCAGGATTAGGAGCACAACAGTCAGCACAAACATCATTTCCGCATACTTTCCTCAGCAAATCAATTGGCTTTTCATGCTTGATATTGAACCTATGTTGTTGTGAGATTCGGTGAAAACGCTCAGATGCTCCAGTAGCACTATTCCGTTCAAATGAAGATTCTTCAATTGCTACGTGATCAAGATCAGTTGAGCTGTCAAATGAACTACTCTCACTGGCAGTGCGATGGTGACCACTACTCATGGGGCTAGTAAGGAGGTGCTGAAATTAAGTGAGAAACAACTTTGTAAATTGAACCAAGAAAATCATACAGAAACTTCAATAGAAATTACTTATTCTAACCTTCTCAGGTCATTGGGAACTAAGCAAAGAAGCAATAACACCGGTTATCTTCTCAATCCAATCAATCTGATCAAATGCACTCTCAGCCTGTCTTAATAGATAAGATGACAGAAATAACTTACATAAGTTAAAAAAAAAAGTCAAACAAATAACGTCTTATAACTATCTCTAGCAGTCTATGTTTGATTCGAGAATCCAACACCGGAGCATGCTTTTGATTAAATCCATCAAGTCTTAATCTGTCACCATGGAATTGGTATGAAAGAAATAAGTGATAGCACGAATAACATCATCCTTGATTATATCCCAATAAAATTTCAAAAAGGAAGAATTAATACCATCAAGTCCCGGTGCCCTGTTGCTCCCTAGGCTAAAAACAGCTTCACAAACCTCCTGCACCGTGATACCAGCCTCCAAATTTTCACAGGACTGTAACAAAATTTTTCCATATTGTTAGAGATTTCAACAAGTGAAATACGTTACCAACTGAAGAAAAAATGGCAAAGCAAAAGCATAATGAGGGAATCTATAGTTCAACCAACTGAAGCATCTTCTCTTCATGCCAACTTCTGTGAAAGCACGTGAATAGTTGTAACAACAATAATTGATTTGGCTTTTTACAGTAAACAGAATAGAATTGCTTTGATATTCATAGTCTTAATCCGGTCTCAAAAAATAATAGTGCATTCTCCCCAAGTGAAATAAATATAGAACAAAACAAATAATTAGTCACGCTATAGCCTAACATGATCCAAGATGTACAAAAATATAGCAGAATATGAAGAGGGGTCCTGTGAATTTCATAGATTGTGCTAAGATAAAAGTTGTAGATGTATGATCAGCTTCAAATGGGTGTAAATCTAACTGCTAGATTCGGAGCTCTGGCAAGTGTCAGCAATCTAATTTCTGCTGATCTGGAATTTAGGAGGTATGGCAATTCAGACTACAAAACAGCTTAACCTATTTAACTATCAAACAACTCTCCCAAAAGGTTTGTTTCCTGCGAGTGATCAGCTTTCCTCTCATGAAACATATCATGGAGACCAAATTCTCTTCTATTTCTTCGCTCCTCAATTATAGATCTAGCACGACCAGGATGGGCACCATATGTCCCATAACTACTGCCACCAACCTTCAGCAAAGACACATAAACCCAATCAATAAGCAGTCAACAAAAAAAGCAAACTCGCAACCACATGAAAGCCAAAATACATTCTATGGGAATGTTAGACAACAATACAGCCAAAAAGGGTAGTAGAAAAGTCACCTTAGTAGATGAATAACTTCCAGAGGAAAGCAGGTCACCAGAAGTACCATATGAACTAGAATAAGAATAAACACGACCAGGCCCCTTTGAATCCCGGCTTCCATATTTTGAAATTTCTGGAATATCACTTGGCGTAGGATGGTAAGCAAAAGGATGAAATGCTGATAAAGCATCCTATCTTTCAAAGAAGTTAGCTTTCAACCTGGTTGTTATTTGAACAAGGTCATCGAGGTGGAGCTCTGCATCCACATAGGACACCTCGCGAGCCCTCACGTCCCCACCGGATTGTGAATGCTGATCCGGAGGTGGAGGTCAACGGAAACAGAGACAGAAGGGTGGAAAGCGACATGGACGCAGTCGATGCTGATGCGAGCGACGTGGAGATGGGGATCGGATGGCCAAAGGAGGAAAATGGTGGAGCCGAGGAAGGATACAACGACAACGACGAAGAGAAGGGAGGAGGGGGAAAGCAGTGAGAGGCAGCTGCAGCGACAGGTGGAGGATTGGAGACTACGGTCAGCGAAGAAAGGAAAGCATGGCGGTGGCCGCGGAGGAGGGGGATGAGATGATCGGTTTCTTTTTGATCCGGCTTCTCCATGGATGAGAGATCGGAGCGAAGTCGAACAAGAACGAAGGAGCCGAAGAGGCTCGTGCAATGAAGCCGAACAGCGCGACGACGATGCCAAGTTTTCTTCCGATGAATTTATAACCCGCTCAATATGAGCGGGTTTGCAATTCACGCAATACAGACTCCCTAATACACGCCTAATACTTCGGATGATTTTCTTTTGTTCCGCTCAAAATTAACCAAACAATCAAATTAAATAAATGCATGTAATTGTTTTACTTTACACTCCTAATTCAGGCAACCAAACAGCCCCTATATATATTAGATATTTTGAGATGAAAAGGGTGGGTGATTATTGAGAGCAAAGTTGCTAAAACCTGCGGGTTCTTCTTGGAAAAGCTTGAGAGCTTTGTCCACTTCTTCTTCTACCTCTTGGAAGGCTTGCGAGCTTCTCCACCCTTCGTCTGGGCTTCTAACCTCTTTCTTCTCTACGCAAGTTCCACTCCACCTGCATCTTTCTTCTGGTTCCATTGGTAAGATTTGTTGGCTATTTTGGTGGCATTTGCTGGAGGAGTTTGGTAGGACATTGGACCCCTTTGCAGTGGTGGACCCTTGGTTTGCATATCTAAACATTATCTGAAATATATATTCCTACAATCGGTGCATGTGAGGAGTCCTCTTGTAGGATGTTCTGAGGATAGCGTTTTTTTTTTTAATTTTGTTTTGTTTCTTTTGCTAACTTTCTTTTGTTGGGTTTGTTGGATGATTGGTTCTTTTCTAATTTGAATTTTAGTTGTTTTAACTAGTCTATTTTGTTCTCCAAGTGGTGTCTTAAATTTCTAAAAGTTAGTCTTGATTCTATTTGTTGTTATCTCTTTGTGTTTTGCTTCAAGTTGCATACATCATGAACCCTTGATGTGGTGATCACTCTTGAGGTTACCATGGGTGATGACTTTTACTTAACACCTAAATGAGGACTTCATGGTACTCTTAAGGATCGCATGCTCCACAATGCCATATTCAATGATCCATCTTGAATAATTTCTAGGCGATGTGTTGATCTACCACCTCTATCTTAAGTTCCCTAAGATTGAGAGTTGTGATGTGAAACAATATTCATGCGAAAATGATTTTCTTAATGAAGTTTGCACGTTTAGATTTAGAGGCAATAATAAGCAAGATCTTATGCGGAATTGAACGATAAAATAAATATTAAAGTGGTACCTAGCTTAGGTTTTTATCTCACATGCATAGAGGTTGAGATCATTAAATAATCAAATAAATCTTACTTTGCATACATGGATTGTTCCAACAGTAAACTCCAATACTAACAATAAGATTAGTCTATGAAAGATCCCTCACACAACTCTTCTAATTGCTAGGTTTAGCGGAGAAGCATTAACATGATCGTCATGAATTTACTAGACCACAATTGAGAGTCACTACGAAGATAAAAGATCCGGGGGAAGAGTTTACCCAAAGGAAGTAGATTCGAGGCCCCGAGGTGATCGTTTAGGTGCTTGAGAGAGTGGGCAACTACTTTCAAGGCTTGGGAACCTTCTGGTTGGCGATTGGAGGTATTCTGGAAGTCGAGATAACAGCAGGAAACTGCTGGGCTTGCTGGACAACACTAGGGGTGACTGGATAGCCACTATGAGGGATTTGACATCAGTTTTGACTTCCCAGAATTCTGGACAGCAACCGAAATTGTCTGGACAGCAAATTCCTATCTTCAAATTCCTGGAAAGCAGCAGTTTTTGGTCTTGGACAGACCCTGGACAGCACCCAATCAGGGTCAGCAAGGATTAGGCTTGCTCGTGGTGCTGCTGGACACTTTGGGCAGCAACTTGTGGCTTTCCGGGAGGCAAGAAAGCGAGGAAAGTTGCTGGAAAAGGAAGGGATAGCTTGCGGAAGTGAGGGAGGGAGAGTTAATTACCATTATATTGGCAATTAAAAAAAGGAGAGAGATGGGGAGAGGAAATTAAGGAGTAATTAATGCTGACTCAAATTCAAATTTTGAATTTGAATTGTCATTAATTGGGAGTATTAAGTGAAAGCGGAGAGAGGAAAATTAAAAAAAAATCTGAAATTAATTTCAGATTTTAAGTGGATTTGGCGGGATTTAATTTGAATTTTGAATTCAAATTAAAGTGGGAATTAATGGACCCTTGTTTGGAGCCATGAGTTAAGCTCCTAATTAAAGGGAGGAGTAATGGGGGGCCATAGAGAGGGAGAGAGAGAGGGAGGGATTTAGGGAGAGGATTTGTAACTTCCAAATCAATTTATGTCATTTAGGAATGAGAATGACAACTCAAATCTAATTTGAAATTCAAATAGACTTGGAGTTATACACTTTCCTAATTAAGATTTGCAAATAAGGAAAGTTTTTGAAATTTGAATTTCAAATTGAGGAAAGTGAATAATAAATCCAATTTAATTTATTTTAAAATTGAATTCATGATTGATACTTTCCTAAATTGGGATTCCCTATATGGAAAGAATTTGAATTTCAAAAGAATTCAAATTTTCCCTCTCACGCTTGAGCTAAATTAGGAAGTCATTATGGTGATTGAAATCAACATAATGAGGGGGAAATTATGAGGGGGGCCGGCGGAAAAGGGGAAGGAGGAGATGGCATCGGGTGAGGGGAAGGGGAAGGGCTTGGGTTGTCGGTGGGAGCTTGAGGTGGTGGAGCTAAGGAGGACTTGGAGAGAAAGGGGATGGCCGGTGGTGGATGGAGAAGGGGAGAAAGGAGATGAACAAAAAAATACAAATAAGATAAAAATAAACTAACGAACTCACAAAGAGATCGTAAGAACCGCGAACCTTGAACTCTTCCAAAGATTGACGGGTATTGCAAATCACCCTCCTCGGGCTTCTCCTCTCATGAATTCACTAAGAGATCAATTAAGAACAAACTCTTTTCATTCAATAATTCATCATCCATTTCCAAGATGGAGGGGAGGGCTTAAATAGCCAAATACATGAGGGAAAATAAAAGACGCAATTGCCCCTAGGACAAACATAAAACAAAGCCCTCAAGTGAGGGTAGAAATGGAAAAATACAAATAACAAATAAAATACATGAAAATAAATAGACACGATCGTAGCCGTTGATCTTCGATGTCCTCATCATTCTCCCCAGGTGGGAGAAAAACTCGACTCCGTCGAGTTGGTGTCTCGAAAACTCCTCGTGCATATGGGTTTATCTGTTGTAGCTCCTCGCACTCTGACCACATATCCTCTGACTTTGGTTCACCTCTTCACCTAGTCAAGTATCTTCTTCGTCCACCCTCTTTTGTGGGAATAATATCATCACTAGGAATCATGTCAACCTTCTCCGATATAGGAATTTTGGGAATAATTTTGAGAGTGGAGGTAGGCTTTGAGGTTCTCACAAGGTGGGATGGCACAAGGCTTAATTTGAAGTGGATTTGGGGTTTTTAACTCCGAACCTTCAAAGTCTACTAAATCTTTTATGTTAGAAAAGGAATAAACGTTGAATTCTGCAAGCAGATCCACCACGCAAGCGTTGTTACAGATTTTACTGACTATTCCAAATGATCTGCACTTCTAGCATGTAATTTTCCGGACGAATCCGCACCATTACTGAGTTACCAACTTTAATAGATTTAAATTGTCGTTTAGAATCAGCATAAAGTTTATACTTATTATTGCTCTATTAAGTTCGGCGTGCAATTTTCTTAAGAAAGTCATGCAGATGTAATGTAAATGCAACATATGCTATGCGAATTCATATGTCTAAAACTCAAGACTCAACAAGATGAACATGAGGTGGTGCAAGAGACTTGATATGCAAGATGAATGACATATGACTTCACACAAAAATTTTAAACAAAAAAAACTATGGAAGACAACATACTACAAAACACACACAATAACATACTAACTCACACGAACACATAGCTAGTAAAGTGGACAAGTCACAAAAAGAGTGGTTTTAAAGTGTTCGGTCTAAGGGAACTGGGGTAGGGGGAGAAATGAAAACACTCTTAGCTACCAGGGCACTTCTATAGGTAGTTTCAGTTAGGGTCGACAGCAGTCTCCTAGTGGGGGTAGTGTAATCGAACAAATTCATCCAACTAGGATAGAAGTGGTCCTTATCCTGGTAGGACGAGGCTATAACGGGTAAAATGTATGAATCAGGAATGACACACTCGGCCAAATATAAATCTAATTGAGCAGCTCTAAAGTTAGACTCTAATGGAACAAGAGGGGGCTCATTACTCAAATCAAAAACTTTCAGACTCAAAGTACTGTCTTCCGAAAGTGACTCAAGTTTGGTTGCAACCCTAAGATCCATGGGTTCCGTTCCACTTAAATCAGGTGGTAAATTCGATTGACTTACTTCCAACTCGAGATTATCTAAGTCGCCAACTAAATCAGAACTATCCAAAATTAAATCAGAATTATCAGAATTATCCGAGTCATCTCAGTAGATGTTACAACTAAATCAGGATCTTCCAAATTTAAATTCAAAGTGTTTGAAGTCCGATTGGCTCCTTTCGAGATCACATTACTGTCATCCAGGCATACTTTGTCCAAAGGCTTATCCTCGAGGAGACTAGGATTGGGGTGGGTTAAGGTGTCGACGTTTAAAGGTTCTAGCTCTCCTAGCATAGGATTTAAGTCATTCAGGGAGTCTGATTCAATCTCTTTAGTTTCATCCTCAAAGAATTCTTCGTTATTAGTGATATCATTAGCATCCACGAAATGGATGCACTCAGTCTCAGCTTCAGGGGTCATCTTCTTCTTAATATCTTCATTTATTATAATCATACTTGCAGGGTCAAGGATTGGGGAGGCTAAAGGTTGACTGGGATGGTTAGAAGAAGGTCTAAGTGGGGAGTCATAAGAGATTGGTCCAACAGAAGACCTATTAAAGGGTCGCTCATCAAGACTAAGTGAAGACCTACAGGGTGGGGCAGCAACCCGGATGTTACTAAGGGGTGGGTGGTCTTGACCACAGTAAGGTCTACGGGTTATCCCAACGAAAGAGGTAGGGTGATGCTCTAGATAACGGTCACTAGTAGAGGGTCGGTATTTTAGATTAAGATCTCGCCTCATGTCTTTCCAAGTAGTGTACTCACCGCGAGACTCTTTATGATCTTCCAATTTTGCCCAAAATTGAAGAGCTCATCCTTTAAGGTGAGACCTAGCGATGCTAACCTGATGGGATTCAGGGATATGACATGATTCAAAATAGTCATCTAGTTGTCTAGCCCATTCCCTAAAGTGGTAAGGATCCGAGGAACCATCAAAGGTTGGCAGACGATAGGGTGACTCTAAGTGAGGTCGTGGAGGCCTAGGCTCAGGTCCCGGGTGATAAGCTGAGTGGGGCCTGTATTTAGAGTGGGGATAATCAACGGGTTTCTCCGTCATAATTCTAGTCATATTGCCCACTAGGTTAACGATGTCATCTAAACTCTTTTGGAGTCTTATCGGGTCCATTGAAAAGTGTTAAGTGATACTCAACGACGATTGGGTGTAAGGGATGTCATTTAGACACTAAGTTAGGCTCACTACAAGGTGCAGAAAATGTTCGGACAGCAAGCTACAAAGGTGGTTTAAGAAATCTAGGCAGTTAGGAAGGTGATAAAGTTAAGGAAAGCACCTAAACTCGAAGAAAACAAGCTTCTAGCGCCTCTAAACGGTGCAGTTTTTGAGTGGACAGCAAACTACAACGGTGGGAGAAGTTGTCCAAGCATTTAGGTTAACTTCTAGGGTGAGGACAGCACTTATAACTAAGTTAAACTCACTAGAAAACCCTCTAAATGATGCAGGAAATGAAAGGACAGCAATCTACCACAAGGACCTAGGTTGCCTAAGTGTTACGTGTGGGTTTTATAGTGTGGACAGCAATATAACACATACTTAGACTCAAATTAAAGTGCTGGAATTTTCATGACAGAAAAGTAAAACAGAAATTAAAACTATCCAAATGATATTATGCATGCAAATGACTAAGGACAAGTCACATTAGACCCCTAGGATGCATCTAGCACATGTAAAGCATGCTAGCCATGCTCTGATACCAAGATGATGTGAAACAATATTCATGTGAAAATGATTTTCTTAATGAAGTTTGCACGTTTAGATTTAGAGGCAATAATAAGCAAGATCTTATGCGGAATTGAACGATAAAATAAATATTAAAGTGGTACCTAGCTTAGGTTTTTATCTCACATGCATAGAGGTTGAGATCATTAAATAATCAAATAAATCTTACTTTGCATACATGGATTGTTCCAACAGTAAACTCCAATACTAACAATAAGATTAGTCTATGAAAGATCCCTCACACAACTCTTCTAATTGCTAGGTTTTAGCGGAGAAGCATTAACATGATCGTCATGAATTTACTAGACCACAATTGAGAGTCACTACGAAGATAAAAGATCCGGGGGAAGAGTTTACCCAAAGGAAGTAGATTCGAGGCCCCGAGGTGATCGTTTAGGTGCTTGAGAGAGTGGGCAACTACTTTCAAGGCTTGGGAACCTTCTGGTTGGCGATTGGAGGTATTCTGGAAGTCGAGATAACAGCAGGAAACTGCTGGGCTTGCTGGACAACACTAGGGGTGACTGGATAGCCACTATGAGGGATTTGACATCAGTTTTGACTTCCCAGAATTCTGGACAGCAACCGAAATTGTCTGGACAGCAAATTCCTATCTTCAAATTCCTGGAAAGCAGCAGTTTTTGGTCTTGGACAGACCCTGGACAGCACCCAATCAGGGTCAGCAAGGATTAGGCTTGCTCGTGGTGCTGCTGGACACTTTGGGCAGCAACTTGTGGCTTTCCGGGAGGCAGGAAAGCGAGGAAAGTTGCTGGAAAAGGAAGGGACAGCATGCGGAAGTGAGGGAGGGAGAGTTAATTAACATTATAGTGGCAATTAAAAAAAGGAGAGAGATGGGGAGAGGAAATTAAGGAGTAATTAATGCTGACTCAAATTCAAATTTTGAATTTGAATTGTCATTAATTGGGAGTATTAAGTGAAAGCGGAGAGAGGAAAATTAAAAAAAAATCTGAAATTAATTTCAGATTTTAAGTGGATTTGGCGGGATTTAATTTGAATTTTGAATTCAAATTAAAGTGGGAATTAATGGACCCTTGTTTGGAGCCATGAGTTAAGCTCCTAATTAAAGGGAGGAGTAATGGGGGGCCATAGAGAGGGAGAGAGAGAGGGAGGGATTTAGGGAGAGGATTTGTAACTTCCAAATCAATTTATGTCATTTAGGAATGAGAATGACAACTCAAATCTAATTTGAAATTCAAATAGACTTGGAGTTATACACTTTCCTAATTAAGATTTGCAAATAAGGAAAGTTTTTGAAATTTGAATTTCAAATTGAGGAAAGTGAATAATAAATCCAATTTAATTTATTTTAAAATTGAATTCATGATTGATACTTTCCTAAATTGGGATTCCCTATATGGAAAGAATTTGAATTTCAAAAGAATTCAAATTTTCCCTCTCACGCTTGAGCTAAATTAGGAAGTCATTATGGTGATTGAAATCAACATAATGAGGGGGAAATTATGAGGGGGGCCGGCGGAAAAGGGGAAGGAGGAGATGGCATCGGGTGAGGGGAAGGGGAAGGGCTTGGGTTGTCGGTGGGAGCTTGAGGTGGTGGAGCTAAGGAGGACTTGGAGAGAAAGGGGATGGCCGGTGGTGGATGGAGAAGGGGAGAAAGGAGATGAACAAAAAAATACAAATAAGATAAAAATAAACTAACGAACTCACAAAGAGATCGTAAGAACCGCGAACCTTGAACTCTTCCAAAGATTGACGGGTATTGCAAATCACCCTCCTCGGGCTTCTCCTCTCATGAATTCACTAAGAGATCAATTAAGAACAAACTCTTTTCATTCAATAATTCATCATCCCTTTCCAAGATGGAGGGGAGGGCTTAAATTTCCAAATACATGAGGGAAAATAAAAGACGCAATTGCCCCTAGGACAAACATAAAACAAAGCCCTCAAGTGAGGGTAGAAATGGAAAAATACAAATAACAAATAAAATACATGAAAATAAATAGACACGATCGTAGCCGTTGATCTTCGATGTCCTCATCAAGTTGGCTTTTATATTTGAAGACTTGATGGTCTATTGGAGGTGTTATGTAAACAACATTCAACAATGCTTGAATCTTGGGCACCTTTCTAGGGGTAAAAAACAAATATTGTTGATCGGGCAGTCCGTAAGTGTTGAAGCACTTGCCACCTGGATAGCATCTTTGGGCGCACCTTTAGAATCAATTTAATAAATCTGCATATAGTTAACCTCAATGTTTTTGTGTGGAGCTCTTTGTGATGTCGGATGTTGATCTTGACGTCGTTTGTCATCAAGTATGCATCCAATTAGTGGTATTGGTTCATCAAAAAATAAAAATCACTTGTTAGAGATCTAGGCAACAATTCAAGAGGAAATAGAAAAACTCTTGGTTGTTGACTTGAAGAGGTCAAAATTTTTGGTTGTGTCTAATGTTGGGATGGCCAAAAGGGATCGCAGAAAGTGGATTATGTGTGTATATTTTATGAGTCCTCGGCTTTGAAGCAAAGAGATCATATCAAGGGTGTTCCAATCTCTATTGGGGGGCCTAGGGTCTCCCATCTTTTTATGTTGACGGCATTATTATTTTTGTAGGGGTTTCTAAAGCTGAGATTAAGCTTGTGGTTCATACTTTGGAAGACTATTGTTTATGGTCGGGGCAGGCCATTAATCAGGAAAAATTTGTGGTGATTTTTAGCAAGGGTAGTCCTAACTGGAAGAAGAAGAGGTTTGCTAAACTAATTGGGTTCATGCAGGTTGAGGAATTTGAGCATCTTGGAGTTAAGATGCCATTGAAGAGATTGCACAAACCAGATTACAACCCTGTTATTCAGAAAGTGAAATCTGCTGTCATGGGTGGGGAAATAAGCAATTGTCACTGGCTGGTAGGGTTACTTTGATTAATGCTTCTTTGATCCCCTCCTTGATGTATGTTATGACTCATTCTCCTATCCCGAAGGACATTCTTTTGGAGGTAGAGAAAATTATAAGATTTTTTCTATGGGATAAACGAATGGAAAAGCGAGGCTTACACTATGCTGCTTGGGAACTGGTTTGTAAACCACTTAAAATGGGTGGGTTGGGTATTCATGCTCCCTCCTTGTGGATTGGTCCTCTTAGAGCTAGTATGGCTTGGGAGTATTTGTCAAAACCTGAAGGAATGTTACAAAAATGCTTAAGAAATAGATATGGAAGACTTCAATGGGAAAAGGAAACTAAAAGAACTGATTATGCATCTTGGAAAATTATATGTGGTGGAGCTGAAAGCTTAAAGGATTGTATTTGATGGAAAATAAAGATTGGATCTTTTGTCAATGTGTTAGAACATATTTGGATATGGGATAGAGCTTTAAAGGATGGCCTACTTTTTGTGATGTGGAGAAATTAGAAGGGTTGAGAGTTTCCCAGCTGACTTCTTGTGGTAATTGGGACGGTTCTGCTGATCAGGGAAGTTTTTGGAGAAGATTTGGGAAGGATAATCTGTGAAATTTCTATTCTACCTGAAGATACTAAAAAGTGTTGTGAGCTTATTAAAAGTCCTATTGGGAGATCAATTACTTCAACGGCTTTTAATAAGCAATTTGAAGATGTAGATGACTCGGCTAATCACATTTACAAACTCAAATTAAACCCAAGGGTAAGGATTTTTTGGTGGAGGATGTATAAGGGGAACATACCTACTGAACAATGGCTGGATGATCATGGGTTGCAAGGAGAATTAGGATGTCTGTTCGGATGTCAAGGAATTGAAGATTTGAATCATATTTCAGTTGGGTGTAAACAGATTAAGCTTGTTATCAAAGCTGTGGAAAGATGGGGCTTTCTTCTTCCTATGTTTAGGAGTTTGGAGAAATTGCAAATGGAGATTGCAAAGTGTAGAGATGGGAATATCTCTTGGGCTTTAATGTATTGCAACATTTTCTTCCTTTGCTGGAAAAATATGAATGACAAGAAGCATGGGAATAAGTATTGTTCGCCTCTTGTCACTGCTGCTAATGCTGTGGAAATGCTTAACATTAACTGTTTCAGTTTTTTGGAGCAATGAGATTCCATTCAACCTGATGGGCTGATGGGTTGTTTGTCTCTGCCCCCCCCCCCCCCCCCCCCCCCCCCCCCCCCCAACAAAAAGTTTGCTGAAAATTAATGTTGATGGAGCCCTTTAGTGGTATTGGTGTGGTGGTTCGTAACAGTTTTGGGAATTTGATTCTGGCGGCTGGTTGGAGTGTATTTCATTAGGACAGTTCACAGGTTGAATTGCTTGCTATGGAATACATGGCTAAGGTGATTGACGGATGGATGGTTGGGATGCAAGGGATTGTAATTGAGGGGGATAGCTCAAGTATTATTTTGCATATGCAGAAGCTTTGTAAATCTGCGGTTTGGGAAAATGGTGTGCTGGATAGTGACCATTTCAATTGGCTGAAACTGTTTAAATCAGTGGTGTTTGTGCATAGGAAGAGAGGTTGTAATAAAGCAGCTCATTTTTGCCCTCAGTTTACCATTGGAGAGCCTTTCTTGTGGAAGGGGATTCTTTGTACATACCTCAAGAATTTCTTAATATTCTTGAGGAAGACTATTTTTTGGGGTTTTTTTTCTTGTAATGGGTCTGACCGGTGTTCTTTTTATGTTTTGAGCTGGTTGGTAACTCCTGATTGTTAATTGCAATAAAGCAATATGTTCAAGTGTGTATATTTTATGAGAGACAATGAAATCTGCTTAAAATATTCACCTCCATGACTCTAAGGTTGGCCACACTTTTCTTGGCTTTTTGGATGTTTTTTGCAACAAATAGATTAAGATTCATTCGGATGATGAAGAGAAGATCAATTTTATTTTTAGCAGGAGACATTTTGTTATATAGTATTGCTATTTGGGTTGAAGAATATGCCACTTTCTAAAGCCTAATGGACAACATCTTTTAGCAATAAAGAGGGAAGAACATCAAAGTCTGTGTTGATGAAATGGAGGTAAAAGTTGCCAATGAACATATGGAGGACTTTGCAAAAATGTCTACAACTCTCGAGAGGTAGAACATGAATTCGAATGTGCTTAGTTCCTATTTCGAGCAAACAACAACAACAACATCAAGCCTTTATTCCACTACATGGAGTTGGTTGCATGAATTCTTTTTCTCCATCGTGTCCTATTAAGAGTCAAATTTTAATTTAAATTAAATAAAAAAATATCTTTTTAAAAACATTCTAACCAAATCTTTTTAGTTCTACCTCTATCTTTCTTAATATAGGTTAGATCTGATACATCTACTCTCCTAATTGGGTCAATGAATGGCTGAAGCTTTATGATACCAAATCATCTAAGGCAACTCTCTCTAATCTTATCTATCACTGGACCCATACTAACCTTTTCACGTATATACTCGTTTCACATTCTGCTATAAGTGTAAAGCCACTCATCCACTTGTGCATCTTCATCTTTGCAACAATTAACTAATTTTATGCTTCACTTTTAATGGCCAACATTCTAAGCCATAAAGCATGGCAAGTCTCACCACAATCTTATAAATTTTCCCTTAAGTTTGAGAGATACTTTTCTATCCACAACAGACCCAATGCATTCCTCCACTTCAACCATCCAACTTGAACTCTACTAATAATATCCCCATCAATTTCATTATTTCTTTGAACAATAGACCCGAGATATTTAAACTGTGCACTTTTATAAATGACTTGATCACCAATGTCACAATCATGCCTGGTAAGTTTACTATCGGGGCTATATATTTGTTGAGAGGTTTGATGGAGAAGTATAGGTAGAGTAAGAGGATATATATATATGATATTTATTGATTTTGAGAAAACATATAATAAAGTTTCAAGAGAAGTGCTCTGGAGAGTTTCGAAAAAAAGAGATGCTTATATTGAAGTCATTAAAAATGTATCCAGGAGTTGTTACTTGTGTTCATTTCCTATTTCAATTGGATTATATCAAGGATCAACTTTAAGCTCATTTTTTTTTTCTTTAGTCATGGATGTTCTTACTAAACTTTTGCAAGAGGATGTACGTTAGTGTATGCTTTTTTCTTGTTGATAAGACTAGAGAGGGAGTTTAAGGAAACTCAAATTATGGTGGTCAAGCTAGGAGTCAAAAGGTTTTTCATTTGACCATATTTAAAATTGAGTACATGGAGTGCCTATTTAGAGCCAACTCTAAAAAATTTTTGGTTGTGATGATTACGTTGAACGACTTCTACTCAAATCCTAAAAAAATTCGGGTGGTTCTAGAGCACCATTGTCATGCTCTGTGAAGGATGTGTGAAAGCAATCTGATAAGCTTAACAAGCTAAGTAGATTCAAATCACAATCAGGAGTGCCCATCGCGCCACTCTTTAAAGCCCTGAAGAAGTTAAAGGCATTCTGATGAATGCTTGAGTGCGGAGTATTGTTTGTAGAGCTCAAGAAGATTATCACATTGCTACCTTTCCTCAATATTCCATTGTTTAACAAACCTTTTTTTCTTGTACCTTGGCGTCTAATGCAAAGTGGTTAGTTTATTTCCATTTAGAAGAAGAGAAATGTTAGTAAACGGTTTATTATATTAGAAATACGCATAGCTATCTGAATGTAGATATCCTCTCATAGAGAAGCTTGTGCTTGTCGTAATTATTGTTGCTTGAAAGCTAAGATCATATTTTTCAAATACATTTTATCTTAGCGGTGATCGACTATTTGTTTTGCCAATTACTATAATGGTTAGAACTATCGATGCTTCTCACTAAGTGGTCAATTAAAATGAGTAAATATGACATTGAGAACATTTATTGGCCAACAATCAAAGCCTATGCCTTAACATATCTCATAGTTGATTTGGTATTGGAGAATGAAGTGCCTGATGGCCTACCATTAGAAATGGACGTGTTTTGGATGCCATTTATTGACAAAACTTCAAAGCACTAATGTATTTGGTGTTGAGCTAGCCAGCCTATTGGGCATAACTGTTTCTTGAAAAGTGCAACTTAGCTTTAGTGTGACCAAAAATCAATTAGAATACAAAGCTGTTATAGTTGGATGGAGGAGGTTGGCATCTGAAATGGGTGTAAATAAGATACTATTGTAAATCGACTCATAATTAGTGGTTAAGTATATAGAAGGCATGTATGCAGTGTATACCCATGATACATCTTATAATGTTTTTTGATAGTAGGGACCAGGTCGTGACGAGGGTTATTCCTCTCAGAAGCAGATCCCTCAATGGATTCACCTGGGTTCGAGAGGTACTCAACCAAGGATTTCGATGGGCATCACTCGCCCTCGCCCTTATCCGATAGAGAGCTCGCCCTACGCTAGTTGACGAGCAAGTTCCTCATACGGCAAATAGATCGTCACTCATCTAAAAAAATCCTCGCCTGGAGATTGCCAGACTCGGCTACAGAAAAGCGTTTTTTGTAGATACCTAACTCCATTCAACTACTACTATCAGTCTCAAAGATCCTTCCTAACTGCAAACACTTCTGCTTGCCTTTGATGACAAGGCAAACTCGAGTCTCCTACGATAGTCGTCAACCCAACAAGACGATTCACTAGCTATTGGTCCATCTCTTCTTAGACTCGCCCACAGAATTTCCATACGCCTACTCTCTCCTATTGAGCTCGCTCAACAACAAACGGTTTGTTTGACTGTTAACGTTTTCCCTCCAACCAATTAGGAGGCATGTGTCTTAGACTAGCGTGTAGTATTGTATGTGTATTTTGTGTAGCCTGTATTTTTTATTTTTCTCTATATAGCCTTTCCTGTAGCTCCCAAATTCCTATAACTAAGAGGTGATGAGGAACAATTTAAGACCTTTTTTTTTTGACATTTTTCTCACATTTAGCTAGAGACTTTGGGTTTATGATATTTTTCCTGTTTTTACTGATTGATATAGTAGAGATTCTGCCGTTCTACTCTTCGTCTATCTATTCTCTACCATCCATTCTCACTAACAGGTTCTCAGCTCTCCCGATCGATCTGTATGTAAAGTCGGGCATCATCCACCGGACAAATTTAGATTCAACATAAAGCACAACTCATTCCATTGAAGTATTTGAAGAGGATCATGATGGAGATTGTGAAATTTGATTGAGTTGGAGCAAATTATTTACCTCGCGATTACAAGAAGGTTGCAAACTGTTTAGTATGGAAATCTGTACCTGACTGCAACACAAGAATTGATTAGTCCATTTATATGGATGCCTTTCCCTTGCTGTATGGATGAGATCAAGCTTTATGTTGATGGGATCTATTGCCATACTGTGATGATGCCTAGTTCGTTAGGTACAAAACTGCTATGTGCTTACTCTCAAATGGCATTTTGTTAGAAAGAGTTTCTTTTGTGTCTCATAATGATGACTTGAACTGACCAAGACCCTTGAAATTCTGGAGGGTGTTGCATGCTTGAGAATGTGAAAGTTGGTGAGGTGCTTGCAAAGAAAATTATCCAACAAGGTTTCTTTTGGTCGAAATTAAGAAAAGGATGCCATCAGTTTTACTCAGAGATGCAAGACGTGCTAGGCTGACTGAAGAATTCTTTATTGATTGGATTAGTTCTGACCAATAACCATTCACCAGTTTTTCACCATGTGGTGGATGGACTTCATTAGTCCTTTTTCGAGCAGAAGTGGATGGAAAAAGATTTCTTCTAGTTTTGCTCCACTATTTTAAGAAGTGGGTGGAAGTGAAGACCCTGGTTAAGAAACCAATGTTGTTATAAACTTCTATTGGTCAGAAGTAGCTATGAGGTTCGACTTGCTGCTTGCCATCATCCTTGACTATGATGCTCAATTAAATAATAAGAGTTGAGTAGCTTATGTGAAAGTTACCATATTAATGTCAAGTTTTCATCTATTAATAATTATTAAATTAACAACAGTCAAAAGGAATAACTGATCCGCTTGTTGAAATTGAGGCTGCCACTTGAGAAAGTAACCGGACATAAGAGCTCTTTTGGTCATCTTATGGGCCTATCAAACAACTCTCTCATTAGAGAGACTCTTTTCACTCTGGCTTTCAGAGCAAAGGCAATGTCCCCAGTTGACTTGTACAAATTTGGCCGAGCTTATAGTATTAATACAACGATATTTGAAGAAGCTGAAAAATATCATTGCAGGGAATGAAGGACTTCCAACTCAAAACAATATGCAGTGTTAATTGTCAGAAAGCAAAAACGCCTTAATTCATCAAAAGACACTTCCAACTTAAGAGTTTTAACTAGAAGATTTTGTTCTGGGAAAGGTTGCGGTGGCTGGAAACACTAAAGGGTCAGAAAAATTTGCTTCAAATTGTTTTGGCTATTCATATCTAACCTTATGGGGGCCATGATTAGGAGCTACCCAAAACATAGAATGCTTGTGTTTTAAAGCAATATTATGTTTACTAGTCTTAATAATCCTTGAATTGCTATTAATATTTCTCTTTTTGGTAAATGCTCTCAATAAACATGCTAAGGGAGACCATGTGTAGTAATCCAAAGATCTGATATCTATGATAGCGCTTGTGATGGTGAATCCCATCTCTTATGACTAGATTTTCTTTCCATCATTCGCTTGAATCCCATTTGACAACATGCACCTCATGTAATGCACTTCTCATTACGAAAGATTTCCTTAGCAATGCTTGATGACTCTTTTCTCTTTATAATTTATAATAAATTGTCGAGCGAAAAGAGGTGTTTGACCACCTTCATTTGTGACCACATTAATTCTCTAAATTGTACTTTGTTTTTTTGAGCAAATACTAGTTATTTGGCTGATTGCAACCTTCATAATAATATTTACATATTATCTACTGCAACTCTTTTTGTAATAAGTTAAAGCCTAAATCAGCAAACTCAAAGGCCTCAGTACATCATGCCTCATAACTAGTGTAGATGAACACATTTTCAGCCTCCATGACCACCTGAGGACCTTATGTGACAATTTCTTGCATTTCGGTTAGTTGGTCCCAGTGTTCTCAGGCTCTCAACTTTGCATTCGCTAGTGTGCTCACACTTCCTCTAACTCTCTCTACACAGTTGCCTTTTCATCCTTGGCCAAACTAGTACTCGTTTTGAAGCTTGAAGAGCTCTCTCTCCACTGCGATGTTCTCCTTCATTTGGTGGATTCGACCATCCTTCAACTGCTTGATCTCCATGAGGATCTCCTAGACCTTTTTGTCGTTTGACCCCTCTTAGGGCACACATACATTTTTGACTAGCTCACGACTTTGGTGTGCTCAGTCATATGCCATGACGTCCATTGTCAGTAGACAGTTGACGACGTTCATGGTATTGTTGGTATTTGATGTAGACAAAGGGGGGGTCAACACAAGTTGAGTTTTTCTTTTAATTTCTTGCCTTGTGTCTTTTCATCTTCCCCCTCTCCTTTCTCTTCATTATCTTGTCCTATGGGCTATTTTTCTAGTTCTATGGGAGCCTTGGCTGATTTCGATATGAGCTTTAGTTGATGAAATTTTAGTGGTGCAAGCTCATTATTATCAAGTGGAAGTGTAGCTCATTATGAGCTGATGTTTAGATATGAAATTTTATGATAGGGAGCTAGTGTTGGTGAGTGGAACTTGTTCTTTCCTAATTGGAGCTGCTGCAGTTTCTCTGGATTTCCTCTCCCACGGCTTGCTGTTGCTTGCTGTGCCCCTCGGTTCTCTGCCCCTTTACTGCCGTAACTTCCCCCCTTTATTTCCCGTGGAATGACTTGGCTGGTCCCGATTTTTGGCTCCTGGTTTCCTGTGCTTGGCTGATTGGAACCGTGGCCTCCTCCTTGAGAAATGCTGTGACTCTTGGGATTTCAGCAAGGTGACTTTTGGCCTTTCATTTCTATTATTTTTATATGGGGATTTGAAGGGTTTTTGGGCTGTTAAGTTTCCCCTCTATTGCCTATATATATGAGTTGTTTTGTGATGTTTTAAGAAAGGTTATGTGAATGATTTTTGGAAAGAAACCTGAGGGTTTTCTTGGATAGCTTGCGAGCTATGCCACTTCTTCCTCTCCTCTTCTAGGAAAGCTTGCGAGCTTCTCCTCTTTCTTCTTGGCTTCTAACCTCTTCTTCTATCCGCAAGTGCCACCTCATTTGTATCATTCTTCTCTTATAAGCAAGTTTAGGATGTTTTGTTTTGAAGTCAAAGTTTGTAAGAGTCCTTATTTGTAAGTGTCCAAGTTGTATGAGTCAAGTTTGTAAGTCATTTTATATTATGAAGTAAAATTGTTGTTTTTAGTTTATTTGTCCATTTTATGTCTTTATTTTGTTCGTAGAAAGAGTTTCTTTTTGTGATAAAAAATTTGGGGCCCTCTCCCAAATTTTTGATTGCATCAATTTGGTATCAGAGCAAGTTTAGGTAGTCCTAGGTTTATAGTTTGTCAAGTCTTTATTTTGTTTTCAAGTCAAGTTGTGAGTCTAGTAAGTCTTGTTGTCGAGAGTCTTAAGTTGAGTCTAAGTCTTTTTAGGTGGAGTCTTTTGAGTCTTTTTTGAGTCATAAAAAAATGAAAAAAGACAAAAAAACAGAAGAAATCAAGCCAGATGAAATTGAAGATTCAATGGATAGATGGATCCCATCAAAGTCAACACATCCTTTGGAGTATGAGCTATACAAGCTTCAATCTTGGATGCACATTCGCACAGAAAGATACTTCAAGAAATAGCAGCGCTTACAAGATAAATTTTTGAAAGAGCGAGATGAGATCATGCAGAAGTATGAAGATTTGATCAAAGAATTGGATGCGCCATCTTCACCTCCTCAAAAGAAACCAAGAACTGACTCATCGGGAGCTGAGTCTTCAAGAAGGGGAGTCTGATGTAGACAAAGGGGGGGGGGGGGGGGGTCAACACAAGTTGAGTTTTTCTTTTAATTTCTTGCCTCTTGTCTTTTCATCTTCCCCCTCTCCTTACTCTTCATTATCTTGTCCTATCGGCTATTTTTCTAGTTCTATGGGAGCCTTGGCTGATTTCGATTTTGAGCTTTAATTGATGAAATTTTAGTGGTGCAAGCTCATTATTATCAAGTGGAAGTGTAGCTCATTATGAGCTGATGTTTAGATATGAAATTTTATGATAGGGAGCTAGTGTTGGTGAGTGGAACTTGTTCTTTCCTAATTGGAGCTGCTGCAGTTTCTCTGGATTTCCTCTCCCACGGCTTGCTGTTGCTTGCTGTGCCCCCTCGGTTCTCTGCCCCTTTACTGCCGTAACTTCCCCCCTTTATTTCCCGTGGAATGACTTGGCTGGTCCCGATTTTTGGCTCCTGGTTTCCTGTGCTTGGCTGATTGGAACCGTGGCCTCCTCCTTGAGAAATGCTGTGACTCTTGGGATTTCAGCAAGGTGACTTTTGGCCTTTCATTTCTATTATTTTTATATGGGGATTTGAAGGGTTTTTGGGCTGTTAAGTTTCCCCTCTATTGCCTATATATATGAGTTGCTTTGTGATGTTTTAAAAAAGGTTATGTGAATGATTTTTGGAAAGAAACCTGAGGGTTTTCTTGGATAGCTTGCGAGCTATGCCACTTCTTCCTCTCCTCTTCTAGGAAAGCTTGCGAGCTTCTCCTCTTTCTTCTTGGCTTCTAACCTCTTCTTCTATCCGCAAGTGCCACCTCATTTGTATCCTTCTTCTCTTATAAGCAAGTTTAGGATGTTTTGTTTTGAAGTCAAAGTTTGTAAGAGTCCTTATTTGTAAGTGTCCAAGTTGTATGAGTCAAGTTTGTAAGTCATTTTATATTATGAAGTAAAATTGTTGTTTTTAGTTTATTTGTCCATTTTATGTCTTTATTTTGTTCGTAGAAAGAGTTTCTTTTTGTGATAAAAAATTTGGGGCCCTCTCCCAAATTTTTGATTGCATCAATTTGGTATCAGAGCAAGTTTAGGTAGTCCTAGGTTTGTAGTTTGTCAAGTCTTTATTTTGTTTTCAAGTCAAGTCAAGTTGTGAGTCTAGTAAGTCTTGTTGTCGAGAGTCTTAAGTTGAGTCTAAGTCTTTTTAGGTGGAGTCTTTTGAGTCTTTTTTGAGTCGTAAAAAAATGAAAAAAGACAAAAAAACAGAAGAAATCAAGCCAGACGTAATTGAAGATTCAATGGATAGATGGATCCCATCAAAGTCAACACATCCTTTGGAGTATGAGCTATACAAGCTTCAATCTTGGATGCACATTCGCACAGAAAGATACTTCAAGAAAAAGCAGCGCTTACAAGATAAATTTTTGAAAGAGCGAGATGAGATCATGGAGAAGTATGAAGATTTGATCAAAGAATTGGATGCGCCATCTTCACCTCCTCAAAAGAAACCAAGAACTGACTCATCGGGAGCTGAGTCTTCAAGAAGGGGAGTCTGATGTAGACAAAGGGGGGGTCAACACAAGTTGAGTTTTTCTTTTAATTTCTTGCCTTGTGTCTTTTCATCTTCTCCCTCTCCTTACTCTTCATTATCTTGTCCTATGGGCTGTTTTTCTAGTTCTATGGGAGCCTTGGCTGATTTCGATTTTGAGCTTTAGTTGATGAAATTTTAGTGGTGCAAGCTCATTATTATCAAGTGGAAGTGTAGCTCATTATGAGCTGATGTTTAGATATGAAATTTTATGATAGGGAGCTAGTGTTGGTGAGTGGAACTTGTTCTTTCCTAATTGGAGCTGCTGCAGTTTCTCTGGATTTCCTCTCCCACGGCTTGCTGTTGCTTGCTGTGCCCCCTCGGTTCTCTGCCCCTTTATTGCCGTAACTTCCCCCCTTTATTTCCCGTGGAATGACTTGGCTGGTCCCGATTTTTGGCTCCTGGTTTCCTGTGCTTGGCTGATTGGAACCGTGGCCTCCTCCTTGAGAAATGCTGTGACTCTTGGGATTTCAGCAAGGTGACTTTTGGCCTTTCATTTCTATTATTTTTATATGGGGATTTGAAGGGTTTTTGGGCTGTTAAGTTTCCCCTCTATTGCCTATATATATGAGTTGTTTTGTGATGTTTTAAAAAAGGTTATGTGAATGATTTTTGGAAAGAAACCTGAGGGTTTTCTTGGATAGCTTGCGAGCTATGCCACTTCTTCCTCTCCTCTTCTAGGAAAGCTTGCGAGCTTCTCCTCTTTCTTCTTGGCTTCTAACCTCTTCTTCTATCCGCAAGTGCCACCTCATTTGTATCCTTCTTCTCTTATAAGCAAGTTTAGGATGTTTTGTTTTGAAGTCAAAGTTTGTAAGAGTCCTTATTTGTAAGTGTCCAAGTTGTATGAGTCAAGTTTGTAAGTCATTTTATATTATGAAGTAAAATTGTTGTTTTTAGTTTATTTGTCTATTTTATGTCTTTATTTTGTTCGTAGAAAGAGTTTCTTTTTGTGATCAAAAATTTGGGGCCCTCTCCCAAATTTTTTATTGCATCAGTATTGTTTAGAGAGTTTATCTCCCCCCTTTGGTGTTGCAACTCAACAAAATCAGGACCTGGCTTGAAAATGTTCTTTATGACAATGCCACTTCGTTTCTTGCCGTTAAAGAAATGACTGGTAAGGGATCCTAATCGTGATTGTTTATTCTGTGCAGTTCATGATGATATGATGGAGGTAAGTTCATTGTTATGGATGCTTGACAGAACGAGTAACTTGATAGTTGATGCAACTTGTTCCTTGGCTGACTGTTGCACAATCTCTTATTTTTGGTTAGCTTCCTCCTCTTGGGCAGTTGCATCCTTTCGAGTAGCTCATTTTTCACGACCCACTTTTTAGCTGCTTTCTTAGTTGCCTCCTCTGTCATAGTTTATTCGTTGAACGCCTTCTGGATAGCCTCGTCTTCCACCTTCATTGTAGGTTTAGCAACCCCAAGGCCTTGTTGTCGCCACCTGATATTTACACCTTTTTTGGACTTTCTCAAGCTTGCTAAGGTTATAGGATACTATGCCTATTTGTGAAAGATTTCTCAAAGATTGTAAATCAGCAGCCTAGATCCCCTTATACAACCAACACATATGATGGTGCTTCGATTGAAGGTCCTAATTGAAGTTGATTTGCATATATAGTTGTTAGGCCTTTGTCAATAGGCGGTTCATAAAATTGGTTGGTTATAGGGGTGTCAATTTTTGATCCAATCCGAACTCGACCTGAAAAATTATGGGTTTGGGTCCAACCAGTTTGTTAGACAGGTCAGGTTCGGGTTAAAAAATGTGTCTCGTTTCTAAATTGAGTTGGGTTCGGGTTGACCTGGCAACCCGAAATCAACTCCGAAATTGACCTGGGTTTGGGTTCGCTAGCCTGCCTTTCGACGCTTCTATGGCACGTTCCGCACATCACGCGGCCACTGGAGTCTGTCTCGCCCAATCCAGTCGAGCATCCACCCAGCCGCCTAGCCCTCGCCCGCGGCCCGCCTTGGCCTGTCCGCCTTCACCACGCGTTCACATTCACAAGTCATGAGCTACCCGCAGCCTCTTTTAACCCGCCTTTAGCCTTTTCCACGTCCCGACGTCCTCACGTCATGAGCCTCCATGCCGCACTGCCTCATCTTGGCCGCCCGTAGCCTCGCCTAAGCCACCTTCAGACTAGCCCTAGCTCACCTCCGACACCTCAGCCTGGCTGCCCGCTGACTCACCTAATGTGCCAAGCTGTTTAACGAAATTCAAAAAAGCGAGTTGGTGGGTCGTGTCGAGTCAACCCGATAACCCATGCGGGTCGGGTCCGGTTGATAATTCTGACTATTTTGCAAAACAGGGTCTGGTTAGGATCAACCCGTTTAAACCTGGGTCGATCCGGGTTTGACCCGACCTAGACCCGCAGACCTGTTTTGACACCCCTAGTTGGTTAGCATCCCGAATATTTTAGTGGAACTTACAATTTTGCATGAGGGAGAAGTGTAACATCATAATTTTTACACCCTTTAGAAATAGTACACATGGTAGGCGGCCAACAATCAAATCAGAACCTGATTGACTTATAGATCAAATTACCATCAAATTTATTAACATGTCTTGCCCATACTCTCTTATCAATATGGTCACTAGATTCTAGACATAAATTAACCACTCATTCAATAATTTTCTATTTAAATCATTGTATTTGCCCAAATAAGTTTATTTCACCCGTATCTTGATGGTCATATGCTGTTCGACATTATCATCTAGTCAAGATTTGGATGATCCCACATCACATTAGGTTGCTTTCATTATGAACTCGTACCTTATTGTCACATTTCACACATGCACCCGTGTGCAAGCAACCAACATTATTATGTCCTAACAACACAATATCATATAGATATAATGGCGTCAATGGTAAATTGGTCACCATCACTACGTGTAGTGTGTCCAAGTGGACCACTCCTCTTATTGCTAGTAGTGTCAGTCTCCTCGATTGTCGATCAACCCATCCACCCCAATGTGCACATGGTTGATTGATGCAGTTATTTATATCCCTTTCGTTCCCAACAAAGAAGGATTGTAATCTTTTCGAGCTTTTGAGCACTTATAAAATCATTGTGAATACAACCTTGTAAAAAGAAAAGAGGCTAGCACACATGTCACCTCTTGATTGGCTGTTAGGGGGATGGAATCAACAGTCTAGCAAGCTGTTGTCGTCGGACAAGCTCAAGATAGATGAGTAGGTAGTATGTGATCAAGTAAATAATTCACCATCACTACTTTTAGTGTGTCCTCATGAACCACTCTTCTTATTGCAAATAGAGCTAATCTTCTTGACTGCCAATCAGCCCATCTGCCTCAATGCACACATGGTCGATAGATGCAATTATTTATATCGAGGTTTAAAATTGCGTAAATAAACCTCGAGGTATTTTTTGTCTGTGAGGCGAGGCGTAAGCCTTGAGACAGAGTAAGGCGTAAGCCTTACAGACGAAGAATTGCGTAAAAAAAAATTTAAGGGTTTTAGCAGGTAAATAACAAAAAGAGTCCATTATACAAAAAAAATATCTAAAAGACAAATGAAATTAATGGAAAATAATAAAATAGATGCAATATATGTATCATATATTATAATTCAAAGTACTAAACCACAAAATATAAGTTTATCAAAACTCCCAAAATACAAATAAGAAATAACATATTAAATCAAATCATGTCCCATCATTAAATTGGTCTTCAAGGGAATCTTCTTCTCCAATTGTATCTATGGATGTCATATCTTCATCATCTTCAATGTTACTCACTTTTATCTTCCCTGTTCAATAAGAATGATTATTGTCATATTAATTGTCCACTATATATATATATATATATATATATATATATATATATATATATATATATATATATATATATAATTTAATAATACATAAGAAATTGTGGAATACCTTTATTTGCTTGTTGTGCTGTAGAACTAGTGGATGTGTCTGGTGTGGTACTAGTGGATGTTCCCATTTGATCTGCTTCGCCCCTCAAGACATCCACACTTAGATTCTCTAGCTGCAGGTTTGATAATAACAATTTTGTCTTATCATCTACATCATCACACACAAATGAGTCCTCATGATCCTTCAACCCCTTGTTCCTCAACCTCCTATCTCTCAACCTCTTGTTGTGCATAATATACACAAGGGAGTTCATTCTGAGTGTTAAAAGTCGATTTCTTCTCTTCTTTTGCACTTGATTATGTGTACTCTAATTTCGCTCACACCCAGAGGAAGAACAATTGAGACCCAAAACTCTAATAACAAAACTCTGTAACTCAGGGGTGAAATCACCAAATTAGATCTACCATTCAATTATTTTCAAGAAGAAAAATAATAATCAGAACATATTAAAGTGTTATGTATGTACAGATACTTTGCAAAGATATGTATAACTGGAGATCGTTTAGCAATAGTAGATTTTGCTGCTTGCAGACCAAAAAATCCCTCCCTATTCCGAAATAGAACAAGTTATAAATTGCTTGCTCCCTGACGGTCTGGTTCGGTATTAGTCGTTCTATGCAATGATACAAGCCAATCTTTACCTCCGGATTTAAGGATTTCCTCTCTGAATATTGAAATTGAGGATTGAGATAATACGCCGCTGCATGTAGATGACGGTATGACTGGACCTCCCATCGAGCATCAATGATATCCCAAATCTCTTTATAACTTGCCTCCTCTCCTCCCAAGTTATGCGCAATCAACTCCTTTGACTCATCCATTGCATTATATGTAAAACCCATGGCTGGTTTCTTCTCGGCATCTACTAAACGTATAATTTGTACCAAGGGTCTCGTGCTCAATATGGCATATAGGTCACACTAGCCCAAAATTTGTCATTTAGAATCAGCCTTCATATTTCCTTCCCCTCAGGTTTCTTCTCCCGCGCAGAATTAAGCCATTGTGTCGATATAAATATTGCTTCAAGAGGTTGTCTCACATCCAGCAGGCTCTGTAGTGTCAAATAAGATGTGGCAAACTTGTAGAATAAATTTGCGTTAGGAATTGAAATGATTTGCAGTGCACAAATATAATAACGAATCTAGTGGTAGCAGGGCGAATGATTCTCTTCTTTGAAAACTTTCTCATTAAGGCTAAGACCCATGAGTGGTTGTAGATGAACTTTATGATCTTCTTCGCCCTAGAAAGGGCGCTCTTATGTTGAGGTAAATCACCAAGTTCCTTCAAAATGAGATCGATACAGTGTGCTGCACAGGGGGTCTAATAGAGGTGTTTCATCTTCCCCATCAACATCTGACCAACTACTTTGTATGCACTGGCATTGTCAGTCACCAACTGAACAACCAATTGCTCTCCGATCTCCTCAACCACCCCATCTAGTAAATTGAAAATGAATTCAACATTTTTAACCTCATCTAAAGCTTCAAGTGATCGTAAAAACACCGTGCCGTAGGGATTGTTTACAAGGATATTAATCAAACTCCTGCTCTTCATGTGAGATCATCCATCTGACATAATGGTAACACCAGTCTTACTCCATGTCTTTTTAATCTCATCAATATTCTGCTGTGTTCTACAGCTCCTTCAAAATTCATGTTCGCAACTCGTACATGGAAAGTGCCTTCAACCCTCTTCCATATAACCCTACAAACCGCAACATATTGAAGTAGGACGGTGATGTCGCAACATTAAATAGTATGGCATTCTAAAAAAAAATCTGCCAATATCCATGCAAACCTGACGTCGACATTCTCTTGTTCCAGTCGCAGGCATCATCTGTGCTTGTCCTCTATCCTCTCCTGGATTACTCATATACTGGATCATAGGACTTTGCGCACCACTATTATGTATAGTGGAGGAAGAGCCCTTTCCACTCTCGCTCCCGAAGTAAGCACCATGCTCAACCCTTTCATAAAATTGCTCATGTTGTAAATGTTTGGCCGTGGTACTCTTTTTCATATAAGCTGTAATTACCTCCACCTTATCTAGAACATTCGCACAAGGTGCTACATTCTTATGTGAGCCGGATAAGTATTTCTTCATGGGAGAAACTCCTCCCTTCATCATCTTATCACAAAAATTGCATTTTAAATACACATGTCTTCTCGCCGCTTCTTACATCAACTTGCACATTGTATTTACAAGAAGGGTCACGTCGCAATGACGTATTTGCCTTTTCCTTGCCTCTAACCATGTTTCATAATGCACAAATGCGAAAACAAACAAAAAATATTGGAAAATTAAAAAATCCTAGATTTTCTTTCACTTAAAAAATCTTTCCTTGAACTAAAAAAAATACCTAAAATCGGTAGTGGAGTTCTCCTAGAGGGCGATCGGACACTACAAGATCATCGGAGTGAGGCAGCACTGGCGGGAGGCCAAGCGGAGCGAGTCGTGCAGCTTGCGGCTTTGTTCGTTCAGTTTCGGGTAGGCGGAAATAAGAGAGGAGGAAGATAGCTTATTTCAATTAGCACTTAAGTATTGGGTCCCGGTTACAAGCGGCGTGTGCCTCACTCTGAATTGAGCAATTCAGCCTCAGAGGCATGCCTCACATGTACAGAGGCGTACGCCTCACGAAGAACCAAAAAAGCTTAAGCAATGAGGCTATTTGGAACAGAATTGCACAGAGGCGCGCCTTTTATTGCACATTTTTAAACTATGATTTATATCCCTTTCATTCCCAACAAAGGGTGATTTTAATCTTTTAACTTTAGAACACTTATAAAATCATTGAGATACTCATCTTTGTAAAAAGAAAATAGAAGCTTTTAATCTTTGAGCTTTTGAACACTTATAAAATCATTGAGAAACTCAACTTTGTAAAAAGAAGAGAGAGACTTCTTCCTTTACAATGGAAAAAAGGTTGCCAGAGAGAGATCTTGCTTTATAATGGAAAAAGGCTGACAACTATTCCTCGTCACCATTTATGCCTCATTATCTGTGGTCGAGTTTCGGGAGGAGATGGAGGTAAAAAATGCCTGTCTTTTCTTCTTCTTCTTCCTCCTTTACAATGGAAAAAAGGGTTGCCAACTATTCCTCATCATATGTGGCTGAGTTCTGAGAGGAGATGGACGCATAGTCGACTAATTGTCTTATTAGGTCGGCAATTGGCATATGAGGCATGAGGTCACCTTGTCGTTAAAGGCGAGCCAAGGTGCTTGGTGAAGAGTCCTTGAGCCCTTTTAGTATTAGCCGAATGGAGTGTGAAGTCGCTAGGGTTGGCGCTTTCTTGTAGCTTAGTCTGGCAAGCTTGGAGGGTGAGGATCTATTTGAGATGTGTGGTGAACTGTTTTCTTGGTGAGAAATTTTTTTGCGGGCGAGCTCCTTGGCGGATGTGGTAATTCTCCATGGGAGAGTTCCTTTGTTGGTGTTGGATGAGTCCTTCGAGGGATCTGCTCCTAAGAGGGAATACCCTTATCATGACCTGATTGCTACCTGTTAAAAAACTTGAGAAGACGATTATGGGCATCTGGTAGTTTTACATTTATTTTCTTTTAATTTCTTTCTTGCAGAATAACTTTCCTTGTTGAAGTAAATCGAATAAAAAGTACCTATTGGAACTTCGTTGAACCAACATGCATTTCTTTGTTGATTTCAACTCTTTCACATCCGATAGAGTACTAACCTGCTTGCGATGGATTTATCTGTGTGAAAAATTTGTTGGAGTTCAACAATAGTGAAGCTCAATGTGGAATGAGGTGGCATGCCTTGGGCGATTGCAAACTACATTAGTAGACTAACTTGATAGTTGAACATCAATAATGGAGCAAAAACCAATGAGATGAAGGGAGAAAGGAAGGTTTGGTTGGTTTATTAAAACAACAAAGCTATTGTACAAATTTTGGCTCTTGTACTTATTCTTCCTTTTGTACAAACTTTGTTTCCCAATATTCTCCACCATACCTACCATTGTACCTTCTTCTGAAGCAATAACAAAGGGAAAATTATGTGTGTAACACTTAAAACTTGGGTGTTGACAAAACTAACATCCAATTAATTCCATCTATGATTACATGCACACCTCTCGAAAAGCACAATAAAATCCAACTTGCATTTTTTGGTATCAATAAATTTTTAATATTTGGTCAAGTTTGATTGATGGTTGCGGTACTCTTTTTTCTTTATAGATTCATTTTTATTTTTCTATTTTGTATTTATACGTTAGTTGTGTTGCTAGTTCACTAATTTTACTATCTATTTTTTTTTTTCTTATGATTGTATGGACATTATTAGTGTTATTTGGGGTGCTGTGGACATTTGGTTAAAAAGGATGTCTTAGGGAAGGGAATGCAGTGATAACTAGAAAATAAATAGATGTTTTCAAACTCTTGTAATGATTTTTTTTTCAGCATGCACATGAGCACATATTTTTAGAGGTTTAAAATTGGACTAGGGTGTGGCAGGATCAGAATTGTTTAATCATGAACCTATGGATGGTTTGAGAGGTTAAGGGGTTGTTTAGAGTTAAGCAAAACCAAGGAGTAATCTGATTTAAAACAAAAGGAGATTATTGAAATCTAGAGTGCAAATTCACCACTATTTTTCTATGTACTCTATCAGCAAGCTCCCATCCTCTCTAGAAAGTTTGTAGGGAGGGAAGACTGAGTTGATTAAGGGGTCAGAGAGGGTTTTGGAGAGCTCAGGGGAGATTGAGGTAGTAAAGGGAGAGAGATGACAGGGATGTTCAAATATTTTAGATTTATCATGCATTAACCATAACATTCATTAAAATTATATTTATGGACTAGGGGTTGCAATCCAAATGTCTAAAAGAATCACAATAAATAATTAAAGTTCATAGCGTCTACATGACAACATATATATGAAAGTAAACTATAGAGATAAACTGTAAAGCTATCATGTTATGTTGGTGGTCCTTTTTGCTTCTCATATCTTTTCTTATAGATAAAGCCCATGCTAATGTGTTGCTACTACTATTATGCAAAAGATTTGTGGAATCATCCTAGAGAATGGGCTTGGAGTAGTTTTTAAGTTGCCTCCATTTTTGAGGTTCCAGGATTGAGTCATAGAAAGTACCTTAAGGCTAAGGTTGCATACAATAATCTCTTGTCAATCCTTGCATTAGTGGGATCTTCATGCATTGCGTATCTTTTCTTTATTTGTGGAATTACTCTCCTTTTTAAGCCAAATAATATACTTCTTGGTACTTGAGATCTTAACATTTTTTATGTAAGCTAAAAAAAAGAAAAAAAAAAAAAGAACACAACAACAATCAGTCTTAACGAAGATTTCTCTTTTCTAAAGACTAGCAATTGATCTACACAGTCAATTTAATAATTTTTGCGTTGTCGGAAACGCTTACATCTAGCCAATTTAAAAAAAAACTGTGGAAGAAGGCTATTTGACAGATTGTTATTTCGTGGTCAGGTGAGTAGCGTGGTTATTTCTACTTGGATATTTCTTTCTCTATTGGTAATTCAGTATTTCGTTATTTTTATTATTTTATATGACCTCAAATATACTTTGACAAAGGAATTTGCTGATTTTAGTGAATTTTTTGCTTAATATTGGCACACGTGCTTGGCATTGGTACTGCTTTTCTAGATATTCATCTTTTTTCTATCTTAAAAAAAAATCTTTGGAATTATACTTCATTTTCTCAATTTCCTTTTTTTATCTTTATAAGATCTATATTTACCACTAGCTAATATCTCAAAGTTGTAGAAGGCTAGTAATTTGTGCTTGAATATTTGTTTCTCTGTTACTGGTTTGTTATGCAATTAGTAATTTACAACATCAAAGACATCTTGACTGGCTAATATGCTGATTTGAGTGGAAATGTGCTCAATGTGAAGTTCATTTTTTGTGTTGGTATTGCTTGTTCAGAGATGCTTCTCGTCATAATTCAATCTATTTTTTCTAAATTACAATTTGTATGCATTCAAACATAGGATTTCATTCCTCACCTTTCTGAAATATGCGTATTATTTCTTTCTCTATTCATCAATGCATGTGTCTGCATACAAGCATGTCTTCCATGCACACTTGAGTGTACAAATGCTTGGACTGTTTGGTTGGATGTTCCGGAATACATGTTTTCTAGAAATGCATAGGAACTGAAATGTTTGCATTTTTAGAAATACATTAGTTGTTTGATTGGATGCAAATCAAATGATTTGAAGTTTTTTTGTTTGTTTGTTATGTTACATTTCAAATGTGGACAAGGGAGGGCGCTAGTGAGGCGACAGCAGTTTTGATGGTAAGCGGAAAGCAAGAGCAGATGCGCTGTGGTATTTTGAAATCTCCCTATTTGGGCAATTTCAGAATGCATGGAAAACATAGGTTTTGGGTATTCAAATTACAATTTTATTTTGTATTTCTTTTGCTAAGTACAATTTAAAAAAAATACAGGAAAATGAAATGCAATATTTTGCTAATTTACTTAACCAAACAACCCCACCAAATATGCTTGTTGCTAGGCAATAGTTTGTTTTTAAATACAATATCCACTTGGATGGTCTTGTCAATCTTACCAATTCATTTGCCCTATTTATGTTACATGTTAAACCATATTAGTGATCGTGCTTTGGGGTGTAATATTGGAGTTGGGTGGTTGAATAGTGCTCTCCGATTAGTGATCAACCATGTGACGAATTTGTGGTGGTACCTTCTACAGTTTGAATAGCATTTTTGAATACTTGGTTGCCAACGTCTAACTTTTTGCTTAAGGTTTCTAAGAGATGCTTTTTTATTTCAAAGGTTTGTAAGAGTTGTTTTTTTATTTCAGGAGAAAAAGATTATGGAAGAACTGGATGCAGCAGATGAAGAAATTATTAAATCAATAGCTTTTCATGTAATGGTTTTTTTTTGTATTTATACTTTGTGGTGTTACAATTTTCATGGCAATCTCTTTTCATGTAAGGCACTTCTTGCAGGGTTCAAAAGATTTTGTTAGGCGGATAAATGATGAAGAGGATGAAGATCTAGATGATGATTTACCAATGTTGCCTTCTAATGGAGTATCAATTCTCACCTTGAAGGTATTAAACACCTTTAACCCTTGGTTGCTCTGTCTATACTTTTTTTTATGGCTTACCTTTCAAGAAGACGCTATTGCAAGTCTATTTTTATTACCTGGAATCACCAGGGTATTCTGCTTTAGATTGGTTGATTTGGTATGCTTATTATATGTTGTGCTTTTAATTCTTTTTTATGTTTGCATTTTAGACTTGGTTCTTTGCTCTGCATGTTTGAACTTTCAATCTGACCTGATAAGGTCACGGAACAGGGAAGCGGGCTTAATTAGGTAATCACTCTAGAGCTTTTTTCTTAACCGATCCATAATTTCCTGAGCTTGAGAAATCACAACACTGGTTTGGAATCTCCTTCTCGGGCCTTCATCTCTCAGCATCAGCCCCCGCCTATGTTGCATCGACACGGATACGGCGACACGGATACGACACGATACGGATACATGACACGTCAATTCTTAAAAATACAGGATACGGGTACGACACGGACACAACATTATAATTTATAAATTATACATAAAAATTAAGAAAACAATCAAAGCATAATATTTGAAATTACAAAAAAAAATGACAACAACATCATTTGTAGCCTTGTAGCTTATAATATCAAAATATAAGTAGGCATTAAATGTCTAGTACAACAACAAAAGCATAAACATAAATTAACTAGCACATGAAGTTTCAACTATTCAATAGAAGGAATGATATAGGGGCTGTTTGGTTGCCTGAATTAGGAGGGTAAAGTAAATTAAATACATGTATTTACTAAATTCTGCTGTTTGGTTAATTTTGAACGAAGCAAAAGGAAGCCCTCTGAAGTATTAGGCGTGTATTAGAGGAGCCGGATCCCGCGACTTCCAAAGCCCCTCAAAATGGGCGGGTTTGAAATTCTTCGCTCGACCTGCGAAGAGCGAAGTCGAACAGCCAAGAGGGAGCCGAAGTCGAATAGCAACGAAGGAAAGAAATGAGCGATCTGTGCGGTCTGCCGCTCTCGCGCGAATGAATGAAGTCGAACGACGAAACAGGCAACTTCGGCACTCACCGCCGTGCTGCGCGCAAGGCTTTCCCCCGAAGAATTACAGCCACTGCTCGCTATACAGGTCACTCTGTTTCCAAACTACGGCCTTTGCCTCGCCCTCGCCGTGTATCACGCTGCCTGCGATGGGTTCAGCTCAATGCAGTTCATCAAGTTATGGTCTGCCGCCATCGCCGCCGGTTTACGACCGGATGGGTCAAATCTCCGGCCACCACCTTCGGTCATAGACCGAACCTTGATTCCCGATCCGCGAAACCTGTACTTGCAGATGGAGAAGGGCGTCCTCGATGAGAGAGCTAAGGAAAAGGTGGTGGCTTCAGGAATCGCCAGCAGCGTTTTCGCCACCACGTTCACCCTTTCCTCGCCGGAGATTGGTAGGCTGAAGAAGCAGGTGCAGGGGAAGGCAGCTGAACAGGGGATGCGCAGTTTCCATTGTTCTTCTTTTGTGATCTCCCTTTGCGTATTCATGGATTTGCTTGCTGAAAACTTGCCGCAAAACCGACGGCGAGGATGGAGAGGGGGGAATAGAGATTGGAGTTATTCTACCGGAGGAGGATTTAAAAGCTTTTGCAAAGCATTTCGCCGCCGGACGGGATTGGTGAATAGTTCATGGGGCGGGGGAGGACGGCCGGAAAAGATACGATCTTTGATGAATTGTACTAGTTCTTTTGAGTTGATACATGTGATATTGATATCTTATAATAAAAAAGTTTATTATATGATCAGATTTTTATATGTTATAATAATAAAAAAAATATAATGACATCATGCAATAAATGAAAATACTGATTTTATTTTATAACATCAAATAATACTAATAGTTATAAATATATTGTTTTTATAAATATACTAATTTAATGTTAAAATAAATTATTAAAAAAATGTTTTTACTTTACTATGGATATACCTAACCAAACAAAAGAAACAATTCTCCTGCGTTTATTTTGCAGACAGCCAAACAAGCTCAATGTATTCGAAATGTACTACATTTACTTTACATTATATTTACTTTACATTGCAATTCTTTTTCAGGCAACCAAACAGCCCCATAATTATCTTCTTCATTGGTTTGTCTTTGAACTTCTATATCATCTTCAATAAATATCATAGCTTCTAATTCAGGCTCATCAAGTGAAAGATTAATAATTTTTAATATTTTCATATTATCAAGAGACTCAAATCAATCTCGGAAATGAGAGAATCTTGCTCGCAACTGCGGAAGTAAATATGACACGTTTTTTTTTTTTTTTTTTTCGGATTTCTTTTTGTTTTTCAACAGACATACGTATTTGATACGTGTGTCCTTTTGAAATTAAATAGTATTTTAATTGGATATGGCTTTGGAGTATCCGACACATATCGGTGGAGTATCGGAGGCGTATCCGTGTATCGGTGTATTAGATTGTGAGCTCCGAAAATTCGGCCCCGGCCTCTCTGCCGCGTTTTTTTATTTCAACGAGGGAGTTTTAACGAATAAGTTCCGGGGTAAATTTTGGAAGGCAGATGAGTTTGTGGATAAGACACTACCCAGAGATTTCGCCCTCATTTTGTGAGGACTTTATGATCTGAGTTCTGGTTTCCTATAGGCGCAAGCCCCTATAGTTAATTACCCCTCCCGATCACGAGAGAGAACTTTCGATTAAGGCTAGTCGTCAATCAGATACGTATAACATACGTGTTATCTGGCATATAGTAGCAGCAATGGGTATGGAATTTGGGGAATTTGGAAGATTAAAAGATTTTGGAGATTGGAAAATTTGATATTTAAAATAGAAACTTCACCATCTTGCACTTAAAGCGGATGGTGGGGGAATGGATGATAGACCCGATCAAGATCCCATGGTTCCGTCGTCCCGGGCCATCGTGGTCCCTGGTCTACTTAGTCAGAGGAGGTAGTCGACCCAACCTGATAGAAGGATCCTTGTCGGCAGCCATGGGTTGCTTTGTCCAAGGGGACCTTGTAGACCGGGGTGAATGTCTGTTTAAGGGGACAAATTTGAATCCACCTTAACTAACAGAGGGCTTTGTGCCCTATCGATCATATCCATATTGTTTCATATCTCAAGGATTTAACGCCATTAAGGAGCGTATTGGCTCTGGCCATAACCGCTATCTGTGGTGTCATTTGGCGGCAAAACCACTCAGTTCAGAGGGCCCGGGTCATAACCGTTTACCTGTAGTGCCATTTGGCGGCGAAATTGCCGGTTAGAGGACACGTACCACGTCCTTACTGGCAAAAGATTGTTTGAGAATGGATCCTAGTGATATTTTCGACTAGGCATTTGGCTCTTTGTGAGCTGAAGTAAACTTTAATTTGTCCACCCCGGCAAACTTTTGCGGAGGGTGGATGGATTTTGCTTTAAGTTTTTTATGGTTGGATTTCAAATTTTAAATATTTTTTGACTTTGATGATTTTTTGGAATTTTCTGGGATTTTGGGTGGAGCTATGGAGTATCTGAAATGGACTTTTGGGAGACAACTGAAAGTATTTGGGAACCCCTCCGGTTGAGATCTGCATTCAACACGGCCATCATCGGGGTGTTTGGGGTCATTTCTCTTTTGTTAATTGAACCTTGTCAACTCTATCGGGCTGTCGACAGAGGATCGGGTTTCGTAAGCTTCGTGCCCTTGATAGTGAATTCGTATTGTTGTAGGCCTTGAAGGCCTAATATGAATGTTTTAAAGCAAATATACCGGTCGCCACAACTTTATATTTGCTTAATCGTTCGAACCCTGTCGACTTCTATTGACCCGTATAGAAGGATCGGTTTCGAACCTGAATTCACTTATTGACCCGCACAGTTTCCCTAGACGTCACGTGTGTACCAATAACACGCTCACTGGGGCCCATGCGGGTTTGAGATTGTATTTTCCCCTTTAGTGTACCTATGTGTATACAAACTACGGTGCACGTGCGGTGGTATTCTTAGAATAGACGCCTTATGTCTGCTTGTACGGAGGTTGCAGATCCGGTGGCGTGGCGTAGCAACTTTTGAATGGAGTTGTTCGCTGCTTCGTACAGGTAGACTGTCGTGCACTATTTGTTGATTTTTGTATGTGGGTCATAGTGCACTAACTAATCTCCTGCATTGGGTCGTAGGTGCTTGTACTTGTCGTATTCTCCATGTATTTTGTTTTGGTCTTTGATCTTTTCAGTACATTCGCAACTGCTACATGTAGGTAGGTAGTCATCTTCATTTATAAGCTGAAATTGACTTCAGGATACTGCATTTATTGAAGTCCTTCTGTATTTACCCATAAGTGGCATATTATACATACATCCGTATTTGTAAAGAGAATATATGTATTGCAGATCTTTTGACATTATCAATACTTTCCTGCCATCAACTATATATACTTTTCAATTTCCATTGCCTGTAAGCACATCGTCACCTTTCTCATGATTTATATTGAT
The DNA here is from genome assembly GCA_016618105.1 of Dendrobium huoshanense. NCBI lineage: Eukaryota > Viridiplantae > Streptophyta > Magnoliopsida > Asparagales > Orchidaceae > Dendrobium > Dendrobium huoshanense. The sequence goes on along the minus strand of CM028342.1, from coordinate 34,044,815 downwards.
TGTTGCTTGTGGGTGAGATATGAAAATCTCAATCATCATAAGTTATTGTTCACAGGGGATTGTTGTACACCATTTAAATGTGTTTGTAGCTTGTTTTCCACATCACTTATTCATAAGTGACACCTCACATCCTTCACTAGTTCCGATTGGAGAACTATCACATCCATTTGTACACCAATCTCTATTGTCCATAAAAGATTCATCCTCTATGAAGTACTACTATTACTGTTGTTTGTATGTAGATTTAGCTCATTCGCTTTGTGTGCTAACATGTTGGATGGATTGCGCTCATCATACATTATCAATACTTGCACCACTATGATCATCTCTGCTCATTTGTAAGCATGATTTGAGATGGATGTTGTAAATCAAAGATCATCATACAAAAATTCCATGTCAAGTTTGAAATGAATTTGTGCATGAATCTTCACTTGTTTGCATGACATTTGAATGAGTACTTTACCCTTAAATTAAAGTGACAATTCCTTATCATTCCATTGGAGCTTTGATCTCATCATTCAGATCAAGTTCTACTTGATTTTGAATCAAATGAGACTCAAGATACAAGTTCAAGTTTGAGTCAAAAGTGTTCAATCAAGTTCATTGTCCAACTCATTCGAGCTCATATAGGTCTTCTTTTGTTCAAATCCTTGTTGCATTTGAATCCATTTCATGTTCAGATTTATTTGGAGCCTTGCTCATTTTGGATCCAAGTTCCTGTTCAAGTCTTCGAAGTTTCAATGTAAGTCCTTTGTTCATTTGAGTTAGTGCCCAAAAGATTTATGTCATACTTACTTAGTATTCCAATCAAGTTCAAGTATGAACTTATTTCATTTAGATTCAAGTATTTTGTTTAATCATTTTTGTGTCCAAATGTTCAACTAGCAAGCTCAAGTCCTTGCTCAAATTGTTCAATCTCAAGTCCTAAATCAAAGTCCCCTGTGATCTTGTAGAGTCCAAGATGAGTTAAAGTTCAAGTGGCAAGTTGAAGTTCAAAAGAGAGTCCAAGCTCATATTCATTTGATATTCAAATTAAGTCCAAACAAATCCAAGTCTGAGTTCAGTTCGAGTTTATGTCCACAAGCTTGAGTTTAATGTCAAAGTTCACATTGCAAGTTCAAGTTCTTCATCATTTTCTTTTATTTGGATTCAAGTTTAAGTCCATTTGGTTCAAGTTCACAAATTCATTTTGCTTTAAGTTCTTGTTTATATTCCAGACAAAAATTCGGTAGCCTCCCGGCGTCTCCCCCGTTAAGGGGAAAAACCAAGAGGCCGCCTACCCACCACGTCACTAAAGACGTGCACGGTTGGTGTTGGTGAGACACCGCAGCGTTTGTATTTTATTTTTCTCCCACCACGCGCACTAAAGGCGTGCTTGGGGTTTTTAAAAAGGATTTTTTTTTATAAGCAATTTTGATACCACCCCCGCCCGAGGGTACTTATGAGCGAACCCGCCTCGCCGTAGGTGCCGCACCGGGGTCCCATCCCACCACGCTCACTAATGGCGTGCTTGGGGCGGTTTTCCAGTTCGCCACGAACATTGAAACAGGGTTTAGGGTTTAGAAAATTTCATACATCCGCGGGGTTGTCGTGGTTGACACATGGATCGAGGGGTCACTCACCTACCTCGTCGTAGGTGTCGCACCGGGTTCCCTCCTACCACGCTCACTAAAGGCGTGCTTATGTGGTTTGCCGGTCCGACGCGAACGCCGAGGAAAGAGAGTGGAGGGGATTATTTGTATTTATTATTATTATTATTTATTATGATTTATATTAATTATGATAATAATTAAATAATTATTATTAATAATTAATCGCTAATTATTTATTAATTATAATTAATAAGTTAATTATAATCATAATTAATTAATGATTAATTATAATTAATCGGAATTAATTATAATCAATTAAATAATTATAATTGTAATTAATTATTAATTATTAATTAATTTATAATTAGATAATTAATTATTATTATAATTAAATAATTATCAAACATAACTAATAAACATCATAATAAAAATAATACTATTATTATAAAATAATAATAAATAAATAAAAAGATCCTCACCCTCTCTTCTTCTCTGGATCAGCCAGAGATCAGCCGAAGAAGCGCGTGAAAGGGAGGGTTCGGGCGGCCTTGGAGCTCGGTCGACCAGAGAGATTTGGGCTAGGGGTGGTGCTGCCAGGTATGAGGAAGACTCTCTCTCTCTCTCTCTCTCTCTCTCTCTCTCTCTCTCTCTCTCTGTCTCTCTCTCTCGGCTTAGGGTCGGCATAGGAGGTGGAGAGGGGTTCGGACGCAGAGGAAGCTCGGGCAAGGGAGGCGACGAGATTTTGGAGGGATTTGGTCGGGAGAGATAGAGGGAGGAAGAAGAGCAAGTCGTGGGTGAGGAAGTGGAACCTTCGGCTGTGGCTTGGAGTCGAGAGCAGCGATCGAACGCCTGTTTGGCGTCGCTATTTAACAATGAGGATGGGGCAGCGATCGAGAGCCGAATCGCGGGAGAAGCGACTGATTCGGCGCTGATGTACATTACCTCGGCGGATCATCGGCAGGATTCGCGGGATTTGCGAAGCAGCGACGCGAACGGCACCGAATCGGCACAATTTCGGCAGAATTCCTGGACCCGACGGGTAAGATGCATGCTAGATTTTTGGCTTTTTCCCTTTTGTTTTGTTTATACAGAGGTTAACATAGATACAACACGCTTTCATAAATAGTTGTATCGGTGCAACATAGGCCCATGCAGTTACTCGTCATTGCTTCCCCTTGAATGGACCTGAAGCAACAAACCTCCCTTTACCATTCATACTGCTACCTTAACATCCCTTACCGCTCTTGTTGATGCTGGCTTGTTGCCCCATATTGAAAGCAATTCTTCTATTCCACTTAACATCATGCTTACAACTACAACAACATTATCATCAAGCCTTTATACCATAATGTGGGGTCTGCTACATGAATCCTTCTTCTCTATTGTCTTATAAAGAGTCAAATTCTCATTTAATCCTAATAAAAAAATGCTATTTCTAATATTTTCTAACCAAGTCTTTTTAGGTCTACCTCTATCTTTCTTAACACAAGACAAATCTAATACATCTAGTTTTCTAATCGAGCCATCAAAAGGCTGTCGTTTTATGTGATCAAATCGTCTATGACGACTCCCTCTAATCTTATCTTCCATTGAAGCTACTCCAACATTTTCACATATATGCTCATTTCATATCCTATCTTTTAGAGTAAAATAACTCATCCAACTGAGCATCCTCATCTCTGCAACACTTAACTTTATATTATGCTTTTCTTTTAATGGCCAACATTCTGCACTATAAAGTATTGCAGGTCTCACAACCATCTTATTGAATTTTAGCTAACATTCTGCACTACAAAGTTTTGCAGGTCTCACCCCCATCTTATTGAATTTTCCTTTAAGTTTGAGAGGGACTTTTCTATCAGACAACAAGCCCGATGCATTCCTCCACTTCAACCATCCAACTTGAATTCTACTAATAATATCCCCATCTATTTCATCACTCTAAACAATAAACCCAAGATATCTAAAATGTGTATTCTTATTAATGACTTGATTGCCAAAGTCACCATTAGATCTATTATTATTAAAATTACACTCCATATATTCACTTTTAAATCTACTCAAACGAAAGCCTTTAGACTCTAGGGTTGATCTCCATAATTCAAGTTTACCTTCAACTCCCTCTCGAGTCTTATCAAAAAGAAGAATATCATCAGCAAAAAGCATACACTAGGGTACCTCTTGCAAATGTCTAATGAGAACATCCATGACTAAAGCAAAAAGATATGGGCTTAAGGCTGATCCTTGATATAATCCAATTGAAATAGGAAACTACTTGGTCAAACTACCTTGTGTTTGATCACAAGTAATAGCTCATGCATACATTTCTTTAATGACTTAAATATAAGTATTATTAACCCCTTTCTTTTCTAAAACTTTCTATAACACTTCTCTTGGAACTTTATCATATGCTTTATCTAAATTAATACATATCTTCGTCAAACCTCTCAATAAATGTATACTTTTATAATTGACCTACCCGACAAGAATCCTAATTAATTTTGAGAAACATTAGTATTACGCCACAAGCTTTGCTCCATAACTCCATAACTCTCTCTCATAATTTAAAACTATGACCCATTAACTTAATTCCTCTATAATTCACATAACATTGTACATCACCTTTATTCTTAAAAATAATAATCAACACTCTTATTCTCCACTCATATCTCATATTTTTAGTCTTCAAAATAATATTAAAAAGTTTAGTAAGCTAAGAGATTGCTTCATCTCCTAAGTATTTTCACGCCTCTATTGAATTATCATCAGGTCTAACATCTTTTTCATACTTTACTTTCTTTAAAGCTTCTCTAACTTCAGTTTTATTAATACGCTAATAAAAATAAAAATATTTATTTTCATTTATGATGCTAAGGTCACTAAAGTCAATCGCATTCTCACAATCCTCATGAAAAAGTTTAGCAAAATATCTCATTTATCTTTGTTGAATATCCTCTCATAATAAAAACACTTTTTGATCTTCATCCTTAATACACTTCACTCAAACTAGATCCTTACTATTATTTCTTTGTTTAGTTAATATATATATATATATATATATATATATATATATATATATATATATATATATATATATATATATATATATATATATATGTTTCACCCTCCTTAGTATTTAATATATTATATAAATCATTAAAAACTAAAATATTTACATCACATATTACTTTTTAGACTCCTTACAAAACTCTTTATATCTTTCCTAATTATCATAATTTTTACATCTAAATCAATTTTTATAATTTTTAAATATTTTTTTAATCTTTTCTGACGCATTTTTATTCCACCACAAACTGTTTTTATAATTAGGAGTTTTTTCTTTTGATACACCAAGCACATATTTTTCAACATTCTTAATATCAATAATTACTTTTTTCCATATAACTTCCTCATGCATGGACAAAATCCTAAGATGTAAAATCTTAATCTAAAAAATATTTTTACTAATATTCTTTAAATGTCCTCATCTAATCTTAGAACAACGCTTTGCTTTATTTATTATTTTCTACCCCTTCATCTTAAAGTTCAAAATTAATAAGCGATGTTGTGTACATAAATTTTTACTCGGAATAACTTTGCAATATTTGCAATATAAATGTTCTTATTTTTTTATAATAAAATAATTAATTTGAGTTTTACTATATTTATTTTTATAAGTGATGACCTGCTCATTTCTTTTCTTAAATAAGATATTAGCAATAACAAAATCATAAACTAAAGAAAAATCTAATATGATCTTACCGCATTCATTAGTCGTTCTAAATCCATAGCCACCAAGAATGTTTTTAAAATCATCTAACTCTCTATCAACATGTTCATTTAAGTCTCCTTCAATAAAACTCTTTCTTCAAAAGGTATATTTTGTATTAATTCTTCTAAGTCATTTCAAAATTTTAATTTTGTACGCATATTCAAAACAACTTGAGGAGCAGAAATCCTTATAATATTAATAATTTTAGCATAAAAAATAATTTTTAAAGCTATAATTTTTTTTCTAATTCTATTAATTTTTATAACATTATTTTACAAACTCTTACCTATAATCACACTTGCACCATTTCTAGTACTCATACCAAAATATCATAGTTTAAATTTTAAACTATCAATCTCCTTAGCTTTCTTTCCAACACATTTAGTTTCTTGAATGCATAGAATATTTATCTTCCTATGAATCATAATATCTATTAATTCAATTAATTTGTCTGTAAGAGAATCTATATTCCAAGTTTTTATTTTAATTTTAGTTTATGGACTAGCTTCTTTGCCCACATCTGTCCGTGATGTGGGAACTCTTGCCTATTTGACACTGCATCAGGGCGTCGGTGCAGCGGTCCTTCCACACTTGTCGTTGTATTAAGTCCATACAACACATCATTTCTAGGGAACACCCTAGCATTAATACATTGTATAAAAGGATTCATGTCATAATTCGTTAAGTTTTACATTGGCTGTCGACTACCTAACACAATCCTCTTCTTTTTTGATCAATGACTTGAGATTTAACATCATGCTTTAAAAAAATAATTATAATAATAACTTCAGCTCTCATCCACAAATAGTTATTTTGTGTGTGAGCCTTAGAAGTTCCAAATAGTTATTTGCTTGGACTTCAATAATTTTCTTAATTTTCCTAAGAATAATGTTACTGCTAGAGTTTTCCTTGTGCTTTCCTCACGATTATTGCTAACATAAGTGTTTGCTGTTACTATTTTTCATTGTAATCCTTTTTGGGCCTAAATTTAAGAGATCGTTGTTTTGAATGCTAAGCTAATGCTGTATTAAATGTTGAAGTACATTGTTCTTGTGACTTTTTACTGCAGAGAAAAGGCTTCGAAGAAGTATGTGATAATCCTACCGATGTTTTGACTAAAGCAAGCATTCTCAACGGTTCAGAAGGTGCAGTATATGCTAAGTTTAAGCTTTACGTCAATGTTTTGTTTCTTTTTCTTTTCCTCGTTTTTTTTTTTGTTGGCGTTTTGGGAAGGTCATTGGAAGAAAAAGTTTGCTCTGCTGGCTTTTATTGTTGTGACTTCAAAAAATAATGTTGTTTAATCAGTTAGGGTGGGGGTATTTGGGATTTTATTTTATTTTTATTTGAAATAAAATATGCTTGGTATCTTAAAAATATTTTTATTTTTTATTGAATTAGAATAAATTGATTTAGTGGTGATGGCGGCGATCATCTACGAAGTAGTGTGGTAGGTGCTGACTGACAGTTGCCGTAGGTGGGGCCATTGGTGTCTATTGATGGTGGCAGTCGGCGTCTATTAGTGGTGGCGGTTGGTGGCGTCGAACGGTGCCAAAAATGGCGGTTGGTGATTGTAGGAGGTGGTAGCTAGAAGTGATGGCTAGTGATACCAGCGGTGACTACTGGTTTTCGGCATTGATGATTTGCTTTTAGAAACACTCAAAATATCTATATGTTATTTAGTGTATTTAATTTTTTTCAGAATAAAAAAAAAAGTATAAATAATACAGTAATGAAATATATATTTAAAATAGAAAGAAAGATAAAAACAGAGAAAAAATGATACCAAACAAGTCAAATTGGTTTTTACACTACTATAAATATGCGTTCTCTGTTTTATCCATTTTACGAATATGCATTCTTTGTTTTATCCATTTTACCGTAGTGATTCAAGGATCACTTGCTGCCTTTGCTGAACCAATCACCTAACATTTTAAAAAAATCTTCTGCTTTGCTATAGCGATTAAGTGCTTTGTTTTATCATCTCTCATCTTACTGGTTCATTTTTCCGGATTGTTAACGTTTGCATGCAAAAATCTAGGTAGTTCATCATTTGTCAGGCCAAAATTTATGTTGAAGCCGCGCTCTTCACCTATGTGTCAAACCAAGAAACGGAGTGCTGAGGTTAAAGCGAGCGGCCAATCAAATGATCTGCAGCAAAATGGTGAGTGTGAAATTGAGGTCAAACAATCACAAGATGGAGAAGTTGATCAGAGCAAGCAGACTGAAGTCGATACAACAAACGCACTTCAATCACTTCTCCACAACTATGAAAGTGATGAGAGCTTATGATTCCTAGTCTAAGGCTTCATCGTCGGGCACAAGTTCATCCTTTATAGACGTATTAAAGTCGGAGAATAAGCGTCTACGGTGAACGAAAAACAACTCAGTTTTGCTATATTTATGGTTGGGCTCGGAATGTTCTGCTTGGAGTTGAGTGTGCTAGACAGATATTCATGCTAGTTATTGTAAACATTTAAGTAATTGTATGAAAGCAAAAATGTATTGTACCATGCTAAGAGACAAAAGTAGATTTATTGAATATGAGATGTATATAATATAATTTTTTTCCCTCAAGGAGAGCAAGAATTTACTTGGGGCAAAGTGATAATTTTTGTATCTTTATTTTTATTCAGAGATTGCAAATATCGTGTTACAATAACTCTTAAAAAAATTCAGAGTATTTTGGTGCTAGAAACATTCTTAAGTTTCTTACAAAATTTTAGTATTTATTAAGTAGGACTTAACTTAAAAATATTAAAAAAAATTAAATTTAAATTATTAATAATCAAATGGCTTCTAAAAAAGGCGTGAAAATATGCTTGGAATGGTGTATAAATTTTTTTTTTAAATTTCAAATTAAAAGCTTAAAATCTTAAAAAAAATTTGAACAGTAAAATGTAAATACAAAATTGAATAGTTGTTTTTTTTTCAGCATTAATGTAACCTTGAAATTTCTATTGAAGAGTTAATACGGTTTTCTTAGCCTCTCCAAAGAGTAAAATTTTTTTGAATTCATTTATCTATCTATTTTTTTTAAAGATCTCAAATTAGTGATTTTTAAAATTGTAAATTTAAGAAATTTTTTTTAGTTTCTTAAGGTAGGATGTCCCATTTGATAAAAAATTAAAGTGCTTTGGGTGCATGTATTGTTCACAAAAAATTCCAATTAATTCCACTAACGTTCCTTTAAATATGTAAAAAAATTGGATTTGCTCTAGCTCGACTCGATTTTGAGTCATTTAATTTATTTGAATTAGGTTGATTGGTCTTGATTTCGCCTTTTTTTTGGTAGCTATATGAATCAGATTTGGGTTGGGCTAAACTAAGTTGATCAGAGCCCTACATGAGCCATTTTCTTACCTTGGAGAGCTCCTCTTTAAACTTTTATTTTGCAAGGAAAGGAGCAAGAGGAAGGCTTGGGCTCTATCTAATTGGGCATTGTTTACCTAGCTATGGCAATAACTATTCTATAGAGTGCCTCATTTTATATTAGTTAGAGTTTAAAGTGTGAAAATTAAATGCGAAAGTACAATAAGAAAGAACACCATATTTTATAGTAGTTTGGTGGTCAACTTGAGCTACATCCACTCCCCGGAACCTCTGCTCCGAGTATCGCATTAAACATAATCTCTCATTTGCCCCCACAGCAAGGTGGAGAAGCCCGTACAAAAACTCCTTTCCATCAACCCCGGTGAGGCAGAGAACCCAACTCATTTTGCTTCCTCCAAAAGCAGACAAAGAACCCAACTCCTTTTTCTTCCTCCTGAAGCAGGCAGAGAACCTCGATCAGTTGCTGAAGTAGACATCTCTTGAACCCCCAAGGAACCAGGGACGATGACTAGAGAAGACGACGCGGATCCTTATTTTGAGCAACCTTTGTGAAACCCCTCACAAACTCCCCCTCACAAGATCCTCACACACACACACACACACACACACACACACTCTCTCTCTCTCTCTCTCTCTCTCTCTCTCTCTCTCTCTCTCTCTCTCTCTCTCTCTCTCTCTCTCTCTCTCTCTCTCTCTCTCTCTCTCTCTCCCTCTCCTCTTGGCTCTCTCAGGTCAGGACAATAGCAAAATATTTCTTCTTGAGAAAACAAGAGATCTTTTAAACAAGGGCTCCAAATTTGCCCTAATTTGCAACTAATCGTCAAATATCATCCAGGACGATTGACCGATTGTACTGTACGACCAGTTAAAATTAGGTCAATCAGCGAGGATGATTTGGAAAAGTCTGGATGATAAGAAGGTTCTTTTGTTCTGATCGTCTAGGAAGATAGCATATCATCCTGTACGATTAGTTCAAGTCGTCGAATATCGTCTAGACCCTGGATGGATGTCTGGATGATGAAAAAATAACTTGATTGTCCAAGATGATCTCACGATCATTTGGGCCGATTAGTACAAACTGACACATATCCTCCAGAATATCGCGTTGGAAGGGTGTCTAGATGATTAAAAAATAACAAGATTGTCCGTGCCGATCTTACGATCGTTGGGGATGATTAGTACAAAACATCACATATCAGCTTGAACATCGCCCTGGATGGAGCCAAGCTGATTATGAATTGTCCAGGAAGAACTAAGATTTATTTAACTGATCATCCCGGATGATCCTGTGATCGTCCAAGACGATCGTCGGAGAAAATAACTGACCAAATCATCCCATACGAATGAATATCGTACAGTACAATCAATTTAAAAAATATGAATTTTAAACTCTCCCCCTGGTGTGTTTGCGTTCAGTTACTCAATTACAATCCACTCTCTCAGACTCAATAAAATGGAAAATACATACTTTAATTATAATAAACTCTAAACTGATCTTGAGTTGAAGTCTTCAATAATCCGGAGTATGATTTCCTTGAAATATTAATACACATAAGAGCAAAACAATTCTTTCAAAATATGTTAGGAGGAATAATAATCAAAGAAATAATATTTGGAATTATAAAAAACATACAAATTGCAAGAATATCAAACAGGCAATAACTAAGTAGCAACTATCTCAACAATCTCCTCCTTTTTGATGATGGCAAAATAATTATTATTTGAATAAAATTGAATACCCTAAATTTCTCCTTAACTCCCCCTAAATGAATAAGCATGTGAATATAAGGGAATTTCTTTTAAGAAAAAAATCAATTTTTTTTTTAATTTTTCATAAACTCACAAAATACTTCAAATAGAAAAATAAAACATCACTAACAAACACTAATAATGAAAAAATCAAATACAAACAAACAATATTTCTCCCCTTTTTTAATAACAACAAAAAGAAGGAAGAAGAAGAGCAAAAGAAATTAAAGAATTCATATGAGAAATCTGATATAATTTATCTTGAAAGAGATTGAATTGTAATTGCAATAACAAGATTATTGTCTATTAGAGAAAAATAAAGATTCAAAACATTTAAATTAAAATATAACATAGATAAGAAAAATATATCAAGGTCATGAAATATTCTAGATAATTAAATAAGGAAAATTATTACAAAAGTGACGAAATGAAGATTAATTAAAGTCAATTTCCAATACAAAATTTAATTGAACATTAGATTGATTTGAATTTGAAGATTAAAAGATAGAGAAAAGAACATTATCAATACACTTGTTTGGCTACATTGCTCATCTTTTCAAATGTTTTTGGCTAATTTTGTGCCTCTTTTTAATTTGCGAATCATTACGCATTCTTTAAATTTTTGTACACTTGTATATTTCTCAAATTTTTTTAATTGATTTTTCCAAAATCAATAATCTAAAAACTCAAATTTCTCTGAATACAAAGATAATTATATTGAAAAGAGAAATAAAAAAATAATAAGACATCAAAATTATAATAATAATATTAAGATTATGTATGCATAAAATAACATAAGATTGATAGCCTTAACTTGATCGGGTTATAAATTAACTTATATTTTAAAAAAATTAGATTTCATAATGAAAATAATTTTTTTATTGATGTTCATATTATAACACTTTTTAGATCAATTAAGTCAAGACTATCATATAGGCAAACTAACATTTCAAAGAGAATAAAATCAACTAAACAAAAAAAAAAAATTACATTTTTTATTGATATTAATATGAAGATCTAATATAATAAAGCAAATATGATATCAATATCATATTTCTCAAAACAGGATAATATAACAACTTCAAAGATCTAAAATAAGACAAGTACACATTGCATCGTAAACATCACAAAGATAAACACCTCTGAAAGAACTAACAAAGACAACACACAAGAAGTACATCTAGTAATCTGAGGGGCCCTAGTCTTGAGGAGGAGGCTGGTTGAACACAGAAAGATAGCTATTCATCATAGCCATGTTGATGTTCATCGAGTCGAACTAACCTCAAATCTAACCCATGTCCTGCTGGTACTGTGCATCCTACTGATTTAGATGAGTATAAATTTGATCAAACTGTTGATCAAAATGACTCTCTAGTTGGTCAAATTGCTGGACATCTCCTGAAAGTCAGGTCTATGAGCAGGTGCAGGTGCAGGTGCAGATGTAGGTGCTGGTGCTCCCCCTTCTCCCTTAGAATCCTCACTTGTATTATCACCTTTCCCAAAAAGTGCTCGAAACAAAGCATCATTGAAGTAGATAGGAAATTCAAGTAAAGGATCGTGATGAATAAGACTGTACTTATTCTCTAGGATATAAGTCACTAGGTGTCCTAAAGCAATATTCTTCTTCCTTTTATGAGAGACATATCTAATTTTAGAAAGGCCATAAATATAATCAAGAATAAGTTGAGCTTCATTTTTAGGTTATCCAGTCATGATAAGATAGGTAATAGTGGACAAAAGAGGAGTAATGTTAATACGGTCACCAGCTTTAAAAATAATAGAAGTTCTAAGGACATACTGAATGACCCTTACATTTTGGTTTAAGGTATAAACCCTAAGCAAATGACTTACTTATTTAATCCCTCTAATAACTTTGTTTAATTTGGTCCAATCAAAATCTAATATAGGAGTCATTGTGTGGACTCTAACTCCTTGAGTTCTTAAATGCAAAATGGTTCCCAAATATTCCTTAGTGATTTCTACCTTTTTCTTAAAAACATAAGATCTGATCCTACTCTCATCCAACTAAAAGACATGTTTGCCAGAAAATAGTGAAAGATTTCTTTGTTGTAGGCGCGAATGATAGTCAGGATAAAGGCAAATTGAGTGGTGGCGAAAAGAGGCATCACTTGAAAGTGGATATCCTCTTGAAGTAGGATTTTAGGAGTAATTTTGGCAGAAATAAACCTAAGGAAAGAATCCTCATTTGCCATAGATAGAAAGTTAACGTCTCTACTCCTGGAAGATGATCCCTTAGGGATTCTACCCCGCTTGCTAGAATTGGCTATTGCTAAGATGAGAAGGATTAGAAGAGGCTATTGCAGTGAATGGAAATGAATTCTAAAGCCCTCCTATTTAAAGAAAAATTATCTTTCGTATGTACAAAAAAGGGTTCGTACTGTATAATTGATGGTTTGTACATGACAAAACAAAATTTGTTTGTATGAACGAATATGTTCGAAATGAAACAACTTTTCATAATCATGCAAGTTATGAAGCATCCTTTTAAATAGGCTTTTTGATAAGACGATCGCATAGATGAACAAGTATTAATCTAGGATGATCGATTATTTAAGATCATTTTAAAGATGGTTAGATTCGCCCCCCACACCAAATGACATGTGGTTCATATGTACATTTAGTTCGTACATACGATCGATTATAATAACTGAATCTGCTCGTATAACTATCTACATGCATACAGACGAAGTAATATAAATCATATGGGATGATATAAATATCATACATTATGATATGTATTAGAAAATTAAAAACATTACTCAATTAGTTCAAAACAACAATCGATATACTACAAAATTTATACAGGACAAAAATAATTTCGTAAAATATGAATAGAACCATTAGAAAGTCATCACGATCATTTAGAAATAAGAATTTTGATGTGTCAATGACATGTCCAAAATAAAAAAAAAACAAAAAATAAAAAAAATAAGAAAATAGAAAATCAGAAACAAAACATATGAACAAAAACATAAATAATCATAAACACAAAAAACACACAAGATCATATCAAGTTTATAGAGGATTTTTATTTAAACATTAAGATCAATCACACATAGCCTTGTTCTTAATGTTCTAAAGGTATCAAAGGCTAGTGGTTTTGTAAATATATCTGCAAGTTGATTTTCAGTAGAAACATGATTCAATTCAATATCTCCTTTGGATACATGATCCTAATGAATTGATGTCTTATTTTTATATATTTGGTTCAAGAACATTGAATATGCTTTGTTTTAAATGCAAATGGCACTAATGTTATCAAAATAAATTGGAATTGTGCCTATTGTAAATCCTAAGTCAATCAACAGTTGTTTTAACCAAAGAACTTGAGCCACACAACTTCATAAGACAATGTATTCAGCTTCAACAGTAAATAGGGCTACATAATTCTATTTCTACTCGAACAAAAAACTAAAGAATTTCCTATAAATTGATAAGTTCCATATGTACTCTTTCTATCAATCCTACAGCCTACAAAGTCTGAATCTGAATATCCAATTATTTCAAATAAAAAGCAAAACTTAGGATACCAAATCCCTAAGTTATGAATTCCCAAGAGATATCTCAAAATCTTTTTTATTGCTGTCAAATGTGATTCTTTTGGATCTGATTAAAATCTGGCACACAAATTAACAGTTAACATAATGTCGGGTCTACTAGCAGTCAAGTAAAGAAAAGATCTAATTATTCCTCTAAATTTCTTTTGATCAACAGATTTTCTCTTTGGGTCCTTGTCTAACTGAACTGAGGAACTCATAGGTGTACTAATAGGTTTAGCATTATCTATTTTATACTTTTTGAGAATGTCTTTAACACACTTCAACAGACTAAGAAATGTTCCTTCCTCAATTTGCTTAATGCTAAAACCTAAAAAATAACTATGTTCTCCTATTAAACTCATCTCAAATTCACTATTCATTATTTTAGAAAAATATTCACAAAGAATTTTATTTGTAGATCCAAAGATTATATAATCAATATAAATTTGTATAATGAGTATATCGTCTCCCAATTTCTTCAAAAGAGAGTGGTGTCTACACTTTTTGTTTCCAAAGATCATTTCTCATAAATTGATTTAATTCTTCTTGCATTGCCAAAATCCAAAATACATCCAAAAGTGCTTGATTTACATTTGTGGGTTATATCATTAAAATAAAGATAGAATGATTGACTTCTTTGCCTAGTCCACGCCTAGTCCTAACACCCTCACTAGATTCACCTAAAATCAATTATTTAGGGTGGTTTTTAGAAAATCTAAAACCTCTAGGCAATGAGTTTTCTATCTCTAAATTTTCATTCAAATTAATTTTCTCAATCTTTTGGGAGTTATTTTTTATTTCATCCTCTTCAAAATTTGGCTCTTTCAAAATTCCAAATTTATCAAATACAACATGTGTGATCTCCTCAATTACCACACTCTTTTATTAAATACTCTATTAGATTTTCCAACACTAAAGTATTCAAGAAAAATTCCTTCATCTGATTTTGGATCAAATTTTTCTAAGGTAGATTTTTCATTATTATGTATGAATACCTTAAATCCAAAAACATGCAAATGTTAAACATTAGGAGTTCTCCCCTTAAGAAGCTCATAGGGTGTTTTATTTAATTTTGATCTAATGTTTACCCTATTTAGAACATAACATGTAGTGCTAACCGCTTCAGCCCAAAAATATTTAGGAAATAAATATTCTTCCAACATGGCTCGAGCAGCTTCAATTAATATTCTGTTCTTTCTTTTGACTACCCTGTTCTGCTAAGGGGTTCTAGGTGCAGAAAAATTATGATCAATTCCTTTTTCTTTACAAAAATACTTAAATTTTTAATTTTCAAATTCACCGCTATGATCACTTTGGATTGTTAAAATCTCATATCCTAGTTTCTTCTGAATCCAAGTCAAAAAATCTCTAAACTCCTCAAATAATTCACTCTTATGATATAAGAATTTAACCTAACTGGATCTAGAAAAATCATCTACAATCACAAATTCGTATACCTTCCCTCCTAGACTTATAGTTCCAACCTGTCCAAAAAGATATATATAGAAAATCTATAGAGGTTTACTAGTTCTAAGATCCTTATTGGACTGAAAAGAGGACTTCACCTATTTTCCTAATTGACATGCATCACAAAGGTGATCCTTAATAAAGTCTAATTTTGGTATACCTCTAACCAACTCTTTTTAGGTAAATTTTTTTAAAGTTTTTCATGCTAGAGTGATAGAGTCTCCTATGTCATAACCATAATTAATCAAAAATAGTTTTCAAATAAAAAGCATTAGGATTTTTGATAAAATTTAAATCTAGCATATAAACATTTTTTACCCTTAATCCATGCAAAACATCATTACTATTTAGGCTTAATATGCAACTAGTGGGAAAAAAAATTACACTGTACCCTTTATCACAAAACTGACTTATAATTTATAAATTATGCTTTAAGCCTAAACATGCAGCATATTTTCAATGAAAAAATTTTGCAAGTTTTTGATCATACCTATGTGTTGGTGGAATTTTGAAAAAACATGTTTTGAAAGATATTAGTTTTCTTTGGGGATTTTAAGATTAAGGTTGAGTTTTAATTCTAAGGTCGAATCAACTCGTTAGAAAGAGTATATCACCCCGAATGATGAAAATAAACTTTCATAACGGTGTTCAGACTTAGAATTATGTAAACTCATCTTGAATACTATGATCGGGTGCTAAGGAGAATTTTATATGGCCCCGAAGGGACAAAGTATAGTTCAAATAAATACTCGATTACAATATTCAAGAAACATGATCGTCACATTCACATCCAAAGCCTTATCGAAGAAGGATGTATCTCCCCAAAGGGAAATGAGACCATTCTACGATAATTCTTCTAATGCAACTATGACGATCATTATTTAACTTTTCTCAAGGAAATCTAATAAAATTTTAGAAATTAAAATTTTTTTTTTTTAAAATCAGGTGTGTGGGGTTCCAAATCTCCTACGAGCGCAAGCCCTCGTAGTTAATTACATCGTAGGGAGACAAAAATCTCCTACGAAAACTCCCGATTAAAATGGTGGCAGAATTTTATTAGATTTTCTATAAATGATATCAAAAAGAGATGAATTTTGGAAACTCAAAAGGGAATGGATCAAAATTGAGCAGTTATTAACGGAGTTAAAGGGTGAGAGGTAGGGGACACTTTGAGATTCCAGAACCATCCAGAAGTGTCCCAACTTAATCTAAGTGTTGGGCTTTATGTTTTAGGATTGAAATGAAGCTTTAATTAGAATTGAGCATTTTATTAGAAATTTGGGATTAGATTCCCGAAGTTTGGGGTCTTATAATCAAAGATCTGCCCCGGAACCTAAATCTATTTTGGACACTGGACCACAGTTGTTCGATCCTAACTAATGCAGTGCAAGGTCTGGACTTACCCCGGCCTGGATTGGGGAGCCAGCTAACCACCTAATCGATTTAAAAGAGATGAGTCCGGTCTTTTATGAAAGAGTGGTAGGGACGTTATAATTAAAGTTTTGGAGAGTTGGTGCCGACATCTAGAGATTCTCCTAATTGACCCCTTTGACTTATGTTGGGTGCTAAAATGCTAAGGACTATGAAATTAAAATTTTGACTCTTTTAATTTGTATCTAATGCAATGCATGCTGGTTGAAAACTTCCAAATCAAGTATGCTTGAAATTTTAAAAACAGGCTTATAAAATAATTTTTTAGAAGACTGGACTTCCCCAGGTCCGGCACCTCGTCCTCATAGGTCAGACTATCCGGACTCTACCCGCAGGCGGGGAAGGGTCTAAAGCAAGGAAAGAGTAATGCAGAAATATGCATGCGACCCCGGGGTCGATCCCCGGCTAACTCCCTAGATTCATTATCTTTCTATGTTATTTAGACTCACTAAAATTTTAGACTTTTAAGGTTATGAGTAGAAAACTTTCACACCCTCACGAGTCTCACGTATTCAGGCGAAAACAAAAAGCGGCATGCAATCACAAAAAAAAACTAGTAAAAACAAGTAATCCTAAAGGCAATCAAATCATCACATCAGATATAAATTAATTAATAAATGTTCATAGGAAGAATTTCCTTGCTTATTACAAACTAGAATATTACAGAAAGTAAAGTGGCCGGGCACCACTGACAACAACCCGGATTCTAAACCTAGTAATGACGCAAGTTATTTTGAGTGGGATACTCTCAATCTTCAAATCTTCAATCTCATTCTTCTTTGGACTCCTTTTCTTCAATCTTCTTGGAATCTTCGTAGTGGATTACCCAAATGGACAAGAGGGCACTTCCCTCTAAGGGGGAAGGCCACTCTTTCCTCTTTGGGTAAGGAAGAGGTATGATCCAAATTTGGATTTCCAAATGGAAAAGGAGTATTCCCTAAAGTGGTATCCTTTCCTCTTTGGAATCCAAGCTTTGGGTCTATGTATCCCAACTCAAAATCAACTTTCACAACACTTGACACTTACACAAATTACATTGATATCAAAATAAAAATCTAGACTCACCTGCAGGGTTATCCTAAGCAATTAATATATAAAAAGCAGTTATTCCCAAGCAGTTGTATATGAGCAGAAAAGAAAATAAACACACTGGCCACGCTCTTTTTATGATTTGGGGGCTTTAGCAGCTGAAGCACCTGTGCAAAGAGTTTATAATATTTATGCATTTTTTGATTTGCCTCCTTTTTATATTGCCCTGCATGAGCGTGGCCACCTGCAGAAAACTGTGTCAACATCCAGATCGTACCTAACCTAAGGGTAATCTAGTCGCCAAACACATCAATCTATCCACAGAGTACAGAAAAAGTAAGCAGACACAGCAAAGAAATTTCATCCACAACATGCAGTGAAAACTACGAAAAATCCGGCACACAACAGTAAAGTAAAAACCGGCCTAACCTAGATCTAGAGTTGGTTGTCCTAGCACATCATCTAAAGTGTGTGAGAAAGGTCGTGTGGCTGGGATAGATCCTAAAGTAGGTTATTAATTGAAGTTGTTTAAAAGTTTGGATTCGTTAAGGCTTAGAAGAGGATTTAGATTAAAATTTAAATATTAATGAATTAAGAATTTTAAATAAACATATTTTAAAAGTTAATTGATTGCTACCTTTGTTTCACGCCGAGGCCGTGAAGTTTATTTCACCTTCCTTGGGGCTAAGCTAATAGCCTCGTAGGCCTGGGTTACCCAGTAGCAATCGGGGTTGATTAAGTTATTTAAATTGGTTAGAATTAAAAGGTTAGTTACTGATTTTTAAAGTTTGGTTAATTTAAGTTTGCCATTAATTGATTCGTGGCATTGTACCACCAGGCTTGAGGAACCAGCCTCCTTAGGACACTTAGCCCCGCAGCCCGGAGTAGTCTAGCCGATAAACCAAATTAATGTAATTGAATTAGAGATTTTAAAGCGTTAAATAATTAAAAATTAATCTATTTTAAGATTTAACACCCCTTAGAATCCATTCGTGGCGTTGTGCCACCAGGCTCGAGGAACCAGCCTCCTTAGGAGACTTAGCCCCGCAGCCCGGAGTAGTCCAGCCAATAAACTTCATCTTTAGGGTGGTTGTTGTGTTTTAAAGGATTTGTTAAATATTTTAAGCATTAAACCAATATTTTCTGAGTTTTAGAATGATTTTGAGTTTTTTAAGAATTTTTTAATATTTTAATCACTTAATTAAAGGGTCTAAAGTTGAATTTTTGATTAAAGGTATTTTCTGGAATGTTTATATTTTATTAAAATACTAGACCTCACTAAAATCAGTTAGACAGTAAGTACGTTGAAATCGGATTTTTCTACATTTTATTACGAAGGTTTGAAGTTTTGAACTAGTTTTGACTTAAAGTTGACCGATTTGTTGACTTTTTTATTCTAATACTTTTCTGGAACTTTGATATTTTTAACAAATACTAGACATCATTATGAGTTGAATGCAAGTGAGTTTAGGTGATTTGGATTTTTTTACAATTCGTTATGAATTATGGAAGTTTTGAGCATTTTAATGAATTTTGGGAATTGTTTAATTAATGGCCCTTTCATGGTTTTGCTTCAAACAAATTCCCAACCTCTTGAAAACACCTCCAAAGGTCAGAAATGACCTAAGGAGGGATCCCCAAGTGTTTGGTAAATTTTGGGATTTTTTAATTATTATTAATTAATTATATTAACTAAAAGTGGGTTTTTTAGTTAAAGTTAAATTAATTACAGAATTGCTGTCAAATTAAGGGGCTTTTAATTTTCATGGATTAAGGGCTTGATTATGGTCCGTTTGAGGGTTTATATGTATTTTTTGGATTTAAATTGGATTTATTACATTTTTTTAAGGTTTGAAGGCTTAATTAGGGGTTGAACCTTATGAAAATTAATTAGGGGACCTAATGACCTCAAAAATCAGTGAAAATTTCTCTAGGGGCTGAGGGTGTCACTAAGTTCAAATGTTCAAAGTTTCAACTCAAGGGGAAGTGAATCCTAATTATTAAAATTTTTCTAAGTTTTCTATACATGAGTCCTTAATTATTGTCCTTAATTATGTCACTAATTTAATGAACTTGAATCAATGTTTGAACTAACCCTCATACTCAATACATAAGGCATGCATGAATCACATAAAACATTCAACACCTAAATCTAGGAGAGCCTTAGACTAAGTGGTGTGTGATCCCTAAACATGCAAGAAACAAAACTAATTAACATAGAAAGATATTGATTAATGAATAGTTAAAAAAAAACTATCCACTAATCTCCCCCATTATTCATGTTCAAGCATACTTAACCCAAGTTTGAAATTTCAAAAGATTTCTCAAGCTTATGAGATTTAAATATAAATATATATATATATATACATTTTAAAATATATTTGAAAATACCTTAATATATTTCATCCTACATATATAAATAAAGGTTTTAAAATAAAGTAATTGAAAATACCATTAAAATAAGTTTTAAAGATCATGGAGATCCACTGATTTTAAATTTATTAGGATAATAAGTTTTTTTTTTAATATTTAGAATATTCAATATTTAATAAAATATTAATAAACTATCAAAATACTTACATAATTCCAATCAATGTCAAATTTACTTAAATAATCCTGAAACTTTTCCTGGAGATCAGTCATACACTTAAAGACATGCATGCAAAGTTTCAGATAAAAATAACTTATATGTAATTAATTAAAAAATAAAATATACTTTTCTGTATTTCTCAAATTACCAAAAAAATAATAGTTAAAATAGTTTGATTTTATTTTTAAAATAAACTAGACAGAATTCTGAAAAGTTTGATATATTATACTCATTTTTTGACTTTATATTTAATTTATTATGATTTTTTAAAGTTTATGTAATTAAAACAAATTAAAAAAACATTTTTATTAATTAAACGGCGGCGGTCAGACACGCGGCGCGCGCTGATTCGCGAGCACGAAACCGCGGCGGCGGGCAGACACGCGGCGCGCGCTGGGTGATTCATGCGGTTTCACTTAACCACGTCAGCGGCGCGTGGAAGCCGTTGGATCACAGCGGGTTTGATCCAACGGACGAGATCGAATCCCGCGGTTGATCTCAGCGGGATGAGATCGGACGGTGGAATTCGACTCCGCAGTTTCTGATCCGAGGGCCTAGATGTCGCCGGACGGCTGATCAAACAACAGATCGAACGCACGGTTGAATCGGACCGCGGAAGGGCTCGATCTGGACCGTTGATCGAACGATCAACGGTCCAGAAAACGTACACTCACCGGAGACTACGAGTGACACCCTAGAAAATGTTTTTTGACTCGTTCTCTCGATCGGATGGACGAAACCGCTTGAAATTTTAGGCTCAAGAAGAAGACATGAACAGAAACAGTGGGGAAAGATTGATTTTGCCTAAAACATTCTACAAATAAAGCTAATTAAATCCATCTAAAGTGAACTAGATCTAAGGTTTTAAGAGATTATACCGTTAGATCTTTGAAATTTCTGGATTGATGAGCTTGTAGACTGTCCAAGTGAAGATCCCTAGCACGAACCCGAGCTCGAACACGCCTGGATCGACTGCTACAAGCCTGGGACGATCTAGGTGGTGGGCTCACCGGAGAACTCGCCGCCGGTGACGTGCAACCACTTGGATTTTGTAGTGGGAAGGTAGAGGGGGCCCTGAGGATCTAAAACGAACAAAGAACTCTCTCTGGGAAGCTAAGGTGAGTGAGAGAAGTTGCCTTGATCCAATGGGCTCAAAAGTTGCCTTTTACCCTATTCAAACGACCTGGGCTGGATTGGATGGCTGGGATTGATGCATGAGATCCCTAGATGGTGCCACATGTCCCTGGAACAACTAGAAGGCTGCCTCAAAGGCTGGACAAGCCTTGCCTCCATTGGGTGGACTTGGGACAAGTGGGGGGGGGGACCACTGCCATTTAGGGCTAAACCAAGGGCTGGACTTGGTTAAGGAGCCTATTAGAGAGCTTTAGGACATTAAAGGGTCGGCCTAAGGCAGCTTAAATCAAGGGAAAGTGGCTAAAAGCTGATTAAGACATCTTAGAAAAGTTTAAGCCCTTGGTTTGACTATGTTGACCAGTCAACATGTCAAGGAAGGCTGAGGTGGAATGAGGGGAAGTAGGAGCAGCCAATGGGAGAGCTTCCAAGCCTAATCTCACACTCTTTGAGGTCAAATAGGAGGTTTGACCAATTCAAAGAGGGATTTAAGGCTTTGTTTACTTGGTTTGACCAGTCAACCAGGTCAAAATAGGTGATGTGGCACTTGAGGAGGTAGAGGGATATTTGGAATGGTTTAATCAAGGATCAAAAGTCCAAAGTCAAGGCTAGAAGAGATGGGAGCAAATGCCATGACAAATTTGACCAAGGATTGAGGGTTGACTCAGTCAAACCAAGTTGGGTTGAGCTCAAAATGGGTTTAGAAATATTCAAGGCTTTGAATAGAATGATTTTAAGGGTTTGAGGATATTGACGTGGTTAAACGGGTTGAAATGGTTCATTTGAAACCTTAAGGGTTCATTGGGTCAAACCATGTTGACTGGGTCAACTAGGTTGACCCAATGGGTGGGTTTGGCTGGATAAATTTGAAATGATATTTGGAGGCCATTGGAGGTGGTCCCTAGGTCTGGGGAGGTCAAATTGATCAAAATCCCTATTTGAGCCCCTAAGGGCCTGTTTGGTCAACCTAGGTTGACTTGGTCAACCAGGTTGACCCAGGGTCTGGGTTTGGGCTCAACAGGTTTGAAATGAAATTTCAAGACCAATGGAAGTGGTTGGATGGCCTAGAGAGGTCATTTGGGTCAAAACACATGTTTGAACCCTTAAAGGGCCTCCTAGGTCAAACCTGTTGACTTGGTCAACCAGGTTGACGCAAGGGTTGGGAATAAGTTCAAAAGATTTGAAATGACATTTGAAACTTGTTGAAGGTGGTTGCATTCAATTTGGAGTTCATTTGGTTTGAAATCCCTATTTGAGCCCCATAGGGGTATTTTGGTCAATTTTGACCTATTGGTCAACTATGGTCAAAAATGGGTCTGGAAAATGCAGTTTACTGCTCAATGGGTTAAAATCAAGGGTCTGGAAGTGATTGGAGGCTTTGATAAGGATTCCAAGGTCAAGATCTCAAAGGGGTTAGGTTCAGTGGCATAGGCTGTAAATATTTGAAGGTTTTATAGCCTTTGGATTTTAATTCAGATTCTGGGGTTAGAGACCTCAGAATGAGCTCAAAGTTGGAGGGTAACCTCTAGAGACATGTCTTATCACTTTGCAAGTGATAGACCCTGAATCAGAGACCATTTGGTTGGGTTTTGAAATGTTTGAAAATTCTTTGAAAAGGGTCTTTAGGACAGGGCCTTAAGACTTAGGATTTGAGTCTGGATTTCTGGATTTGGAATGAATTTCAGGTTTGAATGATTAATATTGAAGTATCCAAATCATTTACAATCATGTTGTGATTGTTAATGGATGGATAAGGTCAAAGCTAGATTAAAGGTGGGATCAAAGTCTAGGTTGAAATTTGGATTCTCAAGTGGATTGAGTCAAAGTTTGGATATGTTTGAAATTTGAATTAATTTGGATTTGAATTGAATGGAGTTCAGATTGATTTGAGGTTTGAATTGATCAAGGGTAGGGATTGATTTGAGTCTGGATTGGTCCTAGAATCTAGAGAGATTCTAAGATCTAGGATTTAAGGGAATCCTAGGCTCTAGGGTAGGCTCTAAGGTCTGGCTCTAGAAAAGAATCCTAAGGTCTAGAGTAGATCCTAGGATCTAAAATTAATCTGGAGTTTGGAAGGGCTTTAGTGACCTCATACAAAAATGAGGTCAACAAATGGACCCCCAATGTGTGTGGTAGAAGGAACTTCTGCTGCACACATTGGCGTTGACCGAATAGGAGTAGGATCTTAAAGAGTTGAAGGAAGGGCATCACCCAACCTTAAGTCCATTGGAAACTAGTGAAAAGCTTACACCTATTTTGAAGAGAGAACTGGAGAAACCAAGGTAGGGAATACCTAGCCTTGAGTCTAAGGAAGGGCATCACCCAACCTTAGGCCTATATGATGCTGATAGAAGACTTACTCCAAATAGGTAGATCAACTGGCAAACTAGGATGGTGCCACGAAGGGCGTACTCCACCACTAGCGAATGGTCATGTGGGGAGGAAGCTTGCTCCACACAGAGGACCTCAACTGGCAAACTAGGATGGTGCCACGAAGGGCGTACTCCACCATTAGCGAATGGTCATGTGGGGTGGAAACTTGCTCCACACAGAGGACCTCAACTGGCAAACTAGGATGGTGCCACGAAGGGCGTACTCCACCACTAGCGAATGGTCATGTGGGGAGGAAACTTACTCCACACAGAGGACCTCAACTGGCAAACTAGGATGGTGCCACGAAGGGCGTACTCCACCACTAGCGAATGGTCATGTGGGGAGGAAACTTGTTCCACACAGAGGACCTCAACTGGCAAACTAGGATGGTGCCACGAAGGGCGTACTCCACCACTAGCGAATGGTCATGTGGGGAGGAAACTTGCTCCACACAGAGGACCTCAACTGACAAACTAGGATGGTGCCACGAAGGGCGTACTCCACCACTAGCGAATGTGATCCTAAGGGAGGGAATGATTCGACCCTAAGGAGAAGGCGAAGAGCGTTAAAAAAAGGAAAAGACCTTAAAAAAAAGGTTGCAAATTAAGAAAGGGGAATTTTTATTAATTGATAAAATGAGCTACACCAAGCATTGTATTTCTTAAGGAAACGCCCGTTGACAGGTAGCATTGGGTGGTTCCCTTTACAATCTACTAACTGATACGAGCCTCCTTCGTAGACAGTCTATATAACGAAGGGTCCTTCCTACGTAGGTTCAAATTTGCCTTCCAACTTCCGATGGGCTAAGATAGACCTCCGAAGGACCAATACCAAGTCTCCCGCTTGGAAGGTCCTAGGTCGCACTAACTTATCATGGGCTTGAACCATACGGGATTTATACAACTCTAAACTTTGTTGAGCTTGGAGACGTCGCTCTTCAAGGCCTTCGAGTTCTTCCAATCGTAGTTTTGTATTTTGTTCATTTGTAATTTGATTCTGAACTGCAATTCTGAGCGAAGGGATTTGTATTTCCAAGGGTAGAATAGCCTCAGATCCATACACTAGTGCAAACGGGGTGGATTGGGTCGGGGTTTTATAAGTGGTACGATAAGCCCACAAAGCTTCCACCAACCGCTCATCCCACTGTCGTTTGTTATCATCAAGGGTCTTTTTAACAATTTGCACCAAGGTTTTGTTGAAGGCCTCGGCCAATCCATTCGCCCGGGGGTAATAGATCGTCGAGTATCTCCAATCAATATTATGGCGCCTTACAAAAATATTGATTTTTGTAGACTTGAATGCGGACCCATTATCGGATATGATTCTGCGAGGTACGCCGAATCGATATACGATATGATTGCGAAAGAATTTTAAGACATGGTGTGATGTTACGTTGCGTAGGGGAATTGCTTCCGCCCACTTTGAAAAGTAATCAGTCGCTGCTAATATGAAACGATGACCTCTCACGGAAGGAGGGTCAATCGGCCCAATGATATCCGTGCCCCAACTTTCAAAGGGCCACGAGGCTATCGTAGGGTGTAACACATTAGGCGGTTGATGTAAAACCACACCATGGACCTGACATTGATGACAGTGCTTTGCAGTATTCATGCAATCGTCAATCATTGTAGGCCAGAAGTATCCAAGTCTTTTAATCTTTAATTTCATTTTTGGACCCGATTGATGTGTACCGCACAGTCCTGAATGAACTTCATTAACAATCTTCAGGGCTTCTCGCTTGTCCAAACAGCTCAGCCACATATGATCGAAGGACTGACGGTACAACAAATCGTTAACTAGTGCATATGATAGGGCACGTTTCTTAATTTGGTTGGAAAGTGATTTATCCTGGGGAAGCTTCCCTTCTTTAAGGTAATCGGTTAAGGGTCGTCTCCAATCGCCTTCTTCGTCGGTAGTCGAAGAGGAAGAAAGGATCTGAAGGGGAGTCTTACTCATGTGTTCCAAATCTATAGGAGAGAGGGCTTTACGACCCTGAATCTCTATAGGGATGGAATCCTCCTCAGGACATGCAAATTCCTTCGCAAATTTTGCTAAGGCATCCGCCGCGGAATTGCTTCCACGGGGAACCCTATACAAAGTAGCAATAGGGATTTTTTCCAACAAGTGAAGTGTGTACTGGTGATATCTTAGGAGATTCGGATTCAAGACTTTATAAGTTCCGGTGACTTGGTTAATCACCAACTGGGAATCTCCAAAATATCTTAATCTCTTTAATTCCCATTAGGATTGAAAGTTCCAGACCGGTTATCAGAGCCTCGTATTCAGCTTCGTTGTTTGTGCAGGGCTCTGATAAATGATAGGAAAAGTGCATCATTCCTTTTTCCGGTGTTATAAAAATTAAACTGACTCCAGCCTTTCCAGGAATTACAGATTGTTGGGTCGCAATCCTACGAGAGGATGCTGCCCCATCAAAATATAATTCCCAGATGGCCTCGCCAGATTCCCTCAAACTCATGACTTGTTCGTCGGGTAGGTCATCGTTCAGAGGAGAATCTGCCGGCAGCGGGTGTGCTGCCAGAAAATCGGCGACGGCCTGTCCCTTCACAGCACGAAGGGGAGTGAAAGTAATCTCAAATTGCAGCAATATCATAGACCAACGAGCTAAGCATCCTGACAAAGTAGGTCGGGTCATAAGATATTGCAAAGGATTAACTCTTGAAATCAAACTGATTGAGTGTGAGAGCATGTAATGCCTCAGTTTCTGAGCTGCAAAAACCAAAGCAAGACAGTGTTTCTCAATTGACGGGTATCGAATTTCAGTAGGAAGGAGTCTTCGACTGAGGTAATAGAGAGCATTCTCTTTCCCTTCGTCGTTAACTTAAGCCAACAGGGCACCTAAAGACTCATCTAAGGCTGCTGTGTAGAGGATTAACGGCTTTCCCGGAATCGGAGCTGCCAAGACTGGCGGATTAGAAAGGTATTGTTTGATGTCGTCGAAAGCATTTTGGCACTTCTCGTCCCATACGAACTTAGTGTCTTTTTTTGCAAGGACAAAAAAGGGTTGACATCTCCCGGAGAGATTAGAAATAAACCTCCTTATATATGCCAATCTACCTTGTAGAGACCTTAACTGGGTAAGGCTCTTAGGGGATGACATATCTAAGATGGCTTTAATTTTAGCAGGATCGATCTCGATTCCGCGGTGCCTCACTACGAATCCTAAGAATTTTCCCGAGGCGACGCCGAAGGCGCACTTCAAGGGGTTCATTTTCAAATCGTAGTGGCGCAACCGTTCAAAAACGACTCTTAAGTCATACAGGTGAGCCTCTTTGACATTGCTCTTGATAACTAAATCATCAATATAACATTCAACTTGATTATGAATTAAGTCATCTAAGATACGGGTCATGGCACGTTGGTAGGTTGCTCCGGCATTCTTTAAGCCGAATGGCATTACCTTATAACAAAAGATTCCAATAGGGGTTCTGAACGCAGTATTTCTCTCATATTCTGGGGCCATCTTGATTTGGTTATAACCCGACGAGCCATCCATGAATGAGAAAATAGCATGTGAGGAGGCAATGTCCACCATGAGTTCTGGTATTGGTAGAGGAAACTCATCTTTAGGACATGCCTTATTCAGATCCCTATAGTCGACACAAATCCGAATTTGACCATTTTTCTTTCGAACTGGCACGACGCTGGCCACCCAAGAGGGATATTGCTCCTCTCAAATGAATCCGGCTTCTGCCAATTTCTTAACTTCAGAAACGACTTGTTGCTCAATCTCTAAGCGCATGCGTCGAGGAGCTTGTTTAACAGGAATGGCATCATGCCGAACCCCAAGTTTGTGAACTGCTACCTCAGCAGACAAACCTGGCATTTCGTCGTATGTCCAGGCAAAGCAATCCCTGAACTCGAATAACAACTGGATTAAGTCTTGGGTTTCACCCTCGCTCAACAAAGTACTTATGAAAATCTGACGGGGGTCATCATCGTTTCCCAGGTTAATTTCTCTCTAGTCATCGACTGTCGACTTAATTTCCTCTTCAAATTCAGGGGGTGCATCCCGAACTTGAAGATCATTGGGATCGTCTAAAGTCTCCAAACAGAGTCCATCTAGAGGACAAGGAGGATCTGTAGGGACATTTGGAGAATCGAGGTGGTAAGTTATCATTAGGCAATACTCTTCATCATCGAATGAACTAACTGTTCTAAAGCCAATACCACTTGTTGGATTTTTATTTATTTTTTTTTGCCAAATATTCTCGTGGTATCTAGCATGACCCTTAGTCCATCGGTATGGTATAGAACCTTTAGAAAAAGTGTTTTTTACACAAACAGGGAAGTAGCCGAAAGGTAATTCCATTAATTCATTAAAATCTGCCTCCTCAAGGGTTACATCACCTTCGTCCCTTGCGGAGGAGGAGCCAGGAAAGAATTTCTGGACTTTCTTAACTTCACCATCCAAGTTGGGGGCCACTTTGACTTCCAACCCTACAATCCTGCCTGCCGACAGTGGGGTCAGAGAAAGGGCCTAAATCGTTCTAGTGAGCTTTTCATACATTGTTAGTTCAGGCTCGTCACTTTTAACTTTTGAAATATCTATCTCAGGGTCACTGTCCTGGTCTAAGGTGAGATCAAATTTTGGAGGAGCATTAATGTTCTGATAATCGAGAGAGAGGGCAATACCTTGACTTTCTAGTTCATCATCATAATCTGATTTCAAATCAATATACACAGGTGCTGCTCTCCTATCTAATGAAGCACGGCCTCGACCCCGTGCCCTTAAAGCCATCCTCCCACCTCTTTGAGGTAATGTGCTTGGAGGCCTAAGGACAACGATATCAGAGTCGTCTTCACTACTCGATTGTGTCATTTCTTGATTGATATTTTTATCTTTTTCCTTCTTTTGGTCAAGTTTTTGTCCAACCATTTTCTCCTCAAATTTGATCTCCAATTTAGAACGGGATAAGGACCCTTTTGGTATGAAATATGCAGCATCTTCGTAGATCCCAATTTCTTGAATCGAGAATGGTTGCAAATCACCCTTAATCACATGTTCAATGCCGTCTCGTTGATACTTAACGCATTGGTGCAGGGTAGATGAAACCATTCTATATTTGTGAATCCAAGGTCTACCTAGAATTGCGTTAAAGGACGTAGTCGAATCAATTATATGAAATTTAGCTTCAGTTTTTAACCCTCCTATTTCTAGGAGTAAAGTGATTGAACCTAAAGCTCTCTCGCCCTTCTCGTTGAACCCACGAAGCACCAACCTGTCGGTTGAAAGCTTGCTAGTATCAACTCTGAGATAAGCAAGAGTCTTTATGTTCATCATGTTGACCAATGCACCCGGATCAACAAGGACTCTTGATAACTTAAAGTTTCCCATATCCACGGTAATGTAGAGGGGGCGATTGTGGTTGGCAGTTCCCAAGAGTAAATCTTCGTCTGAAAAGATAACCCCGGGGACCTCTTTGAAGTAGAGAGCCTCACCTTCTGAAGTTGCAGCCAACTGTGTTAAGCAAATCTCGGGGTCAAGAAGTGCTTTAATTAAAGACTCCCTTATTTCTTTGGAGAGAAGGAGGGCGTCGTAAATACTTAATTTTGCTGGCAACTTCCTAAGGTGGGCTAGGACGTTGTAATCAACCTTAGGAACGACAGACTCGAAACCCGGAGGAATTAAAGGAAATTCTGGTTGCTGAGGGGAATCTGGATTTAGATTTTTGAATGAGGATTGCTTGCCTTTGTCAATGAGGGGGCAACCTAGTAGTTAGGACTTTACAGCCACAGAGTTGCACCTGCTCGATGTCTTCGGGCGGGTAAACTAGAGCGGTGTCTACACTCACTATAGGCATTGGATCGTCGTTTCCTGAAAGAGAGTCAGAATCTGAAAACTCTATCTCGATAGGACTTCCCTGAAAATTAAATTGGGGGAAATCACTTTCTGATAAGGTTTCACATTCGACGTCTTCTTGAATAGTCAATTCGGGAAGGTCGGTTTGATTAATCTCAACATCTATTTCATTAGGAGTTTGATTCAAAATAGGAGAGTCATCAATTTGCATTTGAGATTCATGGCCAATCATCAAGACAGAAGTAGAATGATGTTTTTTATTCATCTTTTGACCCTTCGCCTTTGATGGGGCAAAGTAAAAGTCAGATAATAAAAGAGGGGAAAGGGTTTTAACACTGCCATCCGCCATTCTAATACATCTCTCATCTACACACTTCCTCTCTACAAAATCAAATTTCTTTTCTTTTACATTTTTCTCAGTAGTTCCTAAGACTACTGGAGAGGGAAGTGGCTCAACATCCTTCTGCGAAGCGTCCAGGTCAACCTTCCACACCGGGGCCTGGGCTATCGTAGTCAGCTGTTGAGAAAGATGAAAAGTCTTGTTAATCGACTTTTTAAGTGCCCGGGACAAAGCAATGTCCCAACCATCTTCATCAAGACAAAAAGAGTTAAGAGGATTACCTGAAATGGTTTTAATTGAAGCCTTTTCTGGATCGACCAAGTATTCCTTAGGTATTATGATGTTACCTTGGGTGTAGTTCCTCTCAAGCCAATCTTTGAACACAACACAGTCCTCAAGAGGGTGACTAAGCATCCTATGGTACAGGCAATACTTGGGATCATCTCTCTTGCTCTCATCCTCAGGCCTCCTGGCCTCTGGCAACTGAAAATCCGGTTTCTTTAACAAGCTCTTGAAGATCTTCTTAACTGACTCTCTTTTAAATGGATAAGGCTTTGCCAATCTCTCTCTAAAAGGGATGGAGGCAGGATCTTTAGTATACTAAGGAACTATTTGAAAGGGCTGCTTCTAAGGCGGCTGTGGTGGAAGTGGAGTGCTAGGCTGACTAATCACTGGCCTCTTTCCTTTATCTACTGCTGAGACCACAGCTTTCTTTTCAAATGTTTTCACCAATTTTGGACCCTTCCTTTCTTCAGACTGCTCTCGTAAGAATGGCATCCTAAGAGAATCTTCCTGCAAATTGCTAGCCTTATTAAGAAGTTTTTCAAAAGTTTTAATAGTGAAACCCTTCAGGAGAAAAGCAACAGGGCCGTGGATATTTTTCAAAAGAATCTCCACAGCATGTTGCTATTGCAACTGGGGTTCACACTTCATCGAGAGGTTTCGCCACCTCAAGATGTACTCAACCAGAGACTCTCCTGGCTTTTGCTTTTCAACCACGAGATCGCCCACGGTGGTGCGTTGTTGCGCTCCAGAAAATCTCTTAAGAAAGAGGTTTTCTAGCTCGCTAAAGGTTCTTACTGAACCATTGGGCAGATCGGCGTACCATTCAAAAGCAATGCCGGATAGACTACTTACAAATTGGCGAAATAGTAGAGCATCTGACCCTCCTGCATTGCAACAGCTTGCTCGGAAGTGGGCCAGATGCTGTCTCGGATTTTCAATTCCAGTGTGTTTGAATAGTTACTATTTGAATGATTTATATTTGTGCAACTTATGTAGTTTTGATGATTCCAAACATTATTGTTCAGATGTATAGTTATCTCCTAACAATTTTAGAAGATTTGCATTTGCTCTTGTGTGTACTAACATTTCAGGAAAATCAGACTCCAGACTACGAAAACTTCAAATCAAATTCAACATGAGATATTTTGTTTATTTGAAGTTTGTCTTTTCTTTGAATTAATTTTGAAAGGGAGTGATTGTAATTGAGTGAATAAAATTTCACACACACAAATAAGGAGATCTTGAAATTCTATACTGATCGTACAGGACGATATTTATCGTACTAGACGATCTGTCAGTTATCTCCTATAGAGCACTTGGAACGAATAGGAACTTGCTTGGAAAAATTTTTCTAAGTCCTATTCGTCCAGGATGAATTTTATTATCGTCCCGGACGATGGGTTCTCTGTAACATTTTCGTCCAGACGAATTTTATCATCGTACGAGGCGACCAGTCCTCTGGAAAATTTTTGTCCCGACGAAAATAAATATCGTACCGGACGATCAGCTCTCTGGAAAATTTTCGACCAGACGAAAATGAATTATCGTCCGCGGCGATTGGTACTCTGAAAAATTTTCGTCCAGACGAAATAAATAATCGTCCAGGACGATCGACTCTCTGGAAAATTTTCGTCCAGACGAACATATTTTCGTCCAAACGATTAACCGACTTAGAACAGTTTTCAGCAGTTTCTAGAACCGACCTTGTAATAACCATTCGTACTGGACGAACCTAGTTCGTACAGGACGATCAGCTGTACGAAGTCATTTCGTACACATATACAAATTGGGTCGTTTCAGATCGTTTAAGTAAAATCGTCCAGGACGATCCAGGATCGTACAGGACGATCCACTGCGTACAAAATTGGAAATTTGCAGTTTTTGGGCGGTTTTTCATGTCTTTTGTATAAATAGTCCAAATTAGACTGCCATCCAATCTTTTTGTCATTTGATCTTCGTGCCTCTTGAGAGAATAGCCAAGGAGAGAGTGGAAGAGAGCATTCAAAGGAGGATTCCTACCATTGGAGCGAGAAGGCTTCACTTGGATTACTAAGGTAAGAGTCTCTACTTGTGAAATTGGATTTCTTCACTCTTTTCTTTCTTCCTTCTAGATTCTTGTGAGAAGATCAGTCAAGGAGATCCGGTTCTCTGCCGACACTTGGAGAGTGTAAAAGGACGAAGGGTTCTCTGCCCACACTAGGAGAGTGTAAAAGGACGAAGGTTCTCTGCCTACACTTGGAGAGTGTGAACAGCCGTAGGCTTCTCTGCCCACACTAGGAGAGTGTAAAAGGATGACGGTTCTCTGCCAGCACTGTGGATTGTGTAAAAGGACGACGGTTCTCTGCCGTACCGGGTAGTGGTGAAAAGAGTGTTTTGTACAGGCTTCTCCGCCTTGCTGTGGGTGCTAAAGGAGAGTCACTTTGTGGTATTAGTGCAATACTCAGAGGGTGCCTCTGAGGAGTGGATGTAGGTCTGGTTATAGACCGAACCACTATAAATCTGGTGTCATTTACTTTATTGCTTTTACGTTTCCGCACTTTAAATTTCAGTTTTAACAACTCTGTGGTTGAAAAACATTTTTCTACAAACTTTAAAAGAAAATTTTATTTCGGTTCAACTTTATCATTAAGAGGGTTTAAAATTTTTAAAACTACCAATTCACCCCCCTCTTGGTAGCCGTGGGACATTTACTTAGGCTTAACAACCTAATTACTGGACTCAACAAGTGGTATCAGAGCATAGTTTCAAAATCATAAGTTTGAACTACTTTTTGATTAACGTAGATGGCTACATTTGGAAACCGAAACACAC
Source organism: Dendrobium huoshanense (assembly GCA_016618105.1). Classification (NCBI taxonomy): domain Eukaryota; kingdom Viridiplantae; phylum Streptophyta; class Magnoliopsida; order Asparagales; family Orchidaceae; genus Dendrobium; species Dendrobium huoshanense. The sequence goes on along the minus strand of CM028342.1, from coordinate 34,011,534 downwards.
CTGAGGGTTACTCTATCACTAGACCTCCACTGTTTGACAATATTCCTTTTGATTTTTGAAAAATAAGCATGTCTACTTTCTTACAGTCACTTGATTATCGCATGTGGATACTAGTCCAAGAAGGTTACTCAAAACCAACTAGATTAGTTGATGGAATTAGGGTAGATACACCCTATGCAGATTGGACTATAGAAGAACGTGACTTAGCACAATTAAATGCGAAATGTTTAAATAGTTTCTTTTGTGCTTTAAAATCTGAAGACTACATGCGAGTTTCCACTTGTAAAAGCAGAAAAGACATATGAGATAGACTTTGTATTACTTATGAAGGGACAAATGAGGTTAAGCAATCAAGACTCAATATCTTGTTACATGACTACGAATTATTTCGCATGAAACCTAATGAATCTATATCTGACATGTACACAAGATTCACTCAAATTGTCACCTCTTTACATGCACTTGGTAGGGAATTAACAAATGCTGAAATGGTTAATAAGATTCTTCGTTGTTTACCTACTGCATATGATGCTAAAATTACTGCAATTACAGAGTCTAAAGATCTGAACATTTATTCAATTGACAATCTTCTTGGTTCACTCATTGCTTACGAGCAAGGAGTAAGTCAAAGAAAGATTGATGCAGGTGAACCAAGAAAAGACAAGAATATTGCACTAAATGTGGAAGAGTCAGAAAGTGAACACTCACAACCTGAGGATGAAGACGATATAGCACTGATGACTAGACAATTCAGAAGCTTTTTAAAGAGGAAGCAGAAGAGATGCCAGCAATGGAATAGAGGTAAGTATAACAGAAATGGCAAGGTTTCTAATGAAGTGATTTGTTATGAATGCAGGAAACCAGGTCATATAAAGACTGATTGTCCAAAACTCAAAGCCACTCCTAGCAAGGAGAAGGTAGAGGAGAAACCAATGGTAAAGAAGGGCAAGAAGAAGTTTCAAAAGGCTTTTTGGGCGGACTCAGCTTCAGACTCATCTGAGACTGAAAAAGAAGAAGAAGTCACCAACCTTTGCTTGATGGCAGATAAATCTGAACAATCAGATCAAGAAGAGGTATGTGATTTAACTTATAATGAATTGTTTGAAGTTTCTGAACACATGCATGATGCATATAGGAAAATAAAAAAGATGCATGCTAGTTTAGTTTTAGAATTGGAAGAGCTTAATAAGGAACACGAAATCCTTAGGAAAGATCATGCTTTAATTGATAGCAACCACATGAAACTACTTGATGAATATGATGACTTGAATAAAAATTTTGAGAATTTAAAATCATCCTATGCTGAACTTGAAAAAGAATTTAAGAAATTTAAGGATGAATCTGAGAGCAAGACATATAGAATCAATTATACAAATCGAATCTTGGAGGATATGAATTCATTTTACAAACTTACTATAAGAGCTCTCGAGGATAATAGGAACCCCCCTAAACTTGAAGATTTTACAAATCCTAAATATTATCCTAAATTCATGAAATCCCTTAGAAGACAATCATATGAAAGAAAACATAGGAATATTTTTCCTAATGTTAAATGTAACAATTGTGGATTTTTGGGACATATATCTCACACCTGCACTTTAAAGATGAAACCTAATTTGGTGTGGAGAACTAAGATGCATAAACCTAGACATATCACACATGCATCTGATTATAAATTTCATAAAGGTGAACCCAAACTAGTTTGGGTTCCCAGGTCTAACATTTGAGAATTTTACAGGAATACTCTCACACAAGACCTCGTGAGAGTATATGGTACCTGGACAGCGGATGTTCTAAGCACATGACTGGAGATACTGCTCAATTCATAACGCTGGAAGCCAGGAGTGGAGGCAAGGTTACACTTGGAGATAATACCACAAAGAAAGTGGTTGGATCAGGTATGATTGGAAATTTGAAAAACTTTTTCATAGACAATGTTTTATTAGTTGAAGGCTTAAAACATAATTTGCTTAGTATAAGTCAGCTATGTGATAAGGGCTATAATGTAAAATTTTTACCTACTAGCTGCATAATTAGCCTAAATGGGAAAATTGTTTTAAATGGAAAAAGGGTGAACAATGTCTACATGCTAGATTTAAATTGTATTCAATCTCCTTCTGCTTTTTGTTTGAAAACTGTTTCTGATGAATCATGGCTTTGGCATAGGAGACTTTGTCATTCTAGTATGAAAAATCTTAGAAGAATTACCCAAAAGAATTTGGTGAGAGGAATACCTAAACTAGACTTTACTAAGGACCATCTTTGTGATGCATGTCAATTAGGAAAACAAGTGAAATCCTCTTTTAAGTCCAATAAAGATCTTAGGACCAGTAAACCTTTAGAAATTCTTCATATGGATCTTTTTGGACCTGTAAGCACTGTTAGTCTAGGAGGAAAGATATATGGATTTGTTATAGTAGATGATTTTTCAAGATTCACCTGGGTTAAATTTCTTTTTCATAAGAGTGAATCATTTGAGGAATTCAGAAATTTTTCAACTTGGATACAAAGAAAACTAGGATGTGAAATAATTTCTATACAAAGTGATCATGGAGGAGAATTTGAAAATGAAAGATTTGAAGATTTCTGTAAAGAAAAGGGGATTGATCACAATTTTTCTGCACCTAGAACTCCTCAACAAAATGGAGTAGTTGAAAGAAAGAACAGAACATTAATAGAAGCCGCCCGAGCAATGTTAGCAGAATACTCGCTTCCTAGATATTTTTGGGCTGAGGCGGTTAGCACTGCATGCTATGTTCTGAATAGGGTGAATGTGAGATCAAATTTGAATAAAACACCCTATGAGTTGCTAAAAGGTAGAACACCAAATTTGTCTCATTTACATGTATTTGGTTGCAAGGTGTTCATACATAATAATGGAAAATCTGCCTTAGGAAAATTTGATCCAAAATCAGATGAAGGAATTTTTGTTGGATATTCAAGTGTTGGAAAATCTTATAGAGTATTCAACAAAAGAACTTTAGTCATTGAGGAAACCACACATGTTGTTTTTGATGAAAATGGAAACATGGAAGAGCCAAAAGTTGTTGAAGAAGAAATTGAAGAAAACTCCCAAAAGATTGATAGATTAAATTTGGAAGAAAATGTGGAAGAAAATTTAGAAAGAGAAGACCCTTTGCCTAGAGATTTGAGATTTTCTAAAAACCACCCAAAGGAATTAATCATAGGTGAACCAAGTGAGGGTGTTAGAACTAGGCGTGGATTAAACAAGGAAGTCAATCATTCAGCCTTTATTTCAACTATTGAACCCACTAACATTGATCAAGCACTTTCAGATGAATTTTGGATATTGGCCATGCAAGAAGAGTTGAATCAATTTGTAAGAAATAAAGTTTGGGAACTGACTACAAGGCCAAAAGATCAAAGTGTTGTTGGAACCAAGTGGGTGTTCAAAAATAAAATGAATGACTCAGGAGTAGTCATTAGAAATAAGGCTAGATTAGTAGCTAAGGGGTATAATCAAATTGAAGGAATTGATTTTGAGGAAACTTTTGCCCCTGTAGCTAGACTTGAAGCAATTAGGGTTTTACTAGCCTTTGCCTGTTTTAAAGGTTTTAAATTGTTTCAAATGTATGTCAAAAGTGTCTTTTTAAATGGGGTAATTGAAGAAGATGTTTTTGTAGAACAACCTCCAGGTTTTGAAAATTCTAAATTTCCAAATCATGTTTTCAAATTAAAAAAGACATTATATGGATTGAAACAGGCACCTAGGGCTTGGTATGAGAGGTTAAGTACCTTCCTACTTGAAAGATCTTTTGAAAAAGGAAGTGTGGATACAACTCTCTTCTTAAGGAAAATTAGAAAGGATATACTTATTGTTCAAATTTATGTGGATGACATCATCTTTGGATCTACAAATAAACATCTTTGTGATGATTTTTCTAAAACAATGAGTAGTGAATTTAAAATGAGTCTAATGAGAGATTTAAATTACTTTCTAGGATTTAGCATTAAGAAACTTGAGGAAGGTACTTTTCTTAGTCAAACCAAATATATTAAGGACATCCTCAAAAAATATGAAATGGACAATGCTAAACCTGTTAGTACACCAATGAGTTCTTCAGTTCAGTTGGATAAAGACCTTAAGGGAAAATCTGTTGATCAAAAGAAATTTAGAGGGATAATTGGATCTTTACTTTACTTGACTGCTAGCCGACCAGATATTATGTTTAGTGTTTGCTTATGTGCTAGATTTCAATCAGATCCAAAAGAATCACATTTGACAGCAGTGAAAAGGATTTTAAGATATCTATTAGGAACTCAAAACTTAGGAATTTGGTATCCTAAGTTTAGCTCTTCATTTGAAATTATTGGTTACTCAGATTCTGACTTTGCAGGCTGTAGAGTGGATAGGAAAAGCACTTCTGGAACATGTCAATTCATTGGAAATTCATTAGTTTCATGGTCTAGTAGAAAACAAAATTCAGTGGCACTATCTACTGCAGAAGCAGAATACATTGCATTAGGAAGTTGTGTGGCACAAGTACTTTGGTTAAAACAACAGTTGATTGATTTAGGATTAACTATAGGCACTATTCCAATTTATTGTGACAATACTAGTGCTATTTGCATTTCCAAAAATCCTATTCAACATTCTAGAACCAAACACATTGATATAAGGCATCATTTCATAAGGGATCATGTATCCAAAGGAGAAATTGAACTCATACATGTTTCAACTGAAAATCAACTTGCAGACATTTTTACAAAACCTTTAGCCTTTGATACCTTCAGTACTTTAAGAACAAGGCTTGGTGTTATTGATTTGAATGCTTAACCAAAATGTCTTTGCAACATTGATACTTGTTGTGTTTTGTTTTTGTGATTTTGTGAATTTTGTGTGCTTTTGAATGAATTGTTTTTGGATTTATGATTTTGTTTTATGTTTTCTGTGTTTTTGAATGTTTTTGTTGATTTTCTTAATTTAAAAAATCAAAATTAAATTTTTTTGGAGGAAATCGTCCAGGACGAAATTGTTTTCGTACGGGACGATGTGTGAAGGAACAGTTTGCGCGAATTTAAACCGTTTTGAGAGCAGTTTTTAATTAGATCGTCTGTACGATATGTGATCGTCCAGGATGAATTTTTCTCTCTCAAACGTCGGGACGATTGAATGCAGCGGTTGAGTGGATAAGACAGTTTTTAATACGAACTTCGTCTGTACGAAATTTTCGTTCGTCCAGACGAACATGTGTCGGTTCATTGTAGGGGACGGTTTTCAAGAGTCATTAAAACGATTCACTTTTTGATCGTCTGTATGAAATGTTTTCGTCTGTACGATCGGTCAAGTCAAAAAGCCTGTACGAAGGGACGCATCGTAAGTTGTGTTGAATACGAAAAGCCGTTACATTTTGGACGAATTGGATCGTCTGTACGAAATTACTTCGTCCAGACGAACGATAATTTTTCGTCCAGGACGAATATTTTCGTCCAGGACGAACGTATCATTTTTCTTTAAATATGAAGGCTTTCAAACTTGACAATCACACTTTCAAACTTCTTTTTCAATCCCTTTCTACATCAAATCAACAATGGCCTCCTCTAGCAAAAGACAAAAGGTTTTGGTGAGGAAACCAAATAGGAATGCCCCAGACAACTTTCTTTCCAAGGCAAATGAGGAATCTTTTCCTCGTTTTGCATCCGCAAAAATCACTCCGTCTCGCATTCTTATCCAAACAGAGTTGAAATTTCGGGTATTGCACCTCTTCGCCTCAACCCAATTTCAGTTCATTCTTTCTCTCGTCCACCTCTACAATAAACAAACCTACCACTACTTTCTAGCCAACATGAGTTTCAATTCTGACCACTCTATCATTAGTTCTTATGTTTTTAAACAAAAAGTTGAGATCACCAAGCACGACCTTGGTGCATTTTTAAACTTAAGAACTGAAGGATATAGAGCCCACACCCTAATGTCAGAAAACTCCTTCAAATGGTTTGAAATCAATAGGGTGATTAGAGAGATAGGCATAACCTATCATGTTGCTAGAGTCTCCGGTATGACCCAAGATGCCCGAATCATCCAGCATATCCTTAGATCCTCAATTATTCCTAAAGCTGGTGATAGGATTAACATTACTCCTCTCCTTTCTATTCTAACTTTTTTTAATCATGCAAAGACATCCTATTGATGAAGCCCAACTCATCATATATCATATCTATGGGCTTTCAGAAATAGGACATGCTGATCAGAAGAGGAAGAAGAACATTTCATTAGGGCACTTAATTACTTATATTTTGGAAAAGAAGTACAATATAGTGCATCCTGATGAAGAATATGAAGAGCCAGTTTACTATAACGATGCATCATTCAGATTGCTCTTCAAGGAGGAAAAAGAAAAAGAAAAAGCACATGCCAGTGCTTCAGAAGAAGAAGAAGAAGGAGTGCAAGCTTCTGCTTCTCAATCAGATTACCAGAATCTGATTGAGAGATTTGATAGACTAGAGACTCACATTGATCAAAGGTTTGATCAATTTGATGCTCAACTTACGCAGCAGCAACATGACATTGGTAATATTAAAGATGAAGTTCATGAAATAAATACCAATGTAATGTTGATGGCCTCATACTTCAACCTCTTTGGCGGCATTCCTCCTCCTCCTCCAGAACAGTAGAAATTGTTTTTATGTCTGTGTCTGTTGTATTTTTTTTTTGTTTGTTTTATTGTAATGTGTTTGTTTTTATGTTTTTAAGTTCAATGTATTTTTTTTTCTGTAATCTGTTTCTTTAATATCAATGAAAGTTTGTTTCTATTAGATTTGTTTTGAAATGTGGTTAATGTTTGTGAATTTCATTAGTATTATTTAATCTACATAGTGCTTAAATTCGATTGTAATTTGAGATTATCTATATTAGAAAATCTAGACTTTCTAAATTTATAATTTGTTTATAACTTGTTGTAATTAGAACTTTTAAATTCATGTCTATTCATTTAGACTACATAAAAGTTAATATTATTATTACAATTTTGATGTTTTCTTATTTTGTATTTCTATGCTCAAATGATATTTATGCACCTAGAAATATTTGAAATTTTAGATTATAGATTTTGGAAAGAATTGGTCAAATTACTCTTGAACATTGTACAAATGTACAAAAATCAAAAGGAATTCGCAAAAATTTGCAAAGTGAAAAAGAGGCACAAAATAAGCCCAACCAAGGAAAAATGCACAAAAATGTGCTCCAAAACTTTGAAAAGATGCGCAAAGCGCCACATGAGATAATTCTCTTCTTTCCAAATTCGTTCAATCTCTTAATTCAAATTAATCTTATGTTCATTTATATTCTATTTGAACTTTTAAATATAGAATTTTTATACATCTCTCTTGTAATGATTTTCAATAGTCAAATGTCTAAATTGAATCATGTCTTTGATAAATTCTTCTTACTTACAATGTTATATCACTTCTTAAATTTTATGAATTTCTATGATTGATCTAATATCCTTAGTTTAAAATTGCATACCCTATGTCAAATCACAATTTAGATTAAATTTTAAAAATGAATTTCATATAATTATTTACATTTCTTGTCTTTTTCTTCTTCACTTTTTGTTGCTGTCAAAAAGGGGGAGAAATTATTATGATTGTGTTTTGTGTTTTTGTGGTTTGTGTTTTCTATTTTTAATTGTTCTGTTTGCAAGTTTTTTTTGTTGTGTTTTTGTGGTTTGTGTTTTCTATTTTTGATTGTTCTGTTTGCAAGTTTTTTTTGTGTTAAAAAAATTTGAAAAACAAAAATATTGTTCTTTAATGCCTCCTTATTTTAATGTACTCATAAATTCAGGGGGAGTTTAGGAGATAAGAGATTTGTTTTAACTTGAAACCATACTAATAATAATTGTTTTGCCATCATCAAAAAGGGGGAGATTGTTTGAATAGTTGCTATTTGAATGATTTATATTTGTGCAACTTATGTAGTTTTGATGATTCCAAACATTATTGTTCAGATGTATAGTTATCTCCTAACAATTTTAGAAGATTTGCATTTGCTCTTGTGTGTACTAACATTTCAGGAAAATCAGACTCCAGACTACGAAAACTTCAAATCAAATTCAACATGAGATATTTTGTTTATTTGAAGTTTGTCTTTTCTTTGAATTAATTTTGAAAGGGAGTGATTGTAATTGAGTGAATAAAATCTCACACACACAAATAAGGAGATCTTGAAATTCTATACTGATCGTACAGGACGATATTTATCGTACTGGACGATCTATCAGTTATCTCCTATAGAGCACTTGGAACGAATAGGAACTTGCTTGGAAAAATTTTTCTAAGTCCTATTCGTCAAGGACGAATTTTATTATCGTCCCGGACGATGGGTTCTCTGTAACATTTTCGTCCAGACAAATTTTATCATCGTACGAGGCGACCAGTCCTCTGGAAAATTTTCGTCCCGACGAAAATAAATATCGTACCGGACGATCAGCTCTCTAGAAAATTTTCGACCAGACGAAAATGAATTATCGTCCGTGGCGATTGGTCCTCTGGAAAATTTTCATCCAGACAAAATAAATAATCGTCCAGGACGATCGACTCTCTGGAAAATTTTTGTCCAGACGAACATATTTTCGTCCAAACGATTAACCGAGTTAGAACAGTTTTCAGCAGTTTCTAGAACCGACCTTGTAATAACCGTTCGTACTGGACGAACCTAGTTCGTACAGGACGATCAGCTGTACGAAGTCATTTCGTACACATATACAAATTGGGTCGTTTCAGATCGTTTAAGTAAAATCATCCAGGACGATCCAGGATCGTACAGGACGATCCACTGCGTACAGAATTGGAAACTTGCAGTTTTTGGGCGGTTTTTCATGTCTTTTATATAAATAGTCCAAATTAGACTGCCACCCAATCTTTTTGTCATTTGATCTTCGTGCCTCTTGAGAGAATAGCCAAGGAGAGAGTGGAAGAGAGCATTCAAAGGAGGATTCCTACCATTGGAGCGAGAAGGCTTCATTTGGATTACTAAGGTAAGAGTCTCTACTTGTGAAATTGGATTTCTTCACTCTTTTCTTTCTTCCTTCTAGATTCTTGTGAGAAGATCAGTCAAGGAGATCCGGTTCTCTGCCGACACTTGGAGAGTGTAAAAGGACGAAGGGTTCTCTGCCCACACTAGGAGAGTGTAAAAGGACGAAGGTTCTCTGCCTACACTTGGAGAGTGTGAACAGCCGTAGGGTTCTCTGCCCACACTAGGAGAGTGTAAAAGGACGACGGTTCTCTGCCAGCACTGTGGATTGTGTAAAAGGACGACGGTTCTCTGCCGCACCGGGTAGTGGTGAAAAGAGTGTTTTGTACAGGCTTCTCCGCCTTGCTGTGGGTGCTAAAGGAGAGTCACTTTGTGGTATTAGTGCAATACTCAGAGGGTGCCTCTGAGGAGTGGATGTAGGTCTGGTTATAGACCAAACCACTATAAATCTGGTGTCATTTACTTTATTGCTTTTACGTTTCCGCACTTTAAATTTCAGTTTTAACAACTCTGTGGTTGAAAAACATTTTTCTACAAACTTTAAAAGAAAATTTTATTTCGGTTCAACTTTATCATTAAGAGGGTTAAAATTTTTAAAACTACCAATTCACCCCCCTCTTGGTAGCCGTGGGACATTTACTTAGGCTTAACAACCTAATTACTGGACTCAACACAGTGAAAACTTTAAAAGTTGGTGGAACAAAGCCCTTTGGGCAAGGAACTAAGTCATATTCCTCGGGGTAGGGTCTACCCTTTGAAATAGACACGGTTCCTTGAGAAAGGGCTAAGGCCTCCCTTACCTGGTCCTCAATTAACTGCTTAATATCCTTCTGAGGTAGGATCGAAGGAATTGTGGAAACTGCAGGGTGAACTGGAGGTGCTTCTACTGAACAAGGGAGGGTCACAGGTGGTGACTCGAGAGGTCTGGAACTAAATTCTGCCCTTTTAGCCTTTTCTCTGAGCTCTCGAGCTGACTGGTGGATCATAAAAGACTCTTGCTGTGATTTATCCAACTTCTCTTGCATTTCCCTAACTTGTGACATCATGCTAGCGAGCTGAGTCTCCAAGTTTTTTATGTGTTCTTCATCTCTGTCTTTCACAGACTCATCTGAATCTGATTCAACAGTATGTGGATCATCATCTTTAGCAAATCGGCGTTTTCTGGGCTCAGCTTCTTTATTAGACCCTCTAGTTTCGACCACATGAATGCCACCAACATAATCATCTTCATCTCCAAGGAGATCATCCATATCAGGGTCAAAAGAAGCCATTCCTTCTTTGTTCAACAAAATATTTCTTATTTCTTGAACTACCTCCTCGACCGGTCTATCCCCAATTGACTTAGGATCAAGGGGTAAGTATCCTTTATACTCAGCCATATCGAATAATTCTTCAGAATCCATGAGGGCAATGATTTCTGTGAGTTTTGGATTAGGATTTGGGTGAGACTTTGTATCCGGTTCATCTTTCATTTCTAGATCCTGGTCAATTCTCTCCTCTTCGACTATCCCAGAGCAGGTAGTCAGAAGAGTGGCATCCTCTACAGGGAGAGGGACATATACCTCAGGGGGAGAAGCAGGAGCTTGTAAAGTGATAGTTCCCACATCTGATAAGGTAAGGTCCTCAGACACTTGACTAAGGGGCATAGGAATGACACTCGGACCTTGGGGATCATCAACTGGGGTAGCAGGGATGGTGACTATTGGATCTTGAGTTAGACTGGCTGTGGTAGGACTGTCAACTGTAACAACTGGAGTACTAGTCTGGACATCCATCAATTCAACTGAACCCGGAGTAGGGTTGGCTGAAACTCGTTGGAGCTGCTGAATGAACTTAGAAGTTCTAGGAGGTGGTGGCAGACTCTCCAACTTAGTTCTCTTTGGCATATATTTCTTTTCAGGAGATTTAGGTCTTTTTCCTTTAAGGTCCATAGACTTTTGAACTTCAACCCCCTTTGGTTTAACAATCACTGAGGCCAATCTTATAGGTTTATGTGGGGGTACCGGGGGTCTACCAGTAGAATGGTGGCCTCTCTCAGACCCAGTCAACACAATACCCTCTGTTTGAGAGGATGGAGGGCGTGGCACCCAGTGATATCCATCAACCAGTACTGAAGTAGCGGGCTGTCTAACATACTTCTTATTCTTTCTGACGAATTGTGGGGTTAAATTCTTTGCTTCAGACACTTCTTCCTTCAACACTTCTTTTTGGAAGCGATGTGAGATCACTCCCTTCAATTATTTTACATATTCCTCTTTAGTCTGTCCAGACTGTGCAGCGTAGGTATGAATTATATTTCTCAAAGTCCTTGTCTTATGGAGATGTTTTTCTTTCTGAGTCTTCTTAGTCGAGTAGTCGACCGGGCATGGTGGAGAACGGGCTATCCTAGCTGCCTTCTCCTCTCCTTGAGCTGAAGCCAGGGGGTAAAAGCGACTCCCCTTTAGGAGGGGAGAGGAAGCAAGAATAGGTAGCTCCTCAACAGCCTCAGGTTCTACTTGAGCTAAGGTCTTAAAAGGTAGAACTCTCTTAGCCTTAGAGATTTTCTTTCTAAGTCTCCTCAAATAGTTCCTTCTTCTGATTCTTAGTGGCAAAGCTAAGTCCAGAACTAGACCCCTCCTCAAAAACGGATTTGACTTCAGTGGGAGGCTCAACAATTGGTTCAGACTGTTTCTGATCATCACTGACTACTGGCAAGGTGGGTGCAGATCCCACAATCAACTCAACCACTGGGGGAATTTCCTTACTGGCATCCAAACTAACAATCTGGTGTCCATCCATGGAGAGCTCAAGAGTATTAAATCCCATTCCAAAAATGATAGTGCTCCCTTGGTCATTAACAGTCGAGGACAACTCTCGGTCAAAGGAGAAAATCAATTGGCCAGCCATTTGGGATTTTCTGAAAGTTAAAGAAAGGATTGAAATTAGATTTACTTTAAAAGAGTGGTGAAAAATATTTTTTTTTTTTTAAATTGAGGCTTGTAAGAATATCTCAACCCCCCCAAAACATGTGTCGAGCAGTGAAGGGTATTGCTTAACACATGTTAGAAGGGTGAAGAGACTAAGCACATGCCCAGAAAGTTTTCTAAAAAAAAATTTGACATATGTTAGCCCACAAGGAGATCGTATGGGGTAACATATGACAACTTAGAGTTTAAGAAAATTTTGAAGAAATTTTGAGGGTTTGAAAGGGGTTTTCTTACAGGCTCTAAAACACAACAGACAGAGTTTCCCCTTGCCCGAAGGCTTATGGAATTGTGAGAAAACCCAAGTAAAAGGAATAGTCTAACCCTCCCCACCCCTAGAGGTCAAAGGGGAAGTGAGGGGGGGTTAAAACTAAAGTAATTTGGGATGTCCGAAATCAAAAATTTTGAATTCTTTTTAATTTTAAGGATTTATATGTTGAATGAGAAATTTATCGACCATAAATCCATAAGATTGAAAAGGATATCCAGAGATCTGATTTGACGCTGTCGCCTCACAGGCTATGCCGGGGCAGAAGGTCAAAATCAGAACAAAAATCTAGATAAAGCCAAATTTGGAGGTGCAACCTCTCTTTTAATATTTTGTTATTATTTTTTTTAGAGGTTGGCCACACTCACCCAAGGAAGAAATGGGCAAAGGGACCAACGGAAGAAATGATAGTTGAAACTACCGATGAAACGAAATTCTGCCACTATTAAAGATGGGAAGAGAAATTTGGTCCCACCGGGCGTGCCATTTTTTGTTTGTTGAATTTTGGAAAACATGTTTTGAAAGATATTAGTTTTCTTTGGGGATTTTAAGATTAAGGTTGAGTTTTAATTCTAAGGTCGAATCAACTCGTTAGAAAGAGTATATCACCCCGAAGGATGAAAATAAACTTTCATAACGGTGTTCAGACTTAGAATTATGTAAACCCATCTTGAATACTATGATCGGGTGCTAAGGAGAATTTTATATGGCCCCGAAGGGACAAAGTATAGTTCAAATAAATACCCGATTACAATATTCAAGAAACATGATCGTCACATTCACATCCAAAGACTTATCGAAGAAGGATGTATCTCCCCAAAGGGAAATGAGACCATTCTATGATAATTCTTCTAATGCAACTATGACGATCATTATTTAACTTTTCCCAAGGAAATCTAATAAAATTTTAGAAATTAAATTTTTTTTTTTAAAATTAGGTGTGTGGGGTTCCAAATCTCCTACGAGCGCAAGCCCTCGTAGTTAATTACATCGTAGGGAGACAAAAATCTCCTACGAAAACTCCCGATTAAAATGGTGGAAGAATTTTGTTAGATTTTCTAGGAATGATATCAAAAAGAGATGAATTTTGGAAACTCAAAAGGGAATGGATCAAAATTGAGCAGTTATTAACGGAGTTAAAGGGTGAGAGGTAGGGGACACTTTGAGATTCCAGAACCATCCGGAAGTGTCCCAACTTAATCTAAGTGTTGGGCTTTATGTTTTAGGATTGAAATGAAGCTTTAATTAGAATTGAGCATTTTATTAGAAATTTGGGATTAGATTCCCGAAGTTTGGGGTCTTATAATCAAAGATCTGCCCGGAACCTAAATCTATTTTGGACACTGGACCACAGTCGTCCGATCCTAACTAATGCAGTGCAAGGTCTGGACTTACCCCGGCCTGGATTGGGGAGCCAGCTAACCACCTAATCGATTTAAAAGAGATGAGTCCGGTCTTTTTGAAAGAGTGGTAGGGACGTTATAATTAAAGTTTTGGAGAGTTGGGGCCGACATCTAGAGATTCTCCTAATTGACCCCTTTGACTTATGTTGGGTGCTAAAATGCTAAGGACTATGAAATTAAAATTTTGACTCTTTTAATTTATATCTAATGCAATGCATGCTGGTTGACAACTTCCAAATCAAGTATGCTTGAAATTTTAAAAACAGGCTTATAAAATAATTTTTTAGAAGACTGGACTTCCCAGGTCCGGCACCTCGTCCTCATAGGTCAGACTATCCGGACTCTACCCGCAGGCAGGGAAGGGTCTAAAGCAAGGAAAGAGTAATGCAGAAATATGCATGCGACCCCGGGGTCGATCCCCGGCTAATTCCCTAGATTCGTTATCTTTCTATGTTATTTAGACTCACTAAAATTTTAGACTTTTAAGGTTATGAGTAGAAAACTTTCACACCCTCACGAGTCTCACGTATCCAGGCGAAAATAAAAAGCGGCATGCAATCGCCAAAAAAAACTAGTAAAAACAAGTAATCCTAAAGGCAATCAAATCATCACATTAGATATAAATTAATTAATAAATGTCCATAGGCAGAATTGCCTTGCTTATTACAAACCAGAATATTACAAAAAGTAAAGTGGCCGGGCACCACTGACAACAACCCGGATTCTAAACCTAGTAATGACGCAAGTTATTTTGAGTGGGATACTCTCAATCTTCAAATCTTCAAATCTTCAATCTCATTCTTCTTTGGACTCCTTTTCTTCATTCTTCTTGGAATCTTCGTAGTGGATTACCCAAATGGACAAGAGGGCACTTCCCTCTAAGGGGGAAGGCCACTCTTTCCTCTTTGGGTAAGGAAGATGTATGATCCAAATTTGGATTTCCAAATGGAAAAGGAGTATTCCCTAAAGGGGTATCCTTTCCTCTTTGGAATCCAAGCTTTGGGTCTATGTATCCCAACTCAAAATCAACTTTCACAACACTTGACACTTACACGAATTACATTGATATCAAAATAAAAATCTAGACTCACCTGCAGGGTTATCCTAAGCAATTAATATATAAAAAGCAGTTATTCCCAAGCAGTTGTATATGAGCAGAAAAGAAAATAAACACACTGGCCACGCTCTTTTTATGATTTGGGGGCTTTAGCAGCTGAAGCACCTGTGCAAAGAGTTTATAATATTTATGCATTTTTTTGATTTGCCCCCTTTTTATATTGCCCTGCATGAGCGTGGCCACCTGCAGAAAACTGTGTCAACATCCAGATCGTACCTAACCTAAGGGTAATCTAGCCGCCAAACACATCAATCCATCCACAAAGTACAGAAAAAGTAAGCAGACACAGCAAAGCAATTTCATCCACAACATGCAGTGAAAACTATGAAAAATCCGGCACACAGCAGTAAAGTAAACACCAGCCTAACCTAGATCTAGAGTTGGTTGTCCTAGCACATCATCTAAAGTGTGTGAGAAAGGTCGTGTGGCTGGGATAGATCCTAAAGTAGGTTATTAATTGAAGTTGTCTAAAAGTTTGGATTCGTTAAGGCTTAGAAGGGGATTTAGATTAAAATTTAAATATTAATGAATTAAGAATTTTAATTAAACATATTTTAAAAGTTAATTGATTTCTACCTTTGTTTCACGCCGAGGCCATGAAGTTTATTTCACCTTCCTTGGGGCTATGCTAATAGCCTCGTAGGCCTGGGTTACCCAGTAGCAATCGGGGTTGATTAAGTTATTTAAATTGGTTAGAATTAAAAGAGTGGATTAATATAAAAAAAAATGTTAGTTACTAATTTTTAAAGTTTGGTTAATTTAAGTTTTCCATTAATTGATTCGTGGCGTTGTGCCACCAGGCTCGAGGAACTAGCCTCCTTAGGACACTTAGCCCCGCAGCCCGGAGTAGTCCAGCCGATAAACCAAATTAATGTAATTGAATTAGAGATTTTAAAGCGTTAAATAATTAAAAATTAATCTATTTTAAGATTTAACACCCCTTAGAATCCATTCGTGGCGTTGTGCCACCAGGCTCGAGGAACCAGCCTCCTTAGGACACTTAGCCCCGCAGCCCGGAGTAGTCCAGCCAATAAACTTCATCTTTAGGGTGGTTGTTGTGTTTTAAAGGATTTGTTAAATGTTTTAAGCATTAAACCAATATTTTCTGAGTTTTAGAATGATTTTGAGTTTTTTAAGAATTTTTGAATATTTTAATCACTTAATTAAAGGGTCAAAAGTTGAATTTTTGATTAAAGGTATTTTCTGAGAATGTTTGTATTTTATTAAAATACTAGACCTCACTACGATCAGTTAGACAGTAAGTACGTTGAAATCTGAATTTTCTACATTTTATTACGAAGGTTTGAAGTTTTGAACTAGTTTTGACTTAAAGTTGACCGATTTTTTGACTTTTTTATTCTAATACTTTTCTGGAACTTTGATATTTTTAAAAAATACTAGACATCATTATGAGTTGAATGCAAGTGAGTTTAGGTGATTTGGAGTTTTTTACAATTAGTTATGAATTATGGAAGTTTTGAGCATTTTAATGAATTTTGGGAATTGTTTAATTAATGGCCCTTTCATGGTTTTGCTTCAAACAAATTCCCAACCTCTTGAAAACACCTCCAAAGGTCAAAAATGACCTAAGGAGGGATCCCCAAGTGTTTGGGAAATTTTGGGATTTTTTAATTATTATTAATTAATTATATTAACTAAAAGTGGGTTTTTTAGTTAAAGTTAAATTAATTATAGAATTTGGGTTTATTAATTAAGAGGCTTTTAATTTTCATGGATTAAGGGCTTGATTATGGTCAGTTTGAGGGTTTATATGTATTTTTTGGATTTAAATTGGATTTATTACATTTTTTTAAGGTTTGAAGGCTTAATTAGGGGTTGAACCTTATGAAAATTAATTAGGGGACCTAATGACCTCAAAAATCAGTGAAAATTTCTCTAGGGGCTGAGGGTGTCACTAAGTTCAAATGTTCAAAGTTTCAACTCAAGGGGAAGTGAATCCTAATTATTGAAATTTTTCTAAGTTTTCTATACATGAGTCCTTAATTATTGTCCTTAATTATGTCACTAATTTAATGGACTTGAATTAATGTTTGAACTAACCCTCATACTCAATACATAAGGCATGCATGAATCACATAAACACATTCAACACCTAAATCTAGGAGAGCCTTAGACTAAGTGGTGTGTGATCCCTAAACATGCAAGAAACAAAACTAATTAACATAGAAAGATATTGATTAATGAATAGTTAAAAAAAAACTATCCACTAATCTCCCCCATAATTCATGTTCAAGTATACTTAACCCAAGTTTGAAATTTCAAGAGATTTCTCAAGCTTATGAGATTTAAATATATATATATATATATATATATAATATATATATATATATATATATATATATATATATATATATATATATATATATATATATATATATATATATATATATAT